>JAKSZT010053791.1:19031905-19171912 GCA_026826555.1 Tolypeutes matacus
AAAAAAAAAAAAAAAAAAAAAAAAAAAAAAAAGCTTTATGGCCTGGTAACTGTGGGCTTCTACCCCAAATAAATACCCTTTATAAAAGGCAACACATTTCTGGTATTTTGCATCAGCACCTTTGGCTGACTAATACCATTCCCAAGTCCCGAAAATGGCCCCCTAAATCACCTGTTTTTCCCTCTCCTTGCCCTCAGAACCTCCAGTGGCCACTGCCTCCACATCAATGACATGATTTCTTTTATTGCTAGAATCACAATAAGTTTATAGTAGAATACTAGTAAGTCTACTTTAGTTCATAGTTCATGCCCTAATCCTAAGGATTCTGGGATGGTGATGCCCACTCCACCTCTGATTGAGAGGGGGCTTCAATCCCATGGGGCAGATGGATGGGACTCTCTTGCTTGCAGTTGTAGACTCTCTCGGTTCCTTGGGATGGTTGTTGTCCATCATCATCTCCTTGTTACTTGTTCTCGGTGAGTCCGGTGAACTGGAGAGATTCAGGGCCCACCTGGCACATGGACAGTCCAAAGATTTATTCTCTTAGACGTACACTTCAACCCTAGTACTAATTATAGGTTCAAATAGAAGGGTCAGAAGAGCCATGTGTAGGGAAAACAACAACTGAGTCCAACCCTGTCACATGGGGGATCATAAATTCCAAAGTAGGGCCCACTGGCAAGGCATCAAACTCCTGAGTTATCTGCCCTGACTATAGTGTCTGGATGTTTCCAGAGCCCTCATGAGCCCCACTATTTGAGGTAGTATTTACTTTGCAGTCAATGAGAAACTGCTGAGAAATGCATAAATGTAATGTCTGGAATGACCTCCTGACTCACTTTGAAGTCTTTTAGCCATATAATATCATTTGTCTTTACCTTTTCCCCCTTTTGGTCAAGGTCTTTTTCCAGTTGTATTCCTAGTTGGTATTTGGTAGTTATCCCTTTGTGCCAGGGAGGCTTATCACCGGGAGACATGTCCCATGCTGGGGGGAAAATAATGCGTTTATATGCTGAGTTTGTCTTAGAGAGAGACCACATTTGATCATCAAGGAGGCTCTCAGGAGGTAACTCTTAGGCACCCTATAATACTAGGCTAAGTTTCAATTTCATGAGTAAAAGTTCGTAAGTACAGTCATCAATATTAAGGGCCCATCAATGGACCATCCTCCTTCACTAGTCACTGCCCCTATACTCAGGGGATTCTTGCTGTTCCATTAGAGAATGTGGCAGAGCTCCCCAGGGTGGGAATCCAGTATTCTTTTGGTTATTGTGTGACTCTCCACCCACTGTGACAATACCCCACAAAATAACTTTTAAATACAAACTTGAATAGTTCCTGACATAGTTCTCTCACGGAATGTTCTTTACTGATAAGTGTGGTCTTAAATAATCCTTGGATTTTGCTGTATACCGTGAGTTCTGTACCTTTGCTATCTGTTCTTTGTCGTTGGCTTGCCCTTTGAGAAATGAGAATTAGGAATTAGATATCTATCTACTTTTGTTCTGAGATTTAGTTGCCCCTTGTCTGCCATGGGTGGGGGAAGAAATGAATGACTATAAGGACAGAGAGAGTGGTTGGACCACTCAATATTTCCCCTGACCTTTTCCATCTTCATATTGCCAGAAAAAAGGAGAGAATTAGTAGTTGTTCGGTGCCTCCAAACTTAAGTGGGTGAAATTGAATAACCTGCCTTAGGTCCCTGATGTCTTTAGCCTCTGGTCTTTTATTTCTGTTTTTTTTTTTTTCCCCCTTTAAAGGGACCTACTGAATTGGTGTAATAGGATTGCCCATACCTTTGACAGTTCTTCTTCATCAGCATCATTAAGTATTTTTCAAGAGGTAAGATATTGTCTTCTCAAATCTATTTTCTCTTTTTTCTGTAAGGTTCTTGATTTCCACTGTTTCCTTTCATTTATCTGTCTGAGGCTTTTATCCTTTCTGTCCCTTAATTGCTATGAGAGTTTTTTTTTTTTTTATAGATACTGCTTAACATCTTTAGCTGGTTGAAATTGAGCTAATATTGCCTTAAAGTAATTAGCCTTAAACTAATCTGGGGTGAGCTAAACATTTTGTGGTTTTTGAAACAAACTATTACTAATTTCAAAACGTATAGCTTGAGATAGAGTAAAATAAAGAGACTGAAATTAAAGTTATAATGAAAAGAAAAACACTCAGGTGATAATATAGTAGCATTGTAAAATTTAAATAGGATGTTTGGTATTCCTACATATAATTTTTGTCTATTTGATAAGTTTGTATTTGATCCCTCTACTTGCCTCAGCAGGGCTTTTTATCTTTAGAGAAATTTATGTGGAAGCTCACAAAGTGAAACCTTGTATGCTTCCCTTGGGAAGAAATGTGTTGCACGGGAGGGAAGCCCATATTGAATTATGGTTCTGCTATATCCCACAAAAAGGCAGGGAGGTATTGTACTGCCTGCTTAAGAATAAAAGTGGTATTGTCTGAAGATCAATGGTTAAGAATTAAGAAATATCGAGCACTTTTGATAATAAAGCATTCTGCTTTCTGTCAGCGGGATTTGAAGAGACAATAGTGACTTGTTTTGGTGTGCAGTATCTCTTTGTGTTTGGCAAGGCACTTTAAGTAGAAAGAAACCTCCTTTGGATTGCATATATATGCTCAGATGAACCCCAAAGTGCTGTGCGGCACTTTTTATCTTCATGAACTAAATGAACTCTCCTTCCCTTCTCTACATTCCTCATCTCTTGTCCAGATAAGCTTGTTTTATACTTTTCTAAGAAAGTTGAGGTATTGTAGGATTCTTGATATCCTCCTTACTCTCTATTTCAGAAGCATTTGTATATGTTTCTGGGTTTGTGCATGTATTTATTGATTTGTAGCTCCTTTATTGAGATGATAATTCACACACCATAAAATTCACTCTTTTTCAGTTGAAATCCAGTGGTTTTTAGTTTATTCACAGAGTTGTGCAGCCATCACACTATCCAATTCCAAAAAAGTTTTCATTACTCCAAAAGGAAACCCTGTACTCAATCGCTTTCATTCCTTCTTCCCCCTCCCCCTCATACTTAGCAACCACTGGTCTACTCTGTTTCTGTAGATTTACCTATTCTGGATGCTACATATAAATGGAATCATTCAGTATGTGCCTTCTTGTGCCTGACTTCTTCAGCATGTTTTTGAGGTCCAGGGAGGTGGTTGCATGTATCTGTAATTCATTCCTTTTTATGACTGAGTTATATTCCATACAACATTTTGTTTATTCATTCATCAGTTGATGGGCATTTTGTTTTTTTTCCTTTTGGCTAATGTTTGTATATTCATTATCCTATCTTTCCACCTTTCTCAGGGTAAAGTATTCATGTTCTCTCTTTCTCAGTGAAAAAAGTAAAACAAGAACTTAAGAAAATTATGGAGAGCGGATATGGCTCAAGTGGCGGAGGGCCTGCTTCCCACATGGGAGGTCCTGGGTTCCGTCCCCGGTGCCTCCTAAAAACAAAACAAAACAAAACAATAAAAACAACAAGCAAAACAAATGAAAAAACAAACTCAGGAGGCTGATGTGGCTCAGTGTTTGAGTGCCGGCTTCCCACATACAAGGTCCCAGGGATGGCCCCGATACTTCAAAAAAAAAAAAGAAAGAAAGAAGAAAATTATGATAAAAGTAAAATATTTCCAATAATTGAATCAAGGAAGGACAGTAAATGATTATCAAATGGACAGTGTAATCCAGAATAACAAAATAACACCAAAATTTATACCTGAGATATTATAAATTTTCAGTAGATTAAAAAAAACAAAACAAAACACAATATAAAACTAAGCCAGTAGCACAAAGAGCTTCCCTAGCTTGTGGTGCCCTGTGGGGATTCTTAAGGGCAATTCTGCTCCTTGGTTGGAGTCTTATGGCCGCATCTCAATGGCACCTTGCAGGAACTTGACTTGATGAGGATGTGCAGTCTTGTAGGGAGTCACAGTTCGCTTACCAGCTGCACGTGCAGAGTAGCAGCAACCCCCAGGAGAATAGCCACTTGCTTCTGGCTGGCACTCTCCACGAGACCTTAGTTCCATTTTGAGTTCTTAAAAGTTTGTCTTGGCTGATTGCTGGTGATATATTTGGAGCCTAATTACCTTTCATATCAGCTTTATTTTTTCAAATAAATACTTATATATATATAGATTTTATATATTTTAGAAAATGGGAACATGTAGAAAAGCAAAAATGACTAATTAAAAATATCCCCTCCAGAGATTACTTAGCACTGATAACACTTTAGTGTATATCCCTCTAGAACTTTTTGAGTGTGTAGGAATTTAAGATTTTTATTGTTAGAGTCCCTGTGTGGAAAAGGTCAAGCCAGTTCTCCTGTTCAGTATTCTGCCTTCTGGTTTGATCTGTGTGCTTCGTCGTGGTGTCCTTTATCTTGTTATTTTATTCCCTGTTGTATTCCCTGTAAATGGAAGTTTAATAAAAGGCTTGATGGATTCAAATTCAACTTTTTTGGGATAGAATCCATTTTTGGTAGTGTTGTATACTTTATATTGCATTCTGTAAGAAGAGACATACCTGCTTGGACTGCCTGTACTTCCTCAGATTGATTCCAGAATTTGGGTAGACAGTGTGCTCCCTCTGTTGTATGCCAAATGTTTCCCTTTACAGCTAGAAAATAATCTTTTTTTAAAAAATACATTTATTTATTTATTTCTCCCCACTCCTCATTGTTTGCACTCACTGTCTGCTTTCTGTGTCTGTTCATTGTGTCTCCTCATCTTCTTTTTAGGAGGCACCAGGAACCAAACTCGGGACCTTCCATGTGGAAGGGAGGCGCCCAATCCCTTGAGCCACATCCACTCCCTGCTTGTTGTGTCTCTCATCGTGTGTCCTCATTGTGTCAGCTTGCTGTCTTGCTCTTCTTCTTTAGGAGTCAAAGGGAACTGAACCCAGGACCTCCCATGTGGTAGGCAGGTGCCCAACTGCTTGAACCACATCTGCTTCCCTAGAAAATAATCTTTTGGTGTTACTTTGACACTAAATGAAAATCAGTGCCCCATGAAACTTTTACCTAATTATTAACACTGATTGCTCTTTTGTGCCTGCCTAATTCTTTGGGATTTGCAAGATGAGTGTTTGTTTTTTGTTGTTTTTTTAAACTAGTTTAATCAATAGTTTCATAGTAAAGCAATCACATTTGTTCATTTGTTTGTATCTCTACTTTATGGTCAGGTCCAGGAGACCAGGGTTGGTACCTTATTTGTACTCCCATTAGTCGTGCAGAAGTTTTCCTGCTAGATCTTATGACCTTCCCTCTTGAAGCCAGGATGATGATGCTCTCTGATGAATGTACTATTTTTAAATTAAGTCAGTATTTACCTTGGTTGTTTTAATAGGCTCTGGACTGTTTCACAGCAATGCTTTCTAAGCAAACAAGCAAACTGAAAATGGCAGAAGTCATTGGAAGCCAATTAAACATTTCCAAGAAAAAGGTATGTGGTACTTTTTTTAATTCCATGTTGAAAGGAGGCTGGGATATTTAGCTTGCTTGCTGGTCCCTGGTCCTTATCTGAAACGGCTTTTGCATTGCTGCCTCTTCTGTAAAAGTTGGTGGTTGCATTCCTCCTAACTCTCAGGGACCTAAAACTCCTGATACCGCTTGGTCTGTAGTTCACCATGGGCTCTGCTTTCCTAAAGCAAGCCTCCTCATGTCCTCTGTCATGTATATGCCTCATTCTGCAGTGTTTTATTATTTTTTTTTATTTTTTATTTTTTTAAAGATTTTATTTATTTATTCATTTATCCCCCCCTTGCTGCTTATGCTCGCTGGGTCAGCTAACCACGCCGCACGGGCGGGCTTGCCTTCACCAGGAGGCCCCGGGAACCGAACCTGGGGCCTCCCATATGGTAAACGGGAGCCCTACTGATTGAGCCACAGCCGCTTCCCTGCAGTGTTTTAGTAAGCATTTTATTCTGTAGGTTGTAGGCTTGGGTCTGGGTCTGTGTCTTAGTGAAGTCTCTGTCTATAGTTTTTGCACAATTAGATTTGTTTTTGTTATTAAAATCTTTATACATCAGAAAAGTTGAAAGGAATGGTACCAATGAAGCAGTATATTCTCTTCCTAGGTTCATTGCCAATATTATTAATATTGTGTCATTCTTGTTATATCAAAATATGTATTTTGGAGGAGAGAGCCTTTCAGCGGTAGTGTTGGTGCCTAGAAAAATGTCTCGAGACCACCTGAGGTGGCATTCCCACGTGAATGCTGACTCTAATAAAGCCTGTGTCAGGAACTGAAATAATAGAGATAGATGTTCCTTGGGCTTCTGAAACATTTGGTATGGCTTTGGCTATGGGTAACAGAACACCTTACTGAAAGTGGCTTAATTAATACATTGATTTTAGTAGGCAAGTGGAATGAAACCACCACTACTGACTTAAATTGATCAGCATTTATCCTTAGATCGATCAACATTTATCCTCTTTGGTTGGGGATAGGCTCATCTTCCCTTAGCTCCTTTGCCTTTTACTCTCACCCCAAAGCTGAATAAAACCTTGGTTCTTTCAGATAGTGACAGAAACAAGAGAGGAATGGCAGTTGGGTAGATATCTATCAGTATCTGTCACAGTTTCCTTTTCTGCTATGACCATAGTCATGTGTATTTGCTCTACCATTCAAGTCACTCTTTTCTGCATTATATTTTAAATTTAAAGCAGAGGAAAGCGTAGCTGAAGCAAAATTTGCTTTTTTTCAGATCTTTTAGAAGTTGAGCTTTCTGTTTATACTTTCCATTGGAATATGTCAGTGTCTTCACTTCAGACATAGGCAGAAGCTTATTTGGGAAGAATTAGTACCATTTCAGGGAAACAGTCACAATCAATGTTTTTTAAAAAAACAGAGATTTGGAAAAGGAAAATAAATTAAAAGCTACCTGGCCTGTCTTGGAAGCAGAGAATACTTCTTAGTAGTAGAGGCACATTTAGCCTCCATGGATGAGGAAATGTTTGAAGAGTATGCAGAATTTTACTTAGGTAAAGTCTTTTTCTTTTCACAGGCTGAATTCTTTTGTCAACTTTATAAACCAGAAATTGTGATCAATGAGATAGATGTGCAAGTGGGTCGGGTACGGCTTCTACGGAAACAAAGTGAGGCTGTCCATATACAGAGGTAGGTGGGTTTTGAAACTAACCTGAGAACAGTGGAATTCTCAGGAACTTGATAGGAGATCTAGTCTAGCCCCTAATCTGACCGGTAGCCTCTTCCCTGTGCTGCAGAGTGAGGAGTAGTGCTTTCCCAAGAAACTCTGTGCTCTGAGTGAGGAGTAGTGCTTTCCCAAGAAACACTGTGAAATGAGGTGGTGAGAGCCATTAGTGTCTTGGGACTAACAAAATGAATCCTTGATTTTTACTCTCTTAGTTGGAAACCAGACTGTGTTCTAGCATTAGTCTATAAATTCCTTGAAGGCATGCATTATATGAGTCTGAGATCTAGAAAATTTATTAAACACTATCTGCTTAGCATTATGCTAAGTACGTCGCGTATGTTTTGTCATGTAGTGATGATAATAATCCTATGGACTAAGTATTATTATTCACATTTTGCAGTTGAGGAAATGGAGGCTTAGAGAGGTTTAGGAATTTGCCCAAGAAGACAGAAGTAGTGAAGATAATGTCATTTAGTGTTTTATATCTTTAGAGCCTTGTACAATACCAGGTGCATAAAGATTCCATGTTTGAAGAATGAATGAATTCTGTAATTTAGGTGCTGTAAGGACATCTGTTATGGCAAGAAGTCAGTCATTTCTGAGCTGTCTTCTCATTTTTGTTTGTCAAGTCTGGAAAATCTAGTTTCCCCCAGTAACATCAAGAGAAGCCTGGACCCTGATTTTTTTTTTTTTTTCCTCCAATTATTCCATCTTCATTGAACATATACTACATGCTGAGTATCCTTCTAGATGACAAGGGTGCGGTAGTTAACACAAGTCCCAGCAAACATGGATCTAATGTTCTATTGGGGTTGGGGGCAGACATTAAACCAACAACCAAATAAATGAAAAATACCATATTGTGTTTGAAAGTGTCAAGTGAGAGTGAAGAAGGATAACTTTGAGTGGAAGAATAGACTGAGGAGGCTAGGGGAAGGACAGCTTCTCTTTAAGATTGGGGAAGGTTTTCTGAGTAGGTAGCATCTGAGGAGAGACCTGAAAGAAGTGAAGGATTGTGCCTTCATGCAGTTATCTGGGAAAGAGCCTCAGAGACAGAGGGGAAAGCCAGAGTCAGGTACCCAAGGAAAGAGCAATGCAGCGTATTTGAGGAACACGAAGGAGGCCATTGGGGTGGTGCAAGGCCATGTATAGCTTTGTTGGCCTTGTTAAGAATATTGGATTATGTATACAGAGTCAAATGGGAAGCCATCAGAGGGTTTTAATCAGGCATTTGAATCGATGCGATTTACATTTGGACTCTGATTTCTGTCTGCTTTTTTCCCTTCCCAGGGAGAAGCTCACTTTTGCTGCCACGAGGCCATCCTCTGTTCTTATTGAACAGCTTGCTGTGTGTGTCAGCAAAGGGGAACCCGTGTTGCTGGTGGGAGAGACCGGGACTGGCAAAACCTCTACTGTCCAGTACTTGGCTCACATTACGGGTAACTCAAAGAGAAATACTGCTACTCCCAGCAGATGTTTCATACTGGTTGCCTTTTTTTTTCTTTTTGGAAAATAAAAATTCCAAATAATACTAGAGTTTAAAAAGCATTACTACTCTACATGATCTTGTTCCTCAGAAATAACCACTGTTAACAGATTACTGCTATGTTTTTCAGTTCTACTCTATGCACTGTAAATACATGGACAGAGAGTTTTGGTTATGTTTTGAACAGAAATGAGATCATTCCCTGCATTATTGCATTTAGTTACAAATTGGATACCTTTCAAAAGAGATCTGCCATATTCCTTTTAAAGGCTGAATAGTATTACACTGTGTGGATATTTATTTGGTCTTAATTTATAGAAATTGACTTATTGAAGGATCTATTTTTACTTCTCAGTTATCTGATGTTAGAGCAATAATACCACATTAACTTTGCTTACATATATATTTCTGGGTTATTTGAAAATGTGAATTGTTAAGATTCCTGGAAGTAAAACGGGAGGATCAAAGGAAATGCACATTTTAAAATTTGTTAAAATTTACCCTGTACCCATGTTTTTACATCCTTTCCAAGTTTTTAAAATTTTGGAGTCACTCTTTTGCCTCTTTCTTTTTTAAAGGTCACCGTTTGAGGGTTGTCAATATGAATCAACAGAGTGACACTGCAGAGTTGCTTGGAGGGTAGGCGTGATTTTAAATTATTTTCTTAATTGTTTCTTTGTGCTCATTGCTTGAGGTGAAAAATACTTTCTTATAAAGCTCAAATGTGCCTTGGAAAAAAATTTTCAAAGATTTGTACTCTTAACTGTACCCCAGCAGGGGTATTTATTGGAATTTATTTCAATAAATATTTCTCTTCATTTTCAAGAACACTTAAGGTCCTTGCTCACAAAGATCATACTTTGGAAGGGGGAGGAAAAAAGACAAGCATGTAATCAACTAATTGAGTATAACTGTTGATGTAAAGAGTAAGTTCTGGAGCCATACATCCTTCAATCTAAACTCTTGCAGTTTGATGCTCTCTGAAACATTAAGTAGGCTGAGCGTCGGTTCTCTGTTTGGTTAAATGTTGATCATGGAACTTCACTGTTGTTATTAAAATATCCTTCCCAGATGGTGTGTTTAGAGCTGTTAGTTTCAGAACAATTTTAGCTCCTACTAAAGGATGTAAAACTGATGGCTGCAAAGGCATACTTTAGATTGAGCCACACTGGGATCTGTCCTATTAACACTGAGTTATTGCTTTAAAAAATCCTTAAAGGCATGAAATAATAGAATTTATTGTCCTATTTTGCTGTTTATGGAGTCTGCTGGGAAGCTCTTCATTTATCTCTTTATATGAGGTCCACATTATGCCGTAGTATAATCTCACTCTTTCCTGGTCTCATATCCTTGCCTGCTCTGGGTAGAGCGCTACTTTGGAATCCTGCTTCCTTTTTGTCCTCCCTACCCCTTCTGTTCTGCTCTGTACATGCCATTAGTTAATTTAAGTACTTATTAAAGCCTTTAAATCTATCCTCTGTCTTTTAAAGTCCATTAGTTAGGGCTTATCTCTCTTACCCTATTTCTACTTTCACTTTGCTGTTTTTCCCCAATGATCTTTTTACCTTGTTTGATTTCTGTTTAGTTAATTAACACTAAATCTTCCCATTGCTTGATTGAGGTATTTGGTGATATATGTGTTCTTATCAATATATGAGATTTACTGTTTTAACCAGGCATATCTACACTATGCTATATTTATTTCTCTCTATTCTGTGTGTGTGTGTGTATATATATATATATATATATATATATATATATATATATACATACATACATACATACATATATATGTCTTCAGTAATGTCTTACATGAAAAGCGTTAATCTTGCACTAATTGAACATTTGCAGAACCCATTTCTTCTCATAAGAATTTGTAATATAATATCAGCTATGGCTGATATGTAGTGAGTACACAGGAGCCCATTTGTGCCCTTATGCTGCTGGTAATACAGAAAGGTTGGAATTTGAATATCCACTGATGGAAATTTTGTTTTGGTGCCAACTTTGGTGAAAACAATTTATCCATTTTCCCTCGTTAACAGGTTAGCATCAGCTGTCAAAAGGAAACTTTGTACTCTTTAAGTTTTGTATGTTTGGAAGTATGCCTTGTTTTCTACACTCTTGTATTATTAGAAAATGGTTTGGATTAAATCTTTATATATGGGGAGCAGGTATAGCTCAGTTGGTTGAGTGTCTGCTTCCCATGTGTGAGGTCCTAGGTTCAGTTCTTCGTGCCTCCTAGCAGAAACCAAACAAACAAACAAAAACTTTATATATGTGTTGTATTTTAGATGTATGGGTGGCATTAATTCTCATGTACAAGATGGGAAGACCAAAAAGAGTTTTTTAAAAAGCAGTGACAACAATAATAAGGGTATGGAAAACAAGATTCAGGAGTAGAACTCCTATTCTTGGGATGCATGGCTAGCGCCATCTGTTTTAAGATTGGTTTGTTCTTTCATTCATTCATTTATTTTGAGGTGCCAGGGATTGAACCTGGGACCTCGTATGTGGGTAGCTGGTGCTCAACACAGAGCACCAGCTCTGTGGCTCCCCTGAGTTGGCTTTTTCGTTTGTTTTGCTTGTTGTTTGTTTTTGTTTTTAGGAGGCACTGAGCCCAAGACCTCCCATGTGGGAAGCTGGCACTCCACTGCTTGAGCCATATCTACTCCCCCATCTATTTTATATATTGCATTTAACACAAGATAAATTTAGTTTGGTTTGCATTAATTTTATAAAAATTGTTAAATTTAAAAAAATTTTATTTTGTACATTTAATAATTGAAAATATAAACAATAATTTGAAAAGAAAAAGAAAACACAGTTGAATAAAAACATACATTTCTCAATTAAATGTACTGAATACATATAACATTTTTTTTTGAATCATACAATATTTTATGACAAAAAGACAAATACTGCATGATTGTGTTACTATGAACCAAATATATTGTGCACTGATTTTTTTTTTTTTTTTTTACCGGGAGGTCCCAGGGATCGAACCCAGGTCCCTCCATATGGGAGACGGACGCCCAACCAGTTGAGCCACATCCGACCCCCCTGTGCACTGATTTTTAAAAATCAATTTTAAAACCTGAAAATTTTTTCATTATTAAGGATCTAGAAAGTTTATAAAACTAAGGCCTTAAAGATCATCAAACTGTCAAAGTATTTACATTCCTGCACATTGCCTTCTGACCTTTGTTAAGTATACTTACCCCCTTGTTTTTAGAATAGTGTTAGCATGGTATCTCATTCCTTCATTAAATTTTAACCTGTTTTTGTTGTTATATTTAAAGTGGGTTTCTGGTAGGCTGCATATAGACTTTCAGATTGCCTGTGAGTGGAGAATTAGACCAAACTCCAATGGAGAGGGAATAGAAGAAGTTTAAGAGACTCCTTGAAAAAATGTAGAGGGCACAGAGGACTTAAATGAAGCAGGTGAAATCACTCCCAGCAAGAAGTTCTAGTCCTGAATGTCAAAATGCAGGATCATAACACTGACTACAGGGAAGGGGCTTAGATGGGGCAGCCTCTGGGGGAGAAGCAGAAAAGTGGAGGAGGAGAGGAGCCCCTTGGGGAAGCTGGCAATGAAGATAAAGAAAAAACTGAGAGGAAAATTAAAGATTCCATAGGAATTGAAACAAAACGGTCAACCCACTTCTTCTTCACCACCACCCATAAAACCATCCGTAAAGGAAACAGCATAGAGGAGGGCAGGGCAGCAGAGGCACACTCCAACTAGGAACCTTGACCCCAAAATGAATAGATATCATGTTTTTATTGTTTCAACTACTCTGCATATGCTGTTTTATTTCTCTTTTATACTTCATGTTCTTTCATGTATTATAATTTGGGAAAGTAATTTTCTTTTGTTTTAGCCATTTTCACATGAAGTCTTATATGCAGTTCCAGTTTATGTAACAGGTGGAAGCTGAGTCACTCTCCTTTGGGGCCAGGTCTTCTGTACCCCTTTCCCCCCACCCCTTTCCCCCCTGGCCTTTAGGTAGCTCCCAAGGCACCTTTTTTGTAGAAGACATGTTGGAAACCCTGCTATATAATGGTTCATAGTTGGTTAGCCAGTTCTCCATTTTAAGTATCAGGTTGCTTCCTATTGAGTATTTGTGTTGCAGTTGATTTTCTGTTTTTTTGTTTTGTTTTGTTTTGTTCTCTGAAATGTATGTATGTTTACTTAGTTTTTCATTAATTCAAACATGTATTGACTTAACTGTGTTTCGGCTAGTATGCTCAGCTTTAAATGAATGTATGCTTTCTTTAAGAAACTCAGACTAGTTTGAAATATTAAGCTACTTCTTTTATAAATTGAAGAGACTTAAGCCACCAACAGCTAAGTCTTATATAGTACTCATTATATGCCAAGCACTATTTTGAATGCTTTATATGCTTTATGTATGTTCACTCACTTGGCCTTCTTACAACCATGAGGTGTGTATACTGTTATTATCCTCATTGTACACAGTAGTGAACTGAGGCACAGAGTGAGTCAATAAACTTGTTCAAGGTAAAGGCAGATTCATGATTTGAACTCAGGTGATCTGGCTTGAGCACCCCGTGTTCTTTTTTTTTTTTTTTACCAGGAGGTCCCAGGGATCAAACCCGGGTCCCTCCATATGGGAGACGGACACCCAACCATTTGAACCACATCCGTCCCCCATCCTGTGTTCTTAACTTTTATTCTGTTGCCTCTGTTAGCTTTGGATCCCATTTAAACTGCTATTTTGAAGAGTAGCAACTTTATTTAAATAACACGTATATTTTGTTTAATTTCTCACACCACTTCCACTGTAGTCATTCTAGTTGATCATCTCTTGCCTGGACCTGTGCATTGCTCTCTTTACTCTTGTACCTCCTTGTGGTCTTTTTTCCACTGAGTAGTTAGAATGATCTTTTTTTTTTGGCTTAAAACAATAAGCGTTTATTATTCGTCAGCAGTCTTTGGTTGCTCTATGCACTTCTTTCTTGGCTGCGCTTGCCCATGAATCTTCAGCTAGCTGTGAGTCGAGCAGGCGGCTCTGTTGATCTTGGCTGGGCTCTCATATGTTTGATAGTCCTTTTGCAGGAGGCTTGTCTAGAAGGTCTCAGCTGGGATGACTGGACTTTCCACCACGTGGTTTCTCATCCTCCAGCAGGCCACTTGGTCGTGGTAAGATTCCAAGAGAGAATGAGTGATGGAACCATAGGATGATCGTTTTTAAGTGTAATCACATCACATCACTCTCTCTCTCACAACCCTCCACTGACTTCTTAATCCATTTAGAATAAAATCCAAAGTCTTTATTTCGGCCTTTCTTTTTTGGCATATCTCTGACGTAGTCTTCCCTCCCTGCCTGTGCTGCAGGGCTCCAGCCATATTCTTCTCCATGTAGTACCTTGTTGCTTGCTGTTCCCTCTGAGTAGCAACCCCACTGCCCACAGATACCCACAGTTCATTCCTTGCTTCATGTACGTTTCCTCATTAACAAAGCCTTCTCTTGTGTATCCTCTCCAAATTAACGACACCCCCTTCACACAGTCTCCCCTTACTCTGCTTTATTTATAATCATAGGATTTACCACTACCTGATATTTTATAGTAGATTTATTTCTTTATTATCTTTACCTTTCATTAGATAGTAAACTACATAAAGGCAGAATCTTGTGGGTCTTGTTTGCTCAATGCCTAACATATAGCAGGTGTTTAGTTAACTTTTGTTGAATAAATGAAATAAAAAAATACATTTATTAATGCCTACTGGTAAGTGAAAATGAGTTTGAAGATCCCATACTGGGGCCCTTCCGTTCAGATGCTTAGTATCAGGGCATTGGGTTTTCACTCATCTTGTTCCTCCCTCAAAGGTTAGCGAATAAATAGTAATTCCTAAGTTCTCTAATTGTTGGCTGCTCTGGTATAGTTTTGGTTCTCAAATTGTTTTTCTTGGGACATAAAATTTATGCCATTGTCTATTAAATTATAGTATTTATTATCTGGAGCCATAGAAAATTATATACTTAAGGTTTCCCAGTGTTCAAATAATAAATTTTAAATGGTGATAAAAAGCATGAACAAATAGTGTTGCTTGAGCAAATTATCTTTCAGCTAGAGCTTGGCCTTATTCTCTCCCCCCAGGAAAATTAAATTAAATTAAAGTTAATTTTGTAATTCAGTGATAAGAGTTTAAATACTAAGACATAAGAAGGAAACAAAATACCAAGAAATAAGAGTTGAGGACTACAAACCATTACCATGTCTAAGATTCCCATCCCTATTCCCCCTTTTCACCTGAAACTGATGCATTGAGATAAGTAAATCAGCTAAGTAAATCAGTTTCAGATGTTGTATTTTTTTTCTGAAATGTTCTGATTTCAGAAAAATTTTGGTCAGTTGTAATAAAATATGGCTTATCATTAAGTCCCCTATATGATTTTTATTTAAACATATTAATAAAATAAATGACATTCCTTGGCTTAACTAGGAATTTCAGTTTTTTTCCATCATGCTGTTCAATAGTAGTCTCTACCTTTATTATGGGCCCTGCAAACACTTGGGGGTAGGTAAAAATGTATTCCAATTTAAAAGTTTAACATAGGCTTATAATATTTTGGTAGGATTTCTGATTTTGATTAAATAAAAATCTTGGGCCTTTTCCTGTTTTCTGAGCTTCAGAAGTTTGTGAATCATGTTTCCCTTTTGTTTCAGTTACAAACCTGTGGACCATAAGCTTATTTGGCTACCCTTACGGGAAGGATTTGAGGACCTCTTTGCCCAGACATTTTCTAAGAAGCAAAACTTCACGTTCTTGGGGCACATTCAGACCTGTTACAGGCAGAAACGGTGGCATGATCTCCTCAGACTAATGCAGCATGTGCACAAGTCAGCTGTTAACAAGGATGGAAAAGAGGGTGAAACCGGTGAGGCTGCAACCTGGACTGCTGGTGGAAGGCAGCAGACCGGGGCTCAGTTCGCAGAACTAGGAGAGGAGTTTGGGGGACAGAATAAAGCCATATAGATTGAAGCTTTCTAGGACTTATGGCAAAAGTGACTAATTTTGAAGTGTTGTTTCTGTGACTCTAGGCAGGATTTCCACAGAAATTTATGTCTGGCAATTCTATGTACAAGTTTCAAGTTAATGGTCAGTGAGTCAAATTTTTTTCAGAAAAAGCATATTTCCAGAGAGCTGGATTCCATAGCTAAGGGTCTTTTGACAGCTTTGAAAAGCTTTGAAATCTCTTTACTTTCTCGTCTATAAAATGCTAAGAGTATCTCCTTCAAAGGATTGTTGTAAGGGATAAATGACTTAGTTAATACATATACACATAAATGAATTAGTGGTTGACTCATAGCATTATATAGGTATTTGAACTTATTTTTTATATTCCTGTCTAAAATGTTTATCTTTTGTGTGAACTTCTTTAGTCATACTTTTTTTAAAACAAAGCAATTTTATTGATACATTTTAATAAAGCATACAATTCATCCAATGCACTTTTTTTTTTTCCATTTTGTATGTGTGTTTAAAAGTTTTATATATTACAACTCAAAATGGGTGTTAAATTTTTGTCTTTATTCTTTTCTAGGATTACTCCTAAAAGAGAAATGGGAAGCATTTGGTCTTAGGCTCAACCATGCCCAACAACAGATGAAAATGACTGAAAACGCCCTACTGTTTGCATTTGTAGAGGTATTTTGTTTTAGTTATTTAGGTTAAAGGAATGTTGATTTGACACAAAATGCAAGTTTTAGGCAGGCTGGTATTGGTGTTCTCTTCATGAGGATATTTCTGTTGGACTTAAACGATAAAAAAATGATTTGGAGGGAAGATTTTTGAAAAATGCCCTTTATGGAAATTTTTAAGGTCTTCTTGAGTAACATTCTTATTTTTTTAAAGATGCAGTTGAAGTAAATAGTGAACCCTATATTTTTTTCGCAGCCATGTATGTGTGAGAGATAAGAGAGGGAAGATATATATATATATAGGGGATCATTCATTTTATTGCCCCAGTTTTTATTCCCACAGCATAGACAGCTCTATTCTTTGCTGTCCTGTGACCCTGTAGGATGGATCATCTTGATTAAATATTCATGACTTGGGCTTTTTTCTTTTTTAATGTCTGTGCTGTGACACTCTTTAGACCATCCCTGTATACCCCTAAAGGAGGTAGGCATCTTGCTTGAGAAGGTGTTTTGGTTAGAGAAGGTTTGCTTGAGCAAATGTCCATTGCTGTGGGAATTTTGGTCATAAGTGCTTAATCTTAATATTATTTCTGAAGAACCAATTAAAATGTCATGTGCTCTCAAAATAAGGTTTATATTTCATGACTTAGCAATTCACTGGAATAAGTAAATTTGTTTTGTTTTATTTTTTAGATTAATTTGGAAGATTCTCTGTTAGGATCAGCTTGAAGACAAAAGTATAAAGTAGTTGAATAATCGAGCAATTCAGTTTTTGGTGATGTGCCAGATGAATGGGTTATAAGATTTATTTTTCATTGCTCTTTGACAAGCATGAATAGAACTTGAGGAGATAAAATCAATGGACTAGCGCTGAGAAAAGATTCATTTTCATCTTCAGCACCTGTGCAAGACTATATCATAACAAGACACTCTTGATTTAGTTTATCTGATCTTGGTCTATACAAGCCTGACCTCATATTTATTTTGGGTGCCTTTAATAACTATTTTAACTCACATGTGAATACATTTTAATTATCATTTCCCTAACCATCCATATAATGAGAGGGTCTAGCTTATTGTAGCTCTTAGGCCTTGGCCATTTTAGACATTTAAAAAGTAAACTTGGCCCTAACTTTGCAGACCTGCTGACAGCCATTTGGCAGTTAAGGCATTGAATTAAACTTGTCAAGTGGGAGAGGTTTGCCATTGGCTCTTTTTCTAACCCTGCTTGCATAACTGCTCCTGGTAAGCCTGACTTTATTTGAAATGGATTCTTAACATTTTGCTCTGTCTTCTAGGGCACATTAGCTCAGGCTGTAAAGAAAGGAGAGTGGATCTTATTGGATGAGATTAATCTGGCAGCTCCAGAAACATTAGAATGCTTGAGTGGTTTACTTGAAGGATCTTCTGGCTCTCTGGTATTGCTGGATCGAGGAGACACAGGTAGTACTAAGTCTCTTGAGGGTTTTAATTGGTGCAAAGCCTTTTGGCCACTTCAGAGTTAGAGTCTATTTGTTAGGTTGATTACATTGGCTTTCCAATAGGATTTTTCATTCCTTAGCTAGTTAGTATTATTCTGCAAAGCACCTTTTACTGTTGTTAGGTGGTATGAGGAATGCAAAGATAAATAAGACATAATTTGTCAGGGTATTTGGATTTTGGATTCTAGATATACACAGACAGTGACAAAATATATGCAGGTGAATAGGTGATAAAAGAGAAATAACAGTGAACAACCACACCCTAAAACAGAGAGGAATGGCAGCACATGATTAAGTTGTCTGCATAGTTCTAGACGGCAGTTTCAGTGGGCTTTCAGAAAAGGCAACGAAGGTTTGAGCAGCCAGGACCAACCTGACTGAGCCTGAGGTAGGGTTGCTAGGCCTGGGTGCTTATGGCTGATTACTTAACTATTGTCAAGTTGTTGAGAATTTATATTTTGTCTTAACAGAGCCACTGGTTCGCCATCCTGACTTCCGTTTATTTGCCTGTATGAATCCAGCAACTGATGTGGGCAAAAGAAATCTCCCACCAGGAATAAGAAACAGGTAAGGAGATGTGGTCTGGCTGCTGGAGAAGTTTTTAAAGGTTCTTTTTGTTTAATGATTGGTAATATTAATGTATCCAAACTTTATAACAATGAACAGAGTGCTTGACATTTCTTGGCCTCTAATAGAAGAATCCTGTTTTCCATTATTTGTCATATTCCTCTATTTTCTATAGGTGGTAGGAATAAGGGAAACTCCAGAACACTGGAGAATTTCCTTCAGGTTGTTAGTTTGACACTTAATGGCTCATGAATATTGTTGAAGGCAAAATCTTTCCTTCCTTTTGGTTCTGATGCTGCCTTGTAGCTATTAGGAATTGTTATATAGCAATATAATAGCATATCATATAACAGGGATAAGTGCATTGTAGTAACACAGTCCTCTTTGGATCAGGCTGATCTGTAAAAGGCCTTTTAAGTTTCTTTCAGCTTTTACTGCTAAGCACAGATAGGAACAGATTCTTAGTTGTGGGTGTTTTGTGTATGTAACATTTAGTAAACCTCCAAATTTATTTTCTTGGTAATCTTTTGCTCCATCTTGAGTTTGAAAATAGGGTTAAAAGTTTATGAGATTCCTACCTCCGCTCCCCATTATAAAAGTAATAAACTCTTCCTAGGGGAATTTTAGAAACTACATTAAAGGATGTATTTTCTTTTGCTCTAGCAGTTTTTTTTTGATGGTGAGGAGGTTTATTTATTGTTCCACATAGTTGGGAGAAAAAACATCTTAAAATGAGAATTAATGCATCTTAATTTTGTAACTGTTTATTTTTGCTAGGACTATACTTAAGTTTTATTGTATAGTAGAAGTAACAATGATAGTATTTTTGCTAACACCTATACCATCTTATTTAATTATAATCAGTGAAACTCAATTCAAAATGGCTTTATTTTATTTATTTATTTTTTTTTTTAAAAGATTTTATTTTTTTATTTATTCATTTATCCCCCCCTTGCTGCTTGTGCTTGCTGGGTCAGCTAACCACGCCGTGTGGGCGGGCTTGCCTTCACCAGGAGGCCCCGGAAACCGAACCTGGGGCCTCCCATATGGTAAACGGGAGCCCTACTGATTGAGCCACAGCCGCTTCCCCAAAATGGCTTTAATAGTTTATATTACAAGTAATTAAAATGAACTTATATAGCTTCTATCTCATATTTTTCTAATGTCATAATAGCTGTATTAACTTCCTAAAAAGTGTTTATTATGTAGTAATTGCCTTATAGGTTCACAGAACTTTATATAGAAGAATTGGAAAGTAAAGAAGATTTACAAATTCTGATTGTGGATTATCTGAAAGGATTGAGTGTGAACAAGGGCGTGGTACAAGGAATCATAAAGTAGGTTCTCTTTGGTGGGTCTATGAATTTTTCTTCTGAACATGAAAAATATGTCTCATGCATATGTACATATGTGTTTTCCTTCTTTTCTTTTTTGCTTCTAACAAGAGAAGACTGATGGAAGGATTATTGTTTGGATTTCTATTTTAAAGTTGGAAACTTTTATGAACTCCCTAGTATTTTCCCAAGGAAACCTACATAGATAGCTATTAATTATTACATGAGAATATGTAAACAATTAGATAATGCTCTTCTAATTACTTCTGTATTCATAGCTGAGTTTGAGTTCCTGGAGGTGATATAAATGGCTTGTATTTCATCAGTCTTGACGGAATCTTACTTTTCTATTTGCAATTTACATACCTGCTACATGGGATGTATTTAAAAAGATAAATATAATTGATTCACTCAAGTTTGGAATTAATGGAGGCTTATCAGAATAAAGCATAGAGAAGTTGTATCTTCGTACTTTATTTTGTTTCTTTCCTTCTGGTTTTTATGTGCTATATGGAAAAGGTACAATCTTTTGTATCAGGCAACCTGAATTCTAGTCCTGGCTCTGCCAGAAACTAATTGTGTCATCCTGGGCAAGTAACTTACTTGATTTCCTTTGTGTCTATTAGAAAGAAATATATTATATGTAAAGGGGTTAAACTAGGATCATGCTGGTGCTTTACTTTATATTTTTTGGTTTGCTCATTCATTTTTTTAAAATAAAATTTTATTGAAGTATAGCATTCATACATGAACATACATAAACAATAAGTGTGTAGTAAAAGCTGTGAGTTGGGGGACAGATGTGGCTCAAATGGTTGGGCGTCCATCTCCTATATGGAGGGACCTGGGTTCGATCCCCAGGACCTCCTGGTTAAAAAAAAACAAAAACAAAACAAAAAACCACAACAACAAAAACTGTGAATTTACAAAACAATGGATATCATCATATAAGGCTCCCATACATCTCACCACCACCACCACCTTGCATTATTGTGAAACATTTGTTACAAACTATGAAAGAGCATCATCAAAATATTATTATTACCTGTGTCTTACATTTGGTGTTTTTACCCCCACACCACCCGATTATTAACACCCTATATTAGTATTATATATTTATTATAGCTCATGAGAGAATGTTCTCATATTTGTTCTGTTAACCACAGTCCCTCTTCTACCACTGGATTCCCGGTGTTACACAGTCCCATGCTTTGTACAGTCCATCAAAGTGTACACTCAGTGGCTCTGAGTTTTCATTATTCCAAAAGGAAAAATCCCATACCATCTTATATCCCCCTATTGTTGTCCCTTAGAATTGAAGTAATATCTTCTTGACATTGCTGCAAAATATTACAATTTGCTGCTATCGTCCATAAATTATATTAGTTGTAATTTTCCTGTGTATCGTATTCTTTGCACTACTCTTTCATTCTATAAACCAATATTTATTGAGTGCTCAGGTGCTAGGGATAAGACTATAAGTAAAATAAGTAAATAAGACAGATGAAATCCTAGTTCTCCCTTGGAGTTTTTTTTTTTTTTTTTTTTTAAATTATGGGTAAAAATCAAAATTCTCACAATACATACAAACATTTGCAAAATGATATATAAATATATATGCATATATGTGTATTTGCTTACAAAAATGTTGTTGCTATATATATATATACATATATTTTAAGAAGTGCTTAGATTACCCAAAATATTACACGGAACCCACTGGGATTCCCATGTTGCCCACCTCCCACACCTCCCATCACATCCCACACAAACATCTCCCACAGTGTGGCCCACCACCCTCAATGAACTTACACATCCTGGAGCCTTGCCAACAACCATAGACCACAGTTCACATTGTAGACCACACTCTCTCCCACTCAGTTCTGAGTGGTGTGTGCTGATTTAAAATGGCCTACATCCGTTGCCACAACAGTACTCAGGACAACCTCCAACTCCCAAAGAAGCCCCTGTATTTCAACTGCTCGTCCCCTCCCTACCCCAAAAGTGTCAAGTGGCCAGTGGCTCCACCTCATTGTTATAATTTCTTGCATTGCTATCCCTTGGAGTTTTAATTGAGGTGGTGAAGATAACTAAGAGTTGTAGTACAATTTTAGGTTGTGATAAGTGAAGAAGAAAAAAAAAAAAAGCAGTGTAGGGGTTAGAAAATGAGGGGTCGGGAGTTCATTTTAAACAGGTTAGTTAAGACGGCATATGTTCAAAATGGTTTGGAATGGCTTACCATGCCACACCCTAAAATTGGTTAGTCAAGACTATTTGGACAAAAGAGTAAGTATGTGTAGTTAAAATTCATGAAGCAGTGGGGATAGATAAACCAGAGGCTCTTGTAAAATGCTGATAGTACAAGTATTGCATGTTCTATATATAAAGGCCCATTTTTGGAAGATAAATTTCTTTCTGCATTCTGACTGGTGTTATGTAGCTAGATTGCAAAGTGGCTAGCTAAAAAATCTTTGGGCAGGAACTTGCATTTCAACTGTGACATATATTTGGTTACATTTGATCTTATGGTAGCTAATCATGAGTTTTTTTAATTTGAGGTGTTTCAATCTGAAACCTCTTCCATTTTCCTATCTTCTGGACTTCTAAAGTATGGTAGGATAAAAGTATTATTATTAGAAGTCATATCGTCATGCTTTTTAATATTTTAAAAATTATTGCTTATTGGGCACATATAAAATTATTGCTTATAGGCCTTTCGAAACACTATGGCTGTTCTCTGTTTATCCATTACTTTTATAAATTATACAGGGACTTCATTTTCCCTGCAAGGTAGAACCGACTCTGGAACACTGCGTTTAAACTCAGTGCCTCTTACATCTCACTGTCTTTTCCTTTAAGAGACAGAAACTTCTCACCTCCCTCCATTGGCACCTTTTTTGCTAGAGGAATTGGACCTTGCACTTTCCAGTTTTTCAAAGCAAGTTGATAGATTTTATTTTATTGTTTTGAAGATAGCCTCTGAATATGTGAAAAATAGATTTTAAAAAGAATCCCTGAGAGGTTTTGATGTATGCTCTAGAAAGTTGTGTGGAAGCTTTGCCATTTTTTATCTATAAAAATGGTATTTGGGCCTTCTGTTTGGAAGTAGGGAGAACAGCAAAATAATGAATACTTACCGGTTAGTAAAGTTGCCTGAATTACATCCTCTTTGTAGCTTCTACACAGTTGTGCGGAAGGAGTCTGGAACGAAATTGGTGGATGGTACTGGCCATAGACCTCACTACAGCCTTCGGACTCTCTGCAGGGCCCTGCGATTTGCAGCCTCCAATCCGTGTGGCAACGTCCAGCGCTCCCTCTATGAGGTCTTTGTAAAGTCTGTTTTGAGAGGGGCTTGGTGGATGGGTTCACAGTGGAAAGGGGGATGTACATGCCAAGTTTGCCAGTGCATTCCAATTAGTTGGATTATCCCAGGATCTTATATCAGAATTCTCCTCTCCCTTTTCTATCATCTCATCACATTTAAAAGTTGTCCTGGAAAGCAGCATCACCCAAGAGGTTGAATTTTGTTCCTGAAATAAATTGACCTGTTACTGCTGCAGTATAATTAGTGTTCTGCTTATTTGTATTTTTTTCCCTAGGGCTTTTGTTTGGGTTTCTTAACACAGCTTGACAGAGCATCACACCCAGTAGTTCAGAAGCTCATTTGTCAACACATTGTCCCTGGCAATGTCAAAAGTCTGCTGAAGCAGGTATGTTTATTTTTTATTTTTGACTGCTTGTTTAACCTCAAAATGAAAGGCTGAATTATCAAATTTTCAGCTATTTTGTTTTTTTGCAAAACCTTTTTCTAAAAGTAATGTCTGTTACAAAAAATTTAAACAGTATAGAAATGCCTGTCTCGGTGAAAGTTCCTTATAATCCTACACTATCAGATTTAAACCCTGCAAATAGTCCTTTCCATGTAATTTAGAATATATGTATTTTATTTTCCTATATATTCAAATTCTGATGTGTGTTTTGTGTATAGCTTTATTGAGAAAAATTCTAATATATTTTCAATGGGAAGATTTCTAAGAATGTTCTGTAGCTTTTCTTTTCTAGCCTAACTAGAATTTTTATTCTAGTAACATATATACAGCCCCAAATTACCCCCCTTTGACCAGATTTAATATACAGTTCAGTGCTGTCAATTATGTTTACAATGTTGTGCTGCCACACCATCGATGACCAAAACCCTTCTATCATCCCAAACAGGATGCATTAACTCCCTATTCCCTACCCTGACCCTATCCCCTGGTGACCTATATTTTAGATTCTGACTCTGTCAGCTTGCTTATTCTAATGATTTCTTATCAGGAAGATCATACAATATTTGTCTTTTTGTGCCAGACTTATTTCACTCAAGGTTCATCCATGTTGTCACATGTATCATAACTTCATTCCTTTTTTAATTCCTTTTTAATACAGCATTAAAAATATACGTATTTTTTTATCCATTCATAAGTTGATGGACACTTGGGTTGCTTCCATGTTTTGGTAATTGTGAATAATGCCGCTACGAACATTGGTGTGCAAGCAAGTATCTGTTCGAGTCCCTGCTTTCTATTCTTGTAGGTATATACCTAAAAGTGGGATTGCCAGGTCATAATGGTAATTCTATACCTAACTTTCTGAGAATTGCCAAAATGTCTTCCATGGTGTCTGGACCACTTTATATCTTCTCTGTGGCTCCTTAACTTAAGTATGGAGCCCTGAAAATCAGTGCCCAGAATTGTAGCTTCAAGTCAGATGACCAGATATTCTAGGAGAGTACTTTTCCATGGCTGTTGATTTAGCCATTCTCTGACCATTTTTGTTGTATAAAAGCAACGGCAATTTTGTAAGGTTCAACTTAATAACTTTTACCATAACTTAGAAAGATTTTCCCTTTATCCACACTATTATCCATACTGGGGTAATTTCTCTGAGAGTCAGTATTATTTTTAGTGTGTTCTTGAGGATTCGGAGTATAATAATGCAAAAGCCCCCTACATCGTTACCACACTGGTGGCCCTTTTTGGTGGAACATGATTTATATGAAATACGTTTTTGACCAAAATATTTCATCAGTGGGAATTTTGGTAAGTGAGAGAAGGAACTGAATTATAAAATATTTGAAAAATTGTTTTGATTCAATTTTTTTCCCCCAAACTCACCTACCCACAGTCCACTTAAAAAGTGAATATATGTCAACATTTTTTTCTCATTCCTCCAACTAATTTTTTTTCTTTCACATTTTGTCCCTGGGTTTTAATGTTGAAGGTACCCAGAATAAGGCAGCATACTTGATGACAACTTTTCCCACCTTTCACTCCTCTCTGAAAGAATGCCATAGTTGTTGTGGGACTGTGGATCATTTCTTGTGTGTTTCAGCCTATTCCAGAACCAAAAGGAGGTCGACTTATCCAGGTCGAAGGCTACTGGATATCAGTGGGAGACAAGGAACCTACAATAGACGAAGCATATATTCTTACATCTTCTGTCAAGCTCAACCTGAGAGATATAGTCCGAGTGGTCTCTGCGAGGTATGTGGGTGGACCTTTTCTCCCCGTGCTCTTAAATTTTTACCAGCAAACACATCGATGACGTTCTAGTCTAACTTCTTTCACTTTCAAATTGTTCTATTGCTAATCATTTTCTAGCTGAGTAATTGCTTTCCAAAGGCAGTATTAATGCAGCATTGTTTCTATTTGTACTTTTGGTGGGAGCAGAATGGATGCAGGCTGTTTGACTATCTGTCTTTAAAGTTGCTTTTCAGTATTTTGCTGATAAATACTTGTCACCCACTACTGTTATTCACAAGTAGTATGACAGATGTTAGAATTGCTTTCCTCTGTATTTTTCAGAGGAAGTGTTTTTAGATTGGAATGTCTCAGGATTTAAGAAACATTCCATTAGTAATGTTTAGGTGTATATCTTCTTTGATGATGATGTTAAGTGATTCTTCAACACTACTCACATTAATTATGGTTTCTTTTTTTTCTTTTTTCTTTTTTCTTTTTTAATTGCTTTATGCTGATGTTTTAAAGAACCTACCCAGTATTGATTCAAGGACAGACATCGGTTGGTAAAACAAGCCTGATCCGGTGGCTGGCTGCAGCTACTGGAAACCACTGTGTGCGTATTAACAATCACGAACACACTGATATTCAGGAGTATATTGGTTGCTACACATCTGACTCCTCAGGGAAGCTTGTCTTTAAAGAAGGTAGGGTGAACAGCCTGTCCATTTCATGGGTTTAGGCGTTCATTCTTTTAGGGCCTTTTAGACCCTTTCCCCCAAGTAATATTTGTTAGTTGTTCCAGTTATCTTAGTTTTTCCAGGGCTACTGTAACAAAATATCACAGACTGGTTGACTTAAACAACAGGAATTTGTTGTTTTAGAATTTTGGAGGCTAGATGTATAAAATCAGTATGTCAGCAGAGCAATGTTTTCTTCAAAGTCTGTAGTATTCTGGTAGCTTGCTGGCAATCCAATAACTCATTGTCTGCTTCTATCACATGGCCATCTCTCTCCCAGTCTGTCTCCTACTGACTTTTCCCAAATTTCCTCTGCTTATAAAGGGCTCCAATAACATTGGATTAAGGCTTACCTGGTATACTTTGACCTCATCTTAACTAATCGGATCTTTTAAGATCCTGTTTACAAATGAGTTCACATCCATAGGACCGGGGGTCAGAACTTGAATGTGTTTTTGTGAGGGGCATGATTCAACTATAATACCAATTGAGCCACATGGACTGTTGCCATAATAGGTGGTTTTGCTTTGTCCACTGAGCTATGTGAAGGTTAAGGGCCTGGCTTTCTTTAGGTACCACTAGTCTTGTGTGGGGCCCAAGTTTTGAAGAGTGTAGTTAAACAGCTGTGTCATTTAAGGACTGCATCGATTTAAGAACAGCATTGGACAGGGGAAAGTTGGGGATAAGTATGAGAATGTGGTGGTGTAAATGAAATTAGACTGCAGGGAAAAATATAAACAAATTGGGAATGTGGTACTCATCTGCCCTGGCACTTCCTCAAGTGGGAAAGAAAAGGAATATTTTAATGGAAAATTGTGCTTCATTGATATGCAAAGTCACAGATTGTATTGGGGCAAGACTAGCTGCAGAGTATAATTTCCTTTGAAATATAATGCTAATGGTTTGTATATATCATTTTTAAAATTTTGGACTTATTTATGCACTAATCCTCAGTGTTTATTTCCTCTAAGGTGTTCTTATTGATGCTATGCGAAAAGGTTACTGGATTATTTTAGATGAATTAAATTTGGCCCCTACGGATGTGCTGGAGGCACTGAATAGGCTGTTGGATGATAATCGTGAATTGCTCATAACAGAAACACAAGAGGTCGTTAAAGCACACCCTCGATTCATGCTTTTTGCCACCCAAAACCCCCCAGGACTTTATGGAGGCAGAAAGGTGTGTTGCACTTGTTCCCTTTCTTCCATTCCTTACTGCATCAGGTAGTAAATCTTTTTTTTGTTAAGAGCAAGACATTTTTACTTCTTTTGGAGGATTTTTTTCTGTGTGGTGAATGGGAGGGGCTCCAGTTTAGAAATTAGATGAAAAGGCCCTTATTATCATCTTCTTTCTGTGCATTTCCTAGGTGCTTTCAAGAGCTTTCAGGAATCGGTTTGTGGAATTGCACTTTGATGAATTGCCTAGCTCTGAGTTGGAAACAATCTTGCACAAACGGTGTAGTTTGCCACCTTCCTATTGCAGCAAGTTGGTTAAAGTCATGCTGGATCTTCAGGTATTTCATCTCTTCATCTTAATTTTCTTCACTTAATTTCAAATGATTTTTGTTGATTAGATTTGGTGATCAAAATTTGACAGCTTTTGGTAGAAACCGGAATCCAAGTATTTATTTTTTTTGGAGTAAGTATATTAATTTTGAAATGTTTTCCACTAATATCCATTTATTTGTTTTGTTTTGATTTGTAAATTAACAACTTAACATCATCTTAAAAGCTTTCTGATGTTCATGACAGTTCCCTATTTATGGATAATATTACAGCATTTTTGTTAGGTTGGAACCCAGCTGTGGCAAACTGCATTTTTAAAAAATAGATGCAGTCTTTAAATGAACAGAACTGAAGAGACGGTGTCTGTGTGGCTCTCCATTGTCAATTGCAAAGCTGCAGGGTTTTTTGCTTTGTTTTGTTTTTTACTTTTAAATATCCCATTAATTTTATTTTAGGAGGTTAAAAGTGTTCTTCATCAGAAAGTATACCCTGCCGAATTACTTCCCAGAAAGTTATTAATAATTGACACATTTATCATTAGGGTCCAATATTATGGGATGGATTTTCCCAGATCTTTGCCACCATTTGTATTGTTATTTTTTCTATATGATATCTGAGATGTGGAATTCCATTGTTGATTTGCATAGTTTACTTACACATGAGTTTGAACATTTTTTTTCCCGAATGATTACAGTCCATTTGCATTTCTTGTTTTTAAATTGATCTTACTCAGAGGAATCATTTTAATGGGAGCTTAAGTTTATCAGGACCTTTTTGCAAATTGAACTACATGCTTGCCATTTTGTACAACTAATACCCTTTTCCATTTGTTTTGATATTTATTAGTCCTACCGCAGGAGTTCATCTGTTTTTGCTGGAAAGCAGGGCTTCATTACGCTTCGTGATCTGTTCCGATGGGCTGAAAGGTACAGATTGGCTGAGCAGACTGAGAAGGAGTATGACTGGCTACAGCATTTAGCCAATGATGGTATGTTTTTAATTCAGTTATGTCAAATGTCAAACTTTTTGTTAAAACAAGTCTTGTCCCCAATTGTGGTTGATATATACAGTTTACTACACTTCCCAAAAACAGCCTTTCTCTGTTAAGTCCCAGCTGCTGTTGTAAACGGTCCTGTTTCTGCAGGCCTCTGTACTAATGAGGACTGGTAGCCAATGGTCCTGATTTTGCTTGAGGTGGCCACATGTGGGAGTCAGGCTATGGGAACAATCCCTTTGGGAGTTCAGGAAGTTGAGAGCTGATAGATTTGTGGGCCATTTATCTGCAACTCATCCATGTGGTTGATTCTCCTGCTTGTGCCTTAGATACATACTGAAAATGGATAGGTCTGTCACTTCATAGCAGAGTTAAAAGAGAAGTCAGTTTTGTTGTCTGAGACTCAGGTTTGGAAATTTTGGTTTAATCCACGGGGAGAATTTATATGTTCCTTTAAGTGATAGAATAGAATGCATTTCAGAGTCTTCTGATAGGAAAAGTGCTGAAGAGTCATCAATGGAGTAATTAATAAGTAAGGACAGTTAAAAATAAATAAAACAAGCCCATTAGAGTTTTATTTTCATGTGTTCACTGGTAAGGCATATAAGGGGAAGAACACATTTTTAAAACATTTTTTTATTGTGTTGATGTAACATACAGTGAAGTGGTTGAAGTATGCTAATATTTCACATGCAACTCGATGAATTTTTATCTTTATATGTACCAATTCCTGCAAGTCACCAACTACACTAAGATTTTGCATATTTCCAGCACCTTAGAAAGTTCCTTCATGTCTCTTGTCAGTTAATTACCTCCTCTAAAGGTAACTACTACTCTGATTTTTATTACCATTGATTGATTTTTGCCTGGTGTTTGAGTTCATTTACATGGGATCATATAGTATGTATTCTTTTTTTTTTTTTTTTAAATTAAAGTATATCACTCATACATGATCATACATAAACAATTAGTGTATAGCAATTGTGAATTTACAAAACAAACATACGTAACATCATACAGGGCTCTCATACCTCACCCTACCACCAGTACCTTGCATTGTTGATAAACATTTTTAACTAATGATTAAAGAGCATCCTCAAAATATTACTACTAACCAAAGTATTTTTCCCAAACCCACCCTATTATTACTATTATTTTTATATCATTTATATATGAACATACATAAACAATAAATGTATAGTAAAAGTTGTGAACTTACAAAGCAAACATTCATAACATCATACAGGGGTCCCATACATCAACCCTGCACCAACACCTTGCATTGTTGTGAGACATTTGTTACAAATTATGAAAGAAAATTGTCAGAATCTTACTACTAATTATAGTCCTTATCTTACATTTGGTATATTTTCCCCCCAACCCCCCTATTATTATTTTTAAATATATTTTTATGACAGAAGTTGTAAACATATAAAATAATGATTCCCATGTGCAGAATTCCTAAACAACGTCCCTCTATCCACACACCACACTGTGGTAGGATATTTGTTGCAGATTATGAGATAATATCATCCGGTTATTACCAGGTCCATAGTGTACATTTGGCACACATTTTCCATACTCCCCCATATCAACATAGTACATCTTTGGAATAGATGCAAGAATATTACATTATTGCTGTTAACCACCGTCCATAGGCCACTCCAGTTGTATTTTTCCCAGGCCTCTCCACATTCCCACCACCCTGCAATAGTGATGTACATCTGCTCTAGCTCACAAAGGACACTCTTGCTTCTGTACCATCAACCACAATTCTCATCCACCTCTGTGTTTACTGTGCTATTCAGTCCCTAGATTATTCTTTAGCTTTCTGTCAGTTGGCATTTACATCCCTGTACTACCATTTTCAGCCACATCCCCATTTATAAACCAGCTGTTACTCACTATAATGTTTTACCATCACCTCTGTACATTTCCACACTTTTACAGTAAAGCTCATTAAAACTTCTACATATATTAAACATCATTAGTCCATCTCAGTCCTCCTCTTATCTTCTTTAAGAATCTACCACCTATCACCATGTCTTGAAGACACTTTCTTACATTTTCTTCTAGAAGCTTTATGGTTCTTGCTTTTATATTTAGGTTTTTGATCCATTTTGAGTTAATTTTTGTATAAGGTGTGAGATAGGGGTCCTTTTTCCGTCTTTTGTTATGGATTTCTAGTTTTCTCAGCACCATTTGTTGAATGGATGGTTCTGCCCAAGCTGGGTGGGTTTGACAGGCTAGTCAAAAATCACTTGACTATAGATGTGAGGGTCTGTTTCTGAATCATCATTTCAGTTCCATTGGTCTAAGTGTCTGTCTTTATGCCAGTACCATGCTGTTTTTACCACTGTAGCTAGGTAATACAAATTAAAGTCCAGAAATGAGAGTCCTCCAACTTTGATTTTCCTTTTTAAGATGTTTCTGGCTATTCAGGACCCCTTACCCTTCCAAATAAATTTTTGATAATCATGTTTTCCATTTATTTAAAAAATGCTGGTAGAATTTTTTTCAGGATTGCATTGAATCTGTATATCAATTTGAGTAGAATTGACATCTTAATGATATTTAGTCTTTGAATCTGTGAGCATGGAATGTTCTTCCAATTATTTAGGCTTTTTAAAATTTCTTTTAACAATGAGTTGTGGGAGGCGGCTGTGGCTCGATCGGTAGGGCTCCCGTTTGCCATGTGGGAGGCCCTGGGTTCGGTTCCCAGGGGCCTCCTGGTGAAGGCAGGCCCGCCCGCACGGCGTGGTTAGCTGACCCAGCGAGCAAAAGCAGCAAGGGGGGGATAGATGAATAAATAAATAAAATCTTTAAAAAAAAAAACAAACAAACAATGAGTTGTAGTTTTCGAATACAAGTGCTTTACATTGTGGGGCAAGTTTATTCCTGATTATTTGGATTTTATCTGTCATATTTTATTTTCACCACTTTTTTGACACTCAGGATATATATACTCTTGAGTCTGGCTTCTATCACATAGCCAAATGTGAGATTCAACCATGCTTTTATGTGTGTCAGGACTTCATTCTTTTTTTAAAAAAATTGTTGTGTGGTAACCCCTTGTGTGGGGATACCATAATTTAGTTATCTTTTCTTTCATTGAGGGACATTTGGATTATTTTGTTTTTAGCTGTTATGAATAAAGCTTCTCTGCACATTTTTATATAATGTCTTTTGGTGCACACATACATTAATTTATGTTTGGTATACATGGACATAATATGCTAGGGCACAGGGGAGGCATATAGTTAGCTTTAATATACTTTCGATGTTTTTTTTTTTTTAAAGGTTTTATGCTTCTGGCTGGACGAGTCAGGAAGCAGGAGGAGGCTGATGTGATTCAGGAAGTCCTTGAAAAACATTTCAAGAAGAGACTGTGTCCTCAATTTCTTTTCTCCAAAGAAAATGTCCAAAAATTGCTGGGTGAGTATGCCAGAAACCCCACAGGGAAATGATTTGTGTTGTACTGATATTAAAATCCTAAACATTTATTTTGCCTTGACCAGGCAAATTATCTACTCAGACATCCATATTGGAGTCCAAATTCAGCCATGTCGTGTGGACTGAGGGTATGCGGAGACTGGCGATGTTGGTGGGAAGAGCGTTGGAATTTGGTGAACCGGTGCTGCTGGTTGGAGACACTGGGTAAGTTCTCTGACAATAACTTGTCATAATGCTTCAATCCCATAGGATTACTTGCCTTGTGTCTGAAGTGTACTCATCAGGAAAGCATTATTTATGATTTCTTTTCTTTCCTTTTCCTTCCCTCTCTCCCTCCCTCCCTTTCTTCCATCTGATTTCTTGCATCATCATCATCATTATGAGGTCTTTTTTCCTATTTAACAGTGAGATTCATTCTGTAGGTGTGGAGGAGAACAGATGAGATAGGGTCTCTTGAAAGTCCATAAGGATTAGGTTCCTTTCCCACTCCTTAGTGGTTGTTGGTAGAACAGGAAAGGATGGAATGAGTGCAGTGCATGCATAAATGACATGAGAGAATGCTAGTGTTTTGAGGAAGGGCCTGCGTTGGCCAGGATTGTCTGTTGTGCAGGGAAGCCTTCACCAGAGCTGCTTTCTTTTGCTGACTGGTGTATTTGTGGGTGTTTTTTGGAGGACATGCTCTTTGTTAAACTGGTGTATCTCTATAACAGGTGTGGGAAAACTACAGTCTGTCAGGTGTTTGCAGCATTGGCAAATCAGAAGTTATACTCAGTCAATTGCCACTTACATATGGAGACATCAGACTTCCTGGGAGGGCTGCGGCCGGTGAGACAGAAGCCAAAGAAGGTTTGTCTTGTAGCAGATGATGATGTGGTCTTTCATTTAAAGAACTACATTTGCTTGTGTGCATGAATCAACTGTGGGATTTTGTTCATGGAGGGGCAGGGGTCCTAGATTCCAGGTTCCAGCCAGATTGTGAATGAATGTCTTCTCTTGAGATTTCTCCTAGTCTACGAGGGCATCCTGGCCTACAGGTTCTGTCTCCTGTTCTCAGACTCTCTCTTACTGTGCAATATTTACTTCCCTTTAGCTGATATCAACTAGCTGTCTGTGCATTCTCCTGTGGATTTACTGGCCCTTTAATCCCCTCCCGCCCATTCTTTTCCAAATTGTAGGAGGAAATAGACACATCAAGGCTTTTTGAGTGGCATGATGGGCCTCTGGTTCTGGCCATGAAGGAGGACGGCTTTTTCCTCCTGGATGAGATCTCACTGGCTGATGACTCTGTCCTGGAACGACTCAACAGGTACACACGTGTGAGAGTGCTGCCGTGCTTGAGATGCTTGCAGTCTGGTTTTTAGAGATATTAATTCTTGTGTACAGTCATGCACCTTATTAGGTGCATAGAAAATGTTTGAAAATGAGGATGAATGATTACTTTTTTTGCTCTAGCACTACTTTTTTTTTTTTTTTTTTTTTAAGATTTTATTTATTTATTCATTTATCCCCCCCTTGCTGCTCACGCTCGCTGGGTCAGCTAACCACGCCTTGCGGGCGGGCTTGCCTTCACCAGGAGGCCCCGGGAACCGAACCCGGGGCCTCCCATATGGTAAACGGGAGCCCTACTGATTGAGCCACAGCCGCTTCCCTCTAGCACTACTTTAAGAGACATACTGGTTTTTTCTTTTTGCTATCAGTAATCAGAAAGATGGGGCTGTGGAATGGCAGGGTTAATTAAAACCAATAAACCTAAATTAAAATAGTTTTTATGGCAAATTTGTGCTCATTATCTTAAGTTTTTGCAAGAACCAGAATTAGAATCCGGGATCTTATGGCTACAAGGCATCTTAAGACCTCAGACCAATATGAGTTTTGATATGGCAACACTCATTTTTCTCTCTCTTTATTTTAACAACTTTAATGAGGTATAGTTTATTATAAAATCTACCCATTTAAAATGTACAATTCAACAAGTAAATTTACTGAGTTTGCAATCACCATCATCCAGTTTATGAACATTTCCATTATCCCAGTAGACTCCTTCATGCCTATTTACACTTTATTTATTTGTTTGTTTCTTCTGCCTATTTACACTTAAATCCCTGATTCCACCCCCTGCCCCAGCCAACTACTAATATACTTTCAGTCAATTTGACTTTTCTGGATATCTCATGTAAGTGGTCTCTTGTGTCTAGTTTCCTTCACTTTTTATTTATGTTTTTGATATTCATCCATATTGTAGCAGGCATATATCAGTATTTTGTTCCTTGTTAATCCTAGTAGTTTTCCATTGTGTAGATATGCCATATTACGTTTATCCATTTACCAATGATGGATATTTGTGTTGTTTTCCACTTTTTGGCTATTAGGAGTAATGGTGTTTCAAATATTTGCTTGCAAGACACACATTTTCAAGATAAATGTCTTAAGAGGGTATAAGTGGAAAAGGGTGTTCTTTTTCACTTGATCAGAAATATTATTCTATTACAGAGGAATTGGGATAGGGAGTCATTTTTTAAATTTGTGGTAGGAAACTGATAACTAACATGAAAGCTCAGAAGGGATAACTTTCTTTTCCTTTTAAAGAACATTGAAGCCTGCAAAATGTAAAGAACATATAAACTGTTTCTAATCTTAGTCTCTCCATTTTTTCTGTTTTTTTTTAGTGTCCTTGAAGTGGAAAAGTCTCTGGTATTAGCTGAAAAAGGCAGCCTAGAGGACAAGGACAATGAGGTAGAGCTGTTGACTGCTGGGAAAAAATTCCGTATCTTAGCAACCATGAACCCTGGTGGTGACTTTGGAAAAAAAGAGGTACAACTGTTTCCTGAAGCATATTTTTTTCTGTTTTTTGACCTCGACTAGCTTAAATACAGTATGTAAAAATGGATTTGGTATTATATATTGGGTAAAAACTGGGTAAAAGGTAAAAATCCAGAATCACTATTCTAAAATAGTGATTGTAGATTGACTATTGGGTTTAAAAAATAATTCTGACAGATAAACATTTCCTTAATTGACATCTTTCTGTGAATGAAATTTCTTTCATTGTTTCAGTCCCTTTATATATATTACTCTAACAAATGCTCACAAGAGCCTGTGAAGAAAAATTATTACAGTTTTACAGAAAAGTTGGAACTGAAATCTGAACTCAAGTGCTGCTTCTAGAGTCAGTCTATTCTCTGCAGTATTAATCTGACTTTTTGAGTGTTTTTAAAGTGACAAAAACAACATCAATAAAAAACACTACAGCCAGGAACCTTCCAGGAAGAGCTGCAGCCAGTGAAATAGAAGGACAAGGTTTTACAGTTGGAATATTTTCTGTTTCTTAAAGTTTAAGCCAGACTGTTGGTAAAGGGCAGAGGGTGGTTCCTTCTATTCAGAAGGTCATGTTTGGATGCAGTTGGGAACCAAAAACCCCGTGTGAGGCTTTCAGGCTCACAAAACCTTTTGGTGGAGAAGTCAGCATTATATGTAGGGTCTTGGTCTAAGTTAGTAAAAGAATAGTGAGGTTAAAGGTCAGGGATGATGTGAAGAAACAGAGGGGTTGATCTTGAATGAAGGCAAATCAGATTCTTGGTAACTTAAATTGGTGGTTGCCTGAAATGTGAATGTGATATTTAGGGCCTAATTTTCCTCAGTAGCATATGAAGAAAAGTTATCACTGTGAGCCAAGAAATGCTGTGAATAAAAAGTAAAATTTATCACAGTTTCACACTCAAAATAAAAACGGGCTCATTGACAGGTTCATACCATAGAACTGATTCCAAGATGGTATATGTTAACTTGCCTATCAGGTTAGCTTAAGTATAACAAGACGTAGGTTGCCAGCCTTTACCTAAGGAGAAGCTGCTGCTTGATTTTACGTGCTTACCAAGCAGAGTGAGGCAGGATCCTGAGCACCGGCATTTCTGCTTGTCATGGATGGCAATGAGGACCACTTTAGCGTTCGTTAGGTCTTTATCGAGCTTTCCTGAGTTCAGGCCCTGTGCCTGTGCCTGGTCGTTTTGTGGAGTTTACAGTCAGGTAAGCAGGAAAACAGTGCTGGCTAAATAATTTCATGCATGTGTCATTGTAAACATCTGAAAGATCAGCAGGGGAGGGGTAAGAGGAATCTGGGAGGCTAGATGATTCTTTGTTATACAAGAACTTAAACATTGACCTCCTTATAATTTCACTCCTGCTCAGCCACATGAAAGAAATATTTGCTTCTACTTCAGGCAGCAGTTCCCAATGGGAAGATAGCTGTTTATTTCCTTTAAAACATTGTTAATGCTACTGATGATAAAGTAAAGGAAGATCCTATGTCTGAGGAAAGAGTTCAGACTTGGAAGTCACCCCCAGGGACTGGAATCCTGCTTGTATAAGACCTTGAAACTCTGCACGAGTGATGATAATACTGATTTGAAGGGGGTGGTGGGGATTGAGAAGGAGGTATGTAAGGAGTCAGGACAGAGGGGGTCTCTAGTAAGTGATTTCTAGTAGCAGAGGTAATAAAAGATGTATCTAGTACTTGCCAGACTTATAGCTAACGTTCCTTCAAAGGGATTGTTCTCTAGATCTCCTCATAGGTTTTAAATTCATATTGGAATTTGTGTTCTTTGTAGCTTTCTCCTGCCTTAAGAAATCGATTTACTGAAATATGGTGCCCTCAGAGCACAAACCGGGAAGATTTAATTGAGATCATCAATCGCAGTCTTCATCCTGGATTGTCTCTGAGCAGAGTGGATCATAAAGGTGTGCATTTCTGGGAGGTGGTGCTGGTGGAGGGATATGTTGGAATTAAGGGATGTGGAGTAGGACATTAGCAGTATATAGAGATGGTGTGTTGGAGAAGGAAGATAAAGAAATAGGACCAAAGTAGAGCCAAAGATAATATGGTACTAACCTGTTGTTTCTAATAAAGTGTCCCTTCTTCACGTTGACTTCTTCACCAGGTTTATTAAGTTCTAGTTTCCTCCTTGCTTTTTCACCTTTTGGCCATCTTTATATAAGGTATATTTATTGGCTAAAGATGGGGAAAATTTGGTTGATAAATTTAGTCATCAACACCTTGAGAAAATCTTTATAGAATTTTTAAACTACATTTCTTCAGTTGTCATCATCTAATTTTTTTTTCTTTTTAATTTTTCTTTATATTCTGAAAAGCCTCTAACATAGGAAAATGGAAAGAATAGTATTAAAAAACTCCCATATACCCATAACCTAGATTTAACAATTCTTAAAATATCTAGTAAGAGTCAAAAAATATATTAGGGAATTGTTTGTGGCTCAAGCATTTGGGTGCCCACCTACCACATGAGACATCCTGGGTTCGGTTCCCGATGCCTCCTAGAGAAGACTGCAAGCTGACCCGACAGGCTGGTGCGACGGGCTGGCACAGCGAGCTGGCACAACAAGATGACACAACCAGGAGACATAAAGAGAAAACACAGTGAGAGACACAACAATGCAGGGAGCAGAGGTGGCTCAAGCGATTGAGCACACCTCTCCCACATGGAAGGTCCCAGGTTCAATCCCTGGTGCTTCCTAAAGAGAAGACAAGTGGACACAGAGCACATGATGAATGGACACAGAGAGCAGACAGCAGGCGCATACAGCAGGGTGGGGGAAGAAATAAATAAACCTTAAAAAAAAAAATGTATATATATATATATGGTTTTTTAAAAAATTGAGCCCAGATTGCTTTGATATATATTTTTTTATTCTAGACATTGAATGCTAAACTTAGAATTCAGATCCAATTCCAAACCTTAGTTTTTTAAGTCATTTTACCTGTTTATAAAGAATGTAAATGGATTTCTGTTTATTTGGGATTGGGATTCACAGAAATGTCCAACTTTTCAAAGGTGCCCTGAAGTGCAGCTTCAAAAATAGGTAGGCTAGCTGTGGAAAGCAGCTACAGAGAAACCAGGGTCACCTGTGGACTTGTAGGAAAGACTGGGGTTTTCTAATTCATTTGGAGGATTTGTTGAAATACAGCTTATTGGGTTCCACTCCCAGAGTTTCTGGTTCAGTAGGTCTGGAGTGGAGCATGAGCATGCACTTTTCTAACAAATTCCCTGGTGATGCTAGGGATGCTGGTCCACAATCACATTCAGAACCACACATTAGACCTGGCTGTGCACTGTTTGTAATGGCACATTTATCTTGAGAATCCAAGTAAAACAAGGAAGAGAAGACAAAAATTGTCAAGTAGACATGGTTTCTTTTTAGGCTCTCTATTGGGGCCAGATCCCTTCAGGAGGTAATCTCTGGATCTCCTTTGTGGAGTTATATGATTTGTGATAAGAAAGGCAGAGGATGCAGGTGTTGTTACAACTGCCCCATTTGCTCCATTACCAATGTGCTTCTGTGCTTAATTGAAATGAATAATTCTCCCATTGGAAAGTAAGCATTGGAGCCCCTGGGACTCCACCCCTTGTCCTTAGGGAGCTTTACTGTTTACTGCAGGCTTTCTAGGCTACATGGCAGGACATTTCCCTGGGGGAGACATTAGATACCCTGAGGAGGCTTAATAATTTCCAACAGTTTTATCATCTGGGAAATAGATCAGGAAGGCACAGCATAAAAAACTGAAATACAAAACAGGAAGCTAGACACAGCTTTTTTATTGTTTGGATTTTCTTTAGCGATAGATCTAAGATTTAATGATTTAATATCTAGTCAGTTTAATATTTCAACTAATTATGCCATTCTAAATTGAATTCTGATCCTTCTCAGAGTTCATAGATACATTTTGTGTATTATCTTAACATACATCCACTGTGGGCTCTACTTACTTCTCAAGTATTTTGGGTTCACAGATCTCAATAGAATATAGTATTTTCATGCATACACTTATAATTTATACTGAACATAAAAGGTTCAATGAAATTGAGGTATTTTTAAAAAAATACTCTCCTATGAAGGGCATGAAAACTATTTTTTTCCAATCTTGAACTCTTATGAATAGTATGCCTCAAAAGATTCTACTTTCACTGAAATGACATGATGTTTAGAATTATTTCCTTGAGTTACATTTCTAAAGTGGAAATAAGGAATTTCATAGCTTCCTTTGGTTAAGGCCAGAATTCTTTCACTGAGTATTGGTCTCTTTCACGAAATTATCTTTATGACATTTATCATGTTTTATTATTCCATATTGTTACTTTTTAATATTTTCTTAAAAAATACAAATATGAGCCCATCTACTTTTCTACTTTGTCTTAGATGATTCTCTTTTTCTTCAGTAGTCATGTCCGTCCCGTCCCGGCCCGGCCCCCCCCCCCCCCCCGTAAATCACATTTTATCTCACTTTCTGTTACACAAGCAGTTTTAAAAATTTAATGATGAGCTGGAAATGGGTACCCCAGAGGGAGACAGAAGAGGGACACCTAGGGCAGAAGTGGCTGGTGTGGGACAGGGCAGGACTGGGAGGCTGGGGCTTAGGGACATCTCTCAGAGAAAGTGAAGCTGAGCCCTGAAGGTTGTGCAGAAATTAGGATATTAGCACATCAAGTTTCACTGGGGTTGCTGCATGGAACATAATAAAAGGATCAGCTAAGGATCAGTCCAGACAGATTAACAGTGGCCATGCCAAGCTAAGGTATTTTGGCCATATTAAAGTGTCTGAAAGTTACTCTTAGAACATTAGAGTGTGCTACCCTTTTCAGGATGGCAAGGGCATAATCAGATTTGTGTTTAGGAATGCATGCTCATTTGCATTTTTCATAATAGCCACATGTAAATAGTCTGGTAAATTTTAAGTGTATCTTTTAGGATTATTCATTTTGCTGAGATAATTTTTTTTTTTTTTCTCCTCATGAAAGAATGTACAAAACTCGTGTTTAGATTTTTTTCTCCCAATCCTCTATTCAGTTTTCCAAAGCAAATCCTTGGGATCAGGACTCTAATGCCTTGCACAGTGTATTAAATACCTCTCGCTGCATTACAGATTGCCCCCAACACAGCTTAAAACAATAAACATTTATTGCCTCATAGTGTTTGTGGGTTAGGAATAGATACCTTGGAAGGGCTTTCCTGGGTGCTAGGGTTCAAGGTTTCCTGCAGTCAAACTGTCAGCAAGGGCTACAGGCTCATACAAAGGTTCAATTGGAGGAAGATCCACTTCCAGACCCACTCACATAGGCCTCAATTACTCTGGCTGTTGGCCAGTAGCATCCTTCAATTTCAGGCTGCATGAGCCTCTCTGTAGGGCAGATTATAACATGGAAATTGACTTCCCAAGGAGCAAGTGAAAAAAGAGGTTACAAGAGCACCCAAGATGGACACCATTCTTTTTGTAACCTAATATCAGCAGTTACATCCCATCACTTTTGTTACATTCTTTTCCTTTAAAATGAATTACTAGGTCCATTCTACAGTCAAAGCAGGGGGATTCCACAAGGATATCAATACTAGGAGGTGGGGCTCGTTGGAGGCTGTCTCCGGGCTGTCTTCAAAGCTGCCTTCCATACCCAGTGACTCCCAAATAGTGTTTTTTTCCAATAAATATGTTGATTTTCACCATTTTGCCTAGTATAAAAGTTATTTTACATTTACTAAGGCAATATTTTTATGTCATATCTTTTCAGGATTATATTTCAAACCTTCGTGTCAAAGCAGTTATAACTTATCCTAATTACTTATACCAGCAAGCATTAAAATTTATAGTGTCTGTATTTCAAAGAGAATGTGAAAGATCTATCTCAGTCCTCTGTCTTTGGGCAGGGTTAAATCATTTACAGAAAAAAAAATGTCATTTTACTTTATATTCGTAAAGTAGTCGTGTTTTAATTCCCCTCTTTTAAAGGAATAAAGTTTTCCATTTTTATTAAATCCTTGATATACCTATACTTGGAGCCAGGTACTCATATTTGATATCTAGTTTTTGAAACAGTTTTTAATTTCTTTCCTCACTGTTGGAATTTTGCCTTTTGATTTGTCATTTTAAACTTTTTAAATGTTTGATTTTTTTTTTCTGTAATTAATATTCAGTTGATTTGTTTTTCTTCTGACCAACTCATTGTATTTTTTTTTTTTAATTTATTTGCCTCCCCCTCCCTGTCCCATCACCACTGCTTGCCCTCACTGTCTGCTTTCTGTGTCCATTTGCTGCACATTCTTCTGTGTCTGCTTGTCTTCTCTTCTCGTTTTCTCTTTAGGAGGTACCAGGAACTTTTCCCGAGACCTTCCGACATGGGAGAGAGGCACTCAATCACTTGAGCCCCCTCAGCTCCCTGGTTTGTTGTGTCTCTCGTTGTCTTTTCCCATGTCTCTTTTTTGTGGCATCATATTGTTGCGCCAGCTCTCCACATGGGCCAGTTTACCATTCACCAGGAGGCCCCGGGAATCGAACCCAGGACCTCCTATATGGTAGATGGGAGCCAGTCACTTGAGCCACATCCGCTTTCCTCATGGCATTGTTTTTGAAGGCTATATAGTCTATTTTACAGCAGTGGTGATTCCTCATTATTATCTTTTTTTTTTTTTTTTTTTTTGGAGGTACCCAGATCGAACCGGGGCCCTTGTGCATGGGAAGCAGATGCTCAAGCACTCGAGCTACATCTGCTCCCCTATTATCTTTTATTTCTTTAAAAAATATTCTTTGGTATTCATACCTTCTTCATAAATGTTTTCTCTTGACTTGACAAGTTTTGAAAGGGTTCTACGGAATTTAATTGGCATTGCTTTAAATCTGTATATACTACTTAAGTATTTTCTTTGTCTCCAGGTAAGTGTTTTAGGATTTGTGGTTGTTATAGTTAGAATAGTCATTCAATTTGAACCATAAAACAAAATTTTTGAACTTCCTTATTTTCTGAATACTGACTGATAAAAAAAAAAAAAAAGTAAAATCACAACCTAATTCCACTGAAAAAGTAACATTCCTCATTCCAGTGTATCAGTTTAAAATACAATGAAATTTATATCTTTTCTAAAATTATTGTGCCATAACTTCAAAATTGTGTCTGATTTTATTTCTTTGAGCAGCGTTCAATGCAGCTTCTTAGACTGTAATAGTCAAATTATTATTATTAATATTTTCTTTCAGGGGTTGGGATGCTGCTCATGAACCCCTTGGTGGTGCAATAAAAGCTATGGCTCTCCTCTCCTTAGAAAAATGCATGATCGTACATTTACAAAATTTCGCATATAATCTCAAGGGCATAGACCCCTTCTAGGCCAGGTAATGAGCCTGTTTTGGGGTCTCCTGTAAATAGCACATAGTTTGCTTTCTTGTGTCTTAGGGACTGATATAGCTGAGGTGATGCTGGATTTCATTGACTGGCTGACCCACCAGGAGTTTGGCCGAAACTGTGTGGTCAGTATCAGAGATATCCTGTCCTGGGTTAACTTCATGAATACAATGGGCAAGGCAGCTGCTTTGAAAAGGCCAGAGACCATCTCTACTGTAACATCGTTTGTCCACGCTGCATGCCTTGTATACATAGATGGAATAGGTTCAGGTATGTTGTCTGTTAGCTGGTGGGAACAAGGATGGGATGGAGGGCTTGGGGAGGTGGTGCAAGCCCCGGTCTCTGATCCGGATCCTCTAACATTTCTAAGGTTCCTTTTCTTTTTATTCCCTCCGGAGAGGTGGGTTGGTATAAAAGATATTATCCCAAAACCTCTCATAGCTTATAGACTGCGCACTTCATAAACATGAAGCAGTGGTATAAGTAGAAAGTAGACTGTTAAAATGGCCTTGCTCCTGAAGTACTGGCTAAATTCTTACACCAGTGGTCATTTATAGTTAATGGGCCTGAATCCTGTAGGGTTTTTTTTGTTTTTATTTTTTGCCTTAAGATTGCTATAATTTCATAAAATTTGTAATTTAAGTACTGTTTTTTTCAAGCTCTGAAAATTAGAAATATAGACCGAAATGATTAATCGTACCCTATTAGTTACTCTAATCTCCACATCTTTGAGTGGCTGGAGTACTTAACTGAATAAGCTGTTGTTGAACTGATGATCTGTAAACTGTGGGGAGTCAGTCTTAGGCTGTAATTCTGCTTGGACCTCATTTCTCCAGGAACCTGGCCTGGAGCTTCTGCTGAATGGTTGTGAAGCTTGGTGTTGTGTTCTTTATTGATGGACTGATGCTTTGTCTTTCAGGGTTAACTTCCTCTGGGTTTGGTACAGCCCTCTTGGCTCGCAAAGAATGTTTGAAATTCCTAATCAAGAAACTTTCCAAGATAGTCCGATTTACAGAATGTCAGAAAAATGAATTGAAGATTTATGATAGACTTAAGGCCAAAGAATTTACCGGGATAGATAACCTTTGGGGAATTCATCCATTTTTTATACCAAGGGGTAAGATTGACTTTAAAATAAATGAAAATTCTTTCCTCCTTGTAGATCTTTACAAAAATACCTGACTGCTATCATTACTTTTAGTTTTAGTTTGTCATCTCAGTAATTATTTTTGCACTAATTAACTAAGTTAGAATCTGATCTACTATGATCATAATTCTATGAATTGTTCAAAACATGTAACTGGCATGTGAAACTATGAGAAAATATAGTCTTTAACCTATGAATAGATTGTTCTGTATAAATGCATTTGTTCATTTACTTTTTGGTGCTCAAAACGAGCTTTCCTATAGCAGTAATATTTGTCAAAAGACTAATAATTTGCTTACAAAGGTCTTCGTAACCTCTAATATTTCTTTTTTTTTTTTTTTTAAAGATTTTATTTATTTATTCATTTATCCCCCCCTTGCTGCTTGTGCTCGCTGTGTCCATTTGCTGTGCGTGTTTCTGTGTCTGCTTGTCTCCCCTTGCTGGGTCGTCCTGTTGCGTCAGCTAACCGCGCCGTGTGGGCGGGCTTGCCTTCACCAGGAGGCCCCGGGAACCGAACCCGGGGCCTCCCATATGGTAAACGGGAGCCCTACTGATTGAGCCACATCCGCTTCCCTCTAATATTTCTTAAATATAGAACCTTATCACCTTTTACAAAAACAGGTGGTGCGAACTCTTAATGGCAGGTATCATGTCATTCATCTTTCTGTGCCTGGCATCGGACATGCAGCCCAGCATCAAAGACCCTCAGAAAATGATTGAACGAATGGGTGAAAGGATGGTTAAGTGATCTTTGAGTTCAAATTTCTGCTCTCTTTCTACCTAGGTTTACCTCTACCAAATATTTAAAAGAGGCTGTTAGATTTGACATCTTCTAAGGCACTCTTAACTTTTCAGATGTTCTGTCTCTTCCTTCTTCCTTACATTTATAATTGTTCAGTGTTTGAAATATACAGAGACACAATGGCAGTCACTGCTGGTTCAGTGGTGAACAAAAGCAGCCAAGGCTCCTGACTTAAATGGAACATTGCCCCCTTCCCTCTCCTCAGAGCTCTGTCTCTATTCTGCAGCATTTTCCACATCCTGATGAGACTCACATAGTCTACCCCTAGATCCTGTCCATAAGCCACCATGATAATATTCAGTGTCCCCATGTAGGAACTGGATTTGCTGGTGTTCTGGGACTGGGGTGGCCATTGCTTCTGCTGCTAAGGCCAAGATAATAGATGTTTTCCTAGCCCCACTCCCTCCAAACTGGTATACAAAAGCTTCTTCCCAGAGAAATTGTGGCATAAATATTAGGCCCTGTAAGAGTGTTATTTGTCCTGCACTTCAGCTATTTTATGGATTAAGGATGTATCCTGGATTGTCTTGGTGGCATGGAATTGTTATCTGAAACCATGTGGTCCATACACATAAGTTACACTTGAATTTTAGCAAACTACAATTTTGTAAAGGTAAATTGTATAAGTACATGTAGTAATTGGAGGTATAGGTTGTGAAAGGAGAGATGTGTATTTGCAGTTAGACCTTTGTGTGTGTCTGTAGGTATCTCATAGTGGTTGAAGGTGGAACAATCTGGATAGTGGGCACATTTGAAGAAAATATACTGCTGCCTCTTCTTGTAAAGCATTATATAAACCTCCAAATGAGAAAATATTGAAGTACAGGTGGCATTTCACTGTATAATAGCCTACTTGGTGGATTCTTATAATCTTGAATCGACATGTACATACAGTTTGGCAATGTCCAGCTTAATTATGACTTTTTTTTCCTCCATTTAAGGACCTGTCCTGCACAGGAATAATATTGCTGACTATGCACTCAGTGCAGGCACCACGGCTATGAATGCTCAGAGGCTCTTAAGAGCTACAAAACTGAACAAACCCATTCTCCTGGAGGGTTCCCCTGGTGTGGGCAAGACCAGTTTGGTGGCAGCATTAGCAAAGGCTTCAGGCAACACTCTTGTTCGAATCAACTTGTCAGAACAAACGGTAAGCTTAGTCATCCTGCATCTGATGGGGAGAGATCTAGACAGTAATGTTTGTATTTATTTATAGAGTTTCCTAGTCAGAAATGACTATGAGATTGTCAATACCCCAGATATTTCATATGGTGATAAAGATCATAGCAAGACCTTCCAAGCTATTTCTGATTTTGGATTCACTGATAGTGGATACCTATAATTCTCTTTGGATTCTTTGTTCTAATTCTCTTTTGAGATAATTACCTGGCTCATTATTTACTGTAGTATAATACCACTTCATATTTTTAATTTTAAAAAATATTAGTAGAAACAAAATGGGCTTTAAACAGTCTTAAAGAAAATATGGGACAGAGATGGCAAATTAAATGAGAATCTCTAGGAGTAGGTCCTAGACATTTGTCTCCAGGTAAGTGTTTTAGGATTTGTGGTTGTTATAGTTAGAATAGTCATTCAATTTGACTGAATAAGCTGTTGCTTTTAAGTTCACTAATTAATTCCCAAGTACAGCCAGGCCTGAGAACTACTGATCTAGGGTGGCAGCTCCTATTGATTAACATTTAGAGCATTGTGATAAGAAGGTTCTTGGGTTATGTGTGGGCTCCTGGGGAAAAGAGTGCTGGGATTAATTTTCTCTGCTTGTCTTAGGTGTAAGAAGTAATAGTGGCACAAAGCCCCCCATCTATTTATTATTTTTGATTTAGGGACTTGGGATCCTTTTAATTTTTTATATAATGTTGCCTTTTTCCTGTTTCTTCCCCTTTTCAAAGGACATCACGGATCTGTTTGGAGCAGATCTGCCTGTTGAAGGTGGCAAGGGAGGAGAGTTTGCCTGGCGCGATGGCCCCTTGCTGGCAGCTCTGAAGGCAGGCCATTGGGTTGTATTGGACGAGGTGAGGGGACTGTCCATCGTGCCAGGGATGAAATCACGTGTGTGAGGAGCAGTTATACTTTTCATAGCTCTAAGAGAGTCCTCAGTGGGTGATCATGGTGATGGTCAGTAAAGGCAAATTCTCTAATATAAAGAATCCTCCGAGGTTTCTTTTAAGAATAAAAAAGGCCATTGGCAGAAAACATGCATAGAAGCCTCTCTACATATAAACTACAAAATCTCCTACTTTTGTAAGACAGCCTCCAGAGGAGAACTGCCTTTTGACTAGATTGTTCTCTAGTCTTTGGCAGTCTTGCTGCATTTGTATTTATTACAGAGGTATTTTACAAATAGTGTCAATATCTTCATGTTTTATCAGTGCAAAAGCCGAGAGACTGGGGACAGTTATCGTAAGCAAAGATATACAGAAATAGTGAGAAAATGATCAAGGTTCTTTGTGCATATTGGATAAATTATTGATCAAAAGAACAGATAGACACATGGAAAGTGATACAGAAAATAAAAAGATTAAGGTTGTGTTAGCTAAAGGCTAGGAAATAGTTGTGGAGCTGAAATGATTGATTAGAATGATAAAAGTGTAGACCTAAGACTTTTTTGGCACGGGGTTTCTAAAATCAGACCCTTTTGGAAAGTTGCGCAACATCGGGAATGCTATGGGACTCCTTACTGCTCTGCTGGTTCATACTGTTCTTGGGGTGATCATCAAGGAGAGGAAGTTCTCCCCCCCCTTCAGATTTTTTTAAAAAAAGATATCTGATAGAACATTCATCAGCAGGAAAAAAGAATGCCTAGTTTTAATGGTTCAGGTTACTGATCATGCTTCTATATTTGGAGGAAATGCATCCAGGGATTGCAAGCTTAAACCCTTCTTAGGCATTCTGGACTTGGAAATACACTTAGGAGTAGCTTGTAGAACTTAACAGACTTGTTTAGGAATACACAGAGAAGTTTGTGCTAATGCAAACACGACTCCTGAAATTCTAATATAGTCTTTTTGTTTTGTTTTGTCTGTTTGGTTCTTCCCGATCCACTTTTTCCACGTTACCTAAAAACTGCCCATACTTTGCATCAGTGAGCTCTGAACCAGTGTCTGAAGTCCTCCATTTTGCCCTTTACCTTTCTTGCACAAGAGGCCCCTTTAATTGTTTTGTTGTTCACAAAACTGTTGGTAGAAGGTTACTATGTAGATACACTTTATGTTGTTTATATCATGACTTTGAATCCATTTGGGGATTTTGTTCAGTATTTGACTTGGGACAGTATGTAAAGAGCGATCAAACTTAATCAATTCTCTAAATTTAGTGTCAAATTTGAAAAAATAAAAAATTGAAAATGAGATGTCTGTGTTAGCAGGTTTTTGTTTTTGTAACTTATATAACATGTTACAAAGAAGGTAAATTTAAGTGCATATAATAGAAATAGCTTAGCTTTAGAGAAATTTTAACTCTTTTTAATTCAATCTGAATATTCAGTTTACTTAAAAATTATTGATTTAGTTTACATATCCAAAATGTATTTCACATTATATGTAAAATAAAGAATACTATAATGACTGCATATCATTTCATCACTCAGCTTAAGTAATAGTATGTTACCAATATTGCTTGAGCTTTCTCCCCTTGAAGATAACGCTGTTTTACTTTTGTACCTTTTTTTTAAAAATAGTTATGTAGCATATCTAATAAAACAAATATATGTACTTTCTTTTTTTTTTTTTTTTTATTATGGGTAAAAATCAAAATTCTCACAATACATACAAACATTTGCAAAATGATATATAAATATATATGCATATATGTGTATTTGCTTACAAAAATGTTATTTATATATATATATATACATATATTTTAAGAGGTGCTTAGATTACCTAAAATATTACACGGAACCCACTGGGATTCCCATGTTGCCCACCTCCCACACCTCAATATATGTACTTTCTTCTCCAAATAGCTTAACCTGGCTTCTCAATCCGTATTGGAAGGACTCAATGCTTGTTTTGACCACCGAGGAGAGATCTATGTTCCTGAGTTAGGAATGAGCTTTCAAGTGCAGCATGAGAAGACGAAGATTTTCGGGTGTCAAAATCCTTTTAGACAAGGAGGTGGGAGGAAGGGCTTGCCCAGGTCTTTCCTTAACAGATTCACTCAGGTAAGATTTGCTGTTGCCACAAAGACCAAAGGTGGCGTTTCAAGGGCTAATAAGACTGCTGGCACTTAGCTGTTAGGATGTTCACTGTGAGAATAGAGAGGATCAGTTCAGTGCTCTGCTTCTCAATTTCATGTCTTTGTATGATGACTATCAATGCGACCGATTTCCATTGACACTTTCTCTTGTGGTTTGAATCCCTTTGTCTTGTGCTCTAGAGGATCTGATGTGTTATTAGTTGGTGGTGAGGAGATAAGGTCACCAGCCTATGCAGGATACTGTAACCAGTCATGAAGGGCTTTGATCTTTTCAATTGTCTATGTAACCTATAAAGCATTCATAACATTATAATGAAAGAAATGCATTTTAATTAAAAATGAGAAAGAACAGAAAACTACCACCAAGAGTCAAAAACCAATATACCCAATACCAAAATCAGTCATTATTAATATTTTGGTGTCTTTTCTTATGGATTTTATTCCCACATGAAGGTGTGTCATGTGTGTAGGGATGCATGCTGTTTTGGAATTTTTTGTGAACAGTTATTCTCATGGTAATTTGAGGGGTGATTCCTCAATTTTCCAGATTTTTTTTTTTTAAACAGTAATAGCAGGCATTTATTGAGCACTTACTACATACCAAGCACTGCACATGTTTTAACTCATGTAATCATCATAACCCCATGAGTTAGGGGCTATTATTAGTATTTTTTGTCATTTTTTAAATCAACTTTATTTTTAGAACACTTGTATGTTTACCAAAAAATTACACATAAACTACAGAGTTCCCATATAGCCCCTGATAGTTTTCCCTGTTATTAAGATTTTGTGGGAAGCGGCTCAATCAGTAGGGCTCCCGTTTACCATATGGGAGGCCCCGGGTTCGGTTCCCGGGACCTCCTGGTGAAGGCAGGCCTGCCTGCACGGTGTGGTTAGCTGACCCAGTGAGCACAAGCAGCAAGGGGGGATAAATGAATAAATAAATAAAATCTTAAAAAAAAAAAAAAAAAAAAAGATTTTGCATTAATGTAGTGCATTCGATACAATTGATAAACCAATATTATTAGAATTATATTATTAACTGAAGTCCATAGTTTACATTAGGGTTCACTCTTTGTCAGATTTTTAAATGTTGTTCTTTTACTTGTTTTAACAGCTGTTGTTGAGTTTGACTAAACTAGAGGTTTGGAAATGCCTCTGGATATTAGCTTTCCTCAGTGTTCTGTTCCTGATAATTAAGAATTTGCTGACTATCTTTTAAGAATACTTGATTAGAAAAATGTTCATACATATTGGAAAAGTTGAATGAATTTCATAGTGAACAGCTCTACTTACCATCTAGATTTTTTTAGAATATTTTACATAGTAAGAATTCTTTTCCAAGTAGAAGTACAGTTTTTTATTAAAAAAAGTATCCTTTTTCTTTAATTTACTATAGTTGAGCTTTAAAAAAAAAATTGCTCTATATTTGAAAAATTTTATATGATTTCTATATACTAAAAATGCAGTAAAAGAAATTTCTATAACTGAAAATTATGTATTTTACTGAGGTGTTGTTACTTCGATGTTAAATTAATACTTTGTATAACAAGACATAGCAGTAATTTCTGGTGTTTGGAAGCGATGCCATCTCCTCATGCCTTTCGGATTTTGTAGGTCTTTGTGGATCCTCTTACAGTAATGGACATGGAATTCATTGCCAGTACTTTGTTTCCTGCCATTGACAAAAATATTGTTAAGAAAATGATTGCCTTCAATAACCAAGTAAGTGCCTGTTTGTATTAGTTCTTTATTCTCCTGGCTATTTTTGTACTAACAATTTCTTAATGTGGGTCTCTCCCAATTTACCAGTCTTTCTAAGATGTAGCTAGATTGCTACAAGTTTCCAATGTAAGGCAAGCTTTTCATTTGAGGGTTAGAGTAATTCAGTTCTGTATCTTGTATACTGATACTAATGCTCACAGGGTATTCCTGGCACTTATAGATCTGGGTTGGGAGAAGGCAGCATCTGAATCCAGCATGTGAGTTTCTGTCTCAGGTTACATTTGCATTTGTGGTACATTGATAGTACTTAATACAGTGTGGCAGTGGGCCGAGTTTCCCAATAAGGGTACTTTCTCTCTAGATTGATCACGAAGTGACTGTTGAGAAGAAATGGGGACAAAAAGGAGGACCCTGGGAGTTCAACTTGCGGGACCTTTTCCGCTGGTGTCAGCTGATGCTGGTTGACCAGTCCCCTGGGTGTTATGACCCTGGTCAGCATGTGTTTTTGATCTATGGAGAAAGAATGAGAACCAAGGAAGACAAAGAAAAGGTGAGTTTCACACTTGCTCTTTGTATTTCTTTCCATCTGAAAGTTGATTTCTTCCTAAGGAAGAGAAAGAGCATACAGACACTAATAATCCCAGGTCCAGTGAGGCTGCTTGAGAGTGTTGGAGTTAAGGGAGCAGACTCAACAGCCCCCTATCTCAGGGTCTCACAGTATAGGGCAGCTTGCTCTGGAGGACAGATTTTCTTATTATCTAAGTCTCTATGATCATAAACCTTAAAACAGTATTGCCCCCCAGTAATTCAGAACTATAACAACAACAACAAAAAGAACTTCATCATCTTTCTAGGCACAGAAGTGTGGGAAGCAGGAGGAGACAGACAAGTGATACCTATACCCAGGAGAAGAGGGGATTTTTTATTTTGTTTTGCTTTTAAGTAAATGTCAAATTAGAAAGTATATTGTTTAGGAAGTATAAATAGATCTAAAGAATGAATATTGTGTATTTTGTAGGAAATAAAAATATCCCTTAATAAGCAAAAAATAATTCTAGAATTCCCAGTTTAAGGAACTGTAATTTGTGTATTTTCCTTCTTGGTATTAAAAGCACTGCCTCACTGAATGCTCATAACAGCTGTATGGGAAAGTGCTACCATGATTTTTAGAGATGAAGTTCTAAGGCTCAGAGTCAGAGTCTCAAAGGTAGTGGCAGAACCAGCCCTCTGACCCAGACCTTCTCCACTTTATATGGTGTACACTTCAGCTGTTCGAAAACACATTAATTAAAATACAGACCCACACAGTTGAATCAGTAACTTGTTGAAACGTGAAGACAGCCGGCCCTTTGCACACGTGGCTCTCACATACCTTTCATTCTGCTGCTGACTGCCTGGATCCCTTTTTATGTTTTTAGAATCTAACCAAATGCTAACAACTCATTTATTATGTGTAAGTAGCCATTAGTCATTATATTAGGAGAAAGTGTGCAGCTGGTATTTGAGATGGTTTGTGAGATATAATTTACATACCATCAGCTAGTATTTTTTTTTTTTTTTTTTATTCATTCATTTATCCCCCCCTTGCTGCTTACGCTCGCCGGATCAGCCAACCACGCTGTGCAGGCGGGCTTGCCCTCACCAGGAGGCCCCGGGAAGCGAACCCGGGTCCTCCCATATGGTAAACGGGAGCCCTACTGATTGAGCCACAGCCGCTTCCCGATCAGCTAGTATTTTAATTTATATATCCACTTATTTGTTATAGTAGTTATAGTCAGACATTGGACAATTGATCTTAGTTAGATGATGGATCGTTGTAGATTCTGGAAGGTTTCTATCACTCTTCCAATTCATAGTTATAATTGATCAAATGTTTCCTGAGGAAAAAAAAAATGTCAGGATAAATAGGCACTCAAATAATAGAAGGAGAAAGGTTGTAAACCTTGAAAGGTTTGAGGTAATTGAATCTGATTTTATAAAACCAAATAGACCTAGCTAGATTGTGAAAGTGTTTGTATTTTTAACCCTCAGGTGGAATAACAGGGAGGATAGGTTATAGGCTCTAGAGTGGAGTACGAGGTTAGAGATTGACTGGACCCAGAGATAGGTGACTGGCACATTTTCCCCCATGCTGGTTATATTTTAGTTTCAAAATAAAGACTTTATTTTAGTCAGTGTTTGACACTGATTTGAAACCTGGTGTAAGTTATTTTATTTGGCTCTAATTTTTCCTACTGCCAATGGATAAATTAGTTTTTTTACACACCCAACCTTCCCACCCCAATACCTCTTAGATTTTCTAAAGAAAGCAAGATAGAAAATAGGGTTAACAAAGTTTCCTGAAAGTATTACTGCAAAGGAAAGGATAAGTCATGTAAGTAATTGGTAAGAGTTAGAGAAATAACTTTGGTGGTCAACCCTACATATTTATCTGGAGGGATAACAGTGTTTTTGGAAACATTGCTTTAAATTTAAAAATCACTTGCCAATCATGGGCAAATCATATAACTCTTCTGCATCCTATTATCCCATATGTATAAATTGGCAATGCTACCTATTTTGCAGGGCTATATGGATTAGAAATAATGTATTGGAGTGGTTGGCACATAGTAGAAGCTCAATAAATGGCTGTTGTTGTTCATGTTATTATTACTGTTTTCTTCCACCCTCTTTATAGATGACATCTTGAAGAATAACAGCAAATTAATGTGTAGATTTGCTATAGTGTTCTTGGTTTCATTTTTGTTGTTGTTAAAGATTTATTTATTTACTTTTTCCATTTTAACCCCTCCTCTCCCGTTTGCTGTTTTGTGTCCATTCACTGGGCAATTCTCTGTGTCTGTTTCCGGCGTCTCTTCTCATCCTTCTCCTCCTGTCTTCACCGGGATTCGATCCTGGGGACCTCTGATGTGGTAGAGAGGCGTTTTGCCACCTGTGCCACCTCAGTTCCTGGTTTTTCGACACATCTTGTCTTGGCTCTCCCCTGTGTCTCTCTCATTACGTCATCATCTTGCTGCGTGGCTCGGCGGGGCCTGGCACGCCCACACACCTTCTATATTTTTCTTTATTTTACTGGGAGGTCCTGGGGATCGAACCCAGATCCCTCCATATGGCAGTTGGATGCCCAACCATTTGAGCCACATCTGCCCCCCCGGTTTCATTTTAATTTATGGCGCGTTCTCACTGAAATCTCAAATAATTTGGGAATATGTGAATACTCTTCTTAAGCTCAAATTTGCTTTCATTCTGAAGAATTAAAGAAATGCCATCTATACTTTTGTAATAGAAAATTCAAAAGGATAAGGAAATGATGACTAGGTTCTTAGAATACTATGACTCATTATGGTGCACATTTTTCTTAAAGTATTCATTCTGGAAGGTCTGGCTAAGCATTTGGTGGAATGATTTGTGCTTTGATTGCATCATTTTCTTTTAGGTCATTGCTGTATTCAAGGATGTGTTTTCCTCAAATTCCAACCCGTACATGGGGACCAGATTCTTTCATATCACCCCCTATGATGTTCAGGTAAGGGCAATAGGATAATCCATTTCTTTTTTACAATTTAAATTTTCTGTGGTTTCTTCTGCTTCTACTACCAGGAGTGCTTGTGAGATTTTACTGGCATGTCTTTTCAGCTGGGTTACTCAGTGCTGTCCCGTGGCAACTATGTTCCTCACCCGTGCCGCCGACCCCTGTCACTCCTGCACCAGTCGTTACAGTCTCTGGAGCCGATCATGAAGTGTGTACAGATGAGCTGGATGGTCATTCTTGTGGGGCCGGCCTCTGTGGGCAAGACCAGCCTAGTCCAGTTGCTGGCCCACCTGACTGGCCACACATTAAAGATCATGGCTATGAACAGTGCAATGGACACTACTGAGCTTCTTGGTGGATTTGAACAGGTACTGCTCTGCCTTCACATTTTCAGGCAAAAATTGATAAACTTTATGGTTTGATTGATGGTCCTCTGTGTTGGTGGTAACTGCAGATAATAGTATTCTTTGGCCAACGGCTACGATGAGTTCATGTGTTTGGAAATTTCAGGCTGACCTTCTCCGACCTTGGAGGCAGCTGCTAGAGAAGGTGGAAGGTACCGTAAGAGTGCTGTTAAGGGACAGCCTCCTCGTCAGTGCCGATGATGCAGAAGTAGTGCTGCGGGCCTGGAGTCATTTCCTTCTGACGCATAAGCCCAAGTGTCTTGGAGAAGGTGGTAAAGGTGTCACGATGGAGATTTTTAATAAGTTGGAAGCAGTGTTACTGCTTATGCAGCGACTTAACAATAAAATCAACTCGTACTCCAAGACAGGTATGTGGGTTTGGACATGTGTGTACCAGACATAAATGGAATGCCCACAATTTTTTGAATAAATAATTACTAACAATCAAAGCATGGAAATCTTTGGCTTAGAAAGTAAAATGAAGGTGATTTTAATAAAGCAAACAGGGTAGAAATTGTCTGCTGAGTTTTATGGCTTATTTTGTGTATAATTTGCTATGAAGATAAATCACTGTCCTTTAAAACAAAACTGTTTTATAATTATTCAAGAAATTGAGAGAATTTTTCTGCCATGATTTTTTTTTTTAATTTCAAATTTTTAAAGAACAGTTATGCATACCATATAGGATCCCCAAATATCACCCCCCCCACCACCACTACCTTGCATTGTTACAAAAGATGAAAGAATGTTGTTTCATTATTACTGCTATCTATGGTCTACAGCTTATAATTGGTACATTTTTCCCACAAACCATCCTTTTAACACCATATATTAGTATTGTATATTTGTTATAGTTCATGAGTATAATAGTTCTTATATTTGTACTATTAACCACAGTCTGTCATTCACCATGGGGTTCACTGTGTTATATGGTTTTCTGCCTTGTACAATCCATTCAAACTGAAGAAGAGGAGTCTGAGCTGATAGGATTGTGTTTATACTATTCCATATGACATACAGTTAGCATGGAAAGTTACTTTTCCCATTTTGCAATGCAGCTTTCTGGGTAGTAGTGAGCATGGCTCTGGGGAGGGCTCAAGGTAAAGGCCTATAGGTTAGGTCTAGCACTGTGATTGCCATCCTTTATTTCCTAAAGTTTTTGTTGGTAACTGGTAACAAAGAATTGATTCTTTAAGGATGAATAAATCAGATTTCTCAGCTGTTAGCTCCAAGCTCTATAAACATTGTATCCATGGTTGTTGGTCAAATAGTTAATTTCATCATTAAATTGTTCTGCCATTTCCCAGTTCAAGTCCATCATTTGATTTTGAAATCCTTTACTCATTCCCTCAATGAGTGAGTTGGTTCATAGGTCACTTTTTATATTTTTAAAAGATGGATATTGTAAATCTCACCACTGAGATATGAATTCCTGAGTGGTAGATACTATGTTAAATACTAAATATATTTACTTTTAATCCTTACAACAATGCTGCATTGGAGGAAGGATTATTTCCATTTCATAGATGAGGAAATGGATGCTCATGGAGGTTAAATAACCTGCTCAAGTCTTATAGTTACCAAATGGTTAGATTTGTGTGTGTTTTTTTTTAATATTTATTTATTTACTACCCCCGCCCCTCCATGGCTCCCTCATCTGTCTGCTCAGAGTCTGCTCGTTGTCTTTGCTCGTTATGTCTGCTCATTGTCTTTAGGAGGCACCAGAACTGATCCCGGGACCTCCCATGTGGGAGGTGGGTGCCTAACTGCTGGAGCCACATCCACTCCCTGCTTGTTGTTTCTGCTTGTTCATCAGCTCTTTGCATCAGCCTGTTGCATCTGCTCGTCTTCTTTAGGAGGTACCGGGAACTGAACCCGGGACCTCCCATGTGGGAGGCAGGAGCCCAACTTCTCGAGCCACATCTGCTTCTAGATTAGGTTTTGAATTCAAGCCTCTCTGACTCCAAAGCCCTGAATCTAGTGAGTGTATATTTCTTTCATAAGCTGATTAAAAACTAGATATCTAGGATAAGTTCTCATAGCTTATTCTTGTACTACTTTTTATTTTTGAATGACTGTTGCATATTGTAAGTTAATATCTTAGAGATATTAATAGAGTGAAAAACCTGAATGAAAAACAATTTGTCTGCTAACTTTTAATTTTGAGATAATAAAATATTTTTTTCTTCTTTTTAACTATTGTCTCGTGTTCTTATAGTGAACAAATGTGACATTTAAAATATATTCTAGTCCACTTATGTTTATATTCTACTTGAAATCCTTGTGTGTATTGAACTTATTTGGGTTTTTTTTTTTTTCATCTTTATAAATTGACTTATATTTACATTTTATATAAATGGAGTCATACAATATGTTACACAATATATTTTGTTCATAGTAACGCAGTCATACAGTACTTGTCCTTTTGTGTCTGGCTTGCTTCACTCTGAACTTATTTGTAATAGCTGTGTTAGCATCTTTGTCTACTAGTTTTTATCAGCTCTGTCATTTCTGGGTTTATTCTGTTGACTGCTTTTTCTTCTAGTTTTGAGTTGTATTTCCTTGCTTGTTTGATGTCTAGTAATTTTGATGAAGTTGCTGAGTTGTGTATTTTGCTGTATTTCTTTAATGACTATTGGGCTTTGGGAGGCAGGCAGGTTGCTTATGGGTCATTTGGCTCTTTTCAAGCTTGCTTTTAAACTAGAATGCCCCTGTACCCTGCGGGATCTCTTCACTCTGGTTAGTGGGAACAGGGATATTCCAGAAATTATCCAGGAATTTTATGCTCCCTAGTGATTCTTTTCTTGTAAGTTTTTTGGCTATTCTTTTGGAACTAAACCTTGACATGCATATGCAGATTATTATGTAGCCAGAGACTCCAGAGACCCTATCCCGATTTCTGGAGTTTTCTCTGAATAGTTCCTCCTCTCCAGTGCTGTACCCCTTATTCGAGCTGCCTCTGCCTCTCTGCACTCCAGTGTGTCTCCCCAATTCAGTGAGACCTCTGGGATCTGTTTGGTTCCCCTCCCTGTTCTGTGGCCCAGAAATGGCTTCCAGGCAGACATCAGGGCTTCTTTTTTTTTGCTTCTGTTCCTTCAGGGGTGACAGTCCTGTGCTGCCTGTTGTTGAATGTCTGAAAGCAGTTGTTCCATATATTTTGCCCAGTTTTCTCATTGTTAACAGTGAGAGGTTAAGTCTGAACTTTGTTAACCTCCCATGAATGAAAGCAGGAGTTCAACACATCATGCTTTGTGATATGAAAAAGGGTTGTAGAACAATTTCCAACAAAAAAAGATCAATTGAAAAACTTGCAGGGAAGGGCTATAAAAATGACAAAGCACTATTCGAATAGAGCTTTATAGTTAACAGAGCACCAGTTACTAGTACAATCATATGTTATCTTTATTTTAAAGAAGGGAGCCCAATTTAATAGCAATGATTGCATTATACCAACTTCCAGCACTTTCATGTAATTTAAATGCAGTACTAGGTGGGAAACATTATCATCCTCCTGCCATTTGAGAAATAGAAACACAGGAAAATTAATTACCTTTTCTGTTAACCTAGAGTCAACTCTTAAGCTCAGGAAATCATTGAAAAGTATTTTCTGCTGCTAAACCTAACCTTACCTGTTTTAAACAAAAGCAAAAAATCCTATTTATTATGAAACTTTAAGAAAGGGTTAGTTTCCAGCTTTCCTTCAATAAACTCTTAGTTTTTTGAATACCCTGGTTTTAAATTAAGTGCTTAGTTTTTTGAATACCTTGGTTTTAAATCAAGTGCTGTGGATGTTTGTTGCCTCTGACATTTCAGAGTTTGCCAAACTTGTGGAAGAGTTCCGAAGCTTCGGATTGAAGCTTACACAGTCAGTCAGCGGCCGCAGCCATGGCACATTTGAATGGGTTGACAGCATGTTGGTTCAGGCCCTGAAGTCTGGAGACTGGCTTCTGATGGACAATGTTAACTTCTGCAAGTAAGAACCTGATGCCCAATTGTAAGTGGGCCTGACTGAGATTTGAGATATGCTGTTAGAAGTGCTGGTATTTTTAATCCACTGTTTTTCTTAACTGGATACACATCCTCAGGCATATTCTGCAGCTTCTCCCTGGGGTGAACAGTGGTAGTTGGTCATTAGACAGCTTCCAGGTTTCAGTTCTGATTGACAGTGAGCTGAATTTAAGACTAGCAAAGTTGGATTACTTTCCAAGCAACGTTTTTTAAGTTAGGCTTTTTTATTTAACAGCTGTTACTTCAGTCTGAAATCTTCCTTTTGTTAGAGTCATTCTTAATTGCACAGTTTTGAAGTGGAGAATATGACACAGGGCGTTTAGTAGATGTGTATCAGTGATGTTCAACATGTATCACTTTTGAGCATAAAGAAATGAAAAGAGCAAGCGTGAAGCAGCTGAACATAACATATACAGCTAGCATAATAGAAGCCACCTGATGAGGGCCTTCTCTTCCTGATGTTTTTTTCCGAATGGTTCCCATTGAAATCCCATTGACTTTTAATGGATTTGATCCTGTTGGGGTAGGGTGGTGTGGAGGGGGAAAGGGAGAGAGAAAGAAGGCATACACAATTCAGGGGAACTGTCATTTTCTTTAATTTCATTTATTTATTAAACAAATACTTTGTGTATTCACTGTGTATTGAAGCTCTGGCTGTGTGTGTGGAAATCAGTGGGGAATCTATCCCTGAAAGAGATCACAGGTTTCTATGGAGGAGTGACCTATGCTAAGAGGAAGACAAGGGTCAGAAGCAGGAGGTTTTGCAGGGAAGGCAGAGGCAGCACAGCATGCTAGCTTGTCCACCTTTGAACTCTCTCTGCGCAGCCCATCAGTGCTGGATCGTTTGAATGCTTTGCTTGAACCTGGAGGCGTCCTCACTGTTAGCGAGCGCGGAATGATAGACGGATCCACTCCCACGATAACACCAAATCCCAATTTCAGGTATTTCTGCCATATAAAGTTTCTGTGTAAGAATCTGACAGCCTTGATAATGAAGATGGACATTCAGTAGTAGGATCTTCTCATGTATTATATTCATTCACCCACTCATTGATTCAGCTAACAAATATTTATTGAAGATTTTCTATTTGTCAGGCACTGGCAGGCTATAGGACACAGCAATTAACAAGACAAGCTAGGCCCCTGCCTGTACAGGGCATGTTACATTTTAGAGAAGGGAGCAGACAAGAAACAAACTCATGAACAAGGAAACTTCAAAGAGTGTTTAGTTTTGTAAAAACTATCTAACAAGTTGAAATGGAAAGTGGTTGATTGTTGGGCGATATTTTAGATTAGGGGGCAGGGAAGACATCCCCCCCCCCCCCCCGAAGAGGCCACATTATTCTTAGTGTGAGAAGTCATGGAAGGATTTTGACCAAAGAAATGGTGTGAGCTGACCAGTGGTTTTAAAAATTACTCTAAAACTGTGCTGTTTAATACAATAGCCACTTGCCATTTAAATATGGCTATTTGGATTCAAATTAAATTAAATAAAAATTCGGTTTCTCAGTTATACTAGATATATTTTAAGTGCTCAATAGCCACATGTGGTTGGTGGCAGCCATAGAACATTGCTATCATCAGAGAAAGTTTCATTGTGGAATAGGAACTTGGGGTGGTGAACTGTGGAAGCAAGGATACCAGTTATAAGCCTTTTGCTTATCAGGCAACAGATAACGACGACTTAGTCTATATGATGGCGTGTGACTTGTGGGTTAAGAGAAAGGCACGAAGGATGCCACCTGAGTTTTTGGCTTGAGCAAATTTTGAATGGGTGTACCATTCATTGGGAAAGGAAAGACTGTCAGAGAAGCAGGTTTGATGCAGGGAAGGGTCAGCAGGGAAGCAGCAGTTTGGTTTTGGACATGAGTGTGAGATGTCAGATAGCCAGGTGGAAATGTGGATGGACACTAGATATATGAAGCTAGTTGCTGCAGGATAATACACTACTTCCTATTTTGCTCTCTGTAGGTGAGTTAGCAGTGCTTTGGGGAATATCCGAGAGTAAGATTTTTAAGACTTTGAAAGTTCTCAGCACTAAAGTTACATTTGATATACATAGTTCCTTTGGAAAGTAGGTTTAGAGAAATGCTGTAGTGATGCATTTTGGAAAGAGAAGAATACATATGAAGGCTGGAGCACACTTTGAGTTAGTGGTATCTCGATAAACTCCCAAGGATGAGCTGCTAATTTGCCCTCACCGATGGTTGCTGACCAGCAGCATTGGTTACACCTGGATTTTAATTTTTCTCTTTGAATTGCTGTTACTAGGCTTTTTCTCTCAATGGATCCTGTTCATGGAGAAATATCACGAGCTATGAGGAATCGTGGACTTGAAATCTACATTTCAGGAGAAGGGGATGGGAACAGCCCAGATGACCTGGATTTGAAAGTTCTGCTGCACAGTCTTGGGTTGGTGGGGAATGGTGTCTGTGATATCCTCTTGGCTCTACACAGAGAGACCCGAGACACTGTTACAGGTAAGCTGCTTGATGTCTGGACCTCTGCAGAGTTTTAGTCCTATAGAAATTTTTGTTATTACATTTGAGTGCTGGTCCAGAGGCTCTTACTATAGTATATTGAAATAGAAATTACCAGGAAAGCCCGTTAGAAATGTAGATGTACAATCACCTCCCTCACCTCAAGATACTGGGTATAGCAGGTCTGAGTGAGGCACAGTAATCAGTATTTTTAAGAAGCTTCTTAGAATAACGGCTGTGGAGTTTTTCTTTTTTGGAGTCATGAAATTGTTCTAAAAATTTTTGTGGTGATGAATGCACAACACTATAATTATACTAAAAGCCATTGATTGTACACTTTGGATAGATTGTATAGTTTATGAATATATCTCAATAAAACTGCTTTTAAAAAAACAAAACAGCAGCAGCTCCTTAGGTAGCTCTGAGGCATGTGCTCAGAGGCCCACACTTAGAAGAGCAATGCTGTAGGCACTGAGATTCAGGAAGTTTGCTCCTTAGTCCAGGATCCTCAATGAGCCTCTTAAAGGAAGAATAAAGAAAAAAACTTTGAGTTGTTTACAACAGGTGTGTGACTTCTAAATGTTCAAATATATGAGAGAGCAATAATAATAATTGTGCTATTTATTGATTACTATGTGTTAGGTACAATGCTAATTGGTTATTTAGTCCTTACATCTGTTTTTGCAAGGCCCATATTTCCTTTTTTTTTTTTTTTTTGAGGTACTGGGGCCAGAGATTGAACCTCGGGCCTTGTATGTGAGAAGTTGGCACTCAACCACTGAGCTGTATCAGCTCCCCTGAGTTGGCTTTTTTGTTTGTTTGCTTGTTTTTTTGTTGTTGTTGTTGATTTTTGTTTTTAGGAGGCACCGGGAACCGAACCCGGGATCTCCCATGTGGGAAGCAGGTGGTCAACCGCTTGAGCCACATATGCTTCCCCCATATTTCCATTTTACAGGTAATACTCAGAGAAGTTGAATAACTTGTCAAAGACAATCACTTTTGACAGCTGGGGTTTAAACATAGGTACTGTTGGATTTCAAAGTCCTTGGTCCTTTATGAGGTCATGTTCATTTTGCCACCTTCAGTGTATGCCGGCATTAGACTAAAGACATATGTGACCACACTTGTCATCTGGTCACTTCCCCACAATATGCTGTAGACAGAGAAAGGGAAGGAGAGAGAGGGGATGGGAGGTAAGTAATAATATTCCCAAAAAACCATTGTGCCCTAGAGAGGCCATAGAGTCCATTTAGTAGGATTTCTAAAATCAGAATATGGGTAAGGTTGAATGGAAGGAGGTCTGATTTCATGATAGAATATATCAGTTTTCATTAGTGATTTTTTAAAATCTCTTGCTCATAGATGACAATATTTTTTCTTTATAGGTTCTCCAACATCTTCTGTGTCAACTCTAATTCAGACAGCTTTACTCATTGTCCAGTACCTACAGCGAGGGCTAAGTTTAGATAAAGCCTTTTCTGAAGCATGCTGGGAAATATATGTCCGCTCCCAGCATTCACCAGCAAACCAGAAGGTACTATGAAATGTTCAAACTGCTATATAAGTTGTAATACTCTGCATTATTGAGTAGGAAGAAATTATTTATATAGATGGCAACTTTAATGGCTTAAGAGAATCAACCATTGCAAGTTTGCTCTAATACAGATCTGGTACCCAGAAATAGCTTAAATGTAAATATTCCTTCCATGAAACTTATGTATCATCAGAAAAGGTAGAACCTGTAGTATTTGATATTGAAGAATATGCATGAGGGTTATTGCAAAATGATTACATAGGACCTAGGAAACTATTGTTATGCTGTTTGCTAATTTTCTTGTAATAGCACTTAAATTTTGGTGCCTGTATACCATGTGTTTTTATTTCCCACCAGCTTGTGCAGGCATTACTGGAGAAACACATTTCTTCTCTCCAAGCCCATGAAACCTGGGGTCACTCCATTCTTGCCATGGGACTGTGGCCAGATTCTCTGCCCTCAGTTCTCTTTACTACTGAAGATTCCCACCTCTCTGTAGTGCGAAGTGATGGCCAGATCTTGGCATATTGCCTCAACAGGCTGAGCATGAAAACCAGCAGCTGGGCAAGGTCAGTGAAGGCTTGAGCTTGTGTATCTCTTTGTCATCTTGCCTGGTTTTTGTCTTTTCTGGTAGTGATCATGATCCAGCACATTCAACCAGAATGTTATGTGTTCCATTATTATCCAGTTCTCTTAATTTCCTTGTTCATTGTGGTATCATTCCCTATTTATTATTAATTTGGTATGTGATGTGTTTGTCTTTCTTTGCAGTGGGGACTCATCATTCCCCCACTACTGCTCTGCTGTCATCCAATATTTATAAAATAATCTTCTTGGTTACTTGAAATGTGAACTGAAAGGTTATTCTAATACTAATGTTGCCCATTCCACTGAATTTCAGGATCCAACCTCTCACCTTGCAAGACTTAGAGAAAATTGCACAGTCCTCCAACCCCGAGAACCTGAAATTCAGTGCGGTCGAAGTGGATACTCATTGGATCGATGAACCAGATGTTCTGGCCAAGGCTGTTAAAGTGCTTATAGAAAGAGCAACCAATCAGGATTGGATGCTCAGAGTTAAATGGCTTTATCACTTAGCCAAGAACATACCACAGGGGCTTGGTGAGTAGAAAAGCTTAATTAGTATAATGAGAGAATTTATGACACTTAACTATTAGTTTTAGTGCCTCAGCATCCTCATTATGTGATTACACTGTTAAAATTACATCTGAGAGATCTCCTAGCAAGGAATTTGACCTAGTGTTACTTTTGCTGTTAAAAGTCAAGGAACAGGGAAGCGCCTGTGGCTCAATCAGTAGGGCTCCCGTTTACCATATGGGAGGCCCTGGGTTCGGTTCCCGGGGCCTCCTGGTGAAGGCAAGCCCGCCTGCACGGCGTGGTTAGCTGACCCAGCGAGCACAAGCAGCAAGGGGTGAATAAAGGAATAAATAAATAAAAATCTTAAAAAAAAAAAAAAAAAGTCAAGGAACAATCTGCCCTTAAAAATGTGTCACCAGAAAAACTTCAAAATCCTTAGCATTTCAGGGTCTGTTTACCTTTCTAGCAATCCAAAAGGAAAATGCGCTATATTAAAGTTACTTTTTATTTTTTGAACATTCTTTTTTGCTGTAATACTGCTGTACTGCACAACCATTCTGTCTGTGTAAGGTGTTGCTTTTGGTAAGCTCAGTTTCTCTAAAAATATATTTGATTTTAATCTTATTTTAGGTCTAATATTCCAAGTTGTCTCTCTTACTTTCTTTGTGCTTTTTTCATTCTAAGAGGAGAAAAAACAAACAACAACATTATCTGGGCTGTAGAGTTACAGGATATGGAAATTGTTGGCTAAAGTAATTGAGTTTACCTCACTTTTTGTTTCATGAGAACAAGGTGAGGGATGTGTATTATTGAGTGACCCATATGGTGGTCTGTCCAGACATGTGATTCATATACAAATTCTTAACTCTGCTGTCTGGTGTAATAACCACTAGCCATGGGTGGCAACTAAAATTTAATAATTAAAATTAAATAAAATCTAAAATTCAGTCTCTTAGTTGCACTAGCCGTATTTCAAACGGTCACTAATCACATGTGCTTGCAGATCTATGACAGCACAGCTCTAGAACATTTTTATCATTGCAGAAAGTTCTATTGGACATTGCTGCTTGAGATACTGACATTTGCTTCTCCTTCCTCCAGAGTCAATACAGATTCATTTGGAAGCCAGTGCTGCATCCCTTAGGAATTTTTACTCAAATTCTCTCTCATCTGGTATCAGTAATGTCATCAAAATATTACAACCAAATATAACAGGTATTGTATCTACTTTTTTTTTCCTTTGTTTTTTTCTCTTATTCTGTACCTACTTTTGATCTCTAGCTCTCAGCATTGTTTAGGAAATATGTCCATTGAGTTCCATGTGAAAAGGACCTATTAGAGTTTCCATGATAATAGACGGTATTTGCTAGAAGGCTCAGGGTATCCAGATGCAAATTCTGCTTCTTCATTTGAAATGATCTATTTGTCCTTAAGCTTCTAAAAAGGCTTATGGTATACAGTACAGTTGGAAGAACACAGAAGTTGGAAGACCAGGCTATAGCCCCAGCTCCGCCACAAACTGGCTCATCAATTTTGGGCACATTATTTACATTCTCTGCCCACATTAAAGCATGGGAATTAAACTCTGAGGTCCATTCTACTTTATAATATTCTGTGTTTTATTAGTACTGTTAGCAGGAAGAGTTTTAAACCATGAGTTGTTTGACTTGAATGGGAAAGTATACATGATCAATTAAAAAAAAAATGAAACCCCTTAATGATAAAACTTACTAAAACCTTAATGACAGAGTTATAAAACCATAATAATAAAAGAAAGAGGAAAACTGATGTGGCTCAAGCAATTGGGCTCCCACCTACCACATGGGAAGTCCCTGGTTTGGTTCCTGGTGCCTCCTAAAGAAGACAGCAAGTTGGCGTGACGGGCAGGCATGGCAAGATGATGCGACAAGAGGCACAACAAGAAAAGCATAATGAGAGACACAACAAAGCAGGAAATAGGTAGCTCAAATGATTAGGCGCCTCCCTCCCACACTGGAGGTCACAGGTTCAGTTCCTGGTACCTTCTAAAAAAACAAGGAAGACAGACACAGCAAGTGCAAAGAGTGAGGGGGTGGGGAGAAATAAGTAAATAAAATAAATCTTAAAAAAGAAAAAAAAAGAAAAAAAGAAATAGACACTTGCACTATCTAATCAAATGAGATATTCAGATTTTTTTTAATGAGAGAGCAAACTTATTTGCTAGAACAAAATAATATATAAAGTTTTGTAATAATGAATACAGCATTAATGAAAAAGGGGGTATTTCCACAGAACCACCTTTTTATTTTCCTACTGTCATCATCATTTGATGTTGAACCAAATATGCAGATAGCCATTTGGTTTGGAAAAAATATATGATGCTTTTGCTGCTAAACAAATGACCTTAATGTACACTAAACATAATAGGGTAAATGGTTGGCAAGAAATCAAACGATAGAGACAACTGTTACGGTCCTCCGCTTGTGGCTGAACTAAATCATGGCTTTCCAATTATGAAAGGATTGTGATCTTTGGCTCCACAGTCTGGAATAGAGTAGCAGGTTCCCTTTTCAGCAGATACCTCTTGTGCACTGTTTGGAAGCCAGTGCTGCATCTATACATTAGCTCTACCTTTATCTTTCTTTCCCAATTGTGTAGGTGTGTCTGTATTACTGGTTTTTGGAATATGGGCTCCCTCCTTAATGTACCTTGCTGTTCAGAGTGTAGGCCATTGTCAGTCTACTGTATGGTGGATATTTTTAAAACTTAAGAGTGTTCCACTGAACCATCGTGCCCAGCCACCTTCAAATTAATATTACCATTGTTTTGGCTTGCCCTCCCACCCTTGGGTTTTCAGTAATCTTTGGAGACTGTCAGAGTCTCCTCACTTCTGCTTTATTTACAAAAGTGTTAATTTTGAGCTGAAAGAACACAAACCAACAGCCGAAGCCATAGCCTGTGATTGTAAAGAAATGGCTTTTAAGCGAAATGATGTTGTCTTTCTTATTGAAAGCATATGATAAAGATATGTATTCATTTTCTGACATCTAAGTTACTTTTTTTATGGTAAATGGTGACAATTCAAGTAATTCACCTCATGGATTCCTTTCAGACCAGTAGTTGGACCTGAGCTGTTTGAATGCCTTGGTTGGAATATTTATGTTCTATCCAGCTTATTTTTATATCCAACAATAGAATGAATTTTTGGGACTAGTACATATTCTGCATTTGGAAAAGAAATAGCCTGAAAGCTGTTGAGCCCTATTTTGCTGCTATCATAGACTGAGACCCACAGTCTTTCCCTATTCCACTTTTTCCCCTTCAGGACTCAAGGTGATCAAAGTAAAATAATACTCAGCTGAAACTTGCCAGGCAAGGAATTTAACTCCAAAATTCTGTTTTGTTTTTTAAACTAGATGAATTTGTGGTCCCTCTGGACCCCCGATGGAATATGCAGGCTTTAGACATCATTAGAAATGCCATGGACTTTGACCCACAAACGGACCAGCCTGAGCAGCTCTTTGCCCTTTTAGAGTCTGTTGCAAACAAGTAGGTAAAGCCTGCTGCTTTGGGCACTGTTGGCCTCACTGTGCACTGTGGTTTCACAGGTTAAAACTTTTCTAAACTCTTGTCAAAATATAGCTTATGTGCAGTGAGGTGTTCGACATGATTACCTTCATCACCACTTTTTCCCTGCATGCTTTTAGCTCAGTGAAATAATTCCGACTTTGATGACAGAAAGCCTGTAAATTTTGGTGGGTTTTATTATTTTAAAATTAAGCTTTTATCATAGGATAGTCATGTTTCCTGTTCTTTTCTGTTTGTGACTTCTAACAGCTCCTCCCACTTTCACCTACTCCTTCTTTTGCCTGCCCTTTCCTCAGCCATCTACCTGTCCATATCATTTCCCATCCTCAAATGTTGAAGATAGATAGCACCTGCCTACGTACATGTACACGCACATATAAATTTTAAAAATTTTCATATGAGACTGGTCTTTCCACACCTTTTAATGACCAGTGGTGTTTTGTTTTTTTTTTTTAATTTAAACAAATTTGTAACATAACTTTGTAATTAAAGTATAACAGTCATAAAGAAAAGGGCACCAATAGTGAGTATATGGGTTGGATGCATTTTCACAAAGTGAACCCACCTGTGTGGGGTGTACAGGCACCCCAGAGGCTCCCTTGGGCTCCTTCCTAGTAGCACCCTCTTCCTTCCCAGGTAACTTTTAATATCGTCGATTAATTGTATGGTGGCCAACTATAAGAGGTCAAAGTGCAATTTATCAGATAAGGTGGAGCAACAAAGTGAGGCCTGGCAATCCACCCAGACCCGGCTTTCTCCAGCCATCTGTCTTCCTCTCCCAATCTTAGTTGTTATCACGTTCACTCCCGTCTCTCTAATTCAGAATTTGCAGAGGCAGGGAAGAATGGCAGTGTGAAGGACAGTGATATTCCAAGAGTTCCTAGGATTCAGCAAGTAGATGACATGATTGAAAAGCATTATTAATTGATAATTATTTGTTTTGTTATTTAATTTCATTCTAGAACAATCATATATCTTGACCGGGAAAAACGGATTTTTACTGAAGCAAATTTGGTCTCTGTTGGTGGCAAAAAGTTAAGAAATAGTGTTTTGAGAATGTCCTTTGAATTCCATAAAGGTAAGAACATTTGCCTTTCTATTCTTTGATTAAACATATGCTTGTTCAATGTTGCTGAAGTTGAGAGACATTTTCAGCAGCTGCTGGAATTTTACCAATTCCTTTTCATTTGCTTGGCCTGATTCTTAAACATGTCGCCTTATTTAATAGCAATACCTAACATTTACTGAGTGTTACTCTCTGCCTGGCATGGAGCTAAATGCTTCACATGTGCTTGATCTCATTTATTTTTTAAAGCAATCCTGTGAGGTAGGTAAAATCATCGCCCCCTTGTTATGAATGAGGAAAGAGAGGCACACTTCGTCATGTCTTCAGCAAGTAGCACAGCAGCTGTAATTTGAAACCTAGAAGTACTTGTTCACAGATACCCAGTTATAGGTCCTTTCTTTTTCCTCCTCTATTTTTTTTTTAATTGAAGGAGACAACTGTGCCTATTATAAAATTTCAAACTATATAGAAGTATAAAAATGGAAAAAGTCTGTTCTTGAAACAACTGTTCATATTTTGTTTGTGATAGCTATCCATCCAAACATATATACATGAAGTTTTCACTTTGTATTTTTTTTTTTTCCCTTTTTTTTTTTTTTTATTATGGGTAAAAATCAAAATTCTCACAATACTTACAAACATTTGTAAAATGATATATAAATATATATGCATATGTATTTGCTTACAAAAATGTTATTTATATATATATATATACACATATATTTTAAGAGGTTCTTAGATTACCTAAAATATTACCCGGAACCCACTGGGATTCCCATGTTGCCCATCTCCCACACCTCCCACCACATCCCACACAAACATCTCCCACAGTGTGGCCCACCAACCTCAATGAACTTACACATCCTGGAGCCTTGCCACCAACCATAGACCACAGTTCACACTGTAGACCACACTCTCTCCCACTCAGTTCTGAGTGGTGTGTGCTGATTTAAAATGGCCTACATCTGTTGCCACAACAGTACTCAGGACAACCTCCAACTCCCAAAGAAGCCTCTGTATTTCAACTGCTCATCCCCTCCCTACCCAAAAAGTGTCAAGTGGCCACTGGCTCCACCTCATTGTTATAATTTCTTGCATTGCAAGAATCACCATATGTGAGCAAGAGAATACCATCAAGTCCACTCTAGTCCATAGTTCTTCCCCCAATCCAGAGGTGACTGGGATGGTGATGTCCACTCCAACTCCAAGTGAGAGAGGGCTTATATCCCATGGATATGGTGGGTGGGATGATCCTGCCTGCAGATGCAGGCCCTCTCCATTCCCTGGGATGGCCATTGTCCATCGTTGTCTCCTCACCAGGTGACTTGGATGAGCCCATTGAGCTGTAGGGTAGGAGTTGCAGCTCCTCCTAGATTTCATGCACACCTGGCACATAGGTAGGCGGGAGGCTCCAGTCTCTGGAAGTATACCTAAAAACTCCAGCAAAACATATAGGTTTGAATAGAAGGGACTGGTGAACCATGTGCAGGGAGGACTTATTTGAGTCTAATTCTGTCACTCTCAGGAGCACAGATTCCAAAATAGAACCCACTGATAAGGCATCAGTCTCTGGGGTTATCCCCCCTTATATAGGACCAGGGTGTCTCCGGAGCTCTCAGGAACCCCACTGAGTGGGGTGATAGGCACTTAGATGTTCTATGAGCTCCTACTGAGGTGTGCATAAGAGTTACCTCTGGGATGACCTCCCGACTCTCTTTGAAGTCTCTTAGCCACTTGAACTCATTTGTCTTTACCGTTTCCCCCTTTTATTCAAGGTCTTTTTCCAGTTGTGTTGCCAGTTGGCACTTGGGAAAAGTTTTCAATTAGCAATAATCGTGCCTCGGATAAACCTCATTGGCTTTCACTTTGTATTTATATAAATACTTGTATGAAGTACGCATTATTGCTGTCATTTTATATTTCTTTAAGCCATCATGAACATCTAGATATACATGCTTCATTTGCAAAATTTAATAATATTAGGCAAGAATTGACTTCTGATTTTGTTACCTCAGACAACAAAATAGAGATTGACCTTTGTACTGGGAATAGACTTAAGTTCCAGATTACATTTATTTTGAAAATGTCCAGAGATTAAATTAAATCTGACGGAATGTTTTTATTTTATTTATGCCAAGATCCAGAGAGCTACCACAGCCTGCCGCATGAAATTGTGGTCAATCTTGCTGCATTTTTTGAACTTTGTGATGCACTAATCTTGCTCTGGGTACAGTCGTCCCAGGGGACAGTGTCTGATGCCAGTGTCAATGAGGTAAGACCATGTACTTGTATTTGAAACAATAACTTACACTTTAGTCTTGGAATAAAGATCTTAGGGGCAAGACTAACCTCAAGGTTTGTTGTTATATGTCTGATATTATTTGAGAAATTTAACTGTTCTTAACAGTTTTAATTACTCATATATATTTTAAAGCTTTATTGAGGTATAATTCACATATAATAAACTGCATATATTTTAAAGTGTACAATTTAATGTTTTGACATGTATACACCTGTGAAACCATTAGAAGACAGTGAACAGATCCATCACACATGTTTCCTTATGCCTCTTTATATTTTCTCCCTCTCCTTGTCCCCACCCCCAATCAAGAAGCCATTAATCTGTTTTCTGTTAGTATAGAATAGTTTGCATTTTCTAAGATTTTATATGACTAGAATCATGCAGTATTTATACATTTTTCTCTGGCTTCTTTCATTTAACATAGTTATTTTGAGATATTTTGTTTTATGAATAGATCATTAGTTTTTATTGTTGAGTAGTATTCCATTGTATGGATATAATACAATTTGTTTATTCACATGTTGATAGACATTTGGATTTTAGAAGTTATATATATATACATGGAAGTACTGGGGACTGAACCTGGGACCTCGTACATGTGAAGCAGGCACTCAACCATTGAGCTACAACCACTCCTAGAAGTTATATTTTAATTCACTTACTTCCTCTCAGATATCATTTCACATACGGGTTAAATTGAGTCGTCCTCCCCCGGCCCCCAGATGGCTCCCTCATCTGTCTTCTCGTTGTCTTTGCTCTTTTTGTCTGCTCATTGTCTGCTCGTTATCTGCTTGTCTTCTCTAGTAGGTACCTGGAACCAAACCCAGGACTTCCTCTGTGGGAGGTGGATGCCCAACTGCTTGAGCCACATCTGCTTCCCTTAAATTGAGTTTTGAATCTAGATTATTCAGTGAGCCAGAGTGGCAGATCTTAAACTTTTTGGTCTCAGGACCCCTTTACAATTTTAAGAACTATCAAATTTCCAAAGATCTTTTGTTTATGTGGTTATATCTCTACCGATATTTACTATATTTAAAACTAAAACTGAGAGATATAAAAATTATATATTGATTTGTTACATTTTCTGCCGAATACCCAATCATAGTTCATCTGTCAGTCTGTTTTTTTGTACCATAAGTGCAAATGTCAGCACAGTGAAAAAGACAAATGTCACCATATTATTATGAAATTGGTTTTGACCTCAAGGAACCCCCAAAAGAAACACTGATCAAGAGACTACTTTACTATTAAAATATATTACTAGAAGAGCAATTTTGGGATTCACATTAACCAATTTGCATTTCAAAGCTACATTAATCATTACAATTAAAAAAGCTTAAAATGACACATTTTCTGTTATGTTACCACAATTTTTTTAAAAAACTGCATTAATAGACTATGGTAGAGACCAATGAAACAAAAAAGAATTCAAAACCAGATATTCATATAGATAGGTAATGTAATGGGGAAAAATAGTCTATTCAGCAAATGGTGCTGGAACAACTAGATGTCTATATAAAGTAAAAATCAGCTTTTACCCCTGCCTCACATTATATATAAAAGTTACTTCAAAATATATGATAGATCTACATATAAAAGCTAAAACTATGACCCGTCTGAAAGAAAACATAGAAAATTTTTACAACCTGAGGACAGGCAAAGATTTCTTAGCACTCTTCATAAAAGAAAAATTGGTTAAATTAAACTGTCAAAATTAAAAACTTTTGTTCTTCATAGAAAACATTAAGAAAATGAAAGCATGTGTAAATTATATAAACTAATAATAATACAACCTAATTAAAAATGAAAAAGAGCTTTGAATAGATGTTCCATAGATGATAAATGAATGCCTAGTAAGAATTTGAAAAATTCCAACATCCTTAGTTATCAATGAAATGCAAATGGAAACCACAGTCTAGTACCACCCACTACAATGGCTCAAAAATACTAAGAGTAGCAAGAATGCAAGGGTGTGGAACAACTGGAACTCTTCTACATTGCTGGGCGGAATAAAATAAATAATAGTGCACCTGCTTTGGAAGACAATTTGAGAGTTTCTTAAAAATTACATAAACACACAGGGAAGTACTAAGTGTTCAAGAAGTATGATGTATACAGTTTACTGTCAGATGTCTAGAAAATAGACAGATGGATAGATGGATAGAATGATACAGCAAATGTGGCAAAATGTTAAAAGTTGGTCAAGTCTGGTTCTCTGAGTGGGGGATATGTTTTCTGCATGGGTTTGTATAATTTTTACAACTGTCCTGAACGTTTGAAATTATTTCAATATTAAAAGTTTTTAAAAAGTCCTTGTATATTTACCATATGACCCAGCAATTCCATTTTCTCTAAGGTTATAGCTCTGTACCAGAAGAAGAGATCTGTGCTTTCTCTGTCTTAATGTTCCTACAAATAGTCTAGTTTAATGCTGGACCTTCTGTGTATGTATGTTGAGTATTGATTAAAATGTGAAGTCTGTGTTGTGTGTCTTTTACTGGGAGATGTTTGTGAGCAGTTTTTTTTTTTTTTTTTTTTTTAATTTTATTTTTTATTGTGGGTAAAAATCAAAATTTTCACAATACATACCAATATTTGTAAAATGATATATAAATATATATGCATATATGTTCATTTGCTTACAAAAATGTTATTTATATATATATATATATAAATATATTTTAAGAGGTGCTTAGATTACCCAAAATATTACACGGAACCCACTGGGATTCCCATGTTGCCCACCTCCCACACCTCCCACCACATCCCACACAAACATCTCCCACAAGTGTGGCCCACCACCCTCAATGGACTTACACATCCTGGGGCCTTGCCACCAACCATAGACCACAGTTCACATCGTAGACCACCCTCTCTCCCTCACAGTTCTGAGTGGTGTGTGCTGATTTAAAATGGCCTACATCTGTTGCCACAACGGTACTCAGGACAACCTCCAAATCCCAAAGAAGCCCCTGTATTTCAACTGCTCGTCCCCTCCCTGCCCCAAAAGTGTCAAGTGGCCACTGGCTCCACCTCATTGTTATAATTTCTTCCATTGCTAGATTGTGAGCAGTTTTGGTTGACTTTATTTTTAGATTCTGTGTTGTGTGCGGTGGCGGGACCGGTTTTGGACTGTGGCCGACACGGTAAAAGTGGATGCCCCAGGCTTGGCCCTGCTTGCACTTCATTGGCACTGGGTTTTAAAACATTTGGTCTGTCGGATTCCTCAACTCCTGGTGAATCATGAAGACAAGTAAGACTCAGATTTAGATTAATAGCACAAATTTATCTGCAGTATTGGTGTTAAAGAGAAGAGGGTTTAGAATTGAAACTGTGTTTCCTATTGTTTTGCTTTGGTTTATTCCCTTGGCATATTGGTGAATGTAAATAAAATATAAAGTGTAAGTGACTTCTATTACTGTCTAGCCTTTCTTACTTTCCTTAATTCCCTCTGTCTTTTTTCTCCTTCTTTAAAGATATTATAAAGAGGTTCAGACCGTCTCAGAACATATTCAGAATTGCCTGGGGAGCCCGACAGGTAACTTCACTGCTATAAAGAAGTTGCAGAAGTTCCTGGGACGTCCATTTCCTTTTAAGGTACACCTGGAAGCACGTAGTAAATACAGAGACTGGATTTGCTTCTCAAGTGCTCCTGGATCTTGGGAACTGACATTTAACTAGACTCATCCTTGCCTGCACAGCTTAACTCTTAGTTGTTATGTGAGTACTATCAACTATTAACCCTACATTATCCTCTATAATAGACTCTCCTGGGTTTTATTATTTCAGGACAAACTGGTAGTGGAGTGTTTTTCACAACTGAAAGTTCTTAACAAAGCCCTCGCTGTCAGGGAGCGGTTGCCTGCCCTTGGGGACAGTGGATGGCGGGAAGACATTAGTCGTCTCCAAATAGCTGCTTCTGAATGGACGTTCAAGAAAAGTGTCTTGCAGACCTGGGGCTTTGTCCTCAGAGCCAATATTATGGAAGATGTCAACCCAGGTAATACATTCTGGACTTTGGCCAGCTGACATTCTCAGAGAGTAACCTCTGCACTGTAGTCAGTAAGTTTTCCCTGTATATATATATATATATATTGATATATTGATATATTAGTATATTAGTATTACCATTAAATAAGGGCCAGGCACAGGGCTAAAATTCACATATGTTGTTTAATTCAGTCAGTAGACTCTTGCAGGTATTGATACCAGCATTTAACAGATGAGATTAGGTTAAGTACCTTGCTCACAGCCACTTTTGTTGGCTGTTGGAAATCTCGAGCCTGCACTGGGATCACTATGCTGTTATAATACACCCTGTGTCTTTTCATTCAGATGAATTGAAGAATCTTGTGAATGCTCAGTGTTTAAAACTAAAAGCCAAAGGTATTCCCCTTGGATTTCCAGAGAAAAAACACAGTGAAGCTGCCTCCCTCTCCCAGCCAGATTTTACCTCCTTAATCAAACTCACCAGAACTGTTCAATTGTGGCCTGCAATGGAGTACCTGGCTGTGCTTTGGCAGTACAAAATAACAGCTGATTTTATGACTCAGGCTTGTCTGAGAAGGTAATTATTCTCCTTGGGGGAAGTTATTTTCTTGTTCGATTATTCTGAATGACTTGTATGTGTAAACCAAGCCCAGTTTTTTTGAGGTGAAATAGATGCTGAAGTATGGGTTAGTTGCCACTTTGAGAAGTCAAAACTTCTTGAAGATTCTTTGCCTATTTTTATTCTACCTCTAAAAGTCACTAGATTTTCTTCCAGTAGAGTTATGTGTTTTTATTTATTTTATTTTTTGCTTTTCATAGTACAATTTTATTATCTTTTGAGGCTAGTCAGCTGTTAAATTGTCAGTTCTGAGAAACAAGTAAATCACATGTCTATAAACATTGTTATATTATTTTTTTCTTTCCCACAAATATAAAAAGTAAGTAAAATGATATCTTTCACCTTAGCAATGGAAATGTTCTAGGAAATGCAGTCTCGACTTACGGGACTGCCTGTCTCAAAAGAGGAAGGACAGCTCTCCACTCAGGAGTAGAGGAGACAAGGAATGCTTAACAGCAAATTAACAACCTTGTCAGCTTTTAGAAGAATGGTCACCTTAGCAATGCTAAAAAGAAATAACGTTGACTAAGCAGGTAGCATAACCATATTGCTGGCAGTTCCGTCCCCCTGGACTGGAAGACAGTGCAGCCAGGCTTCAGGGCAGGGCACCACTTGGGTGGCTGTCAGCAGGGCTTACCTGTGAAATCTGTTTCAGCAGATAAGCAGCAGAAGTGCTCCCCTGGGTGCTGGCTGAGCTGAGTATTTTCCATGCAGCACAAGATTCCAAGAAGAGGGCCTCAGGAAACTGGGTCCTTTTGTCCTCTGCCACCTGACGTTCTCCTTTCCTCACTTCTGAGCGGGATGGTTTCAGTGTTCTCAAGAGTTCTGGGACGTGAGCTGAGGCGTTGTCCCTCCACACTGGGACTCGCCCGAGGACTCTAGGAAAGGCACTCCAGGGTGCGTCTCGGGGTCGTTCTTGAACACCTCCAGGGCCTCCTCCTTGTTGCACAGCTCTTCCACGCACTCCCTGTCTGGTGGCCCTGCTTGGCCTCGAAGACCTGGTAGGCTCGGCGCTGCCTCAGCCGCAGGAACTGCACCGCCTCGCACCCGTAGCAGCACCGCTGCCCCGCCACGCCGGGCTGTGCGAGGACTCGGTGGCCAGCAGGAGCAGCAGCAGCGCGGTGCCCAGGGTGGTGGCGGGGCCGGCGCGGTGGTGGGGCGAGTGGGGCTCCGGGCGCAGCGGCGCAGTGGAGCCGGGCTTGCGAGCCGACAGCGCGCCTCGCGGTCAGAGAGCCCGGGAGGCTCGGCGAGCCGCGGGCACCGCGGGGGAGTCGCTCTTGTCATCTTGTCTAGTCGGTTCTGAAGTTCACATCCCCGCGGCGGCGCGGAGGCACAGCTAGGGCGCTCCTGAGCGTTTCTGGGCAGCAGGCCGCGGCGGGGCCCGGGAGGCGGCTGAGTTACTCATTTTTAAATAAATGTTCTTTAAGTTCTACATGTTTTATCTCCCCATACACAGCAATTTTCTAACAGTTCACTGATAGTCCATACCCCAACCCCACCTCTTTATTTTTGGAACAGGTCCAGCAGAAATCAGCAATGCCAGGTAGAAGAGGAGATAAGCCATCACCTTACATTTTGTCTTAAGCATACACCAGTTGCGCCTCAGGACCTTCGAGATCTTTGGTCCTTGCTACACTATGAGAAGGTAATAAGCAAAATCAAATAGAAAAGCAAATACATTCCTCTTCTACTACATGCCGGTTAGATTTTCTATGGCAGACTGGTTGCAGAAATTGATTACCTGATATTTTATTTATATAATCTCAGAATCCCATGCCTCATTGTAAATGTAATTATTGCTACTTAAAAATGGTTAAAATGGCTAATTTTATGTTATATATATGTTAGCACAATAAAAACAAAACCCAACAAAAAAACCCCTCTACATGTCACAAACCCTAGAATTAGCTGAAAGCCTTTTCAAGAGGGAGAAATTTAAATGTTCTTTTGCAGTAATTACCTCAGTATTTCACAGCTCTTTATCACAGAATCATTCTACTTGGTTTCTGGTTAAATGAAGTTAAAATATTTGCCTATTCTTATTTCCCATTTGCTTTAAAAAAATTGTGAGAGGGTTTTTACGCCCTTCCTCTTTACTAACTAGTGAATGTGAATACAGGTAAACTGTAGTCAATATAACTTCATCATTAGTAAAATCTTAGTTTTCAAATAATGATGTTTATTTATTTTGCTGTTACAATTGTGTGAATATTTTACTGATACTTTCTCATGCAACCTTATAAAATCAGATCTCAGTTTTAAAAAATTATAATCAGGTTGAGTGACTTAACCAAGATTACCTATGATAGCAGAGAATCAGGAAAATAAGATCAATATCTTTAAACTCCATGCTAATTTTAGGTGGCTCTTAGAAGACAGAGACCTGAATTTATGGAATCTCGAATATTCTCTTTTCTAATTATTTCTTCATCTCTAGGTGTCTACTGAAGAAATGATTTCTTTGTGGCCTGAACTATTTAATTCCACGTTTACGTCTTTCTGGAGCAGTACTGTGACCACAAATCCAGAGTACTGGCTGACATGGAGCCCTCTGCCTAGTGGGCAGCAGAGAGAAATGCCCAAGTCCCTTTTGGACTCCACATTGAAGGTTTGAATAAAATTACAAAAATGTTTGGTGATAGTAGAAAATGGAATCATAATTTAAAACTTCTCAAGGGGTCTAGCAATATGCATCTTATTCAAGGACAGTGCAATGACTGAATAAATACAGTACTTTATTTTCTGCAAGATTTTAATAGGGCACCTTCAAGTAAGGTGTTCCATTTTAAATGATTTGGGAACTTCTAAGTTAAGTAAAAGAACATTTCTTTAAAAAAATTTTTTTTCCTACCTATATATGTGTCATATTTAAAAAACAGTGAGACATATATATAATGTAGAATTAACCAAAAATAACTTTTCTTTCCTCCGTATCCTTCTGTTTATATATATTTTATATTAAATAGACATATATATAAACATAAATAAGATCAAGCTCTTTGTTCACATAATATATCTTGGAAATTTGTACGTGTCAACCAGCTTATTCTTTCTACAATATTCCATTGTAGTGATATTCCAGAATTTATTGAATCACTTTCTTATTGATAGGTTTTGAGGCTGCTTGCCCTTTTTTCCCCCTTCCCATAACAAGATAGCTGCATTGACTGTCCTTAGGTAAATCTTTGTCAATTTGTCTGAGTATTTCTATGGATAAGTTCTAAGAATTGGAAATTTAACCCTTGGTCATTGTCTGCACATTTCAAAAGTTTATAGCTATTACCAGAATGCCTTGAGAGGTGTTTTTTTTTTTTTTTTTTTTTTTTTTTTTTAAATCATGTGAGGAACCAGTGAAGAGGGAGGTATGAAGTCCTGGAAGACATCGGGAAGGTTTAGGGCTGGATATATGAACGCCTTTTCACCACATCCTGCCACACTGGATGTTATTGACATTCTAATTATCGCCAATCATACTGTTTTTCAAAATCTCATTTTAGTTTGTACTTTGATTATTATAGAGCTTGAATATCTTTTCTTTTTTTCAAATTTATTGATCCTTTTTATTATGTTTGACTGTCCTGCTCATGTTCTTTACTTATGTTAAAAATTGGCTTAACTATCATTTTATTATTTATTTGAAGATCTCTTTATATATTATGGATATTAAACCTTTGCCTAACATTGTTGGAAGTATTTTTCTAATTTCTGTTGTTTCAAGTTTGTTTTCTTATATGTCACACAAGTTTTACATTTTCTTTTCAAATATGTCACTTCCATTTTACTTTCTGGCTTTGGTGTCAAGCTTTTAAAAAAGTCTTCTTTTACAACCCAAAGAGTTAAAAAACATTTGCCAATATTTTCTTCTATATTTTTGTTTTTGTTTTACATTTAAATCCATTTCATCTTGATATTTTGTTCTTTGAGGTACAGATAAAATTTTTTTCTTTTTACAAGCAGTAAATCTAAGAGTATAATAGCACCATTTTATTTTATTTTATTTTATTTTTTTAAATATTTTTTTATATTTTTAAAATATACTTAGATTACATAAATATTACACAAAAATTGTAGGGATTCCCATGTGCCCCACCTCCCACTTCTCCCACAATCTCCCACATAAACATCCTTCATTAGAGTGGCACATCACCTGTAATAGATTATACACATCCTGGGGCTTTGCCACTAAGCATGGACCATAGTTAACATTGTAGACCACACTTTCTCCCACACAGTTCTGCATGTTATGTGATGATATAAAATGGCCTATATCTGTCATTTAATAGCACCATTTTAAACTAATTTTTCCTTTCCACTCTCATGAAATGCTGCCTTCTTCATAAACCAGAGTCCTACAAATATACATGGATTTATTTTTGGACTCTATATTCTGTCCCATTGGTTCTATCAAGCATGATTTCTTTATTGTAAAACATTTCTCAGAGCCTTTAGTAATAAACCATATGAATCTTCAGGAGTTGCATGGAGTATACAGTGTCATATGTATTTGACCACCTGACCCTTTGTTGTGGACATCTCAACCTATGACCCAGATTAGCAGTCCAAGAAGTACAGATTGGCAGGCTTTGTGCCTGGCTTATGCATTTGTCTAATAACTCTTCTCCTGCCTCCATGCCTCACTTTTCCTCTGTGTGCCCCATACTAGGGCATGCTACAAGAATGATCTTCCTGATGCCCAGATTTGAGGTAGTTCTCTTGTGTTACCAAAGCACCTATTGCACTTTATTTCTTAGAGAATGGAGTCGATGCTCCTGGAAAGCCCACTAAGACCTGACCTCATTCTGCACTTCTGGAATAATCTGTAAAGCTGATTTTTACCTGTTTCTGGCAACCTGAACCTCCTTTTCTTATTCTCTTTCCTCCATCTAAGATGCCTCAAGTACTGCTCATCGAAATGTTTATTGTTACTTTCTAAGAGTTACTTGGCTTTTCTCTTGCCCCTCAGGGCCCAGGCAGTCTCAGTAGAGCCCTGTTCTCCAAGTGCTGCTTTGAAGTTTTGACCAACAGCTGCAGAGCAAGTCCCTGGGATGTGAATGGCCTCCCCATCCTGTCCTCCTCGTACGTCACCCTGGGAGAGTGGGTTGAAAGAGCCGAGCAGCTACGGGACATCAGCTCAGTGCTTTGGACCAACATGGCTGTCCCTTCAGTAGCAGAGTTCAGGTATCCCTGCTCCTCATACGCCCCATGAGCCCCCTGGGAGTGGACCATGAAGCTCCTCTTTTTTTTCCAGAGCATGCAGCAGAGAACCTCAATCAGAACTTGCTTCCATAGTAGATAACTCTGGTGGATGAAAGCAAGGGTCTTTTCTGACTGGACCAGCAGGTGTTCAGTCTACAACAGAGGCTACCATGAGCTGGCCAGTTTCTCTGAATTTTAAGCATATTGGGGTCAAGGGTTGAGGCTTAGAAACCATGTAAGATTGCACAAGAACAGAAATCCACCTCCATGTATTGACAGTACAGTCAGCAGTATCATTTTCTGAAAGAATGATAGGATAAAAAAGGAATGCTGTTTGACACAGTGCAAGTCCTTAAGCCTTTTTGTCCTTACAGACACACGGATTCCCAGCTCCAGGGGCTGGTGCTGTTCCGGCACCTGGCAGGCCTGGCAGAGCTGCTCCCAGAGCCTCAGCAACAGGAGTACGTGCAGAACTGTGAGCAACTGCTGCTTGGAGACAGCCAGGCCTTCCAGCATGTGGGCCAGACTCTTGGGGACATGGCTGGTCAGGAGGCACTGCCCAAAGAGCTGCTCTGCCTTTTGCTGAACTCCCTGCGCCACTTTTTTGGGGAAGGGGAGAGTAAGAGGAACCTGCCTGAGCCAGCCCAGCGTGGGAACCTCTGGGTGGGCCTTGGATTGCTCCAGATTCAGACATGGCTTCCCCAGACTCGCTTTGACCCTGCAGTGAAGAGGGAATACAAGCTCAAGTATGCCAAGGAAGAGGTATGGGAGGCGAGAGTTTTGAGCATGGACTCCATCCCTGACTGGCTGGGCTGTCTTAGTACATCTCTCTTTTATTCCCGTAATCACAGCATCAAGCAATGATTTTGCATAAGCTTCCCTGCAGCTTCCCAGGAGTGTTCTATAGGCTCTGTGTTTTCAACTCTTTGAGAGTTCCTGCAACTAAGCTTAGATCTGGGAGGGTCCCTTCCTAAGGTTGTGATGTAATGTATCTGCCTTTGGGCTGTAGTGTGCAGAGGGCAAGTCAGTAGTATACCTGAGGCATTGCCAGGAAAATAGTGGTATTCCTCACCATCAAGACTCACTATCTGAACTAAGTTGTAGATATTTGGATTTGGATAACCCTTTTAGAAAAGGGTGTTATCATCTAAAACTCAGGAATCAAGTAGATTCAGGTAATAAATACCGTATCCCTTGCTATTAGAACATCCAACCAAACTTGGGAACTGAGTACATAGAGAAAGTGAGATACTAGTACAATATTTTGGAGAAGGAAAGTTATATTTGATGCAGTGAAAGTTAAACTGCTGTAGTGAACAAATTCAAAAGTTCAGTGGTGTAAATAAGATAGAAGTTTATTTCTTTCAACTAACAGCTCTAAGGTGAGTGGTCCACCTCAGAGCTGTCCAGCACTACCTGCCCTTGTAGTCATTCAGGAATCCAAGTTCCTTCTAGCCTGTTGCTGAACCCCCTCCTCCAGGGAATAGTCCTTGACTGTGCCGTGAAAGCTGAGTCACAGCAGAACACTTTCTTTTCTTTCCATTAGTTATACCAGCTGCAGTATGAGTGGAAAACCCAAAACCTGTCATCCCAGCTACAAACTGGAAAAGACCTGGAAGATGAAGTCATTATCCGTTATTCTCATCCTCACATCAGGTAACACAGTAGGGTGGTTATTTGTGTCAGAGGATGTTTTTTCTCCTTTTTGAAAAGTCACTTTGTGGTTGAATTTGCCATGTAATTACAGTGCTAACAGAGGTGATGATACACATCTGTGAACTGCATTAGCAGTTAGATCCCAAAGTCATGCTTAGAGTCAGGGAAAGTACATAGTCTGTGAGAAGAGGGGGTATTTTCAAGGTGTAGATTCCCTTGGGGCCAAGATGGGTGAAGCCAGACCACACTCTTAGTGTGGAAGAAGGTGGGCGTGATGATGTGGACATGTTGCTGTGCCACCAGCCTCAGGAGGTATGGTACAGTAAAGTGGGCTCTGGGGTCCGATCCTGTTTCTGCCCCTTAGATTTAGGACTTGGGTAGATCACTTAATGCTTTTAACCTCAGTGCCCATATCTGTAAAAGGAGGATAATAGTAGTACCTACTTACGTGATGGTGGCGGGGCTCCAGTAAGATATTCAGGTAAAGCTTTCAGCAACACGCGTAGCTTGTAGTAAATACTCTATAAATGTTAACTGGTTTCACCATAATTGCCGGTATTGTTGTCATAGTATTCCTATGCAGCTGATAAATCTTCATTCTGCTTTTCCTAGCTGAGGACCCACACTAAATTTGCTGCTCTTCCTCTGGCAGAATTTGCATAGTGTGTTAATTTGCCTTCAGGTTGCTCCGCCAAAGAATCTATCAGCTAGAGCATCTGATCTGCAGCCTGTCAAAGAAGCAGGCCTTCCGACCTCAGCTGCCTGCATATGAGTCCCTGGTGCAGGAGGTCCACCACTATGTCACCAGCATCGCCAAGGCTTCTGCCGTTCAGGATCTGCTCACACGGCTCCTGCAGGCGCTACACGTGGATGGGCCTCGGTCTGCCCAGGTGGCCCAGAGCCTTCTGAAGGAGGAGGCCTCTTGGCAGCAGTCACAACACCAGTTCAGGAAGCGGCTAGCAGAGGAGTATGCACTCTACCCAGACACTGTGGCCCCACTGCAGGCATCCGTCCTGCAGTTGCAGCATGGCATGAGGCTGGTGGCGTCTGAGGTCCACACCTCACTCCACGGCAGTGCGGTCTGTGCTGACAGGCTGGGAGCCCTGGCCACGTCCTTGTTGGCTTTTCCATCGGTGGGCCCTATGTTCCCCACCTATTATGCTCATGCGGATGCTTTGTGCTCAGTGAAGTCGGAGGAGGTTCTGCGAGGACTTGGGAAGTTGATCCTCAAGCGTTCTGGGGGAAAGGAGCTGGAAAGCAAGGGCCAGAGGCCCTGCCCCACACGGGAGCAGCTGCTGCTGAATGCTCTCCTTTACCTGCGCTCCCATGTGCTGAGCAAGGGCGAGCTGGACCAGAGGGCCCTGCAGCTCTTCAGGCATGTGTGCCAGGTAAGCCCATCTCCTGGAGTATGCCCCTGGCCCCTCCTTCTGGAAGGAAACTGGGACACAAGCAAGGCAGCCTTCAGGTATTAGCAGTGCCCAGTAAATATCTAGAGAGACAGGGTGGCTAAGGAGTGGCAAGTCTTTTGTCTGTTCCTTTCTTTTTTTCCCAATTTTATTAGGTTTTGGGCTGTTATACCTCAAATCTTAAGTGATTTTTATTACTTTTATTATAAAAAATTAGTGATGAGCCCTTTATCTGTAAAATACACTGTAGATACTTTCTCCTAGATTGTCTGTTTTGTCTTTTGACTTTATTTATGGTGATTTTGTCATGTAATTAAAAAAAATATACCAATGTTTTGTTAGTATTGAAATAACTTATATGTTTTCCCTTATTTACAAAAGCATAGGTTCTTCTTGTAGACAATTAGAATAAATATAACCAAAACTTTCTGATAAAGCCACAACTTAAAGCTATATAAACCTTGCTACTTTGTTGGTGCACTGCCATTCTAGGCTTGCCTGTATCTGTAGATGTGTATGGATATACTCTAAAAAAAAACCCATTTTCTCTTTAAGCCATTCATTTCAGTGGTTTATAAATATTTTCTTAAGTACCAGAATCCTTTTTAAAGATAAAAGTCTTTGCATAATGACCCAATACTTAAAAGATAAGAGAGCCACTCTGGTTGAGGTCAATTCTATCTCCTTTATGGACCCCAAGACATGCCCTTAAAATACTAGAGCTCTACAAAATATATGACAAATCACTTATAAAATCCATACTGTTTTATCTATGGACTGCTTTTTAAAATCTAACAACATGGAGTGGTAGTTTTTTTCCCTGTTAGTAAGCATTCTTCACCTGTATCATATTTGGTGACTGCCTAGATTTCAATTTTATGGGTGTGCTGGAAGTCACTTAACCAGTTTCTTGTTATTTAACATGTACATTTGTATGATTTTTTTCCCCCCTATTCTGATAAAAATAATGCTGCAGTGAATATGCTTAGAGGTGCATCTTTGAATACAAATTCTAGAAAGCAGAATTGCTGGGACAAAGATGACACACCCTTCTTAGGCTTTGAATACAAATCAACTTCCTGAAAGCTGGATGCTTGTTTCTCTGACCCTCATCAATACCATTTGCTTTCTTTATGTTTTTGCCAATTTAAAGACCTGAACTGGGAAGTGGCTGTGGCTCAATCAGTAGGGCTCCCGTTTACCATATGGGAGGCCCCGGGTTCGGTTCCCGGGGCCTCCTGGTGAAGGCAAGCCCGCCCGCATGGCATGGTTAGCTGACCCAGCGAGCACAAGCAGCAAGGGGGGGATAAATGAATAAATAAAAATAAAATCTTTAAAAAAAATAAAAATTAAAAAAAAATAAAAAAAATAAAAAATAAAAAAAAAGACCTGAAGTCTTAGAGGACGTAGGGGATGTAAGAAGTCCCTATGGTGAAGCATGATCCACTTGTACCTGGTGTCCCTCTACTGCCTTGTCCCCAGCCCAGGTTTTCCCTTTCTGAACTGTTGGGCCAGCTCTTTGAGGTGCCAGCCAGGTGCAGTCTGAACCACAAGCCTCCCATTGCCGACCCTGAGCCTCTCCACAATGCAAAGCACTGTTAGCTCCTGCCAGGAAGTCCCCTTAGTGCTACTATAGCACATCATTTTTTCTTTTTTTTAGGTTCCGGGGCTGGGGATTGAACCCAGGACCTTGTTATGTGGGAAGCCGGTGCTCAACCACTGAGCCACTTCGCCTCCCCTGAGTTGGTTTTTCTGTTTGTTTGCTTTTTTGTTTTTAGGAGGCACTGGGGACCGAACCTGGCACCTCCCATGTGGGAAGCAGGCACTCAACCGCTTGAGCCACATCTGTTCCCCTGTAGCAAGTCTTTACACCTGTTAAATTGTGTTGCCACAGCAAGGAAAAATTTAGGAAACCCAGGTTCTGCAGATACATAGTTTGAAAACAAAGCCTACTTGCTTTCTATTGCGTGGAATTTTGTTTCTTGGATGTTGGCACTTATTTGTTTTTGAAACTTGGGTACTTTGCTTTTTAATGAGAAACTAAGGGATAATAGGTCTTGCCGTTGCTCATTGTGTGTCTTACCAAAGAAAAGTGAGCTCTTCCTGCATGGGCGACTTTTTAGGAAATCATCAATGAGTGGGATGAACAGGAACGCATAGCCCAAGAAAAGGCGGAGCAGGAAAGCAGCCTATACAGATCCAGGAGCCGGAACTCCAGGGTGGCTCTGAGTGAGGAGGAGGAGGAAGAACAGGAGTTCAGAAAACAGTTCCCACTGCATGAAAAGGTAAGGCAGTGGTGGCAAGGTTTGTTGTGGAAAGAATTCTCTTGATAGCACACACATTCCCTTAGAATGACTTTGTGCTCTTTTTAATATATCTTAATGCATTTAAGTTGCTGCTTCGTTTTCTTCGCATTCCTTCTTTCCCTCTTCCTTTCAGTGTGATGAGAACCAAACTCTCATTTTCAAAAGTTAAATCACTCTACTATTATTTACAGGACTTCGCAGATATTTTGGTAGAACCAACACTAGAGGAGAAAAAGGGAACTTCAGAAGGGCAGGAAGCAGCAGCAGCCACAGACACAGCTCTCCTTTCTCAGAGTTCAATGCAAGCTGTGATGCTGATACACCAGCAGTTGTGTCTCAACTTTGCTCGATCCCTTTGGTACCAACAGACTCTGCTGCCACACGAGGCAAAGCATTATCTCAGCCTGTTTCTGTCCTGCTATCAGACTGGAGCATCTCTTGTGACTCACTTCTACCCCCTGATGGGTATGGTACTTTACTTTTGCTATACCCTCGGAAAATCAAAAACGAATAGATGCAATCACTACTTCTGGAACAATTAAAACCATTACTTGCATGTTTTTGCTTAATTCCTTATTGATAGAGTTTCCTTAGCTTAAAGAAAATTAAGCTAATTAAAAAATATTGGTTGAAAATTCAGCATTAAAGATGAATTTTCATTGTTTGAATACTTTGAGGGTAAAGGGAATAAGAAAATAAGAACATGGACTTAGTTTAAATGCTCTTTTTCCTCAGCATTATTTCTGCTTTTCCTCTAGTTGTTTCAGTGCTTTTCAAATGAAATGATGTATTCTTGGGAGCAACCTGGGAATTCAGAAGTTAATCTCACAGAATATAGTTTGATACAGTTTCCTATATGACCTCCTGAGTTATTCTATGCAAGTAGAAAGGAGGTCTTGAATTTCCTCCCTACCTCCCCAGAAAAGCTACAAAGACTGGTAATTTGGATGCTTCAAGCCCAACTCTACACTGTCTTGATTACACCTAGGCAATATCTGAGTTTCTCTGTATATCCCCAAAACTTTTGGCATTGGGTTCATGGTCCTCTGGGCCCATGTTGCTTTTGGTGAGGATTGCATTGAAATATCTTCTTCACTAGCCCCAAATAGTTAATTATTTCTGAGCAGGTTTCTGACATCTTTGTAACTTACTGATCGATTCACTGAGTTCACTGAATTTATCATGATATTGTTCACTTTACAGGGTTTGAGCTAAATGACCAACTTTTGGGCAGCCAACTTTTGGCCTGCACCCTCTCCCATAATACTCTCTTTGGGGAGGCGGCCTCAGACCTGATGGTGAAGCCTGATGGGCCCTATGACTTTTACCAGCACCCCAATGTTGCTGAAGCACGGCAGTGTGAACCAGTGCTTCGAGGTTTCTCAGAGGCTGTCAGTCAGCTGCTACAGGATTGGCCGGAACACCCGGCGCTTGAGCAGGTAGGGTCGCCAGCGAGGAAAGGGTGGACTGCCCAAAGCACCTGATCTGCGCTGAGGATGTGGCCCCCCATACACACACTTATGTACATATAAACAAGGGTCTAAAGAATCTGAATTCAGTGAGAAGCTACTCATTTAATCCAGGATGGGAATACCAGTTTGCACTGATGTTGTAGAAATAGTGTTTGAGGTTTCCATTGCCACAAGTAGCATTAATTTAATTTGTTGGTCAAGGATTGCTGTCTACATGTTACAGTGCTACTGTATTGCTGTTCATTCAGAGATATATTCATACTCTGAAGGACCTCATGGTTTTCTTAAATGTACAATTAGGCTTTGCTTTTCAAGATGGGCAGTTTACACTCAGACATTGCTCTGTCATCTTCAGCCATTTTGTGATAATGCTTATTACGGAGAGTAATAGTTGACTTATCAAACCCAACTTTATTTCCAGAGTAACATAGCAGATACAGTATTTCTCTTAGTACCCTATCTCAGGATCCACAGCTCTGGAAGTTTCACCTATGGCTTTCAGAGGTGCTTGTGCAGGAGGGGCTTTGGGTCAGGCCTCTCTTTTGGTCCATTGATATTCCTGCTGAGATACCCATATCTTTTTCTGTAGCTTCTGGTTATAATGGACAGAATTCGTAGTTTTCCACTTTCCAGTCCCATCTCAAAGTTCCTGAATGGCTTGGAAATCCTTCTGGCAAAGGCACAGGTAAGATCTTTCTCTTCCTCATTTTAGTTTGTAAGCAACCAAGAAAAGGTTTATCTGTGGCACCTATTTTGTTCAAGGGACAGAAAGTGGTGGTTTGGGTTGGAGAAGGATAATCTTATGTGTTGTTTCTGACATGTGGTCAAGTCAGTGCAGGTGAAGCCATTTCCCACACAGGGGACCATCTGCTTTCCCTGTTCTTGAGGGTGGGACTCGGCGTATGGAGGGCTCGCTCTGCCAAGTGCTCCCAGGTGTGCCTTTAGTCTGGCTGAGTGCCTATACACATTGCCTCCTTTTAGTCTTCACATAGCCTCTGAGGGTGGCTGCTACCTCCCTGTTTCACAGATGAGGGTTTTACAGTTTGGAGGGATTGTATGACTTTGTTCAAGGTCAGAGAGCTAATAGCAGGAATTCAGATTCAGGTCTCCAAAGCTTGTGCTTTGCCTGCTTCTAAATTTGGCTACGCTGAAGTTCTCTCAAGTACCAGAAAGAACACGAAACTGGACAGGCTGGATGTAAACTCATTTACCCATGTTGGAAAATCAGTGTAAAACTTGGTTAGGGCACAGTAGTGTTGAATCTTTGTTCAGGATATTCCTGAGGGAAGAGGTAATTAAGGGACTGAATAATGGCCAAACTAAATATTACCTTTTTTTTCTTTAGGACTGGGAGGAGAATGCGAGTCGAGCTCTGTCTCTGCGGAAACATCTTGATTTGGTCAGTCAGATGATCATTCGGTGGCGTAAATTGGAACTGAAGTGAGTGATACGTTTATCACTTGCCTCTCCCTCCTGAACTTGTGTTTGAGGGAATTTTGTCTTTTGGTAGTTTGGATTTTTGAGCGTTTACAGAGGTGACAGTTACAGAATGTACCTTTCAGTCATTAATCAGAGTTAAAAGCAGGGCTTTAAAGTGACCTTAATATAGGCCAGGACAATAGCATATGTTCCTGAAGCAGCAAATTTGTCATCTTCTCATCTCCATTTGAGTGGAGAAAATGAGATCATTTAGCTTGTGCTTCTGTGATTTCCTCAATTTATATTGATTTCCCTAAGTGCCTTCTTGGCCTCTTCTCTCATGTTTCAGCTGCTGGTCAATGAGTCTAGATAATACCATGAAGCGCCACACCGAGAAATCCACCAAGCACTGGTTCTCCATCTATCAGATGCTTGAAAAGCACATGCAGGAGCAAACAGAAGAGCAGGAAGGTAACACCCATCAGTCTCTTGCCTGCTTGGTTAGAGGTTCCAAGCTAAACTTGGAGTGTGGGATTCACTTGTTCCCATGTCTCCTCCCCCACTGCTTCCACATAAGATGCCTCATTTGACCTCATGGTATTCCTGTGAGGTCCGCCAAGAAAGCAGTATGGTTATTTTCTTATTGAGGAAATAATGGAACTTCAGGGAGGTTGAAGTGGTTTGTCAAAAGTCTAGAGAACCAGGCATAAGATAAGGTTTTCTTATTTTTTCTATCCATGAGACAAGTCAAAATGAAAGGTGTCTTCTTGGTAGGTAGTAGTTAACATGCTTGAGTTAAAAAGTGTTTCATTTCATGCTTACATTAGGCACCTCATAGTTCATTTTCATGATTTGCTATGGGTGCATTTAACATAAACCCTTGTTTGTTTGTTTTGTTTTGTTTTAAATTTTTTTTCTCTAAAAGATACTTAGATTATATAAAATGTTGCATAAAGAAATATAAAAACATAAGGGATTCCCATATGCCCCACTTCCCACAGCTCCCACTTTTCCCCACATTAACAACTTCTTTCATTGGTGTGGTACATTCATTGCAATTGAACACATTTTGGAGCACTGCCACCAAGCATGGATTATAGTTTACATTGTAGTTTACACTCTCTTCCACTCAATTCTGTAGGTTATGGCAGGATATATAATGGCCTGTATCTGTCGTTGCAATGTCATTCAAGACAATTCCAAGTCCCGAAAGTGCCCCCCTATTATACCTCTCCCACCCTCTCCCTGCCGTCAGCACCCCCAGTGGCCACTGCCTCCACATCAATGATAAAAGTTCTTCCATTGCTAGAATCACAATAAGTCTATAGTAGAACACCAGTAAGTCTACTCTAGTTTATATTTTATTCCCCAATCCTGAGGATTCTGGGATGGTGATGCCCATTCCACCTCTAATTGAGAGGGGATTTTGATCCCATACAGCTGATGGATGGGACTCTCTTGTTTGCAGTTGTAGGCTATCTTGATAAACCCTTGTTTTTGTTTTTCTTTTGAGGTACCGGGGGCTGGGGATTGAACCCAGTACCTCGTATGTGGGAAGCCAGCACTCAACCACTGAGCCATATCAGCTCCCCTGTTTTTGTTTGTTTTGCTTGTTTTTTTTTTTTTAAGTTGTCATCAGGAACTGAACGTGGGACCTTCTATATGGGAAGGAAGTGCTCAACTGCTTGAGCCACATCCTCTCCCTCCCTTCTTTTTAAATAAGCTTAGAATTCAGCTGTGGTCCTTGCCTCAAAATTCTGTTTTAGTTGTAGTCTACCTGACGGTCCCCTCAGTTTATCTTGTAGTAGATTTCTTGCACATTCTGAGTAGGGAGCAATGGTTGTAGTCAAACATGTGTTTCTGTTTGAATCTCTGAAGATGACAAGCAGATGACCCTGATGCTGCTGGTTAGTACGTTGCAAGCATTTATTGAAGGATCCTCACTGGGAGAATTCCACGTGCGGCTTCAGATGTTACTGGTTTTCCATTGTCATGTCTTGCTGATGCCACAAGTTGAAGGAAAAGGTGAGGATATTTTTTTCTTTATTGTTACATTGCACTGTTAAAATGGGTTAAACTTTGAGTTCTCCACATGAGACAAGTATCGTGTTGCACACCAGGTTTTAAAGAAGACACTTTTGGTTCTTTATTTTAGTGTGATTCACATTAGGTTTAGAGAAGAGCATTCAGATAAGGCGCACACTGGTTATAAATGAAGCACTGACTAGTGAACTCTGGCAGAGGTAAATTGCCAGATGCGTGTGTCAGGACCTGGCGTGTCGAGGGAGTACATCTTCCCGTCTAGACAGTCTATGTGTCTGCTAGGCCTTAGGCTTGATCCAGGACATCATTAAGTTCTTTAATCTAGTGAGAGTTCCGTCATATATCAAGTAACTATACATAAAACTGTCTATTGTCAATTACCATTCCTGACCATAGCCATTTGAATAAAACTCACTGGAAAATGAGTCTAGATTGTACATGAATGAGCAAAGCGATCCTCTTAATATCCCATCTTTCAACTGCTGAGTTCTTATTCTTAAAATAAAACTTAAAATTGCAGTCTTAGTGTAACCGCTAAGTACGTCCTTTTTAAAAACACAAGTCCAACAACAACAACAAAAAAATGCCTACAAGCTGAAATGTCAACTTATGTTGACAACCTGCATCTCTGAGAACTGCTAAGCTCAGACAGCTCCCTGATGAGCTGAGTCTGCCTGTGAAACATTGTGCTGTAATCTCATGGCCTCAAGAATAATGAGGAAGGATCATCACTGAAATGTGAAGCCCACAGGTGGGGCCAGTAGCACATGCAGCAAGTGTGGTGTTTTTTGTTTCCTTTTCATTTCTTCCAGATTCACTATGCAGTGTTCTATGGAATTTGTACCATTATTACAAGCAATTCTTTGACCGGGTCCAGGCCAAAATTGTGGAACTTCGTTCCCCCCTAGAAAAAGAACTTAAAGTAAGATGAACAGCTGTCATGATCACTCTTGGGAGAACAAAAAACAAGCAAATTATTTTTCTTTAGTTCTGTTCTTTTATCCATTTAACAGTGAGGTGTGTTTTATTGAAGCCCAGTGAGGCAGAGGGCTAGGGGGATGCAGCTGCAATGTATTTTGTGGCATTAGCTCCCTTGCCAAGTCAGCCAAGTGTGTGAGGGTTAATGTGGTGGCCCCTGTTTGTCTGCTGATGGATTTCCCAGGCTCCTCAAGAGGAATGCCATGGGAAGTCTTTTAGTGCTCCCCTGGTATTGTCCATGCTGATCTCCACCTCAGACGTGTATCATGGAATGCTGATATGTGCACCATGGAGGCGCAGTGGGGTAAGGAGGGCCTTCTCTTGTTTGATACTGTTGGTAATGGTGGAACCAACTCTGGTATAGGGGACGTGACTAACTCATATCAAGTGGCCTCTTGATTATAGCAGTGCTCTTTTATCTATCCCTTTGTGACAATCGCATGGTTCCTCCTTTAAGACCGGTTTTAGTTGTTCACGGACACACAGTCCTATGTCTGGGGATGGAGTGGGCTCTGGTCTTCCATAAGCAGATGATCTAGAAATAAACAATGATGCCAGCTTTATAAAGCCATTCCTTAGGCTTCATTTATCTTACAGGAATTTGTTAAGATATCTAAGTGGAATGATGTCAGCTTCTGGTCCGTTAAACAATCTGTGGAAAAGACACACAGGTAAATTCATCCTTTAAAACTGGGGGTGCCCAAAGCTCAGAACATTATATGGTAGGCAGCAAGACCACATTGTTGCAGCAGCCTTAGTGCTTGAACTTAAAAAACACACTAGATTGTTTAGGTATGGACTAAGTCATTTTAATTGTTTTTTTATTTTTTTTCGTTAAGTTATTACAGATATCAAAGGAGATCATTGTATACGAAAGATACGTGTTATTAAGTTATGTGTGCATGCATTTTTTTATATTTCCTCACTTCCTTTTCAATTTTTTCCTCTCATTTCTGTCACTGCCTGGGGTCAGGACCCTCTTTAAATTCATGAAGAAATTTGAAGCCGTGCTGAGTGAACCCTGCCGGTCATCACTGGTGGAGAGTGACAAGGAGGAACAGCCTGACTTTTTGGCCAAGTCAACAGATGCAGCCGCTAGTGAGGCGTCCCCCATTCAGAGCCTGAACAGGGCACTGCAGGAAACCCTGTTAGCACGGCCAGCAGCTGGGCAGGTACTGCTTGTGAGATAGGCTTGCTTAGTCAGCCCCAAAGTTAGAATCAGTGTTTTATGTGTAAGTCATCTCCTTGGAATTAGCAAGGAAATGCCTTACTCTTTTGGATGTATATAGCATTTTATTTGCCTGATCCTACTGCAGGCAAACAGGATTGGCCCTTGTGCTGGAAGTTTAATGTTCGACTTTGGGAAATAACTGTCGTGCTTACCTGTGAACATTTTACCTGTCTGTGGGGGAGACTTGCAGCACTGGTTTAAGAATGCCATTGAAACTGCCTTTGGTCTGCCCAGTGGCTGGATGTGGGCAGCGTCCTGGTTTGTAATGTTTACTCACTGCTGTGGTATAAATACTCCCATCATGGCCAGTTTCAAGCACCAAAAGTTAAGAGCTGACTTGAAGTATTCCTGAAAGTTTAACTGTCATAAAGACCTTTGGTGAGCAGGTCTAATACATGATGGTGTGTTTGGGGAGCTCTGGAACTGGGGCACTGCTCAAGAGAGTAATCACTTTGCCTTCTAACTGTGCCTCCCAGTCTGGGGTCCACTGGGTAGTAGCGGAAGTCCTTGAGCTATTTTTAATATTTAATATTGGAATTCGAGCTTATAGCCATAACATGGCTGCACAGATAAGCAGTTTTCTATTCATCAGCTCACTGCTTCTGTCACGCTGATCAGAATTTTTGATCTGCTGTTGATGATAGCATAAGAATTTCAGGGGGTCATCTGGAAAAAAAAGAAAAAGAAAATGTGTCCCTGAGGGACAAAAGCAAGATCTTCCCTTCATCTAATATCTGGACTTCTGATATTTGAACTGTTAATTGGGAATCGGGGAGGTGGAGGAGGTGGTGGTAGAAATAGGATTGGGCAGATCAGCTTCACTTCACTTGTGTGTCTGATGAACACAGTGGGGCCCCTTACCTTAAGAGCAGCAGTTAGTTTATTCGCCCTGATCTGGCCACATGGCTAACGTAGGAAGCATTGCTGGAGGCGCAGGGGAGAGGGTCCTTTCACAACATTTATCACATACGGAGAGCAATACAATTTCTTTAAATATTATGGTAGATGCCTATTTTAATTTTTGTGAGGCCACATTTGTACTGAGACTTCAGAGGTGGCGAAACAGAATTCGATATTTGCCGAGCTGGGTGGGGGACGGGGGTGCACACAGCATTTACATTCAGCACTGATACAGGCTGGAACTGTTAGTGTCGTTTTTACTGGCGAGACTAACCTGCACTCTGTCTCATAGGCCATGATTCCAGAACAGCGTCAGGGTGTTGCTCCTTTCCCCTCAGAGGGGGAGCTTCTGAGGCGCTTGCCAAAGCTCACAAAACGATTGAAGAAGATGTGCCTCACATTTGTGTGGGAGAGCCCTGTGCCACACCTAGTCGAGGATCTTGATGAGTTCACAGGTAGGTGCCAGCAGCCAGGGGCAAGAGTGGGGATTGCTTCCTCACAGCTTTCCCCTGGGACCCAGGAGGGCTGGGGGTGTGTTACTTAGATTCCTTATTTTGACAATTTGAATAGTGTTGAACAGTTAATTGAACAAACAAATGGGCTAAAAACCAGCAGTGCCCAGACACAGGAGCCAGTAGACACTACACAAATTATCACAATTTTCATCCTGTCCTCTTCTCATATAAACTAGTGATATGTTATGCCACTTTCTATAACAGTCTTGTCTAAATCAGCTCTTGTTGGTTGGTTGGGTGGGGCTAGATAAATGAGCATGGAAACAAGTTCTCAGTCTCTAAGCTGTCTGCACCTCTCAAAATGTTGTCTCTTGAATTAAAGGGAAAGGAAGATTCACCCACTGTTCTCTTCTTGCTTCCATCACTTCAGAAAGGTGTAGAGTTTTTTTCTCCCTTGCTCAGGGAAGTTGAGAGCCAAGATCTGTTCCAGGGTGTAACAGAGCAGTGGCGGGGGAAGGGAATCCAGAACTTAATAGGCTGTCTGGGCCCTTAGCAGCCTCTTTTCCACCCGCCTCACCCTCCCTAATGAGTGTGGGGTCTGAATGGGGGCTGGTCCTCCTCTAATGAGGCTACAGTCTGATTTCAGTGTGTTAGAGTAACAGCCTGATGCCTGTTGCTCAAGGTGACCTGCTTGCCTGAGCCTGATGGTGAGAGTAATGGCATACAGACCCGTGTGCATATTCTGGAAAGGGTGCACACTCTGTATGATGTAAAACCTTCTCTCCTTCCTTCTAACTTTCTTGCAGTGTCAGTAAAATGTACTGCAGTGTTCTTGCTCCCATCCAGCAACTTCCTGTGGCAAGTTGGCAGCACCCTGGTGTTACAGGCACCTCTGTGTATTCAGAAAGGCAACATGTGCTGTAGGAAGAACTTGGGCTTTGGAGACAGGTAGGCCAGGGTTCATGGCCTGGCTTGTCCACTCTTCAGCTGCATGGCTTTTAGAAAGTGACTAGGCCTCTCCAAACCTCTTCAAACACTCTATAAAATGGGACTACAAAAAGGTGCTTCTGGAGTTGTGCGGATCAAAAGACCATGCACCAAGCAGTGTAGGAGCTTAGTACATATTTATCAGAAATTTGTCTCAGGTGATTAAAACTACAACTCCTAGTAGAATATGCTGCATATAATTGGTGCTCAATAGCTACTACTTGCTTGCTTGATTATAAAATTCCTAAATAAAAAAAGAACCAGGTTGGGAGTGGATGTGGCTCAAGCAGTTGAGTGCCTGCCTCCCACCAGAGTTCAGTCCCCAGTGCTTCCTAAAAACACAAACAAGTAAACAACTGAAAAAACCATCTCAGGGGAGACAATGTGGCTCAGTGGTTGAGCACCAGCTTCCTGCTTACAAGGTTCCAGGTTCGATACCCAGACCCAGTACCTCAAAAAAAGAAAAAAAAAGAACCACCTTTATTTGGGTTGTTTATTACGAGATCTGGAATGTCATGTGTTCTCATTTTTCTCTTTCTGTGCATCTCCATCAGTTTAGTTCAAACAGTTAGTGAACATTTACCAAATGCCAGAACTGTGTGAGGTACTTGGGATGTAAAGTTAAATGACACACAGTCCTCCTTCCTCAAAATGTCCCCAGTCTTGGGTCATTTAAACACATTGAGAAGCCATTGGGATTTCTGTATGGACCCTCCTTTCCCCCCTCTTTTCCTCTACAGGTGAGGTAATTTCCTATGTGAGTGAGCTGCAGAGTTTAAAGGTGGAGCCCTCTGCAGAGAAGGAGAAGCAGCGGTCAGAAGCCAAGCACATTCTCATGCAGAAGCAGCGAGCTTTATCAGACCTCTTTAAATACCTTGCCAAAACCGGTAAGGTTCTTGCTTGAAACTTGATCTGCAACTTTTGGGGAGAAAAATAACAGGGGTGATTTGGGGAAATTTCCAGAGACATTTGAGAGGATGGGAATCAGAAGGTGGCAAGGATTTGAAAATACCATTGCAAGAGTTCCATTCACACACGTGTAATCCTATGATGAACCATTTATGATCTCAGTCATTTCCACAGTTTTGTAATGAGGCTTTTGAGGATCCGTCTTTTTTATTTTCTTCACCGTATGCCAAATAGCACCCACCCAGCCCAATGTAGCACAGGGAGTAGTGCTTCTCAGTCCTTGCTTGCAGATCACCTGGGATCTTGTTAAAGTGCAGATGTAGGTTTGCATAGATGTGAGGCAGGCCTGAGGGGCTGCACTTCTAACCAGCCTCTGGTTGATGCTGTTCAGAGGACTTTACTTTGAGTAGCACAGGCATGGGGGTAGGGGCATCCATTCTAGCCGCAAGTCTCTTTCCTTAAACTAATGTGTTGTTTCCCTAGGTTTGTCATATCGAAAGGGTCTTGCCTGGGCCCGTTCCAAAAACCCCCAAGAGATGCTTCATCTTCACCCCTTAGATCTCCAGAGTGCATTGTCCATAGTCAACAGCAACCAGGAGGCTGATGCTAGGTTTGTTTTTTAAATTATAAATGAAGGAAGTCTTTTAAGTCTCCATGACCTCATTTGCCAAATCGGGGATAGTGATACCTTCTTGTAGTGTTGTTGTAAAGAGTAAGAAAGATAGCATTTATAAAAGTGCCTCAATATCAGGATCTGGCACCTGATGAACAATCCAGAAGTGTTTCTTTTCCTTTCCTTACCTTTCCCTCCCTCTTTCCTCTTTGTGCTCACTGCCTCCATTCTTTTTATTTGTTCTTTGGTTTTCCTGAGGTCTACTCCCATGGTTTGAATGTGCGTGAAAGTCTGTCAGAGAATGGCACAATTTTAAACTATTTTTTATAATAACACCTATAATTTCCAATACATTTTTGAAGTCAAGGTAGCACTACTTCTGTGTTAATAGCCATAGAAAGGTGGTTAAATGGTGGTTTGGATGAGCTGAATGCAGCACACATTTCTGGTTTGTTTGGCCCATGCCCCTCCCAGTGCTTCAATTTTGAATTGCATGTAACATTGTAAAAAAGGGAAATTTTAATATAAAAATTCTGCATTTTCATTTTTTCAGGAAAATTTGTCCAGGTGGGCTTGCATTCCCATTTGCTCACCAGTTGGCAATAGTTGAGTAGTGGTTCCCTCCCTTCGACAGGGCCTGTATTCTCCAGCAATCCCTGTGGCTTCTCCCACATTGGAATCTGGAGTCACTGCCATTTATTGTTTTGTGCTTGGCTCTCCTTAATCATGCCTGTTAGCTGCCTGGTCCCTGTAGGCATCAGAATTGATGAGCCCTAGCCTCCTTTGCCAAAATAGCTATAAAGTTTCTGTTAAGGAAACCATATTGTCATCATCATTTATTTCTCTGCTATACTTCCAGGGCTAAGTATGCAAATATATCCTTTATGTAAAGGGTCGATACATGCCTGATTGAATGAGTCTGCAAGGAAATCAATCCATTCAGACTCTTGACTTTTGGTTGTGGTCAAGTATATCAATCTGAGTCTTTAAGAAATGGGGTGGGAAGTGGGTTTTTTAAAAATTTATTTATTTTAATTAGAGAAATTGAGGATTAACAGAAAATCATGCAGAAAATACAGAGTTCCCATTTATTAAACCCCCCCCCCAACACAGTTTCCCTTTTATTTATTAACACATAGCATTTGTATGGTACTTTTGTTATAGTTGATGACAGAATGTTGTTGTAATTGTACTATTAACTATAGTCCATAATTTACAGTAGCAGTCACTGTAGTGTACAGTCCTATTTGTGTGTGTTTTCTTAGGATTTATTCTGGTAACATATATATAACCTAAAATTTCCTCTTATGACCGCATTCAAATATATAATTCAGTGGTGCTAATTACATTCACAGTGTTGTGCTACTATCACTACCATCCATTACCAAAACTTTTCAACTACTCCAAACAGAAACCCCATCCCCAGTAGGTACCCTGGCCCTGCTCCACCCAGAATAGGACCAGGAATCCAAGCGGGAGGGCAGGCTGGCTCCACACTGCACCAGGGCAGGGGTGTGGGGAAGCCAGCCAGGGCAGCATGAGCTTTGCTACCATTTTTGAAGCTGTATTTTCTTGATTTGGCATTTGCTCAGTTACTGCAACCCTTTTCCGAAGTTTTGAGGAAGCTGTCTCTGCCAGGTTTTGCTAGTTGTTCACAGATTCTGTGGGGGGACAGCACCCTGGAGTGCCTTACGCCACCATCTTGGTTGATGGAAGCCTTGGAGATCATGGTTTTAATTAAGTAAATTTCTATTTCTTTTCCAGGCTGTGTACAGAAATCTCATCTTCATGGGCTGGGTGCCAGAAGTATTTTTATCGATCCCTTGCACGGCATGCCAGGCTTAATGCAGCCCTTGCAACCCCTGCCAAGGTAGAGTTATATAACCTCAGAATTGTAGGGTTTGTTCACTCCAGAGTAGGGTTCTCAGACTTTGCCAGGTGATAACAGCTCCCTTCCAAAGTGACTATCTTTTTGCAGAATACCATTAAACTTAAAATATAGATCAATGTAATTTTGTGCTAGATTAGAGAGCATCTTATATTAAAATCTCTTACACACACTTGCCAGCAGGGCCAAATGTATATGAAGAATTATGGAAGAAAAATTTCAAATAGAAGAAATGCCATCTATAAATCTTTTTCCCCTTGTGAATTGAGAAAAGACCCCTTAATATCGAGTTTTGGTGGTTAAACTTGGTGATATGTGGCAGCGTATTCTGAGAACTACAGCTCAAAGTAAAGAACGTGTCTCCTGTGGGATGCAGCACACCTGAAGCGTGTGGAAGGCAGGTGCCTTCCCCCGATGGTGTTCCTTGAGACAGCCGTCTAGTGGGGCCTCTGTGGGTGGTATCTGCCAGGGCAGCCCAGCATTCCTTTTCTCCTCCCCCTTCCAGGAGATGGGTGTCGGCAACGTTGAGCGCTGTAAGGGGTTCTCAGCCCACCTGATGAAGATGCTTATCTGCCAGCGGCGCTCCCTGACCACACTGACGGAGCAATGGATCATCCTCAGGTACCAGCTGCTGCATGGGGTTAGTGGCTTGAATTAGGAAGAATTATGTAAGGCAGCTCAGAGTTGCTGTACCTGGTTTGAGAAGTGAGACCTGCTCTCAATCCTGAAAGGAAATTTGAGGCCCAGAGAGGGAGGTGGGATTTTTCGTGACTCTGCCCCTTGTTTTGATGATATGTTTCTGCACCCCACTCTGGCAGTGACTTGGGAAAATGGGACCTGGGGAATGAGTTCAGGGCTGAGTAAGACTAAAACATTCATTGCTGAAAATCTGTGTAGGCTTATAGGGTTGCTGTTAGGGTGTCAGGGCATCCAGTTTCTGTGCCACAGATCAGATATGAGTCCAGTTGTTTGTTCAGCTTTTTTTTTTATCACATAGTGGCAATTTGCTGAGCTGTACATGGATGCCCCTTGATGGAAACACATTTTAAAAGATGAGGACATTAGGAAGGGTGTCTGAGTGGATCCTTGGCTCAGAGATAGTGTTTCTAGACTAATTACTTTGGCTTCTGCTGTCTTCAGTTCCATTCATTAGGGTTTATCTAGCAAAGTATAATTCACTTACTAGATACTTCTTAAAAAATAATGGTTGAGGGATTGGATGTAGCTCAAGTGGTTGAGTGCCTGCTTCCCATGTATGAGGTCCCGGGTTCAACCCTTGGTACCTCCTAAAAACAGGCAAGCAAACAAATGAAAAAAACCAACTCTCATTGGGGAGTCGATGTAGCTCAATGGTTGAGTGTCTGCTTCCCATGTATGGAGGTCCTGGGTTCAATCCCTGGTACCTCCAAAAAAAAAAAAAAAGTTGAAATTGCTGCAATGTGCAATGGTGTACTTATGTTGGATGTGAGAGGGCTATAGGCATCAAGTGATAAGCGGTGAGTTTAAAGACTTCTTACCTTCCTGGTGGATCCTTCCTTCTTGATTAAAAAGCCTATGCAGGGCTCAGAAATAACACAAACTTATTTACTGTTAAAAACACATGATGGCACAGTTTGAAGTACCTTTGCTTTCTCCTGTGGATTTCTCTGCACAGGAACCTCCTCTGCTGTGTGCAGGAGATTGAGGGCAGGCTGACGGGGCCCCTGGTCTACCCCATGGCCTTCCCCCCTCAGGACGGCGTGCAGCAGTGGACAGAGAGGCTGCAGCACCTGGCCATGCAGAGCCAGATCCTGCTCGAGCAGCTCTCCTGGTTCCTCCAGTGTTGCCCCAGTGCAGGGTCAGCTACAGGCTCTGGTGATACCCAGGCACAGGGCCAGCCCTCTGCTCCCCACCTGGAGGGACCAGAGCTCACCAAGGGGCAGCTTGCCAGAGCAATTCCGGACCTCATGCCATCAGATCTTAGCTACCCATCCCCGGTGCCTGGAAGTCAGTTGCCACCTGGTTGTCGGATGCGGAAACAGGACCAGCTTTGGCAAGAGTCAAGTGCAAGATTGACAGAGATGCTGAAAACCATTAAAACAATGAAAGGCAATGTCGACAAAATTAGGCAGCAGTCTTGTGAGACCCTCTTTCATTCTTGGTGAGCATGCTGTTTTTACTTTTCCTCTGTGGGCTTGGTGCTTGTTCAGAGTTAGAAATGGGATGAAATTAGGGGAGGCATTATGGTTCAGGCCTGTGTTATTCAGGGACCAGCATAGTGCTTTGTGGCATTTCTCTAGGTGTAAACCTTCAAACACAGTTCTGCCCTGCATGCACTTTAGAGGTTTGAGAGAGTTTTTGTGAGAATGGGGGCTGGGGGCAGAGTCTTGTGGTCTTCCTTTAAACATTGTGCATTTCTATTGTTACAGGAGAGATTTTGAAGTTTGCTCTTCTGGGCTGAGTTCCCTGTCGCAGGTGTCAGCTCATTTGCAAGGCCTAGAGTCCTTGTTCATTCTTCCAGGGATGGAGGTTGAGCAAATGGACCCACAAATGGCATTAGTCGAGAGCCTGGACTATGTAAGAGGAGAAATCAATAAAGCCACAGCTGACTTTACTACCTGGAAGATGCATCTGCTAACTTCAAGTAGCCAAGGAGGTAAGGATTGTTATTCAATACGAGAGTAAAAGCCCAGTATAAGAGTCATGTCTTACGGATTTAAGTCTATATTGTTCTAAAGAACCATGTGTTGTTCTAGAGGTGTCTGTCCAGGGTTCTAAGGCAGAGAGGTGTGATTAGAATCCACAGTTCTTAAATTTTTGCCTCATTTGTTTGAATATCATGTCTTTCGATTGTCATTCTTCTAGCAAAATTGTTTTAACACAGATGATAAACTGTGTCTTTGTATCTGCACAAGGCACGCATAGTAGATGCTTAACAGGAGAATTATTAATGATTTCCAGGGCACTGAAGCAAATGATTGTAAATTTTTTTGCACCATTTTACTTACTAGGAAACCAAATGATGGATGAAGGGTTTGTGGAAGATTTTTCAGAGCAAATAGAAACTGCCATTCGGGCCATCCTTTGTGCCATCCAGAACTTAGCAGTGAGAACCAGAAAAAAAGCAGAGAACACGGAACAAACCAGGCCACAAGATGAGGATGGTATGTCTGAAATAAGGCAAACATTAGTTTCATACTTGATTTACTTTTTTTATTTGGAGATTTATTTCTGTGGCTAAATATTTAAGGACAGATATTGTAAAACACATGACTGTATAAGTGATGTGAAAAGAGTTTGTTTTCCGTTACTCATCATTATGTTCTTTTCTGTTACTCATCATTATGTTCTTTTCTGTGAATGAAAGAAGCAACGGCTTTTGGGAGACTGCAGTCAGGACATCTCACAAAACTCTTAGAGGAAGACTTCTGGGCTGATGTGAGCACTCTGCAGGTGCAGAAAACAATTTCTGCTGTCTCTGAGCTCTTGGAGAGGCTGAAATCATACGGGGAGGATGGCATTGCAGCAAAGCACATGGTAACCAACTGTTTTCCACAGGTTCTTGCTGTCCAGAGTGGGCCGAGCAAAGGCAGAATGGGCTTCCCCTTGCTCCATGGGGCTGGGTCCCACTGCAGGCCTCAGCTACAAAATCCCTAAGAATTTGACCCATGAAAGGTCATTGACAAGCTTTGAAAAGCATAGGGTTTGCTAGCTAAGGGTTTCGGCTCTAAGATGCACAGGTGCAAAGATGCTAGCAATCCAGAATGCCCACTGCCTTAGGACTCTTCATGTCCTAGACACATCCTCCCAGTAGTTGATGTTAATGATGACTGCTGCTGCCATTAACTAAGGCTTCACGGCCATTCTCTGCAAACACCATTCCTTCCACAATGAGCCAGTAGAGTAAAGAGTTGTCATCTCCAAAATAAGGCTAGAGAAGTGACTGATTTTGTAGGACATTTTATTTTTTTCTATGGTATTAACTTCAGTGCCAACTTTGATTTCCTAATTGAATTTATTTATAAACATTTTATTTTTAAGAAAACCTTGTTAACTAAATGAACTTCAGTGATTAAAGTGCATTCTCTGAGAGTTTCTCAGTGAGGTCTTTTTTTTTTTTTTAAGTGAGGGGTGGGAGGGTTGTAGTAAAACATATGTAACATAAAATTTACCATGAGTGACATTTCGTACATTCACGATGTTGTGCAGCCATCACCACTCTCTAGTTTCAGAACATTTTCATCACCCTTGTAGGAAGCGCAGTGTGAGCAGGCTTCTGATCGATCCCGTTTTGCCTCCAGGTCTTCAGCCAGTCCTGCTGCTTGTTGGTGCGCCTGGTTCCCATTCTCTCCAGGTACTCAGACCTCGTGCTCTTCTTCCTGACTATGTCTTTGGCAACTCACCGTAGCACCGCAAAACTGCTCTCTGTGCTTGCCCAGGTCTTTACAGAGCTTGCTCAGAAGGTAAGGACTGTTTGTTGGAGCGCTGCGGGTCAGCAGCCGCCTGTATTCTCAGTACCCGTTAGTTCTTTGACTTGATGGACTTTTTTTTTTTTCCCCAAACTTTATTTTGTACATTTAATAATTGAAAATATAAACAATTAAAAACTAAAAAGAAAGCACAGTTGAATAAAAACATACATTTCTCAATTAAATGTACTGGATACATATAAAATTTTTTTTTGAGTTATATAATAAGTTACACAATATATTTGGTTCATAGTAACGCAGTCATACAGTATTTGTCCTTTTGTGTCTGGCTTGCATTGCTCAACGTAATGTTCTCCAGGTTCATGCATGTTGTCACATGCTTTACGACTTCATTTCTTCTTACAGCTGCATAATATTCCATCATGTGAATACACCAGTTTGTTTATCCATTCATCTGTTGATGGACACCTGGTTTGTTTCCAACTTTTGGCAATTGTGAATAACGCCGCTATGAACATAGGTGTGCAGATGTCTGTTCGTGTCACTGCTCTCAGTTCTTCTGGGTATATATCCAGTAGTGGTATTGCAGGGTCACATGGCAAGTCTATATTCAACATCTTTAGGAACTGCCAAACAGTCCTCCATAGTGCTTGTACCATCCTGCATTCCCACCAACAGTGAAGAAGTGTTCCTGTCTTTCCACATCCTCTCCAATGCTTGTATTCTCTGTCTTTTTAATACTGGCCATTCTGATAGGTGTGACATGATATCTCATTGTAGTTTTGATTTGCATTTCCCTAATCATGAGTGATGTTGAGCATTTTTTCATGTGTTTTTTTGTCATTTGTATTTCTTCTTTGGACAAATGTCTATTGAAGTCTTTAGCCCCTTTTTTAATTGGGTCATTTATCTTTTTATTGTTGAATTGTAACATCTCTGGATATTAAACCCTTATCAGATATGTGATTCCCAAGTCTTTTCTCCTGTTGAGTTGGCTGCCTTTTTACCCTTTTGACAAAGTCCTTTGAGCTGCAGAAGTGTTTAATTTTGAGGATGTCCCATTTATCTATTTTTCCTTTTGTTGCACGTGCTTCGGGTGTAAGGTCCAAGAAACCATCACCTACTACAAGGTCTTGAAGATGTTTCCCTCCATTTTCTTCTGGTGGTTTTATGGTCCTGGCTTTTATATTTAGATCTTTGATCCATTTTGAGTTTATTCTTGTATAGGGGGTGAGATAGGGGTCCTTTTTCATTCTTTTGGTTATGGATATCCAGTTGTCCCAGCACCATTTGTTGAAGAGACTGTTTTGTCCCGTTAACATGGACTTGGTAGGTTTGTCAAAAACCAGTTGACTGTATAGGTGAGGGTTTATTTCTGGATTCTCAATTCTATTCCACTGATCGATGTGTCTATCTTTATGCCAGTACCATGCTGTTTTGACCACTGTAGCTTTGTACTATGTTTCAGGATCAGGCAGTGAAATTCCTCCCACATTGCTCTTCTTTTTTAGAATGCTTTTGGCTATTCGGGTGCACTTACCCTTTCCGATGAATTTGGTAATTGCCTTCTCTAATTCTGTAAAGTAAGCTGTTGGGATTTTGATTGGTATTGTATTGAATCTATAAATCAGTCTAGGTAAGATTGACATCTTCATGATATTTATTCTAACAATCCATGAACAGGGAATGTCTTTCCATTTGTTTAGATCTTTTAAAATTTCTTTTAGCATTGCTTTGTAGTGTTCTGCATATAGGTCCTGTACTTCTTTGGTTAAATGAATTCCTAGGTTTTTAGTCTCTTTGTTGCTATTCAAAATGGGATTTTCCCCCTGATTTCCTTCTCAGATTGTTCAGTAATAGTGTACAAAAACATTACTGATTTTTGCATGTTGATCTTGTATCTTGCCACTTTGCTAAACTCATTTATTAGCTCAAGTAACTTTGTCGTGGATACTTCAGAATATTTTAAGTATATGATCATGTCATCCGCAAACAGTGAGAGTTTTACTTCCTCTTTTCCTATTTGGATGCCTTTAATTTTTTTTCTTGTCTAATTGCCCTAGCTAGAACTTATAGTATAAAATTGAATAAAAATGGTGACAGTGGGCATCCTTGTCTTGTTCCCGATCTTAGAGGGAAAGCTTTCAACCTTTCCCCATTGAATATGATGTTGGTTGTGGGTTTTTCATATATGCCTTTTATCATATTGAGGAATTTTCCTTTTATTTCTATCTTTTGAAGTGTTTTTATCAAAAATGGATGCTGGGTTTTGTCAAATGCCTTTTCTGCATCGATTGAGATTATCGTGGTTTTTTCCCTTCAGTTTGTTCATGTGATGTATTACGTTAATTAATTTTCTTATGTTGAACCAGCATTGCATACCAAGAATAAATACCACTTTGTCATAATGTATGTCTTCTTGTATGCTGTTGGATTCAATTTGCATGGATTTGTTGAGAATTTTTGCATCTATGTTTATTAGAGAGATTGGTCTGTAATTTTCTTTTCTTGTAGTATATTTATCTGGCTTTGGTATTAGGGTGATGTTGGCTTCATAAAATGTGTTGGGTAATTTTCCCTCTTCTTCAATTTTTTGGAAGAGTTTAAACAGGATTGGTGCTAATTTTTTACCAAATGCTTGGTAGAATTCACTTGTGAAGCCATCTGGTCCTGGAATTTCCTTTGCTGGGAGACCCCCCTCCGCCCAAGATGTATTTATTTATTTATATCCGCCCCACCCCCCCACCCCCACTGGCCATTGTCTGCTCTCTGTGTCCATTTGCTGTGTTCTTCTGTATCAGCTTGTCTTCTCTTTAGGTGGCACTGGAAACTGATCCTGGGACCTTCAGCTCCCTGTTCTTCTGTGTCTTTTTTTGTTGCATCATCTTGCTGTGCCAGCTCTCCATGCGGTCCAGCTTGCCTTCACCAGGAGGCCCTGGGAATTGAATCCTGGACCTCCTATATGGTAGATAGGAGCCCAATCGCTTGAGCCACATCCACTTCCTTGCTGGCAGATTTTTGATGATGGATTCCATCTCTTTAAATGTGATTGGTTTATTAAGTTCTTGTATTTCTTGTAGCGTCAGTGTAGGTTGGTTGTGCATTTCTAGGAATTTGTCCATTTCATCTAGGTTGTCTAGTTTGTTGGCATACAGTTTCTCATAATATCCTCTTATTCTTTTTATTTCTGTGGGGTCAGTTATAACTTCCCCCCTTTCATTTCTGATTGTATTTATTTGCATCTTTTCTCTTTTTTTCTTTGTTAGTCCTAGCTAGCGGTTTGTCAATTTTATTGATCTTCTCAAAGAACCAGCTTTTGGTTTTGTTGTTTTTTTGTTCTCAATTTCATTTATTTCTGCTCTAATCTTTATTATTTCTTTCCTTCTGCTTGCTTTGGGATTGGTTTGCTGTTCTTTTTCTAGTTTCTCTAGTTTTTCAGTTAGATCTTTGAGTTTAGCTCTTTTTTCTTTTCTAATAGAGGCATTTAGGGCTATAAATTTACCTCTCAAGACTACCTTCGCTGTATCCCATAAGTTTTGATAAGTTGTGCTCTCGTTTTCATTTGTCTCAATATATTTACTTATTTCACTTGCAATTTCTTCTTTGACCCACTGATTATTTAGAAGTGTGGTGTTCAGCCTCTACATATTTGCAAATTTACTTTTTTCCTGTCTATTATTGATTTCCAGTTTCATTCCATTATGGTCTGAGAAGGTGCTTTGTATAATTTCAATCTTTTTATATATTTATTGAGAGCTGCATTGTGCCCTAACATGTGGTCTATCCGGAGAAAGATCCATGGGCACTTGAGAAGAATGTATAACCCGCTGAGTTTGGATGCTATATGTCTGTTAGTCTAACTCGTTTACCATATTGTTCAAGTTCTCTGTTTCCTTGATCTTCTGTCTAGTTGTTCTATCTAATGATGTGAGTAGGCTATTGAAGCCTTCAACGATTTTTGTAGGGATTTCTATTTCTCCCTTCAGCTTTCCCAGACTTTGTCTCATGTGTTTTGGGGTACCCTGGTTAGGTGCATAGATAATTATATCTTCCTGGTGGATTGTTCCTTCTATTAATATATAATGGCTTCTGTATCTCTTATAACTTTTTTGCATTTAAAGTCTGTTGAGTCTGATATTAGTATAGCTACCACTGCTCTTTTTTGGTTACTATTTGTGTGGAGTATCTTTTTCCAACCTTTCACTTTCAGCCGTTTTATATCCCTGGGTCTAGGTGAGTTTCTTGTAAGCAGCATATGAATGGCTTATGTTTTCTTATCCATTCTGTCTGCCTGTATCTTTTGATTGGAGAGTTTAATCCATTCACATTCAATGATATTACTGTAAATGCACTATTTACTTCCACCATTTTATTATTTGATTTTCATATGTCATATCATATTTTTGTCTGTCTTTTTACTCTTTTGGTTACCCTTTCTGCTATTCTTGCCTTCTACACTCTCCTCCAAGCCTGTCTGTGCTGTCTTTTCTTTTAGGTTCTAAGGCTTCCTTTAACATTTCCTGCAAAGGTGGATTCTTTTTTGCGAACTCTCTTAGTTTCTGTTTGTTTGTGATTATTTTATACTCACCTTCATATTTGAAGGACAGTTTTGCTGGATAAAGAATTCTTGGCTGGCAATTTTTCTCTTTCAGCATCCTAATTGTAGCATGCCACTTTCTTTTCACCTCCATGGTTTCTGAAGAGAAATCTACACTAAGACTTACAGGACATCCCTTGTATGTGATGGTTTGCTTCTCCCTTGCTGCTGTGAGAATTTTCTCTTTATCCTTGACATTTGATATTCTGAGTAGTATGTATCTTGGAGTAGGTCTATTTGGATTTATTCTGATTTGGGTATGGTGCACTTCTTTTTTTTTTTTTAAAGATTTTATTTATTCATTTATCCCCCCCTTGCTGCTTGTGCTCGCTGGGTCAGCTAACCACGCCGTGCGGGCGGGCTTGCCTTCACCAGGAGGCCCCGGGAACCGAACCCGGGGCCTCCCATATGGTAAACGGGAGCCCTACTGATTGAGCCACAGCCGCTTCCCTGGTGCACTTCTTAGACATGTACATTTCTTTGGTGAGAGCTCGGAAATTTTCAGCTGTGATTTCCTCAAATACTCTTTCTGCCCCTTTTCCCTTCTCTTCTTCTGGATCTCCCATGACACGTATTTTGTTGCATTTTGTGTTGTCATTCAATCTTAGCCCCTGCTAAATTTTTTCCCTTCTTTTCTCTCTCCAGTTTTAGCTGTTCTGTATTTGGTATCACTTATTCTTTCTTCTATCATTCCGAGTCTGCTGTTGTATGCCTCTAGTATGTTTTTTATCTCACCTGTTGTGTCTTTCATTCCCATGAGCTGTGTTATTTTTCTCTTCAGGATTTCAGATTCTTCTTTGCGCTTCCTCAATGTCTTCTTGATGTCATTTATCTCTTTAACCATATTGTCTTTCAACTCATTAATTTGATTTTGGAAATTTATGCACATGTTGCTGATTAGTTCTCTCAAATTCTGCATCTGTTCTGGGGCTTTGATATATTCCTTTTCTTAGGCCATGTCTTCTATTTTCTTATATGGCTCATAATTTTTTGCTGATGTCTAAGCATATGTTTAGGATGTAGTTTACTCAGATGCTCAATTTCTTTCTCTTTTGTAGGGATTTAGTGGCAGGAGGCTGTGTGTTACCACTGCTCTTTGAGTTTTGGCTCGATCTGCATTGTTAGGATTGTTCTGCTGGTTGCCCAAAACTGGGCATTGGACCCAGTAATTAGTTGTAGACTCACTTCCTAGGGCCTTGGGAGAGGGAGGCTCTTGAGGCTGGAAAAAGCCTCTCCTACTTATTTTTTATTTTCTTGAGTGCACTGCCTTGGTCTGCCAGCAGATGGAGCTCTTTGGCAGCTCTCATTTCAATGCCTGATCCCAGTGTATTTGTTGCACCACAGACCAGGATCAATGTGGTAGAGCTTCCTGTCTGGAGGCTAGGAGCCTTGTAATTCAAATTTTCTCTGAGACAGTTCTCCAGCCTTCTCTGGCAGCCCCCTCAATTTTCCTGGCTAGGAAATATTTCTACTCCCCTCTGAGCCCTCAACAATCAGTCCTGGTTAGTAGAGAAGGAGATTAGGAGGATCTTATATCTTTAGCCCCTCCTGGGCTCCCAAGGCAAACAATGGCGTGCCCCACCCAGCCTGGAAGGGCTCCTGGGACACAGCAGACCAAATTTGTGAGTCAAAAGCTGAGTCAGCCTTAGGCTGTGTCCCCCTCTCTCCCCTTTCCTGGGGGTCCTCAACAATCAATCCCAGCTAGAAGAGAGGGAGATTGTGAGGGTCGGATTTCTCCATTCCTTCGCAGGCTCCCAGGCCTTCTACAGGCTTGGACGGCCTGGGGGTACACAGCAGATCAAATTTGTGGGTCAGAAGCTGAGTCAACCTTAGGCTGTGTCCCTCTCTCTTCTCTTTCCTGGGGTGGTAGATCCCTGGAGCCCCTTTTGTCTGTGGTGGCAGGCCCAGAGGCCTCAGAATTCTAAAGTGTCTTTAGTGTGGGGGATTGTGCCAGGAGCAGCAGCCTCCGCTGTTCTCAACTCACAGTTCTCTCCTCACAATTTCTCTCCTTTGTTCCTCTCTCCTCTGGGCCGTGTCTAACTTTTGCCTGGTGTCCTAAACCCTAGAAGATCTTTTTCTAGGTTTCAGCCTTACTTTAGCTATTTTTCTGGAGAAGAGAGTCCTGTGTCTTTCTAGTCTGCCATCTTCCTGGAAATCACCCTTGATGGACTTTTTGATTTTGATCCTTCACAAAATAGCAGGAGGTGATTTGCTTTCCCTGTGGGTTCTTTAGAATTTTATTTGACCCCCTTTTCCTAAGCATGTTTTCACTAAAGCCTTGGCAGCGCAGACCCCCTCTGATGAGTTCCCTAGACTCCAGAGGCTGTCTCGAGGCGGCTATTGTCTCATCAGCACACCCTTTCTTCCCATCCCCAGTTGGAATCTTCAGATAACACTGAGATTTTAGAATATATTCTTAAGGCTATTAAATTTTCTTTCAATCATTTATATATAATTGTGATTAATTGGTAACGGTCTCTTACTGTTATGAGAAGAGGTTTTTCATAGGGAAGGTTTTCATTCATTCAGCCATGTAGTCAGTACTGTAAAAAGCACTGAGGTTGCCGAGATTGTAGGCCCTGCCCTTAAAAGCAGGGGCAGGAGACAGTCCAATGGAGCACTCCCAACACGGTGTGGTCAGCGCAGCCTTAGGGATAGCCAGCTCCTGGACTCTGAGCCTCTAGTTCCTCATGTATAAAATGAGATCTCCCTACACTCCTTTTTTAAAAAAAATTTTTAAGGAGGTACCAGGGATTGAACCCAGGACCTCGTACGTGGGAGGCAGGTGCTCAGCCACTGAGCTACATCCACTCCCCCCTAAGCATTTTTGAGGAAGCCACCTTCTGCTGAGTATAGTATTATTTATTTATTTATTTATTTTTTAACTGCCTCAGTGTTCTAAGATTTTCTCCAAGTCTTAGTACAGATTAAATTTACTTGATGAAGTTATGAATTTACCGACTGAAGTTGGCAGGTTGGTAAACAGTCAAGACTTATTGGTTCTGAGTTTGTGAAATACTGGAAAGGGTTTAAAGATGAGGGCCAAGCCTGATGCCTCATATCTGAAGACACTGGGTAAATGTGTGTGTCTGTTGAGTAGTAAGTGAGTGAGTTTCAGAGTTGCCCTCTCTATCTTATGGGCATGGAGCCAGTCTCATACCGTATAACTGCTTGGTGAAGACACTGTCCGCAAGAGAGAGTGGTGGGGTTGCACGTGGTGAAAGTGCCCGGAGATGTGGGTCGGCTGTGTCTCTCCACTTGTAGTGTTGTTCTAGGGGACTCTGACCTGTCTGAACTGTGTATGTTTTGGAGTGGGGTGGTGGAGTGGATATGAAATCAGCAGAGTATTGGGAGCCCAGTAGCTTCCTCCTCTGCCTATATCTAAGCATCTTTCTTAAAATAATGTACTTCAATAGGAAAATTCAGTAAGTTAACTAAAATGTACCTTCCAATCAATGTTCCATGAGTATGCATCCTGAGAGTAAGTTTGACTTTTTGACAGTTTTTTAAAGTGTCCAAATTGTATTCATATTCTCTCCAGGTAGTGCTGAAGGAACTTGAAAGTAGGTCAGGCATAGTGTGAAGATTATAGATCTAAGCTGTAATTAAAGCATTTGATCCACAGAAAGCTGTTCCTGAGTAACTAAGTCACAATCAGGGTTTGCTGGTCTTGGAAGCTAATTCCTTGCTAATTGGCAGCTTATTTATTATTATTTTGTTTTGATTTATTTTTAAAAAAATATTTTGAAAAGACACCTTTATGTCGAGGGCTGACCTTCAATAGATTACAGTGAGGGAGCTGCCTTCCTACGTACAAAACCCATACCCAGAAGGAGGTCGTCTACGTATGGTTAAGCATCAGGTTCCCCATGAATGTCCAGTGTGTGGCCGAGGGGGCAGCCCCCTTATCTGGCCGTGCCCCGTTTTCCAGGATGAGAGGCTCTTCACCAGACTCCATTCCTGACGTTCAGTGGTCCGCCGGCAGGGGACCAGTTATCTGAGGCCAACTGAGGCACCACGGCACTGCTGTGTCATTCAGTCTGGGCAGGATTCTGACTTAGAGGCATGACTAGTTGGCAAATTACTTTTAGTACACTCTCACCCTCTGGTTGGCAAATACATTGATACCATATATTTTCTCTTATAGAATAAAATTTCTGAGCATTGTTCTATTTACTCTGTCACAGCATTAGTAGTTGAATTTCAGGCTGTTTTCCAACATCAAACACAATTTTGCTAACCCTTCACAAGTGTTACTTTGAATGACTCTACTCTTCCACCTGCAGTCCATGTGCCGTTTGTCACTGTGCCAAGTGCCTTGGCAATAAACAGCCAGAGGCCAAATTTGTGACAGGTTTACCTCAAGAGTTGGGAAAGGCTTTTTTTTTTTTTTTTTTTTTAAATATTAAAACATGAATTTGTTTGGGCAGAATCACAAATTTTTCTCTAGTATTTAAAGTGAAAATGAGATTTCCCATTTGTAGCATATGTTTCAAGCATATATATCTCTAGGGTTATATGTTCTTGCTTTCTCTCCCCTTTCTGCTCTCAGGAGTACTAATTTGGGAAATTAATGAAGGATAAAACTCCTTTGGGATTCAGAGACTGGGAGGAGATTCTGCCTTCATTCAATCACTTGATTCTAAATCCTGTCCTTCTGGTATACATCATTCAAATTTTAGTTTTGGCAAAATGACAAATTACCACATGTCAAAGGCCTCTCTAGAGTCAAAACCTCACGTATTAAATCTGATGTGAAGTTGAGGAACTGCATAATAACAACTGTTATTTGTTATTACTGTTTCCTGAGTAATAACTGTTTCCTGAGAAGGAAAAGGATGTCAAAGGTCTACCATGCTTCCGTCAGATTTAAAATACTCAGCTAGAAAAAGAATTAAACACTTGTTAAATATTGTGTTCATTTGGCAGGACTGGAAATGAAATCCCTCTTTTTATTGCTTTTGTGCCTAACTTCTTACTCTATTTTGTCAAGGGATTTTGTCTGCCCAATGAATTTATGGATGATTCAGCAGGAGAGGGAGCAACTGAGTTCCATGACTATGAGGGAGGTGGAATTGGAGAAGGTGAGGGCATGAAGGATGTGAGCAACCAGATAGAAAATGAAGAACAGGTACGTTTTCACGTGTATGAAGTATGTACATGGTATGGTATATACCGTATATAGACCCTGACTGCCTTTTTCTCTTAGTTTTCAATATTTAAATTAGACATAGAAATGGTTTTTCCTTTGTCAGTGGTTTTTAGACTGATGTGTAGAGCCCTGGTGACACTGGAACTTGGGGAATGGGTGTAAATAAAAAGCTTAAAACCACACAGAGGAACTTGGCATCTCAGCTATTGGTCCTGGCTGTAATTTTGGAGGGAAATTATTTTTTCAAATTTCATTTTGAATTGGAATTTTTTTGCTGATGATTTTTGGAGAGTATTTTTTTAGTAGCAGTTCTTTTATGGATAAAAGGCTTGGCTATTTTAAATGATAATTGGATTAAGCAACAATGTGGGTGTTTGCTATTAATAGGCTTTGTTATTATATGTCTTTAAGACATGTTGAAATTTTTAAAATCTATACCTTTTTGGTTCTAATCAAGAATTCTTTTGAAATATTCAGATCCTTTGAACTAAGATTGTTTTTCAATGCCTACCTCAGTTTTGTATATACTGCTATGAATCATTTAGATTAGCTGTGACTTGAGGTAATCAGTTTGTGGAATTTCTTCTTATCTCTTCATATTCTAATTCTAAAGCAGACCACACATTTCTATATAAGTTATAGTTATAGCTATTAAAAATAAAGCAGCAAACCAAACTCCCTCTCTTTCTTGGCAGGGGAAACTGGAAAGAAATAAAAAGTCAACAGAGTAATGTTAGTTTACGTGGTGACTCTATTTTTTTGTTTTCATTTTCTGTATTTCTCAAATTTAACTTAATCAGCATATACTACTTTCCTAATTTGGTGGTGGTGGGGGATGAAAACAATTTGGTGGGTGGGGAGGATGAAAACAATGTAAAGCTAATACGTAAGTATAATCCAATGCAAAAAGCATTAAGTGGGATAAAAAGAACAATTTGGCAATGTCTGTTCTTTGACTTAGCAATTCCATGTTTTTTATGGAAATACTAAGAGGGATTAAAGATATATATGTGTGTTAGAGGGGGTGTATTTGTCTTTATAATGTTCACAGCATTATTTATAATGGTGAAAACTGGAAAACAGTTCAAATATTTATCAGTTTATTTAAATTATGTTACCATTCATACAGAGCAGTACTATATATTAATTAAACATACTGAGATATTTATATGTACATATTTATATGTATCTATATGAAACTGTATCCAAGGCACTTTTTTTTTTTTTTTAAAGCAGATTGCAAAACAGTATGTAAAGTATGATCTGCTTTTTGTTTAAAGAGATGTTGGGAGGAAGGTATTGATAAATATAACCTGTATCACCAATTATGTTTTAATATGTTTATGGGAAATAGTCCAGTAGTCCAAGATTGACCAGTTGTCACTGGTAGTTATTTCTTTGGAAGTTTTGGAGTATGCTGGTACTTTAGGAAACTTGTTTTTGCTATTTTGCTTAGAATTCTTTTAGTGAGTTTTTTTTTTTCCTTTAAATTTAAAGAAAAGGACTTTCAAAAAAAATCAAACATAATGAAAGAAATAACAGCCATAAGTCTTTTTGCCCCAGATGTTATAGCACTGAAATATATAAATCAAGGAAAAGTTAACTAAATACATTCATAATGGCTGTCTGAGCGATCAGAGTGACAAAAAAAATATAGAGAGACTTGAATGACACAGAGAATACATATTCTTTTTAAATGTCTTTGGATATTTTTTGTAATCCCCATGAAGAAAGCCTCAATAACATTCCATATTCTCTGGCCACAAATACAGTAAAGCTAGAAATTAACTATAGCAATATAAAACAAACCAGAAATGATTGTATGTGGCTATCTCTGTCAGTTTCTTTTTTTCTCTCCCCAAGATATTTTACACCATTAACCTTAGCATTTACATTCTATTTAGAGCTGAAGTAAACATAAGTTACAATGTTCATTTATGCTTTCTGTAATGGTTTTTTGATATAGGCAGAAGATACATTTCAGAAGGGCCAGGAAAAAGATAAAGAGGATCCAGAGTCAAAACCTAATATTAAGGGCGAGGATAATGCCATTGAGATGTCAGAAGACTTTGATGGGAAAATGCATGATGGGGAACTTGAAGAACAAGGTTTGAGATTATCTGTCAATTCATTCTTGTTTTTGAAAAGTAAATATTTTATCCAGGAAATTGCATGTTCCCAATAAGAAGCTTACAATAATCTGCTAGAACAAGTTAATTAGTATGCCTAAGTGCAAATAAAAATAACTACCGAGACTGAAGCTAAGAGTTAGTTTTTAAGATTCTTCTCCAAGTAAACGGAGACATTGGCTGAAGTTCTGGCCGCCTCTGAGCTGGATGCAGTAGCTCAATAGTGCGCTTTAGGAGAACCCAAAAGAGCTTTAGGAGAACCCAAAAGAGCTTTAGGAGAACCCAAAAGGGCGATGACTGAGAAGTGTAACGTCTGGGTAGTTTTTTAAAAATAACTACCCTCCCCCATCTGAAAAAATAGTAGATGTTGTTTGTAAAATGTTTGGAACAAAAATGTAGGAAAAGAAAGGCGGATGTGGCTCAATCAGTAGGGCTCCCGTTTACCATATGGGAGGTCCCGGGTTCGCTTCCCGGGGCCTCCTGGTGAAGGCAAGCTGGCCCACGCGGTACGGTGAGCTGACGCAGCAGGACGACCCAGCAAGGGGAGACAAGCAGACACAGAGAAGTGCGCAGCAGGTGGACACGGCGAGCACAGGCAGCAAGGGGGGGATAAATGAATAAATAAATAATTAAAAAAAAAAAATGTAGGAAAAAAATAGACTACCCTTAGGCCTACCACCTAAACCACTTAATGAATTTTGGTATATTTCTTTCCATTTATTGCATATATATACACACAGATCATATTCAGTTCTGTAGTTGGCTATTTTCATTTTACATATTTGAACATTCCCCCTGTCATTAAAAATTATTTGAGAATATGATTGCTTATAGCATCTACCAAATAGTTGAACCATAATTTTGCCACTGCTCTAAATTTCTGTCCGAAACTTAATTTGAGATAGTATCTTATCCTAAGCAGTGACTTACAGAAATGAAAGAGTAGACACTTGCCTAATAAGCACGTAAGGCTATAACCTTTGGCAAAGTAGACCTCAAGCTAAGATAAAGGCAAGAAAATTCTGATTAATTGAGCTAGATGTTGGATAAAGCAAATATTATATAGGAGGTTCTGGGGGAAGAATTTTGGAACCACCTAGTCCAACTCCATTATTTCACAGATAGCAAAATATAGTGAGTGAGATTGCCCAAGTCCCAGCAGGAGAATTCCCCCAGCATCAGACCAGGCATCCTGACAGCTGTTCCAATACTCCTCTTTCTGCCTAGTAACACACTGCAGGCTTTGCTGTTGCTCCAGTTTGTGATGTTCCTCCAAACAGGATACCTATTTCAGTAGATCTGAAGGCACACACCCACTGGGCATCGTGTAGACAGAGGCAGTAATTCCCAGGCAAGGCCCTTGCCACAAGTGGGTTCAGGGCTCTCCTATGTACCCAGGGCAGGGTCGGTTTAGGGACTGCCTTACTAAAGCTCAGTGCCTTCCCTTTCAGAGGAGGATGATGAGAAATCAGATAGTGAGGGTGGAGACCTGGATAAGCAGATGGGCGATCTCAATGGAGAGGAAGCTGACAAACTAGATGAGAGGCTTTGGGGTGATGACGATGATGAGGAGGAGGAAGAAGAAGACAGTAAAACTGAAGAATCAGGACCAGGAATGGATGAGGTAACTGAAAGAGCCCCCATCTGAAAATCTCAGGCTGAGAGGAGGTGAGGCGGTCTTCTCACCACTTGCCACTCCCTGTCGTTTACTCCTTTTCTTTCTGTATTTTTTTCCTTCTCTTTCTTCCATCTTCCCTTTTCCCTCTATTTTCTGTTTTCTCTTCTGTCTGTTTCATTGGTAATAATCAGAGCTAAAAGATTATCCCGACCTGAGCCATCCCATGTGTTATGAAGAAGAGAGGTTCAGAAGATGCCTAGTCCAAATGCTCTAGGCTGACTCTGTGGTTGCCCACTGACCTTCAGCACCAAATGTTACTGTAGCTATCTGGACAGACTGGACTGTTCTCTCCAGCCATGGATGGTGCCCTGGGTTAGACCCAAAGGACAGAAATTTTAAGTATCTAAGAGCTCCAATAAGTAGAGTCAATCCATGTGGAAGCAGTTTCTTGTATCACGGGTGGTGATTTTGCATTCTTTCTTCCTCTGACATTTAGGAAGATTCTGAACTTGTTGCCAAAGATGACAACTTGGATGCTGGGAATTCGAACAAAGATAAAATCCAGCAAGATAAGAAGGAAGAGAAGGAAGAAACAGAAGCTAATGATGGCGGACAAGGCCAAGACAAAATTAATGAACAAATAGATGAGGTAATGAGGATTTGAAACTGATCCACTTCCCTGACTTGAAGCCAGGGATGCCATACTGCACAGCTACTGGGGTGGTGGCTCAAGACAGCAGACAACATGAATCTCCTCTCTGGAGCTTTCCCCCATAGCAAGTGCTGTTTAAGGCTCTTTGGATGGAGACCATGCTTTATCCTGTTTTCAGCTGGCATCAAGACACTGAGTGCTTGAAAATGGTACCACTTAAGGACTGTCTCTTAGATGGTTGGTGGATAATAGCCTTTTGCAGATTTCACAAGGTGTTTTCTTGATGTTCCCAAAAATGGTGTTTGCCCTGGTTGTGAGTGTTGATACCACCAGTAAAATTGTCAGTAAATCATACCTTTGTTTCTACAAAGACCACAGTTCCATTTTTATCCTATTCATTGATTGCTATTCCGTTACTTCATCAAAGAACATATAACAGAAGCTCTTAACAGGACATAAAATATCTAACTATTGGTTAATGACAAGGTAGTCTTCATGCAGTTTGGGCTCATGCTGTAGTTTTGAAGCTAAAACCTAGGGTCCTTTTCTGAATTCTTTTCTTAAGCCTCAGTTTCTTTGTTGTTAAGTAACACTGTACTTCTTGTCATTGAAGAACCTGCACAGAAAGTGAAATTCAAAATTCTAACATGGAAGGTCTAACCATATTATTAAAATACTGATGTTTGCTGGTAATTTAGGGAAGAGGGGTTATATTCTCTCAGCATAGTATAACTATTCAGAGCTAATTTTATGTGAATGCTAAGTTTAAAAACATTTTTTAATCCTGTTCTCTCCCTTGCTCTATAGAGGGAATATGATGAGAATGAGGTGGATCCTTACCATGGCAATCAAGAACAACTGCCAGAACCTGAGGCCTTGGACCTTCCAGATGACTTGAACCTCGATAGTGAAGACAAGAATGGGGATGAGGACACGGACGATGAAGAAGGTGCGTCTTTCAGAAACCTAAAGAGACCATTTGAAACTCATTGAAAATTCACAAAAAACTGATTTCTTTTAAGAGAGCTAGCCCAAATGTCATGGGCAAGTCATAAATCATGTCTGATCAGCTCACTTCCAGTTTGGGAAAATTTGTTTGCTTTTCCTTTGATGTGTTTCTCATCTGAGTCGGCCTAAAGCTCCTAAACTAACCGGTCTGTCCCACTGCTGTTCCCTGATGGCACCTCAGCACATACCCCTCTGTCTCTCACAGCCCTTGTTATGGGCCCCGACTCATGGGTTGATGTGAACACTGTGTAGACTGTGTACCTGGGCCCTTCATGAGGCCCAGGTGCAGCTTTTATAGGGAAATGACTAAAATTTCTCTGAAATTTCAGTAACTGATTATTGTGCTTGTGTTGTGTGTTTATTCTGAAATATGAAATTATAATGAGGAATGAAATTGAATAATCCCTAGAGAATCACATGGCCAGGAGTAATCTAGTGCTCTGTCACCCATTCTTCAGCCCGGTAACTCTCCTGGGGCATGCTGCCTGGTATTAATTGGAAGCATTTTGTAGGAGGTGCCATGTAATAGAGGCTGACATTCATCATGATTAATGAGACAGAAAGATTCGAGCTAGCAAACTCAGCTTAGCTTAACAAATCGAAGTTATATATTTAAAGAGGCTCTTTAAAATTAAAATCAAAACAAAACAAAACTACCATGTGGTGAAATGTATAGAGTTCCTATTTGTAATAAAAAAATTAAAAAAAACAACAAGAAAAAAAACACCATGTGGTGGTAGCGGTGGGGGCAGGTTACAAAAGATACCATTTATGGGAAAATTAGAAACATTATACAAAATATGTAGTACAGAATACTGCATGTTGCTTGTGGATATATCAAATGTATAAAAGCATGCGAGGGGATAATACACCACAACTGCAGGTTGTGGTGACTCTTGAGAAAGTAGGAAGGGAGAAGGCACTTAGCACCTGACAGCTGTATGTAAACCATTTCTTAAAAACAAGTGACAGATATTTGATGCAAACATGGCACAATGTTAACATCTATTTTTTCTCTGGAAAGTAGTTACCATTTAAAATTTTACTGAAGTAAAATAAATTTGTCTACTTACTATTTAACCAGAGTTATTTGTTAATGATTTGATAGAGTTTCCTCATGTTCAGAACATTTCCCCCTCTGTGAATATATAGTTCATTACTTAAAGAAACCATAGTTTATTGCTTCTGATGAGCCATTTCAGTACCTTATAATTTTGGAATCTGAATGTCATGGCATTTACTTCCATAGACAGTAACTTCAACCTTAAAGTAAACTCAGCAACCAAGAAAGCATACACTCAAGAAAATTAAGAGCCATTGTGAGAGTGTAAGAAGCTGTCTTCCCGAGGAAAATATACAGACTCACCTTAAATATTGTGTAAAAAAAACTAAGGAGTAATTTCAAAAAATTATTTGCTAACAAGGTAACTTTAATTTCTGAAGTTTCCTAAGTATAGAAAAGCTCTTTTAATAAAACTTCTTCAAATAGGAATTTTTCCATTTGAGCATGGGTTGTATTTTCTCTGTCCAGAAGAGAATCCTTTGGAGATAAAAGAAAAGCCAATGGATACAGAAGAAGCAGGTCATGAAGCTAAGGAAATAAATGAAGAGGCTGAGGCTGACCAGAAGGAAGGTCAGGGTCAGCAGGAGCCTGAGGAAGTCCCCCAAGAAGATGACATGGTTGAAGGGGATGAAGAGATGGACATAGGAACTGATGACCAAGACAAAGATACTACTGAACCTGAAGAAATCTTAGAGGAGGAGCAGCTGTCTCTGGAGGAAAAGGACAAGGAAGCCAGTGAAGAAGGTGTGGAGAACGGCATCCCTGTGGACCAAGGTCTTCAGCCTCAGGTATTGTGTGGTTTCTGGTTTTTCTTATATTAAAAATAATAATGAGGAGGAGGAGAAATTACTATATCCCCACTAGAATCTCTTTCGTGGTACTTCTCCATCACTAGGTGATACTGCCAAGGAACTTAAAGTTTTGGTGTAAGACCCTTGCTCTGGCACATCCCCTCAGAGAGGAGTGGGGAGCCTGCCTGCCACTGAGCATTGAACATTGTGTCTGATTCCCCCGCAGAGACAGGAAGAAGAAAGGGAGAACTCTGACGCAGAGGAGCAGGTGCCAGAGGCCGTGGAGAGGAAAGATCATGACTCTTGTGGGCAGACAGGGGAGGAGAATGTGCAGAGTGAGCAGGCCATGGAGCTGGCTGGTGCCGCGCCGGAGAAGGAGCAGGGCAAAGAGGTGATGGGCCCCCCTTGCCACGGCCAGCTGCCTCCTTGGAGGTTCTCTTCTGTGTCTGAAACCAAGTTATTTATAGCCGTGCTTGGTTTGTTTGGTGTTTATTGCTTATTTTCTTGTTGACAACTAAACAAACCTATTCTTTAGGAAAATGATTGTATATTTTTATATGAATGTACCCCTCCACAACAAACCCCCAAACAATATTTGCTGGCCTGTATTTAAGTGATATGCTTTATAAGAAGAAGTTATTTTTAGACTGGGAATTCTCAATGAGAGAATCAAGTTTAAGTTATTTTTCAGAAAGCTCTCAAGGAAGGAAAGGTTGAATTTAGGATTTATGGAGCAATATGTCTGGAATAGTGCTTTCCTTTCCTTGCTGTTCACTAGGCTTTGTGAAACTCAAAGCACTTCTTCATTCCTTTACCTGGTGGTGCTTTATTTTGTATATGGTCATAGTTTGGGCTGCTGGAGTGTGGTGGGAAGAGCCCTGAAAGTCAGAGGACCTGCTGGTTGCAGTGGTGACTCTGGGCAACTCACTCAGATTCTTTGAGCCCCATTTTCCACACCAGTAACAACTGTTTTTACTTAATACCACTACCACCACCATTAATGAGTACTTACTCAGTGCTGAGTATTTTCATTACTTGAGTGAGTCCTCAAAATAGCCCTATGGGATAGATGATACTGTTTTTTTAGAATTTTCCCCATTTTATATTTGAGGAGAATAAGCCTCAGTAAAACTAAATGATAATCTTAAGTGCACAGGCAGGTTGATGAAGCTTGGTTTCAAACTGAGGTCAGTCTCGCCCTTGGTATGACATTCCACTCCTGTGAATGAGGAACTTGGTGGCCATGCAAAGTGAAGGCACCAAGAGGGTGATCCAGCTCCAGGTCTCAGCCCCGGGTGTAGACTCTCCTGGATCTACCCGTAGGCCAGGCTTTAGGCGTGGGGAGCTCCAGAGCAGGTAGATAGGCAGGTGTGATTAAATCACTCTGAGATGAGACTAATGGTGTGAGAAATGGTGAGCAGCATGGTGTGGTGACCAGGTGCTTGTACTACTGTCTTCCACCTTTATACTTTATGGCTTGGATCTCCTAGGAACACGGGAGTGGAGCTGCAGATGCAAACCAGGCAGAAGGCCACGAATCCAGCTTCATCGCCCGCTTGGCCTCCCAGAAACACACCAGGAAAAACACACAGGTTTATATCTCTTCAGCTAAGTTGCATGTAGAAAAAGATACTCTAAACAGAGTGGTAAAAGCCCCACTCCCAGCCTTTCCTGTCTCAGGACCAGGACCACGGGGCTTTCCCAACGGAAACATCGCTGCAGCTCCTTTCCTGTTATGGAGCCCACAAGCTAGGCATCAGTCTTTTCACTGTCCATGGGGTTTTGCTTTTTAAAAATCAATTATTTTTATTAATGGGGGGCATTTATGCACATGATACAAGATTAATATATAAAAACCTGTCCCCCAAAAAGCCTCCCTCACACCCCTGTACCCCATTCATCCAGAGCAAATTGGTGCTGCCACTTCCTTGTGTCTTCTTTCAGTGGTATTTTCTGCATATGTAACATATGTATGGATGTGTGTGACTGTGTTTTTCTTCCATGCCTTTGTTATAGACATAGAAGATGTCATAGAGATCATTCCATATAAGTGTATATAGATCTCCCACATTCTTTTTAGCCAACTGCATTGTGTTCTATTCTTGGATGGCCCTATCTAATTTACCTCACCAGTCCCCTATGGAGAGACCTTAAGGTTATTGTTGTTATTATTATTTTAGCGTTTTGCTATTAAAGACAAAGTTCTGATGAATTTCTTTGCCCACAGAGTTTTAAGAGGAAACCTGGGCAGGCCGACAACGAACGCTCCATGGGTGATCACAATGAGCGTGTGCACAAGAGGCTGAGGACTGTGGACTCGGACAGCCACGCTGAGCAAGGGCCAGCCCAGCCCCAGGCTCAGGTGGAGGACGCAGACACATTTGAGCACATTAAACAAGGCAGCGACACTTATGATGCGCAGACCTATGGTACGTGGGGGGAGGGCTTCTCCCTTTGTCCCACTGAGAGCTTATGCAGTGTTACTGGGCCTGCCAGGTGTTAGTACTAATTTTTATTGGGAAGGAGAGGAAGTGGCTTTTTAAACTATTTTCTCTCTAGTGAGAAGTACACAGCAGACATACAATCTGTTTTTGATATAAAGGTATCCAAGCCAAGTGTAAAGACTCAGGGGTTTTGGGTTCAGTGTACCCCTTTTAAGTAGCCTACCATTGGTAGCAGCTGGCCACATCCAAGCCTAGCGCTGATCTCAGGGTTCCTTAGTACTGGGATTTCTTCATAGTTACCTTCAGGTTGGACCTTGCAATATCAAGAGCTATAAACATGAAATATGTTTTTTGCCTAAGTAAAAACAGAGGGGGAAAAATGTCAGCTCAAGAAGGAAAGTCAGTCATTGGTCTGTCTCTCCTCTAAGTCACTTTGTGACTTTTCACTGTTTCATTCCTAATATGTCACCTTGTGTTAATATCTACCTTTCAGGAAGATTATGTACAAAAATGCTTGTATTGCCCATTACTCTTTTTTCTCCTTATCCCTTCTTAAAACAAAAAAACAAAACACTAAATAGTAGTAACAATAATAGCTATGATGTATTGAGCTTTAACTTTTTGCCAAAAACTTTCCTTGGCCTTTGGTGCATACTCATGTAATTTTTTTAGTGATCCTATGAGGTAGGATATCTCCATTTTATAGTTGAGCATAGTGAAACCAAGGAAGTTCAAGAACTTGTCCAAGATCACAGTGCTGCAATTACCACGTTTCCCTGTCTTAGCCTTTTTTTTTTTTTCCCAAAGATTTATTTTACTTATTCATTTCTCCCCACTCCCTTGTCTGTTCGTTGTGTGCTTGTCTTCCTTTTTTAGGTGGCACTAGGAACTGAACCCGGGACCTCCCATGTGGGAGGGAGGCACCTAATCACTTGAGTCACTTCCACTCCCTGCTTTGTTGTCTATTATGTGTTCCTCCTTATGTCTTGTTGCGTCATCTTGTTGTGTCAGCTCGCCATGCCAGTCCGTCTCATCAGCTCGCTGTCTTTCTCGTCTTCTTTAGGAGGAACCGGGAACCAAACCCGGGACCTCCTATGGTAGGCAGGATCTCAATTACTTAAACCACATCCACTTTCCCGTCTTGTGCTTTTAATGGCTACAGTTTACCTACCTACAAGTTGGTAATGGAGAGTAATTCCCATTAGCTGCTCTGAGTCATGGGCCTGGCCTTTTAATTCTGGTTTGCTCTTCTAATCATAGCAGTAAAAATCAGTCCTGTCATATATGTAGTTTCACTTTTTCTTCATAGCTTTTATAAGGGGTAGGAGATGGGCATTTAGGCCAATAGGTTAGTAGGAAATCCTGAGGACAGACAAGCTGAGTACTTTGGTAGAACCGGCATTTGAGAAATCTTGAAAACTAGAAATGACAGAAACCTAGCCCATCGATCATTACTTTGTTCTGCAAAGACCTAAACTTTGTGTATGTGTACGTATGTGCTTGTTGGCAGATGTGGCCAGCAAGGAGCAGCAGCAATCTGCAAAAGCCCCCAGCCAGGATCAGGAAGAGGAAGAAATGGAGGATGTCCTTATGGACCCAGAGGAGCAGGAGGACTTCAAAGCAGTTGACACGGAGCAGCTGAAGCCAGAGGAGGTCAAGTCAGGGACCACAGCAACCCCTGGTGAGTCCTACTGGTGAACAAATCCATCCTGAGCTCTCAGACTTGGAGAAGTCTGTTCTCTTATCCTGTGGTCTGTCTTGTCTGGTCTGTTCTACATCCTGACCTACGGCTTGGAGATGTTTCCCCCATGACTACAAGGCTTCATGTTTCCTATCTAAAACAGGTATCAGAGTTCACTATTTTTTGTGTGGGAGCAGAAATGTGGAGGATGATAGGGGTTTGTGCTCCAGGACACCATCCTTCAAGGAGACCTCTGAAACTTAAATTTCAGACAAATCCTTCAGTCTTTTGAAAATATGATGAACAAAACAGAATAGTACATTATTTACCCCAGCTGTGATGAGAAGATACATATATTCTGGATTACTAGAGAAATAGATATCCCTTTAGAAAATAGGTTTTCAGTTATGTAAAGTATATAATATTAGCATAAATTGCAGTAAAATATTAAAAAGAAATAGAATAGGGAAAACGCCTGTGAAGAAGTAACAAAACTTCTTACATCCAGTTTCCATTTCATAGTTGACCAAGTTCTCTTGCTAGGCAATTTATTTTAAAAATAGACATGAATTCATAACATTATAAAAATAGCTTTATTAGCAATGGAACAAATGCAAATTCAAAAGAACGTGCCAAATTTAAAGGCTTTTTCTTCTGCTTCATTCCTGTCCTCTCAGGGTGTTTGACCCTGTTACTGTTATATGGTTTTAGGTACTTTAATTTTTATCAGAGTTCTCCATATATATTATTTAAAGAATCACATAGTTGTACAAGGCTTGTTAGCATAACAGTTTCCCCTATTTTTTCTTCCCCAGAACAGTTGTCTTTGCCTCCACATTAGGATGGGGAGGAGGAGAATTTAAGGGAGTAAGGACTGGCAATGGCTGTCATAGAGAAGGAACATATAGAAACCACAGAAGAAATGTGTTGGGGAGTGAAGGGTGAAGTTTTATTGATTGATTGGTGGGCTCAACTTTTATGTTACTATTAAAAGTATATCTTTGTATAAAAACAGGCTTGGATGAGGTGGAGATGGAGACCCAGACTGTTAAAACAGAGGAAGACCAAAACCCCAGGACAGACAGATCTCTCAAGGAGACTGAGAATGAGAAACCAGCAAGAAGCAGGGAGTCAACCATACATACAGCTCCTCAGCTCCTGGCGGACACGATTTTCCAGGTGCTAAAACTTTTACAAATTACTGCTTTAATAAGTTTAAGAAAATGGTTTTGAATAGCTTTTAAACATTTTGTCTTTAGAACATCTCATTTTGGGGGTATAATGTCCTTATCAAAAGTTTTAGAAATACTGTTGGAGTGAGAGTGACAGTTGTTCTGAGAAGATGACACTGACCCAGTAATCAACCCAAGGTCCCAGAAAGAGGGTGGTCAGCACCCTTGCCCAGTTGTGGTGGTGAGTCTGGTTCTTAGGCCTCCTACTCTCATGTCGATTCTTTTCACAGGAAACCATACTGGTGTGGGAGCCTTCAGGAAAATTAATAGTTTAAAGATAACAAGAATCTTTGGTTAATTCCTGCATTTAAAAAGAGCAGTAGCTGAGTTCTTTTTCCTAATAATAATTTTAATGGCAGTCTAGATTAATCAGAGAACATTTTCATTAGAGATGTCTTTGTGTATATTTTGTTTCTGTTTTTGTTTTGTTGAGATGGAGTTATACATATAAAAGATTCCTTTTTCCACATTGTTTCTCCAAAATGGGAAGTAGAAAAAGAGTGGTTGTCTGGCATCTTCTCATTGTGTGATGACATTTGCCTAAGTTTTGAGTCTCAGGGGCGTATTTGTGTACTTGGAGTGCATACTGTGGGGAAGGAAGAGGCAACCAGTGATAATATGTTGATGATTCCAACTTAGACCCCTTCTTATCTGTGTCTTTTTCTTTTTAGCCTTTTTTAAAAGATGCCAGGGAGCTGAGACAGGAGCTGGAGAGACAGCTGGAAACATGGCAGCCACATGAATCTGGAAATCCAGAAGAAGTTAGTCACTAGTTTTCATAAGATAGCTTATTTTGTTTGTTTTTAAAGATGCAGCAGGCTTAACAGGTTATTAGCACTCATTACACCTTTGTAAAAGGGAATAGACATAAAGAGAATATAATTACAATCCTAAAGCTTGAATCTACCCATTGCTTTCTGTTGTAGACCTGTAGCTTCATTAAAACAGAGAAATTGATGTGTTTAGTTCTGTTAACTTGTCTTGCTGACTCTGTAATGGATGTAATGGCTGTGAGAATAGATGTGTCAGTGGTTGAAAAACCAGGTAGCCACTGCGGAAAGCAATATGGCTATTCCTCAAAAAGTTACATAGGTATATTGCCAGAAAGAGCGAAAACAAGGTTGGAAACAGATACTTGAACTCCAATGTTTATAGCCAAAACAAATGGATACACAAAATGTAGTATATATATGTAAAACTGACTTGTCAGTTTTGCTTTTGGAAACTTGACTTTGAGCCTATGATTAAGTGGCTGGCTTTGTTGGCACCATAAATTACCCATTCACGTTTCCTTCCTCATATGAAGAGTATTGATTATAATCTTTCTAATCAGCTTGCTGAGAAATACTAAACGAAAGCTTTAAAGTGCTTCTGATTAGAAAATGCATGCAAGTTTTTCCTACTATTTTGCCTCAAGACTTCATTTTGCTATAATGACATTGGTTGGCCCTTATTTACAAGATTAACATTTTTTTGTTGTTGTTGCTGCTGTCACAGGAGAAGGCTGCAGCTGAGATGTGGCAGAGTTATCTGGTCTTAACTGCTCCTCTTTCACAACAGTTGTGTGAACAGCTTCGCCTCATATTAGAGCCTACCCAGGCAGCCAAGCTCAAGTAAGTCTTCTCCATTGGAAGCACTCATATTCCTTTGAAAAGATGGCAGTTCTGCTAATTCTGTTGAGCTTAGCACCTAACCACTTATGGTGCTGGCTTTTGGGTTGCCATCTCTGTCACAAAGGTACTGGTAAAAAGCTCCTTACACTGTTCTTATGGTATTATTTCTATCACATAAGTTTCTGTGATGTTTGGTATGAATGCAGTTTCTTTTATTCATTAATATCTGATGGGAAAATTGGCTGAGCCTTTCCATACACCTCCAGGGGTACTTGCCACATATGTTGCTCACCTAGATCTTTTCAAAGATGCTTCCAAAATCAAAGTTCTTGAACAGAAAATATTGAAGACTTAATAGTCAATGCAACAAAAAAAAATATTCAATGCAAACATTTTTTCCCTCAATTTCAAATGTCTCAGCTTTTCTGGAGGCGTCTAATTATTATTACCACATACATGTCCAATTTTTATGGCTGGTGGTCAAGAAGGTCGTGGCCCTTTATCCTCAGGTGACAATAACACTCATTGTGCCAGATTCCTAGTTATTTGATTTAGTTTATAAGGTAATATTACTGTTATTTTGTCTTTAATGAAAATTCTCATGGGAAGAGCAGTTGTTAAGCAATCTTTGCTTCTTTTTGGGTAAATTTAATAGAGGAGACTATCGAACTGGGAAGCGACTGAACATGCGGAAGGTCATTCCATATATTGCTAGTCAGTTTCGGAAAGACAAGATTTGGCTGCGAAGGACCAAGCCCAGTAAACGCCAGTATCAGATTTGTTTGGCTATCGATGACTCCTCTAGCATGGTAGACAACCATACCAAACAGGTAAGGAAGAGAAATGTAGTGGTAATGTGATAAGAAATCAACACCAAACAATTTTCCATGGGCCACCTATTATTATAAAAGTGATCTGGCAAAAACCACTTTGAAATACCATTAACTTGTTCTGAGAATGTAGTACCCTGTTTAAGAAGTCCTAAAATTTAGAAAGAATTCAGAAGGGTGATTTCTGGATGCCTCAAATATTTTGGTTCCTGACTGTAGTAGGTCTTTAAAATTGTAGTTTTTCATTCTAACCCTACTATGTACTATTGTCTAGCTGCATATTAATCTGGTAATACTTATTTTCAATAAAATGCAAAGTACAGCTCCATTAATTATTCTTTAAAACTATGCACAACATATTTGAAACACTCAATTAAAAAATATACTCAGTTTACTTTTCTTTAAGCCTGAAATTATCTAAAGTTAGTATTCTGTCACTGTTAACAAGACTTAGGAGCCTGGTTAAGATTATTTATTACTACCATTATAGACACTGAAGAGTTTGTTTCATGTAGTGATGCTGTTACCCAGCATGACCCTGTGAGCAACCTGAAATGTTTATGTTCTACTGGAAAAGGTTAGAGTATAACCTCTGAACCTGGGTTCAAATCCCAGGTCTCCCACTTACTACCATGTCTTTGGGCAACTTACTTACTTCTTAAGTGTCAGTTTCATCTTCTGAAAAATGAAGATTTATAATGATACCTATACCTCATACAGTTATTATGAAGATTCAATTAGAAAATGTATGTAAAGTGCTCCTTTCAGTGCCTGGTACTTGCTATGTGCTCAGAAGATGTTGCTAAAATTATCATCATAATTATCATCACCATTGTAGATCACTTTTTAAATGAGGTCTAGGGTAGACCCTTCCTAACTGTGTAGAAGGATGCTGCAAATGGCTTTAGGTTTCAGCATTTGTGGTACTAGGCAGGGTAGCCTCAATGATGTTCCCAGGTGCCATACAAAAAAATAAGTTTCTGTTGGAATCCTGATGTGAAAAGGATTGAGAGGCATTGGTCTAGAGCACTAGAAGATATTCTGATTTCTTCAACCCTTATTTTCTATTTCACAGCTTGCATTTGAATCTTTGGCTGTGATTGGAAATGCTCTAACCCTCCTGGAAGTGGGTCAGATTGCAGTGTGCAGGTAAGGATACATTCTAATCCCACTGGGAACACCCTTATCACAACCTGGTTTTGTATTTTGATTCCGCTGTGTTTGCTTTTACTCCCCCAAGTTTTGGAGAGTCAGTAAAGCTATTACACCCATTCCATGAGCAGTTCAGTGATTACTCGGGGTCCCAGATTCTACGGCTCTGCAAATTCCAACAGAAGAAAACCAAGATTGCTCAGGTATGCTTATAAAATCAAATGGCTCTGCACATTTTTTTTTTTTTTCCGTTTAAAAATTTATTGAAGTATGTCATTCATACATGGCATATATAAACAATAAGTGGATAGTAAAAGTTGTGAATTTACAAAATTAACATGCGTAACATCATCCAAGGCTCTCATACATCACTCCACCACCACCACCTTGTATTGTTGTGAAACATTTGTAACAAATTATGAAAGAGCATTGTCAAATTATTACTACTAACTATAGTCCTTAATTTACATTTGGTGTATTTTTCCCCCAACCCACCCTATTATTTTTTTGGTTCATAAACCATTTAATTTTTCTAAAGTATACAATCAGTGGCATTTGGTATAATCACCAAGCTGCGAGTTCATCACTAATCAATTAGAGCATTACTCAAAAAAAAAAAAAAAAAAAAAAAACCACCACCAACAAAAACACAAACCACTATCATACCCATATTTTAGTGCTACCAACTATAAATCCTATAATGTGCTTTCACCATTTCTGTTCATTTCCAAACACTTATTCTGCATAGATTAAACCTCAGCTTTCCATTCTTTAAACACTTTGGATTCTCTGGTGATTCACATTCTAGCTATTAACTCCAAGAGTTTGCTTGTTATATTTAGTTCATAATAGCAAAATCATGCAATATCTGTCCTTTTGTGCCTAGCTTGCTTCACCCAACATAATGTCCTCCAGTTCATCCCTGTTGTCATATGCTTCATAACTTCATTTCTTAAAGCTGAATAGTATTACATCGTATGTATATACCACAGTTGATTTATCCATTCATCAGTTGATGGACACCTGGGTTGTTTCTGTCTTTTGGCAAATTTGAATAATGTTGCTATGAGCATTGATGTGTGCAGTTATTCTTTAATTAAAAAAATTTTTTTTTTAGGTAACAGGGCTGGGGATTGAACCTGGGACCTCGTATGTGGGAAGCCAGCGTTCAACCACTGAGCCACATCAGCTTCCCATTATTCTTAAACTGGTGTAGGAGACATGGTTTTTAGTGCCACCCGCCCCTCCCCTGCCCATGGTATTTGGACAGGCAAAATTTACAATACAGAATATTCCTAAACTTCAGCTTGTGTACCAGGCTTCTTTGGCATCTATTTAAAATAATTTTTTTTTAAAAAAGTATAACCACTTTTTCCCAGTTCCTCAAAAATCATTTCACTTTGCATCATTGATTTTCTGAGAGGCTTGGAGCATTTTACAAAGACAAACCTCTATCTCCTAGAGTTTGTCAAGGCCAAATTCTCCCCTATATTTAGCATAAAGAAATGATGTGAAAGAAAGTCAGTGACTTGCTCAAGATGACATTTTAAAAAAATCCAGAACAGAGCATGGTATATAATTCTGTTCTCCTGACTCCTGATCTAATTTAGCCTCTTTCTTTAGGTTGCAGGTTGCAATGGGCATTTTGTGTTTTCTTGCCTTCTTTTCTTGAAAGAAGGCAGGTGTTTGGTTTATTTGAGGGATTACTGAGTTCTTATTCCTAGGCGGAGGATTATTTTGTTTTCTTCGGGTGTATACCAGAGGCGTATGTAAATACCTATGCTTGAGAATGCCAGTAAACAAAGGTAAATGCTAGAGGTAGTACAGGATCTTCATCTTTTACTATAGGTAGCTAGAAGGGACAGTTTGCCGATAGACCTGAGAATGGTTATCTGATAATTACTTAAGTGTCAAAAGTAATTTCAGTCTCTATGACAATGGGAAGAAAGTTAAAATCATTTTCTAATTATCTATTTCTGACTCTGGTTTAGTTTCTAGAATCCTCAGCCAACATGTTTGCAGCTGCTCAGCAGCTCTCACAAAACATCAGTCCAGGTAAGCTGAATTCTTTCCTCTTTGCTAACAAAATGCTTTCCTGATATCTGTATTTGCAAGCTCTTTGCTCCATCTCACTGTACCCTGTCACTATTTTTTAAACTGTATACAGGAAAAGACATAAACAGGACAAGGAGAGGTATTAGGCATTGATGAAATTTTTACTTATTTATCCATTCATTCAGAAATTTGTATTGAACCCATACTCATGAGGCTTATAATCAATGGAGAATTAGATATTAACTAGTTTGTAATTAACTAGTATATACTTATTTGAAGGTTAAGTTCAGAGTTGTGAAAGAAAGGAGCAAGGTGTGTAGAACTGAGTACAAACACTGTTCTCTAATATCTCATGGCAGGGTAGGGTCTTAAACTACAGAAATTTATTGGCTCAGTTTTGAAGCCAGGAGAAATCCAAAATCGAGGCATTAGCAGGATGGTACTTTATCAAGGCCTTTCTCAAATCACTGAATTCTGATTATATCATGGAGAAACTTCCTGTTTAAGGCAAGTCATCAGCACCTCTTATAACATTTACTAAGCTTCTTGAAAGAGAGGGAAGGGGGAAAGAGGGAGGGAGAAAGAGACAGACAGACACTGGTTCAGGCCCTATAATTTGTAGCTGGTAATATTATAGCTAACATTTTTTTTTAACATTGGTTATTTATTCACTGTTTACTTTTATTATTCCCTTCTATTTAAGCTTTTGTTTAAATGAGTCAATTTCAAGAAAAATATTAAGTATTAGGGACAAGGAATTGACAGAAGTCTAGAGGTATATAACGACTGAAATTTGAAAGAGACAGTTCCGGGTTTCTAATGTGGTCACTTTCTTCTAATAGCCTACTCAATCCTGTCGTTTTTATAGTGCATAACCAAAAGCAGGTTTTAATTCTCATACACGCTGCTCTTTAATGAAGCTTTTCTAAAACTGACATTACTTGAAGCAGTATTGGGAAATTCTCCTTTCTTGACAGAAGCTTAGTATATCTTTGTACAGCTTTGTTTCTGACTCAAGATATCCTAAGTAAAAAATCTAATCAGAGGCCCTTTTGTGCCCAGAATTCATCAGTTTCAGAGGTCTGTTTGGTTTTGATGGTTCAGAGAAAGCCTATACTCTATCTGTCTTAATTTGGGCAGTTTTGAGTTGTTTTTTGTTCTCTTCCTTCCTCTCATGTCCTTAACTACAGAAATGGCACAACTCCTCCTGGTCGTCTCTGATGGGCGAGGTCTTTTCCTCGAGGGCAAAGAGAGAGTCCTAGCAGCAGTTCAGGCGGCCCGGAATGCTAACATCTTTGTCATTTTTGTTGTGTTGGACAATCCCAGTTCACGGGTGAGTGACTGCTAAAAGCCACCTTTGCAGGGGATAAAGTGGTGATTCCCTTTAACCTTTTTCATCTGAAGTATGGCCTGGGTTGCTTCATCAGACACAGAACGCCCACCATTCGCAGAATTCTGTTAGGCAATATTCTAGACACTTCGTATTTTCTCATTTAACCTTCACCATAAGCCAGTGAGGTAGGGCTCATTATTACAGATGAAGGACAGAAGCGAAGAGAATGTGTAGGTGCTGAGTGGTAGAGTCAGGATTCGGGCTGACTCCGGACACCACCCTCTTAACCACTGCATGCCGGCTCTTAGCCGGTGGGTCATACCTTGTCTTTATACCACATCACTACAGTTATTGCAGCCGTGACAATGGGCTCTGTTCACTTTGACATTGGAGACTAGCTCTTTCCACACTTCTTTGACTCTCAGCAGTGTCCTCACAGCAGGAAGCATGAGGAAGCATCAGGAAGCCAAGTGAAATGTGCCCACAGGACAGTTCTGTTCCAGGGATAGGTTGTCTGTATGGGTCACATCATGGCTCTGATAGTGAGGTGTAGATTTAATGTGAATTATTCCATTTACAGAATGGGAAAAGTCCTTGTAGGGAAATGAGGTTTACTTGGCTACTCCCTTCCCTTTCAGTGTCCATTCTCCTGGAAGGGAGTGTTCAACAAGAGATTCGTTGCCTTTGTGAAAGTTCTGAAAATGCTGTTTTACTTAGTAATAATGGTAGTTTTTTATGAAATTGAATAAAGAGGAATTTAAATTTTTCAGCAGAAAAGCTCATGGAAGAGCCAGCCAAGGTCACTGATTTTTTCTTTCAAAATGGCTTTTATTGACAGGATTCCATCTTGGACATTAAAGTACCAATATTTAAAGGACCTGGAGAGATGCCTGAGATCCGATCTTACATGGAGGAATTCCCATTCCCGTTCTACATAATTCTTCGTGATGTGAATGCTCTTCCTGAGACGCTCAGTGATGCTCTCAGGCAGTGGTTTGAGTTGGTAACGGCCTCTGACCATCCGTAGAACAGAACGAGCACAGTCCAAAGTGAGACTTTTTATTTAAACCACAGTCAGAATGCCACACTTCTTGCCCAGATGCTCCCATTTGGACAAATGTTCTGAACTCACAGCTCTAAAACAGGATATTCTTTACTGAGATCTGACTTATAAAAATGCATTCAATGGCTACAGAAAATTTTATTGCAATGTACATTTTAATTTGCAACATGATCTTGGAGTTCAGAGAAAGCTCAGTGGCTTCCTGCTTTGCCTAGGTTAAGGTTCTTTTAACAACCTGGGGGAAGGGAGGGAGCAGATGGGGCAGGTGTCAAGTCTCGGGTGCCAGGGGGAAAACTGCCCCATAGCCTGTCCTGGAAGCCCCAGCCTAAGAGAAGGCCACATCCCATGCTTTTCTTCACAGGGATCCTGGCTTTGAGGAGATGCTGCCAGCAGTGTGGGAGCATGCAAGCCCTAGGGGCAAAGGACCAAAGGGAGCCCTTGCAGCCCTGCTCCAAGGCTCTGCCTTGCCAATCCTACAGTGCGTACCCAAAAGCTGTCAGGTGGCTGAAACAGCTACAGTTTCCTAAAGTTGGAGTGTGCATTTTCTTATTGTACTTGATGCTTGATGTGAAAGGGGCAACCTTCTCTTAGAAGGTAGGAAGCTTGTGGTGTATGTGTCCTTTTAATGCAAGCAGACATCATGGGTGCCCAAGCGAAAATGATCCTTGGGCTGTGTAAAAATGAAGTGGCTTTTCACTGTCCTTTTTCACATTTGCTGCTTCGGGAGACTATGCAATGATGAAAAGATGATTTCCCTTTGTTTGTTTCATTCTCTTGGTGCCATAGTCCCTGTTGTTGTAGTAATTTATTTTCTTTAGTTCATTTTTCTTCTTTAAAGGGGAAGCACTCATTCCTTACACTGCTTTCGAGCTGAACTGAGCCAGTCTCATTCTGGAAAAGAAATGCTGTGTCCAAAAGAATTAAGCAGCTATCTCTTTTATTTGTTTTCCATTAAAAATACATCAGTGGTTTTTAGACAGTTTTCACTTGGCCAGAAAGCAGTGTCTGAATATACTTGAAACTGTGTCCTTTGTTCTTTCTCTTTGATGTCCTGATTATCAGAATGTTCTTTTGTAGGAAACATGCCATGATGTGCTCATCTGTTTCCATGTACGTTATCAAGTTACACTGTGAAGTTTGCCACCCTTTTGAGGTGGTTATCAAAGACACAGATTGCTTGTTTAACCAAGTGTCCTAAAGCATGTACCTGCAGTTATATCATTATTTTTTATTCTTAAAAAGCTATGCAGCTTATATTCTGAAAACTATTAAAAATATACCACTGTTGATGTAATTTGTGGCCCTTCTTGATGGAATCCTACAGAGGAGTGTGAAAAGTGGGCTAGGGGAGCAATCTTGTCTACTTGCATCTGTCAGCTTTCACTAGTTCATGCTGTGCTAACATTCCACAATGTCAGTGGCTTCCTACAGGAAGGGTTTATTCTCACTTGTGTTCACATTTGTGGTGGGTAAACTGTGACTCTCCATGCCATCTTCATTCCAGGACCACGGTTTAAAAAAAAAGTTCGTCTGTGACATGCTGGCCTTGTGGAAGAGGGAAAAGAGTTGATGGAACCACATGATGGCTCAAAAAGATTCTACCTCAAAATGGCACATGTCCCTTCCACTCATGTTTCATTGCCCAAGCCAAGTCACAAGGCTAAGGCTGCTTCAATGGGGCAGAAATTTAATCCCCCAGCAGGGAGAGGTCTGGTAGATATAGACCAATATTATGACTATGAAACAGTCTGTCACATCTACCTTTAATTGACAGGTGTAAGCCAGAGCTTCCCAACTGGTGTGCCAAGTTGGTGATTCGCTTGGCCCTGGAGTAGCTCAAGGGGTCTGAGCCAGCAGGAATTCTAGTAAGTAGGTTACTGTAGCAGATACTCCACAGTGCCATTTTCAACTTGTGCTGGGATGGGAAAAGGGCTGGGAAGCACTGGAGCAGAGTCACAGACTTACCAGGAACTGATGGGGTCAGAGGGAGGACTCTGTCCCAGGATAAGCAGCATGACATACCTGAGTTAGAAGTGACTGAGGATCTGGGCTGCTATCTTCCCCTGTTGGAGGGAAAGGACTTGCAGTGGGGAGAATCAACTTGCCATGCTGAAGCTGACTGTGCTCTTCAGGTTTTCCTGTCTCTCTCTCTCTGATGACACACTCTCCCTGGCCAAATACATAAATGCTGACATTTAAGAACAAGCAGCAGAACACAAATGTTCTTCATGCTCTTTTTCTTAATAATTTCACTTTGAACAACTTCACTGCACCTGTGGTCTCGATTATCATTTTAGCAAAAGACCTGAAAAAATCTCTACCCACAGATCCATCAAGGCCACTCTTCCGTATTCTCAATTATATTCAGATGTCTGCTGGAGCTCTATCTGGGTGACAGTCGCTTAAATGCATCACGTTTAAAAGGCAATCTATGTTCTAATCCCCCACCTCAAAACTTTTTCTTCTCCAACATTCCCCATCTGGTTGACAACGCCAACAGCCACCCATTTCACAAACTTGGAGCGCAACCTAAATACCTGCCTTACACCTACTCTCCACATCCACCCACACCTCAGTCAAATTAATCATCTTGTCCAATCTAACATTTGAACATATATCCTATCCTTTCTTCCCTTCTCCTCTCCTCTGGCTCCACTGTAGCTGGGGCTCTTTATACTGGATTACTTCATGATTTCCAGACTAATCATTTGTTTTTGTTTCTTCACTTAATCCTACTCACAGCATCCAAGGAAGTCCTTCTATAATCTCTGTAGGTTAAAAAAAAAAAAAAAAAGCCCTCAGAAACAACACAGAGAATGGAAAAAAATAGTTTCAAACCATATATTGGGTAAGGGTTTAAAATCCAGAATATATGAAGAACATAAAGACAAACAACCCAACTAAAAAAACGGGCAAAGTCCTTGAATAGACATTTCTCCAAAGAAGATGTAAAAAAATAAATACATGAAAAGATGCTCAGCATCATTAACCACTAGGAAAATGCAAATTCAAACAATGAGATAAAACTTCACACCTACAAGGATAGCTATTTAAAAAAAAAAAAAAAAAAAAAAAAGAAATAAGTGTTGGAGAGGATGTAGAGAAACTGGAACTCTAGTGCATTATTGCTGGGAATGTAAAGTGCTGCAGTCATGTGGAAAGCAATATGGTGGTTCCTCAAAACGCTACATATTAAATGACTATTTGACCCAGTAATCCCACTTGAGAGTGAAAACAGGGTTAAAACAGATACTTGAACACCAATGTTTATAGCAGCATTATTCATGAGCCAAAAGCCGGAAACAACCCAAGTGTCCATCAATAAATTAATGGATAAACAAAATGTGGTACATACAATGTTATATTATTCGGCCATAAGAAAAAACATTGAGACATGCTGCAACATGGAAGAACCTGAAAACATTATGCTCGGTGAAATAAGCAAGACATATAAGGACAAAAATTGTGTTATCACTTAGATGACTAGACATAACAAATTCAGAGATAGTAAGCAGATAAGAGACTGGGGGTCGGGTGGAGTAATGTTTGTTTAAAAAAAAAAAAAAGGATTCCCAAGGCAGAAGCAGCCCAGGAGATAAATGTACTGACTTTGAATGTTTCAGGCAAATTTTAAATACAAAACAGAAAAAGAGGCCACCATCTAACCCTCTCTAGGAAGCACTTCTAAGAGCTTGTACCCTTTTCTCTCCCTCCCTCCCTCCCAAGTCACTCATTCCCTGATGACTCTGGGCAGGAGACTTGGCACCTGGGAACAAAGCTGTCCCTCCCATAAAATGAGGCTAGACAAATGGGCTTAAAAGGCTCCACCTACTCCAACAGCCTAAGGCTAAAAAAAAAAACAAACCACAAAAGGGAGGGAGATGGAAGGGGATGTGTGTTTGTATTAAAAAAAAAAAAAATTTTTTTTTTTTAATATTAAGAGATGAAAAAAAAAACAAAATGATAAAAGAATTTTTCACAATGCCAATATATGTCATAAACAATATATGTCATAAGCAAAAACATCAGGAAAACTTAGGAAAATGAAAGGGACAAACCAGTACCATGTAATGTCAAGCTCACTTTTCAGCCCGTGGAATATCAAGTAGGTCAAAACAAGGAGAAAATTTATATGTTTAAAGTACTTAATATGTATACCAAAAACACATATATGTATATGATGTATATACATAAAATTTTGGAACTGTATTCTAAAAACATAACTTTTATAACAGTTTTATAGCAATTGGCTATATATCAGGCAAAAAATAAAAGCTTTATAAATTCAAAAATTTAGAAATTGTAAAGACAATATTTTCTACCACAATGCAATAAAACCAGAAATTAAAAGCAAAAATATTAGCATACCCCCTTCCTAACTATAGAAAAAGTTGTCAAATAGAGTTACTTCCTATTTCAAAGTTCAAAGCTGGAGTTTGCTGTTTAATATTTTTGTAGAATATATAATACCTTGGTTTTTAGAGTACTCTAGAACATAGAAAAAGGTGAAAATATTTAAAATTATTTTTACAAAATAGAAAATAAGTGTTGGAGAGGATGCAGAGAAATAAGAACACATTCATTGCTGGTGGCAATGTAAAATGGTGCAGCCACTGTGGAAGACAGCTTGGTGGTTCCTCAGAAAGCTAAGGATAGAACTACACATGCAATACCACTACTAGGTTTATACCCAAAAGAACTGAAAGCAGGGACTCAAACAGATATTTGCATACCAACACTCACAGCAGCATTATTAACTGCCAAAAGATAGAAGCAACCCAAGTATCTATAAACAGATGAATGGATATATAAAATGGAATGTTATTCAGCCAGAAAAAGGAATGAAGTAACTGATAAAAGCGACAACATGGATGAATCTTGAAGCTACCATGTTGAGTGAAATAGCCAGACACAAAAGGACAAATACTGTATAATCTCACTGCTTTGTAACAATTAGAATGAGGAGAAAGAATCAGAGTCAGAATCTAGATTACAGATTATCAGAGGATAGGGTGGGGATAGAGAATGGGAAATTAAAGCTTAAAATGTACAGGGTTCTGATTTGGAATGGAAATGTTTTGGTAATGGATGGTAGCATAACATTGCAAACACAACAGCACTGAAATATACATCTGAATATGACTAAAAGAAGAAATGTAAGGTTGTGTATATGGTAACAGAATAAAACTTTTAAAATTCCATGGAACAAGACTACATAGTGAACCCTAAATTAAACCAGGGACATTAATAGTACAAATATAAAAATGTGCTATGATCAATTGTAACAAATGTTCCACAATGCAAGGTGTTGGTGGTGGGGTGGTATATGGGAATCCTGTATTTTATGCATGATTGTTCTGTATTCAAAGTATATAATAAATGTAAAAAAGTAGGAATAACAGGATTAAAAATAAAGCCCTTCAGAGCTCCCTATTGTGAAGGGGGTGCTCTTCAGGCTTCTTAGCAATGACCTCATAAAGTTTTCTTGCCTGACTCTTTTGACTTACTACTCCCAGCATCGCTACCACCCCTGTATGATTTGCTCACAACGAACCACTTAAGAGTTCCTGGAATCTGCCAGTGTTCCATGTGCTGTCTGGAATCCACTTTCTTACTTTGCCTGCCTGACAAAAACCTAGCTCAGGGATGGAAAAATGAGCTTCCACGTATGACGCTTGCTATGTCATCTGTAGCACCTCCCTGGACTGACTACATCGGCTATGTCTATGTTTTCCTGCCTAAAGCATGAGTCTCTGAGGATACGGTGCATATAGATGACTGTATTAGCAGTGTTAGGCATAAGTGAATGTTTCTGGATGGGAGGACAAAATATTGTAAAAGTGTTGATTCTCAAATGTTAATTTGTAGATTCAACACTATTTCAAAATTCCAATAAAGATTCTAATTTGATTTGAAGGGACTGATCAAAATACTAAAGACATAATAGAAGATTCTAATAAGTAACTACAGGAGAGTAGTCCTACCAGATAATAAAACATTACAGGGTGCCTAAGGGTTGCCACCTGAGAGCCTCCTTGTTGCTCAAATGTGGCCTCTCTCTAAGCCAAACTCAGCATATGATTACATTACCTTCCCCCCAACGTGGGACATGACTCCCGGGGATGAGCCTCCCTGGCAACGAGGGATTAATACCAAGTGCCAACTGGCAGCTTTGTGCAGTGGCAGTATCGTAGCCAATGAGGTTTATCCGAGGCACGATTATTGCTAATTGAAAACTTTTCCCAAGTGCCAACTGGCAACACAACTGGAAAAAGACCTTGAATAAAAGGGGGAAACGGTAAAGACAAATGAGTTCAAGTGGCTAAGAGACTTCAGAGAGAGTCGGGAGGTCATCCCAGAGGTAACTCTTACGCACACCTCAGTAGGAGCTCATAGAACATCTAAGTGCCTATCACCCCATTCAGTGGGGTTCCTGAGAGCTCCAGAGACACCCTGGTCTTATATAAGGGGGGATAGCCCCAGGGACTGATGCCTTATCAGTGGGTTCTATTTTGGAATCTGTGCTCCTGAGAGTGACAGAATTAGACTCAAATAAGTCCTCCCTGCACATGGCTCACCAGTCCCTTCTATTCAAACCTACATGTGATGCTGGAGTTTCTTAGGTATACTTCCAGAGACTGGAGCCTCCCGCCTACCTATGTGCCAGGTGTGCATGAAATCTAGGTGGAGCTGCAACTCCTACCCTACAGCTCAATGGACTCATCCAAGTCACCTGGTGAGGAGACAACGATGGGAAATGGCCATCCCAGGGAATGGAGAGGGCCTGCATCTGCAGGCAGGATCATCCCACCCACCATATCCATGGGATATAAGCCCTCTCTCACTTGGAGTTGGAGTGGACATCACCATCCCAGTCGCCTCTGGATTGGGGGAAGAACTATGGACTAGAGTGGATTTGATGGTATTCTCTTGCTCACATATGGTGATTCTTGCAATGCAAGAAATTATAACAATGAGGTGGAGCCAGTGGCCACTTGACAGTTTTTGGGTAGGGAGGGGATGAGCAGTTGGAATACAGGGGCTTCTTTGGGAGTTGGAGGTTGTCCTGAGTACTGTTGTGGCAATGGATGTAGGCCATTTTAAATCAGCACACACCACTCAGAACTGAGTGGGAGAGAG
>JAKSZT010053791.1:19172012-19339453 GCA_026826555.1 Tolypeutes matacus
AACTGTGGTCTATGGTTGGTGGCAAGGCTCCAGGATGTGTAAGTTCATTGAGGTTGGTGGGCCACACTGTGGGAGATGTTTGTGTGGGATGTGGTGGGAGGTGTGGGAGGTGGGCAAATGGGAATCCCAGTGGGTTCTGTGTAATATTTTGGGTAATCTAAGCACCTCTTAAAATATATGTGTGTATATATATATATATATATATATATATATATAACATTTTTGTAAGCAAATACACATATATGCATATATATTTATATATCATTTTACAAATGTTTGTATGTATTGTGAGAATTTTGATTTTTACCCATAATAAAAAAAAACATGAAACTAGCCCAAGAAGAAAAAAGTACTGAACAGATTACTCAGACCCTAAAAATCTACCATATGGCCAAAATGGCATCACAATGTCCAGGAAAAGGAATGGATTATTGAATAAATGTTAAAATTACAGTTTAGTGGCTGGAAAAGAACTTAGATCCACAACACATCAGAAACCAAAATAAATTCTAGATAAATATATTAAAATTAAAACAAGGAAAAAGTAAAAGAAAGAAAAAGAATTGAAAAACAAAGCCCTGATGGGGAGAAGAAATTGAAAAACATAAAAAGAAACAGAAAAATACATGTGATTGTACAGACTTAATGCTTGTGTGTAATAAAGAAAATGACCAAAATAACGAGTTAATATAGCAAACAGTCCATAAAAAATTAGAATGGACTAACGTTATGAACAAATTTCACAAAAGTAAGTGAAGCTAAAACAAAGTGGTGAGGGATATTTAACTACACCAGTACTTAAAAAAATAAGTCAGTAAGGAATTGCTATTGCTAATCGACTACACAAAATTTGAAAAAGATTGAATTGACAACGTGGTCGTGGGTTTAGTATCACTCATACAATACCTAGTAACGTTCAAAAGAGCTAAGGATTACGGAGTTCTTTTGTGTGCCAGGTCCGGTTCTGAGAGCTTTGCATTTAATAGAACTCTATAAGGTAGATGCTATTATTTCACTCTACAGATGAAAAAACAACCGCTGAGAGAATACGAACACAGCGAGGAAGAGAAGGACACCAGGATAAGCGAGGCAATCCGGGTCCAGGGTTCAAGCGCTTATTGGTTGCAATAAAAAAAAGTTTTATTCACACACCATACAATCCATTCAACGTACAATCAATGGCTGCATTTTAATTCTGTGCAATTCTTTTTGGGAAAGTAATATGGCAAAGATTCACTAACCTTACCTAGGGATATAACCTAAGTGTGCGTTCGTGTTGTGTATTGTGGGGAGGATAAAATAACTATGAGAAATGAAAGCTTGAGGCGTTTAGTTCATTATTAGTGGTGAAAAGCGTTTAAAACTGCAATGGGGCGGCCATTTAAAGCCTTTTTAAGTACCCACTACAAATGACCACCATGCAAACCAACATTCCGGGAAAATGCTTGCGTTGGAAATGACCAGGATGAAAACGAGGAGTGGAAAGGGTGGGGAGAGCAGGATACACAATTTTAAAGAAATTACCACTTTTAACTTTAATATTTTAACGCTGCACATTTTCGAAAGTAGTACATTAAAACAACAAAAGTGTGGTAGACCTTCTTTCTCCCTCCTTGCCCGCAAAATTAGCTCCCATTTAATGAATTCTTAACCATGTGCAAGGTACTGTGCTGTCTTACCATACTTATATTTCATTCTCACAACCACCTTAGGACGCAGCAACCATATGACAATCTTTCACCATAGACAGGTGCAGCGCCTCGCACAAGGTCACTAACAAACTCTGGAGAAGTACCCATGTCTCCACACTCACAAGCTTGACACCGCGGCGCCCGCACTCAACTGAGAACGCAGGCCACCCCCCGGGAAGCCGAGCTCGCCCCGTCCCCTCGTTTCTCCTCTACTTCCGCTCCTGCGCGCTGCGGCTCCACCGGGAGGTACTGTCGGACTGACATGGCCGCGTCGCGCTTACCCCCGGCAACGCTAACTCTAAAGCAGGTATAGCAGTTCGCCCGCCTTCCGGGGAACCTTTCTCGGGTCTAAGCTTCCCGATTCTTCGCTTCTTCCTCCACCCTGTCTGCGGAATAGGTCTCGGAGGCAACTGGGGCGGATCCTGATACCCTGACGCTGTGCGCGAGCCTTCTATGGTTGGCTCCAGGCCTTGGGGTGGGGACTGGACTTCCCGCCGCGGGGTTGATGGGAAGGCGCTGGCGGGTACCCTGGCCAGTGGCGGGAGGTGGGTCGGCGGGCGGATGTTCTTGATCTCCTGGAGCTTATTATGCCTCAACTACCCGATGGCCATGGCAAAGGCCACGCTGCCTATGCCTATAGAACTATGGTAAAGAGCAAGTGAGGTTACCAAAGTATTTGAACTGCGTTACTTTAGAAAAGTGCTTCAAATCCTCTTCTTCCTAGACCCTTTTCTGCCCGGTTCAGCTAGCCAGAGCGCTTGATTTTAAGGTTTCTTAGCTTTGACAAAGAGAAACCAAACAGCGTGAGCAAACTTCTTTCCGTTTTTAAAAATCATTTTTTTATAAGGTGTTTTTCTTCGTCTTTTTCAAATTTTGGGACCAAGGAAAGGGCGTCTGGCCACAGTTTAGGTTGTTAAAGTAGGCCCCTACAGCCTGGCCGTTGTGCAGTTGTATTTGTCATTTCCCCACCCCTGTACAGTTCATGAGAAGGCAGCAAGTTCTCCATCTGTACAGAAGGATTTTGCAAGTCATTCGGCGGGTTCCAAATGATTCTGATCGCAAATACCTGAAGGACTGGGCACGGGAAGAATTCAAAAGAAACAAAAGTGCTACAGAAGAGGTGAGAACAAGATCATGGTGAGGGCAGGCCCTAACCCTTTTTTTGGTTATTGGTGAATTTTTTAAAAATTTAGTGGGCATCTTGGAATATAAATGACACTGAGATAGTCTATCATTGAACTTGTATGACTTCCCATTCCTTAAATGTTATTTTTAAAACTTAATTATCATTGCTGTATCTACACTCTTCAGTAGCATCACCTGACTTTATGCATTTACATTATATATAGGTGATATATGTATGTGATATAGTAGAAAAGATTGTAAATATTACTGCATGATAGTTTGGAAAGTATGAAGGCATGACAGGCCTTGCACACCCCTAATTGTCAGTTTTAGCTTTTGTAATATGCAGCAATTCCAATTCATAGTATTGGTTCTTGACTTTAACAAATAAGTGGTAGTGCTGTATCTTGTTTAACCAAATAAACAGTGACCAGATTTCACTTTCTTCTATAGGATACAATCCGGATGATGATTACTCAAGGCAACATGCAGCTCAGGGAGTTAGAAAAAACACTTGCTTTAGCAAAATCTTAACTGTAGCGTTATTCTGAAGGATTTTTTAAACTTTCATGTGCTTTTTGAGCTTAGGCTCAATGATGGGCAGCCCAAATCTAAGTTGAACTGTTTATATGTACATTACTTTGACAAATATATCAGAACACAGAGCATGGCATGTCAAAGAGAGCAAGGAAAAGAGCATCAGAACAATTGCCTTGGCAATGGAAAAGATACCCTGAATTTTGAAAATGTTTCTGGATGTGTCAGCAGTTTTTGTAAGAAACAAAAACCAATAGAACAGATGGCCAATAACCACATGAAAAGATGTTCAACATTATTAGCCATCAGGGAAATACAAATCAACACACAATGAGATAACACTTCACACCCACTAAGGTGGCTATAAACAAAAAGACATAAACGTTGGTGAGACTGGAGAAATTAGAACTCTTATTACCTTGTGCTAGAGGGGATGTGAAATGGTGCAGCCAGTTTGGAATACAAATTAGTAGTTCCTCAAAAGGTTAAACAAGAGCAGTGTGAAGAAGCAGGGAGAATGACCCCCGGACCCACCAAAGCCCCTGCGCCACTGCATCCGCGCATCAGGCATCTATGTCCCGTTGCAGCCACCATGCCCAAGAGAAAGGCTGAAGGGGATGTTAAAGGAGATAAAGCCAAGCCATCTGCTAAACCTGCTCCTCCAAAGCCAGAACCCAAGCCTAAAAAGGCCCCTGCAAAATATGGAGAGAAGGTACCCAAAGGGAAAAAAAGGAAAGCTGATGCTGGCAAGGATGGGAATAACCCTATAGAAAATAGAGATGCCAAAACAGACCAGGCACAGAAAGGTGAAGGTGCTGGAGATGCCAAATGAAGTGTGTGTTTTTGATTACTTCTGGTGACCATACAGTTTGAAATACAATTTTTTTTATCAAGTTTTATAAAAATCCAGAATTTTGTTTTACTTTTTTTTTTTTTTAAGCTATGTTGTTAGTACACGGAACACTTCATTGCTGTTTGGGGGGCAAGGGGCAGATGTCACTAATAGAATGCTCTGCAACTGGATTGATATTGGAGAAAAGACCTTTCCCCTCTAGTTTTTTGAGAGACTTCCTCTTTACTCCTAGGAGAAGGGAATCCCTGATGTTGATAAATATTCACCTTGGTACAGATGCCTTGTGGTGTGGAAAAACTAAAATTTGTTTTTATGTCCTCATGACCTCTTCTCTCTCTGCCTTCAGCATATTCTTGACTCCCTTAAACCCAGAGAATTTGGGGGGCCTGACCCCCTAAAAATTGGTTACCAGGATGTCAGGCAATCTGGACTATCCAGTAATGCCATGGAAATGGCATCCCTCAAAAGAGTAGCAATTCTTTTTTTTAGATTGTGGATAATTTTGTTTTCATTTCCTGAAAGTCAGGGTCAGCTCATGAAAAGTTGTTAAATGCTAAATGTGAAATGTCAACCCTCGCTCTAAACTTCCCCAGTTAAGAACATCAAATGAAGACTTCATTGGGTTTTATAGTGGCTTTCTGATTTTGGTAGTCCATTGAAGAAGGGAGTTTGAAAGTTGTATACTGTTAACAATTGTCTGCCCATGTCCTGCCTGAAATACCATGATTGTTTATGAAAAGTATCTTTAATAAAGCTGGATACAGTTTGGCTTGGAATAAAAAAGGTTAAACATAGAGTTACCAATTACTATATGACCCAGCAATGCTACTCCAAGATATATACCCAAGAGAAATGAAAACATGTCCACATGTGTACACAAATGTTCATAGCAGCATTATTTTAATTGCCCAGAAGTGGAAGTAACCCAAATGTCCATCAACTGATGAATGGATAAATAAAATGTGATATATCCATTACAATAAAGTATTATTTGGGAATAGAAAGGGATGAAGTACTGAAACATGCTACAATGTTTTGAAGACATGTTGAGTGAAATAAGCCAGACATAGGAGAAATATGATGTCATTTATATGAAATGTTCAGAATAGGGAAACCTATAGAGACAGAAGGTAGATTAGGCAGGGGTGGAATGGGAAATTACTGCTAATGGGCACAGGGGCTTTTTTGAGGTGATGAAAATACTCTAAAATGAGATTATGGTGATGATTTAAAATCCATTGAATTATACATTTGAAATGGGAGAGTTAGATGGTATATGAATTATATCTCAATATAAAGCTTTTTAAAAAGCAGTACGAATGCTTTGTAGCATTAGAAGTGGCTAAGGCTATTTATCATATAACAGGTTAACCACCTCCATGTCATTTCCTTTTTTAAAATGTGCCATTGAGTTGGAAGCTTTAAACTTATGGCACAAGAATTCCTGTGATGTGCCTGCAGAGAGAGAGAGAACTAACTTTCTGATATTTGAGGAAAGCAGAACATATTTCCTGGTACAGACATACCTCAGAAACATTGCATGTTCAGTTCTAGTCCACCGCAATAAAGCAAGTATCACAATAAAGCGAGTCACACGAGTTTTTGGTTTCCCAGTACATATAAAAGTTAAGTTTACGCAATATTGTAATCTTTTAATTGTGCATTAGCATGATGTCTTTTAAAAATCGGTGTACATACCTTAATTTAAAAATACTTCATTGCTAAAAAATGCTAACCATCATCCAAGCCTTCAGTGAGTTGTAATCTCTTTGTTGCTGGCAGGTCTTGCCTAAATTGATTGTTGGTGGCTCCTGACTGATCAGGATGGCGGTGCTGAAGGTTGGGGTGGCTGTGGCAGTTTAAAATAACACTGAAGTTTGCCACATGGATTGGCTCTTCTTTTCACCAAAGATTTCTCTGTAGCATGTGATGCTGTTTGGTAATATTTTACGCACAATAGAACTTTCAAAATTGCAGTCAATTTTTAAAACCCTGCCACTACTTTTCAACTAAATGGATGTAATATTCTAAATCCTTTCTTGTCATTTCAACAATGTTCACAGCATCTTCAGGAATAGATTCCATCTCAAGAAACCACTTTCTTTGCTCATCCAAAAGAACAACTCAAGCTTTGTTGTGAGATAATTCTGGTTCTTTTGTTATTTCCACATCTGCAATTACTTCCTTCATTGCAGTCTTGAACCCTTCAAAGGGTTGGAATCAACTTTTTCCAGACTCCTTTGAATGTTGCTATTTTAACTTCCTCCCATGAATCACAAATGTTCCAAGGACAGAGAGAGACTGAACAGCTGGTTGGTGGAACAGTCAGAACACACACATTTCTTAAGTTCGCCCTTTTGTATGGGCATGGTCAGTGGTGCCCCCAAACAATTCTAATAGTAATTATATCACCATAGCAGATATAATAATGAAAAAGTTTGAAATGTCAAATGTGACTACAGAGACATTGGAAAGCTTTTGGAAAAATGGCGCCAATAGACTCACTTGATGCAAGGTTGCCACACACCTTCAATTTGTTAAAAAAAAAAATATCTGTGAAGCATAACAAAGCAAGGCACAATAAAACAAGGTATGCCTGTATTTCTATTTTTGTAGTCCATATCACCAAACACTCTTAGGAGAGGCTAAGAGGCAGAGACTCATATTTAAATATCTGTCTTTTATGGAGTAAGTAGGGTAAATGCTAGTAAAAATAAAGGGAAGCTGCTCACATCTACCTTTTAAAAAATTATTTGTGTTTATGTAGAATAAAGACCCCAAAGAGGATCAAAAGCAAATTGAGGGAAGCGGCTGTGGCTCAATCAGTAGGGCTCCCGTTTACCATATGGGAGGCCCTGGGTTCGGTTCCCAGGGCCTCCTGGTAAAGGCAAGCCCGCCCGCACGGCGTGGTTAGCTGACCCAGCGAGCACAAGCAGCAAGGGGGCGATAAATGAATAAATAAAATCTTAAAAAAAAAAGAAAATTTACACTAAGCCAAACTAGAAATCATGGGCTGTTTCTGTGCTTGAATCAGGCATTTGGGAAATTCTATTAGTATTAAATTTATAATTTTTGTTTACTAAGAAAAGTAAATCACTTTCTACCCACTCTTATTTGCATAAAGAGTACTGTGCTGTGTTAATATGTTCACATTTGACAGTATTAAATGGAAAGAGTATTTACCCTTAAATTACAACAAATATTTTTTATATTTGTTCTTCCTATTCATAAAAGGGATTATTCTAAAAGGTCTTTTTTTTTTTTTTTCTTTTTTTAAACTGAGTCTGTCTTTTAAGCTGTATTTAAATTGTTTGGCTTTTATAATCCATATCTAACAAGAAGAAATTATAAAAGTATAATATTAGCTTGCATATTATTTAACTATTACAAATGTTCTGCCCTTCCCTTTGTTAAGTAATTTCCAAATGGTCAAGTATAAAGTAGAGATTTGTTTAAGCCTACACTGAGAAATACTACCATGTTACAGGAGTTTTTTCATGCAATGCATTTTATTTCTATTTTAAAGCAGATGTATCTACTCTCAAACCTTTAGAAGCACAGCATGAAGTGTTGCTGGATGAAGGCATTCTTTCAATAACCATAAAATCATACAGATAAAAATGTAGGCTAAATAAAGTTTTCACACTTTCAATTTTTAATAAGAAATTTAATATCCATATTAATGGGAGCAATGTTTAATACTTGTAAGAGACACAAATTCAGGGTGATAAAAAGTAGACAACATGCCTCTCAAAGTTAACATTTGACTCAAACAGAAGGTATAAACATTAAAACATTGCTTCCTTTATTTTGGGTAAAAAATATTAGAACTAATATATTCAACCTATCACAGATATTTACTCAATGCAATAATGCACCAACAATTAAAAAAAAAACAAACACAACACTGCAATATTATACAACTACTTTGCTTTACACGATATTTTCCCACTGCTATTGAAAGTTTCTGCTTCGGTTCGAAAAACAACCTACATGACAGGTAATAAATGATTAACAGTTCTGTTTCTTTGGAAAAATACAGTTGTGGCATTTGCTCATTTTAGCAGATAGCACAAGGGAAAAAATTAGGAAAAATACACACTGGAACTGGAGTTACGTTTTTGACAGTGCGAAAGAACATAAATAGACCAAACACATTTGGTGAAAGACTACTGCATTGTTCTTAACCGTGAGGCTGCCATCCTTCGGGCAAGGAGGCTGGCTGACCCTGTTCTGTTCCCTTGTCTCTATTGGTTTCCTCCTCTGTGACAGACTCAGAGACAAGATATGATCATATAGGCATCTGCCAGACTAGGCCCATTTGACTTTTCTCACTCCTCCCTTAGCACTTCCCTGTGACTTTTTTAAAATTGGAGATACCAGGGATTGAACCCAGGACCTCCATACCTGGGAAGCAGGCGGTCAAACCACTGAGCTACATCTGCTCCCCAATGACAGTTTTTTCGTTTGTTTCTTTCTTTTTAGGAGGTATCAGGGTTGGAATCCAGGACCTTGTACATGGAAGTGGGCACTCGACCACTTGACCTTCATCTGCTTCCCCCCCTGTGACTTTCGACAAAAATATCCAGTTCAGGATGAACTGCCTGCTTCTGGTGGATAAGAGATATAATCAAAATACTTCCCACCAAAGCACTCTATGGTCTAGACTTAATAGTTAAGATTTTAATTTGTTTTCAACATTTCTTACAAGGACATCCTTTGAAACAATAGGAGATAAAAGTGAAAATTATTCCTACTTGGAACACAGCTTACTGAACCTCTCTTTCAGTGACCTCAATACCTTTGAGTATTAAGCAACCCCAAGAAATTGATTTATATTGGGGAATCATTCCAAAAGGGTTAGGTGATATCTTGTTGAGGATGGATTTAGAAAACTGAAGGTACTGTCAAGCTCTAAAATTTGTGATTCTGCATTAGGAACAAAGAGGGAAATGAAGAGAGGAAAGTATCTCTACATTAGCAATCCAACAAGAGTTCCGGGGAGGGACTGGCAGTCCACCTACACAGTTGTTGAGGACCAAGATAAGCTTATAAACACATGAAAATAGACTCGAGACAACATCAAATTAATCCCACATTCAGAGTCTATAATGGTGACACATATCTACTGGATTATTTTATTATCAGGAAGGTCTGTATCCACGGATTGTCACTATAAAAAAAAAATTTTTTTTTACGTGAACTTGATAGGCCAAAAGAAAAAAAAAAAAAAAAAAAAAAAACCCAAAGGGATTGGAAGCATACTTTGTTTTTCTCGGCATCCCCATGTCTAGAAGTATTTTCTCTTTAACTCAACGAACAGCATTCCATTCACAATTATGGACACAATTGTTGCTAGTTTCCTGGTTAATATTTGTTTATAGAGATAGAATTGAAGGGTCTATGCTACATGGAATTTTGAGGAGATGAATATAATACCATGTTCCAAGGGACAAGAAGCTTGGAAGATAATTAAATCCAAAGTTCTAATATACTCAAACTGCTGTTACAACTTTGTTTCTGTGTTTGTATTTCAGTAAAGACCAAAGTAAAATGCTCTGTGCTTCATGAAGCTGGGCAACAGTTGGGTCTAAATTGAGTAATTAAATTATTTAGCCTGACATAGTCACTCAAAGCAGTGGCAAGCTTTTAAGATAATTCAGTGTCAGGACTCAATTCAAAAGAAAATACTCTCAAGATCTTTAAAACAATTTAGACCAATAAACTCAAATTCAGAAAGTAAGCTAATTGGTTTTGATTAAGAATAGGTTACATAAATTATTAAGTGACTATTTGTTCAATTAATCTGCTTTAAAATCACTAAGATTAATCAACAATTTTTTGACTCAAAATACAGAAACCATAATCAAATGATTTGAAACTTTCTCATTTAAGCTCATTAGCAAACATTTCCAATGCTATTACCCAATTATTTAAATACACACTGACATTTCAAATAATTTTAAGGATATATTGGTTCTTGTGACATAATGAAAATCTCTTTCTTCTCAAAATCTGTTTGGTAAGTTTCCACCTGGTTAAAATATTAGCATTTTGAGAATTATAAGTTTGAGAGAAAGTGTTTAGTGTGTCTCGAGGCTGTAGCTCTCTTAGAGACACCCTTGTCTAGGCACAGTAGGTGTGTTTAAATTTGTATGAATGCCTATTTGATTTGCATTCACAAGGGATTTTTTTCTTGTTTTTGATTCGTATTATTTCATACATCCTGAATTTTAGGGTTTAAGCTTTCACATCATTCAACTTCTTAGTGTGGCTTGCTTAACCTGAGCTTTTGAACTTCAGATGAACCTGGACTGAGGTTTGGAGCTTGTAACGAAACCTGAAACTAAGCTAGCTTCCCCTGGCTTCAGTTTAATTGCTGAAGTCTTCATAACATCTGGGAACAGGAAACATGTGTCTGGCACATTTCAAAATTAGGGATTTTTTTTTTTTTAAAGGCAAGTCTGCTATGTGCACAAATGACACCTTGAGAAGAGCTATTCCGAGTTGCAAAACTTGAAATCCTCAATGATCTTTTCTTGTTCCTTGTCCCAGGCCCTAATTTTCCTTCACCTTCGTCCTTAGTTTAGCAAGTTCCTCTTCTAAACTTTTAATATGTTCTTTCAGTGTAGCCTTGTCTTTCTGGGCTTTCTGATTGGCTTGGCTTCGTGCTTCCTCAATTTTCCTTTCATACCACTTTTCCATCTGGGTAGAAACAGCTTCAAAAAAATACTGGGTAAGCTCCAGAGCTTGGGAGGTGTCTCGAACATGAGGGGCAGTCAGCTTGCTGCCTCCTGCTGGTAGTGGCTGCTCACAGGTGTTGCTGGGTCCTGGGTGCTGGGCTCGATGCCTTGCCTGCCCACTTTTCCCAGACTTCTTGGTCTGGGTACCTCTGTCGACACAGGGCCCAGCCTGCTGATCACATCTGGCTGCCTCACTCAGAGGTAGCAAAGCTGTCTGGACCTTGACATTCCTCAGTTGGGAGCCTGTACAATCAGAGGACGAAAGCTCCTGCTGGGGTCTGGGGGTAGTGGTGGAGCTGAGGGCCTTTTCCTTGGGCCTCACCACCTGAGGGGAACTGTCTGAAGCTGCTACTGGACCTGTAGTCAACACTGATTGGTCAACACCTGGTTTCAGAAGGAAAAACAGTAGTCAGAGCAAAGCCACATTCACACAGTCATGTAGCTGTGGGTCTGTGTTTCAGTCCTGGGAATCCTGTGACCCACCAGCCAGGGGCATTCTCAATCTCCACCCACCATGTGCCACTGTTCCTCTGGGATTTTTCTCACATTTCTGTTCCTTCCTTCCTCTTCCTCTCCCCTGATTATCTTTTTTGGCTTGTCAGGGCTTTCATGGATACTGCATTAGCCTCACTGGCCTGTCTCAATCTACCCTGGAAGCCTTTGTATCTCATTCCCTGATTGCCAAGGATGCAACAGCTCAACAAGGCTTTCCAAACAGAACTGGGCCTTCATCTATGGATATGAATATCCCCATTCTCTAATTTTTGGGTCCTTTCCACACTATGGCCCCTGTGTACAAGTTTCTTGACCCAAGTTCCAATTTGGAAAGGTGGTCCTACTCTCCGTGACAAGCTCCATGACTAGGCAGAGCATGAAATATTTTCCAGGATGGGTCTCAATGCTGGGGGCTCAAATAAGACAAAGCCACAGTCACAGAGATGGCCTATGGTAACACAGAAGAGTTGGCACATCAAAATCCCCCACTGAGGGGGTGATGTGTGGGAGCCCTGTATGAGATATGATAGTATGCATGCTTGTTTAAGTTCACAACTTTTACTATACACTTCCTGTTTATGTATATTCCTGTATGAATAATACACTTTAATAAAATTTATTTTTTGAAAAATCCCCACCGAGGCCTAATTATCAAACCTCTCAATGTCCTCAAAATTATTATCATTTGAGTGTAATCACTGTGGCTAATGTTAAGAGGCTTTGCTTAAAGCATCTCTTAACTAGCACGTGAGGCAGGTTCAATACATGAACTGTTATTTAAAGAACTTTACATAGTTAGACAAAGGTAAAAGGTAGCTCAAGAAGAAGAAAAGGGGAAAGAAAAGGCACAAAGAGTAGGAGAGAGCCCTACTAAGAAGACAAATGGCCCATTCATCACCCCTTATCTTTGGAGCCTCCAACTGAAACCATCAACACTGTACTGAAGCACTGTGTCACCAATCAATAATTCTTTTATTCCTTCACTCAAATATTTTTGAGCACTTAGAATGAGTGCTTAATTCTTACTGTATAAGAACTGAGTATACAGTAGTGAGAAAAAGACATGGCCCCTACCCCTACCAAGCTGACTCTAACAGCTAGTGTTTTTTACAGCCTTCTGGTTCAAGAGAGAACAAGATCTGGAGTGTGGTTTCAGCACCTTTGCACAGAAGGGCTTATTCTGCATGTGGATTACCTGTAGAGGACTCACAAGTAGATGGTGTGGATTTAGCCCTGGAGGCCCTGGACTCCCCAGAAAGCTTCAGCTCCAGGTTCTGAATCTTTAACATGCACCAGGTTTTTACTTCATCCACCAATGACATCTAAAACAAACACAAATTAGTACACAAAACAATTAGGTGAACTCGATACACAGTTTATGAATTAAAGCATAAAGAATGAACTTTTCAGTTATGATAACTAAGGATATTAGCTTGACAAATGCAAAAGTTGTGGACTACTCACCCTCCCACAGGCCACTCAAGCCTTCTCTGCTTACCCTCTGTAGACCACCATTTATATAACACCCAAGCTGATAGCTATCTATACTCTTCTTTAAGTGAGGTAGGGCACCTTAAACTCACACACCCAAAGCAACCACCCAGATCCTCCAAACCAAGTATTTCTGGCTGCTTAGGAGCAAGAGTTCTCGCACACACAGTCCATATCCATCGTCCCAGGTAGACTGTAAACTCTCTGGGGGCAGGAACTATGACATGTAAAACAACAATATATGGCCCAACAAATGCATAATACATATAATTGATTCAGGGCAGAGATCACATTTTCCCCAACTTATTCTATAAATTATTCAGTCTCCACCTATTGCAGTATATTCAGCAACAAACATAAACTGAAGTACAGGTTCTTCTAATAAGTTCATTTTGCAGATATAAAAATTACATGGTATTTAATGCAAAACTTTTACAGGGTCTCAGCTTTTGAGTTTTCAATAAGTCTGAATATTTTTACACAATGGACATGTATGGTAAACCAAAAATTAAGAAGTGATAGTTTTTTGAATTGTGGTTATATATACATATAAGATAAAATTTAGCATTTAAACCATTTTTAAATGTATGTACAATTCAGTGGCATTAATTACTTTTACAATGTTGTGCTACCATCAGCACCTTCCATTACTTAAACCTTTTCATCACCTAAAACAGAAACTTTTTACCCATTAAGCAAAACTCCCCATTTCCCCTCCCCTCAGCCCCTGATAATCTCTAATCTACTTTTTGCCTCTATGAACTTGATTATTCTAGATATTTCATATACAGGTATACCTTGTTTTATTATGCTTTACTATATTGTGCTTTGCAGATATTGCTTTTTTTTTTTTTTTTTTTTTTAACAAGTTGAAGGTTTGTGGAACCCTGCATCAAGCAAGTCTATTGGCACCATGTTTCCAACAACATGTGCTCACTTCATGTCCCTGTGTCACATTTTGATAATTCTCAAAATATTTCAAACTTTTTCATTATTATTTCATCCATTATCATGATCTGTGATCAGTGATCTTTGATGTTACTATTGTCATTGTTTTGGGGCACCATGAGCTACACCCTATAAGACGGTGAACTTAATTGATAAATTGGGTGTGTTCTGACTGCTCCACTGACTGGCCATTCACCATCTCTCCCTCTCCTCGGGCCTCCCTATTTCCTGAGACACAACAATATTGAACGAGGCAATGAATAACCCTACAATGGCCTCTAAGTGTTCAAGTGAAAGGAAGAGTTGCACATCTCTCACTTTAAATCGAAAGCTAGACATGATTAAACTTAGTAAGTAAGGGATATTAAAAGCCAAGATAGGATGAAAGCAAGGCTTCTTACCAGTTAGCCAAGTTGTAAATGTAAAGGAAAAGTCTTGAAGGAAATGAAAAGTACTTTTCCAGAGAACACACAATGATAAGAAAGTGAAACAGCTTTATTGCTGCCATGGAGAAAGTTTTAGTGTTCTGAATATAAGATCAAACCAGCCACAACATACCTTTAAGCCAAAGCCTAATCCAGAGCAAGGCCCTAACTCTCTTCAATTTTAAGAAGACTGAGAGAAGTGAGGAAGCTTTAGAAGAAGAGTTGGAAGCTAGCAGAGGTTGGTTTATGAGGTTTAAGGAAAGAAGCCATTGCCATAACATAAAAGTACAAGGTGAAGCAGCAAGTGCTGATATAGAAGCTGCAGCACATTATCCAGAAGATGTAGCTAAGCTAATTGATGAAGGTAGCTACACTGAAAAACAGATATTCAGGAGATGGGTGTGGCTCAAGCGTTTGGGTTCCTATCTACCTATAGGAGGTCCAGGGTTCGATACCCGGGGCCTCCTGGTGAAAGGCAAGCTAGCCCATGTGGCAAGCTGGCCTGGCAGAGAGCTGGCTCACGCTGAGAGCTGGCCTGCGCAAGAGTGCTGGCCTGCGTGGAGAGCTGGCACAGCAAGATGACACAACAAAAAGAGACACAGAGGAGAGACAATAAGAGACGCAGCAGACCAGGGAGCTTAGGTGGTGCAAGAGATTGAGCATCTCTCTCCCACTCCGGAAGGTCCCAGGACTGGTTCCCAGTGCCGCCTAAAGAGAAGACGAGCAGACACAGAACACACAGAGAGCAGACAGCGAGCATAAAACAATGGGGTGGGGGTAGGGGTGAGAAATAAATAAATTAAATAAATCTTAAAAAAAAAAAAAAAAAACCCACAGATTTTCAATGTAGAGGAAACAGCCTTCTATTGGAAGAAGATGCCATCTAGGACTTTCCTAGCTAGAGAGAAGTCAATGCCTGGCTTCAAAGCTTCAAAGAAGGGGGTCGGATGTAGCTCAACTGGTTGGGCATCTGTCTCCCATATGTAGGGACCCGGGTTCGATTCCCGGGACCTCCCGGTAAAAAAAATAAAATTAAATAAATAAATAAATAAATAAATAAATAAATAAATAAATAAAGCTTCAAAGGACAGGCTGACTCTCTTTTTAGGGATTAATACGGTTGGTGACTTTAGGTTGAAGCCCATGCTCATTTACCATTCTTAAAATCCTAGAGTCCTTAAAATTATTCTAAACCTATTCTGCCTGTGCTCTATAAATGAAACAACAAAGCCTGGAAGACAGCACATCTGTTTACAACAGGGTTTACTGAATATTTTAAACCCACTGTTGAGACCTACTGCCCAGAAAAAAAAAATTCCTTTCAAAATATTACTGCCCGTTGACAATGCACCTGGTTACACAAGAGCTTTGATGGAGATGTACAACAAAATGAAAGTGTTTTCATGTCTGTTAACACAACATCCAATCTGCAGCCCACGGATCAAGGAGGAATTTTAACTTTCAAGTCCTATGAATTAGGAAATATATTTCATAAGGCTATAGCTGCCATAGATAGGAGTCCTCTGATGGATCTGGGCAAAGTCAACTGAAAACTCCTGGAAAGAATTTGCCATTCTAGACTACATTAACATTTGTGATTCACAGGAGGAGGTCAAAATATCAACATTCACAGGAGTTTGGAAGAAGTTGTATCCAACCTTCATGGATGAATTTGAGGGGTTCAAGACTTCAGTGGAGGAAGTAACTGCAGATGTGGTGGACATAGCAAAAGAACTAGAATTAGTACTGGAGCCTGTAAATGTGACTGAACTGCTGCACTCTCATGATAAAACTTGAATGGATGAGGAGTTGCTACTTATGGATGAGCAAAGAAAGTGAATTCTTGAGATGGACTCTATTCCTGGTGAAGATGCTGTGAACATTGTTGAAATGACAAGAAAGGATTTAGAATATTACACTGATTTAGTTGATAAAGCAGCAGCAGGGGTTGAAAGAACTGACTCCAATTTTGAAAGAAGTTCTACTGTGGGTAAAATGCTACCAAACAGCATGCTACAGAGAAATCTTATGTGAAAGGAACAGTCCATCTATGTGGCAAACTTCATTGTTGTCTTAATTTAAGAAACTGCCACAGCCCCCCCCAACCTTCAGCACCGCCACCCTGACCAGTCAGCAGCCACCAACAAACAACTGAGGCAAGACCCTCCACCAGGAAAAAGATTACAACTCGCGGAAGGCTCAGATGGTGGTTAGCATTTTTTTTTTAGCAGTAAAGTATCTTAAATTGAGGTATGTACATTATTTTCTTAAACACAATGTTACTGCATACTTAGACTAGTATAATGTAAACATAACTTTTATATGCACTGGGAAACCAAAAAATTTGTGTGGCTCGCTTTATTGTGATACTTGCTTTATTGTGGTGGTCTGGAACCAAACACATAATATCTCTGAGGTATGCTTGTAAGTGGAATCAGTATTTGTCTTTTTGTGCTGGCTTCTTTCACTTAGCATCATATTTTTAAGGTCCATTCATGTTGGGTGTAACAAGCAGATACTGGGTTTTACCTGTCGTTTCTCTCCCTCGTGCTTCTCCGCATCCGAGTGCTGTTGCAGACGATTCAGGCACTCGGTTCTCTCCGCCGAGAGTCGCTCTACCATCAGCTTATCCAGAACGCGCAGCTGAGATTTAACAGGAAAAGAACACATGACGGAGATGACCTGAGACTAGGCCTTGGCCTCCACGCCTGCAGAGGGCCTCAGAGCGCCAAGCAGGGCCGGTCTGTAAGCCAGTCATCTTCAACTCCTCTGGATTCCGTTTTCACATAGCATTCAGGGGAACTACAGTTTTTCAGAATTCCTGTGCGTTTTACTATGTAGGTCAAAGTTTATTTCTTTTCTTGTTTGTTAAAGTCCTAAGGGGTTTAAGAGGCTATGACTAGGCAGTAAATTACACACCTTGAGCCAATGCAACCTTGTAGGCAAAATGGAATTTTTATAGGTCTTAGAACATTATTTCCAGGACTAGTGTAAGGAAAGTCTAGTTCTAAAAGTAGAATTACTTCCACCCTGCTTTTTTTTTTTTTTAAATCAACAATGTTAGCAGTCACTCAAGAGGTAGTAGAACAAGCTGAGTACACAGGGCTTTCACCCAGCCTTTCCAGTCAGCAAATATTTTGGGTGCTTCATTGGAAGTAGCCAAAGCAGGGTGTAGAAGGAGTTTAAAGGAATTGCTTCAGAGACAAGTGATTGTCACCTTTCAATCGCATGCCCTTCACACACACACACACACACACACACACACTACTTCATTCTGACCTTTTCTGTAGAGACCTGACGCCCAGCAGGGCCCAACTCCCACTGCTCTGAAAAGGGCCACTGCCAGGAGACCAGAAGAGGAAGGGACTGCTGTTAGTGGGACATGGTCCTTGAGAGCTCAATACCGAGTCCCGCGCCTGTTAGCCGTTCCACATCAGATATTCAAGCAACAAAAACAGGAACATTGGTTCTGGATGTGTGGTGAGCATCTTCTGTTCTGTCTCCTCGGTCCCCATGCTTTTCTGTGAACTGTCTTCCTGTTTCCTAGGACTAGTCTACTCTCCCTCCCCTTTATCCTATTCCTACCCAAATGGTTATGCTGGGAGCAACCGTGTCCATACATGGCTTTGTCACAGGTCACAGCTGGTTGAAGCCGGCGTCAACACCTGACTCATACTGGGCTAGCATCCTTTCCCTGGGATTGGGAACTGATTCTATACCCCAATCTGCCACTTTCCTTGAACTGAAGAAAGACAATTTTTGATTCTAGTTTTAACAGTAAAACCAGATATGAGTGAAGAGAAAAGAATGAAGCACGGGGAAGCGGCTGTGGCTCAATTGGTTGGGCTCCCATTTACCATATGGGAGGCCCTGGGTTCGATTCCTGGGACCTCCTGGTGAAGGCAAGCCAGCCCGCTCAGCTCGGTGAGCCGATGCAGCAAGATGACTCAACAAAGGGAGACAAGCAGACCCAGAAAAACCCAAAAACGCAAATGGACACAGCAAGCACAAGCAGCAAGGGGGGAATAAATAAAATAAAAATAAAAATAAAATAATAATAAAAAGAATGAAGCAGACACTTAAAAGAAAAGATAAAAAGCCTGCCTGGAAGGGAGCAAATGAGGCTCAAGTGGTTGAGCACCTGCTTCCCACATGGGAGGTCCTGGGTTCAATCCCTGACCCCAGTACCTAAAAAAAAAAAAAAAAAGCCCTCCTGGAACAGATCCAGATGATTATTGAGACACCAACACAGACACTTCAGGTAAAGAACTAAAAGAGTTGCAGGGAAGCACAACATTCATTTCATGGGGGAAGATGAGAAACCAGCAGCCAAGGACAACTCAGAAGGGGCTGGGGCTAAGGCTAGCTCAGCCTGAGTACTAGTCTCCTACGGACCAAGGTCTTTGCATTTTTTTTCTACCCTGACTCCCACCTCTTCTATTTCTTTATTATTATTCTTTTCTCTGCTATTATAGTATTTTATTGTTAAATAAATGTTTTGGTCACCACGGAGGGGGAAAAGCAGCCCTCCTGGGCTCCTCACAGTCTGTTCCTTTCCTGAGGCTCAGGCACTGGCCCTGGAGTCCTTGAGATACCCCAGCATTCATCTAAAACATTTCCCTTTGGGCTTAGGCTAGCTGAAGTAGGGTTTTCCCCCACAATTAAACCATCTTTACCCACAATTAAAACATCTTAACTAATACATTATGGTCCTAAGAAAAGATTTTTTTCATAAATGGGCTTTCCATGAAATGCAAATAGCAAATAAACCTTAAAAAATGTTGAACCTCACTAGTAAAAAGGGAAATTAAAATTAAACAATAAAACATCCTTAATCAAATTGCCAAAAAACTGTTTGAAAAAGCTAAATGATAGAAAAGGTTTGAAAAGAAAATAAGACACTGCTGTTAGGGATATAAATTTGTAATTTGTCAATATTTATCAAAAGCCATAAACATATTCTTCTTTGGACTCAATTATCCAAATTCTTAGTAAATAATCCAAGAAGGAGTCAAAAGTTTGTGCACATCAATATTAATCATAGCATTATTTATAATGGTGAAAATTTGTGAGCCAATTTAGAAGTCTACCAAAAAACAGGACAACATTGTGAATGTGATCAATGCCACTGAATTGTATGCGTGGGAGTAGTTAAGATGGAAATTTTATGTTGCATATATGTTACTACAATTTTAAAAAGCAAGCGAGAGAGAGAATAAAGAGACTATGACAATTAAAGACAACACGTGAACCTGGACTGGATCTAATAATGGAGGAGAAATTGCTCAAAAGGATATTATTGGGCCAGCTGAAAACATTAGAATATATCAATATTAGATTTCTTGAACTTGATAGCTATACTTAAGGTGGTTACGTAAGTTGAGTGTCCCTGTTATCAGGAAATATACGTGGAAGTTTTAAGTGTTAGAGGACCATGATGAATGCAACCTACTTTCAAATGTTTAGAAAAGATAGCGCTAGATAGATAAGATAAGATAGACAGATAATAACATAACAAATGTGGCAAAATTCTAATAGTTGGTAAATCTGGGCATCTGGATGAGGAGTATGTTGGAGTTCTATATAATTTTTCTTTATTATTTTTGCTACTTTCCTGGAAGTTTGAAATTATTTTTAAAATAAAAGTCTATGAAAAGAGAATGATTAAATATATTATTTTATATATATATATATATATAAATCTGAATGTTATAATATGTTGGAATATTACAAAGCCAAGGACATAGAAAAATTAGTGTGATATGAAATAAGTGAAAAATCAGGAAGCAAAATTCTAGGTATACTTCCATACAAGGAATAGTCCACTACCCTTCAAAACCAGAAGGCAGCTCTATATTTCTAAGATATTTTACTAAATGAGAAAAAAAGCAAGCTGCATAACAGTATAGCATGGCTCCATTTTAATTTAAAAGTGATAATTATCTAGGTTACTACCTATAAAAAGAAAAGTCAATGGGAAAAATTCTAAACTGGGTATGGTAGGTATCTGTGGAATGTTTTTTCCAACGAACATGTTATTTTGTAAGTTTAAAAGCCGATTTTTAAAAATTTAAAAATCTATATTCACCATTCACTACTTATTAATTACAAAATAAAAACTGTCTCTACAATGGAGAGATATGGCAGTTATGAGCTTACCCAAGTGCTCAAACTTAGCATCATTAGTAAATTAACAAATTTTTAATAAATATCCTAACATTATATGCCTTCTGATGTGGAGCAATTTGAACTCCACATTGAAGTATTCTTGCCAAAAATATTTCACTTGAACCTAATCAAGCATCTAGACCAACAGTTCTCAAAATGTAACATGTATCAGAATTACCTGAAGGCCTTGTTAAAACACAGACTGTGGCCCCAATCAGAATGGCTGACTCAGCACATCTGGAATGAGGTCTGAAACCTGCGTTCTTTTAAACAGGTTTCCAGGTGATGCTGACAGCCCAGGGACCACAGTTTGAGAATCACTGCTCTTTACTCAACTTTCTGTTTACAAGAAATCAAGGGATAGAGGAACAAGTTAAACACCACCATAAAGAAACAATCAGAGAAATCCAGACTGTGGGACATTCTATAAAACAACTGGCCTAAATGTTAATGTCATGGGGGAAAAAAAAAAAGGTGGAAGAGTTGGGGAAAGTTCAAGATTAAAAGAGACTGCAGGGAAGCGGCTGTGGCTCAGTCAGTAGGGCTCCCGTTTACCATGTGGGAGGCCCCGGGTTCGGTTCCTGGGGCCTCCTGGTGAAGGCAAAAAGCCCGCCCGCACGGCGTGGTTGGCTGGCCCAGCGAGCGCAAGCAGCAAGGGGGGGATAAATGAATAAATAAATAAAATCTTAAAAAAAAAAAAAAAAAGAGACTGCAGTGAGGAACAGATGTAGCTCAAGTGGTTGAGTGCCTGCTTCCCATTTATGAGATCTGGGGTTCCATCCCCGGTACCTCCTAAAAACAAAACAAGCAAACAAATGAGAAAAGCAACTTGGGGGAGCTGGTGTAGCTCAGTGGCTGAGCGCCAGCTTCCCACATACAAGGTCCCAGGTCTAGTCCCTGGCCCCAGTACCTCATTCATAAATAAATAAATAGCCTTAAAAAAAAAAAAGAGAGAGAGGGGCTACTTTTGGGGGAAAACTAGAGAAATTTAAATATGGACTGGGTATTTTGCAATTATTGTTAGCTTTCTTAGGTGTGATAATAGTATTGTGGTTATGAAGGAGAAAGTCCTTATTTCTGATGTGCAGTGAAGTATTTATAGGTGAGGTGTCATGACAGTATCAACTAAATTGCAAACAGTTCAGCAAAAGAAAAAGAATCATGTCTGCAAGAGAGAAGTATAGCAAATATGGCAAAATATTAACAATTGGTAGACTCTGGAAGGAGGGTATATGAATGTTCATTACATTATCCTTCCCATTTTCTTTTTCTTTTTCTGTTTGAAAATTTTCAAAATAAGATGTAAAAAGGAAAAAAAAACCTATAGACATGATTACTCTGATTTTGTGTGCAGTGGGATGGGGTGTGGGGCACATAGGCATATAAAATGGACTAGAAGAAAATCAACCCACAAATTACTAGTGCTTTTTCATCATAATGAGCTTGTAGGTGCTTTATTTTCCTTTCTAATTCTTGTACCTTTCTAAATGTACTGTAAGGGGTATATATTACTCTTATAATCAGAAATAATTTAAATACAATTTTTAAAAATGTCAATGAGCAGGCTTTAACAAAATGACGTAAGCGGGCCTCTGCCTAACAGCCCCTCCGACACTCTCAGGGAGGAGTTTGCAGAAGGACAGGGTGTGCTAAGGTCTCTTTCTGATTTCATTTCTGCCAGAACACCTTGCAATTAGGAGGCTGGGCCACTGGCTTACTTGATGCTGGGTCTTATTCTCCACATGCCCCAGTTTTATATTCATTTTATCCTGAACAGATCCCAGCTCTGCTTTGATTTCCTCCACAGTTGCCTCCAACTGATTCTCCAGCTTGTTGATGAGCGGTTCACATCGACAACCATCTATTGGTGCCTACGGGGCAAGTGAAAAGGGAATCAGTCCCACTCGTTCCTTCCTTAAGGACATGTTCTGAGTGCCCGTGACGTGCCAGGCAGTACACCAGAGACGGGGGAGGCAGACTGATCCCAGCCTTGACTTTTGAACATCAACAGGCAGACACTAAGAAGATTCAGAGGGGGTGAGATGTGGCCCCTGTCCTCAAGCAGCTCACACTGCTTTATCCACTGTGAGTCCTCGAATTATCGATTCACCCGAGGGTGGTGCAGAAAGCTCTGTATGGAAACCTCTGCGTGGGCCTCAGCGGCAGGAATGTACCTGCACCGTTTAGGTGGAGAGGGCCACCTCGGGTATCTAATGAAAGTAATGCCTAAGTGGATGGCAGCCCCAGCACGGTGTTAATAGACAGCCCCGTGTAATGTGGGCCGTGCCACATCCCGAAAGGGCTCAGCAGGTACCTGCATCACTTTGCCGTCCTTGCCCCGGTACAGTGTGTAGAGCTGGTATGCTCTGAACTCATGGGGAGGGGGCGGAGACGAGCATCGATGCCTGCCCCTCTTTTGAGGGTGACTGTGAACATGCAAGTTCTTCTGGTGTCCAGGCTGTTGGTCCGTGGGTGGGACAGGGTCAGAAAACGCTGACACCTGAGGGAGAGGAAGAGCACTGTGACATCTGCACCTCCTTGGGAACAAGGAAACCCTCCTTGCTTCACCTTGAGGCATTCTACTTCAAACACCTCACATCCAAAGAAATGTTTTGGCATGTTAACCTTGTGTCTGAAGTTAGCCAGATTTAATTTCTGTGCTCTGGCTCCAAGCCAGCAAGAGAAGTAGGGTGGCTTTACAGCCGTCAGGCAACCGCTCTCGCAGGGCCCCTGCCAGCCACCTCCCAGCACCCTCTCGGCTGCTTTCATGGGCCTCCTGACCTTGGGCCTTGACTTTTTCTTCCTGTTGTCCTTTGCCCTGGGCTCCGGGGAGGCTGACAGGAAATCTTCTCTGGCCTCTTCTTTTCTGAGCACAGCCTGTTCACTGCTAGGGGTATCTCCTGCTGAGACACTACCCTACAGAGAGAAAAAAGGCCCAGAAACCTAAGAAGCTTCTGTCCCCCCTTTTTCTTGTCCACTTAAAACCCCACATTAACATTTCTATAGGGAAAGACTTAGACTCTTGACCTTGGAGAGATGAGAGATTTTCTCAAAGACCCTACACTCTATTCTGCCTTCCCTCCCCAAAGGCCAGGCGGGGGGGCACGGATTTGCCCCCAGATAATGGTTAGGTTGAAGAAAACAGGAAGCCCAGACCTGGACAACCCCTGAGAACCTCCCATCCTTCTTCTTAGCTGGGAGGAAAGCTGTTCCCCCAGGAACAGGTTGATGCGAAATGACAGTGTCACTGAGAGGACTGGGTTCCCGCTGCTGACATTTATTTCCCTCATATCCCCCAACCCAAGTGTCCAACCTGGGAACAGCAGCCACAAGGCCCAGAGCCCAATCAGGTACTGGGCAAGCATGAGTTCCACCTGAACGCAGAGATAAGGCACCTGTTCTATTGCCCTTTTCACTATGGGGCAAAATTCTGTTCTCAAGAGTCTATCCACTAAGGTAGAGCCCGGCCAACGACAGCAGCTTCAGACCTAGGGGCCACTGCTTACTGGTCTTAACTGAGTGTCCATGGTGGTCCTGGTGGGTTGAACATTTGGTTTTTATCTTACCTACTTCTTGGATATCAAACTAAATATATTCTTGGTTCTAATTCTTTGCTCTAGATTTCCACTAATCTACCATACAGAAAATCTTAGCCCTAGAGATTTTTGGTGCTTTGCACTTGAACAAAACACATATTCTCTGTACTTGGACCCCCATAATTCACGGCAGGGAGTGAGAACCCTGTGAAATGAAATTTCTGGTCCTTGTGAGAATTTTTACAACTGAGTATCTATAATTCATACATAGGAACTTAATCTCAGTTACACTTAACCCTGGGAATTGATGAGGATTTTGAAATGGCAGAAAGCAGAGCTAGTATTTGGTGATATAATTTTCTGTGCCAAGAGTTGTCTTGCTTAGTCTCTATATCCTAGTCTACCTCCTGGGAGAGCTGAAGGCTATGATTCGTTCTGGAGCTACCATGTTTAGTTGTGCAGCTCTTCACTGAACAAGGGCACCAGACTGAGGGGGTGAGTGGGGCAGCAGGAGCTAAAATCCAGCTCGGGCTCTGTTCACCAAGTGCTGTCCTTTGCGGGGCTGGTCTAATTTACACAAAGGAGCCACATGTGCTAGCACAGCTTCCATCCATTCCCTGAACTGAAAGAGATGAAGCAACCTGTGCCAGTGGCTCCCAAAGTTGAGCAAGCATCAGATCGCCAGGAGGGCTTGTTCAGGCACACATAGCTGAGCCCCAACTCTGAGTTTCCCATCCAGTAGGCCAGAGGTGAGGGCTGAGAATTTGCATTTCTGACAAATTCCCAAGTGATGCACTGGATGCCACACTTTTAGAGCCACTTCTCTAAACAACTAATGAGCATGATGTCAGAGAAGCATGCTGTCCACAGGGCAGGAACGAAGGCCACAGAAGCGTGGGGCAGTAAATATACCCATACAGGATGCTGGAGAAGATGGGCAGCACACACACACGGGCACACGATCTGAAATCTTGGAAGAGCAGAGGACATGAAGCCAAAGAGGAAAAGACTGACAAAAGTTTGAAGAGCCCTGGCAGGGAAGGAGAGGCAGAGGAGGGCCTGGCAAACCCAGTGAAACAGAGCGATAGTTTCCCACCCCCTGTAAGTGGGTGGTGATGACAGGGGGGCAGCAGGCCAACCCCTACCTTGCTTTGAGCCACCTCATCTCTTGGCACAGACTGGGCTCTCCTCTCTTCCTTGAGCCTATCTCTCTTTTTTCTCAGGCTTCGCCCACGACTGAAGCGCAAGACCTGATGGAGGTAAGAGGCATTGTTACTAACCACTGGTATGTCCGGCAGTGGCATGAGGGAATTCTCTGTAGACCAGGCACTTTGACCTACAGAAACTTGCAGCTTGGTGGGAGAGAGCAAGTGTTCACAAGCACTTTGGACTACCTGCTCTGCCTCCTAGGCCTCCTGCTGGACACCACAGGGACCTAGAGATGAAAAGGCTACTGTCCCTGACCTCAAGAAGCTTATGCCTTATTCCTCAAAGAGCTTTTTGGATGACAATAACAGTACCTGGCATTTATGTGCCAGGCCAGGACCATCAAGTAGGTGTGTGCAGGCTGTACACTGCACAACTCCAGGGGACAGCATTCACATACACTAGGATATGAATGGCTTCCCCTGGAGTTGTGTAATGTGGCAGCCTTGTGCCAGGCATCTTGGCATGCTGGACCTGAACTAGATCATCAGATTTTGTCTTGGCCAAACTGCATTCAATTCTTATTCAATTTGATGGAAACATTATCATGCTACGTCTATGAGCCATGGTACTAACCATGGGGCAGGAATCTCTTCCGCAAAAGGAAGCATTTAGGCTGCCCCTCACAGTGTGGAGAGGTAAGAACAGACACAGGCAGGTGCATGTGGGTCTGAGAGGCTCCAGTTTGAACCCAGGAGCAGCTACCACAGACTCTTTGGGCAAGCTATTTAACTGCTCTGACCTCTGTCTGCTCAAATGTAAAAATTGTTGGGATTCCAGAGAAAGTAGGAGGGGAGGGGTACACATGGGACCTCAGTTGCCCTCGGGTACCTCCCTACCCCCTCAGTACCTTCAAGTTGCTTAATTGGCAGAGAATGTTTAACCACAGAGTAGAGCTCTTTGAGCAGGTAGAAACCTGCCCAGCTCTACATCCTCCCAATCCCCTCCTCCCCTGGCTTCAGGGGTCACCCTCCCCTTGCCTTAAAAAGGGGGTCCAGAAGGTGAAATGGCTTTTTCCAAGGTCACATTATCTTTCTGCAACAAAACATATTATTGTCGTCTTATATATAGATAAGAGCTCACTGAAGTTCAGCCTGGTATTGTTCATGTCAGACGTTTTTCTCCTTGTGTTCATAAAATTGAAGTGGTACCATCACACAACAGGAACCTCCTATGGGCAGTGGGTACCACCTATATGCAAAATCCTGACAATATCTGCCTGTGACTGAACCTAAATTTTGCCTTATTTTTGAACCTTAATCTCATCCCCTGAGCTAGCAGTTCTGAATGTCCAGGTACGCCATAGTCTATGAGGTTAAAATGATTTTTATAGTAATACCAACACTGTTGGCCTTTTCTACTCTTGCTCTCTGATGAGTGTACAGTGGAGTTTTCCAGAGCCTGCATATGGATGACAGCATAGTAGACTGCTTGTAGAAACAGATGAGAATCCAGCTGTCTTCTATGAAGTGAGACATTAGAGGGATTTGCAAAAATGTAAGTGCTACTCGTCTGACTAAATTTGTTTGTTTTGGAAAAGTTTTTTGCCATAAAACAATGTTATTTATGTTAACATGGAGTGGGTTTAGTTTTGTTATTTTTAAGTGAACTAACAGTATTTTTTAAAATGTCTCCATTTTAATTATCAATATAGAAACTATTGATGGTATAACCCACATAAACAAAAGCTCCTTGTGGTAGTCCATGATATTTAAGAATGTAAAGGGGTCCTGAGACAAAAAAGTCTGAGAACCACTTCCCTAAGTCATTCTAAAGCTAAATTCAGACTCACCAGGAAGTCAAGTCTGACAAAAGGAAGCGACTGGTTGTTGTCACTCACCAGCTCTGTGGACTTTAAGAACATGCTACAGCACCAGGGTCAGCCTGAAATTCACTTTCAGAAGCATTTGTGAACCATGTCAATCAAAAATGACGAGCAACACTCACAGGTAACCCAAACCCAAAATAACCATCAGAAAAATGCCCCCCATATACTGTTACCAGCCTGTGAGAATAACTTTGCGTGAGTTATAGCCTATCAGCAAACCAGACCATCTACCGGATGGAACGTCATTAATCTTTTCCCATCCACAGAAATCAGGGAGTGTTGATCTTGCAATCTCGGAAAGAAGTATCCTCTTGATACTGTTGTGGCCCATTAAAATCCACAGTCAACAAGGTGTCAGGGCAGGAAAAACAAACAGTAAGGCTATTTCTGTAACTACAGATCACCAGAAGAGCATGCATAAAAGTGTATGCATATTCCAAAGATCCTCCCTTGAATTGAGAGAAGGTTTAGAAAGTACAATTGTATATACATTTCCTAAAATGCCATCCTATTAATTTGCTATTAAATATGGGTATGGAAAAACTGCATAGGAAAATGGTCCACAGTCAAGCTTTTTTCCCTATAAGTGAAGCTCCTTGGGCTCTGGAAGACAAATGACACAGGTGTGTTAAAGATACATCAATCTTTGTATTCCTGGGAAATTATCCTGCCCCACAAGACTTGAAGCTCTTAATATGACTAAGGATGGGGTTGCCCATTAGCTTGCCAAACACTGAAATGGCAGATAATGGTAATAACTATGATGGATTCAGATATTTATAAAGCACCTGCTATATTTTGATCTATAAGAGACCAGCATTTTTCAATCAGGATTCATGAATGTGCTTCTGATGATTTGCCTACAAATAGCTGCAGAGAGGGGGGGTCCTCCTGCCCCTAGCAGCTTTTACCTAGGGGAGCACCTGACTCACTTCTGTCGGGAGCTTTGTGGACTTCCAGGGACCACTGAGAAGGACCAATGCCACGAAAAAGTGGCTGACCAATTTTTCAAAAAAACAAAAATCTCAACCATTTCCAGAAACTACTAGTTATATCAAGCATGTTCTTAAGGAAGGAAAGGGTGTGTAAAACCCTGGGCTAGGCTGTTATCAGGCTATGAAACAGGATCAGAGGGATGTTTTACAATCTTCCTTAACTCCCTGAGACTTTGTCTTCTTGCAACATTAGCCAGAATAAGATGAAAAACCAATGTGTGCTGTAATGAATGTAGAATAGCTCCAATCTGGAAATAAACTAAATGTCCAACCCTAAGGAAATGGTTTAACAAAATATTGGACAGGCAACAAAAAAGGATATTATGCTTCTGTTAAAATGAATAATTATGTAAACTGAAGAACGTTTTCCTACTATAGTTAGGATAAATGGTAGAATACAAAAGAGTAAATACCTAAATCTAAATACTGTAGATACCTTTATATACAAATTATGTGTCTGTGGAAGGTAATAGGAAGAAACCAAAGTAGTTGTTTCAAGGTACTGGAATTATGAATAACTTGGAAACTGCCATTATTAAATTTATTATTATTTAGGTAGAACCAACCTCAATTCAAATGATATTAGCCACCATTTTTTCAAAATTGAATGATGGTAAAAATATGTTATTCCATTTTATTTCTTTTTTTAAAAAGGAAAGAAAGCTATACTATACATAAAGAACTGCCTCTATTGGACATTTACTGCTTTGCGCAGAATGGCCCCCACTCTCCACCCCTTTATCTGGGAAATGCCACTTCTAACCGTGTGAGCAAATGGATGCTCCCAACTTCTGGAAGGTCCTGGGCCACCTGCTCAGGTGTGGGCATTTGTCCTAAGCTCCCAGTCATGGTCCTCTCCCAAGATATTTTGAATAGGAACTTCCTCCCTGGCTGAGTAGTTGGGAAGTTATGATACAAAAAGCTGCTAGGGAAAATAATCTTGCTGCAGGGAGAAAATGATTCCCATGTATGAAGAATGGTCTGCTGGAGTTGCAGTCTCTGTTTTCAATCCTCCCTTAGGTCCATGTGGATTGCCTACATTTTCCACCGCCTGGTTAGGGAGCCAAACAATTCCCTATCTAAGTTAGTTTGAATTTGCTTCCAGATTGCAACCAGAGGGGTCCCAAGGGCTTTGGAGCCCAACATAATCAATACAAAGGAAAGTGCAGTAAATCCTACCTGGGGAGCTTTGGTGAGGAGGAGAGCAACTTCTGGATTATTGTGGTTGCGGGCAGTCTCCAGCGGAGTCTGGCCTGCCTAAGAAAAGGCACAGGGGAAGTCAAGTGGGTAAAGTAAATGCACAACAACCCTGTCCCTCCCCCCTGCCAGGACAGCCTTCACCAGGAGCTGGCAACCACACATTCGGTTGGTCTCACCCAGCACCTGCATGTGCTCGATGAAATATAACCAAGGTACATGAGGTGGTCCTACCATCCAATGGGAAGCCTCATAATGCAGTCTTAATTAACAATATGAAGCAACAGAGGTTAAGTGCTGATGGAATGAGCAGTAAGTGCTCTAGAAGCAGAGGTCTGGGGTGGGAAGGTAAAAATCAGACAGGGTCAAGGCAGAACATTTCAGTTGAGGAAACAATACAAAGGATTATAAAATCTGGCCCAGAAATGAAGTTGTCCTGAAGAATAGTGGGGAAGATGCCTGGAAGAAGGGAAGTAGGAAAGAGCAGACTGGGTACCTGCCATTGAGTCTCAGGAGCTGGATCGTGAAATACAATTAGGAAGTTATTGCCATAAGCTAGGTTCTTGAAGAGATTAAGACAGAAACCGGGAGATGATAGCCGTGGGACCCAAAAGAAGAGGAAGGTGTGCATGGAAGAGGCGACCTTACTACCCAACACTGGTTCTAGTGCAATGGGATGGTGGGAGGAGGAAGGAGGGGCCTAGATATGGGGCCAAGGAGGAGCAAGAGCCTGTCACCAGCTCCAACACCCCCTGGCCCTCCAGACACTCCACACAACTGCTGCACTCCCTGTCCCCTCTGAGCCGGTACTGGTCCAGGAGGGCAGAGACCACAGGTCAGCCTCAAAGAGTAAGAGTGGTGGGAGGCCTGTCAGGGTGGTGGTGAGAGAGTGAGAAAGAAAGGGGGGAGAGGGAAATAAAGGGAGAAAGAGAAAGAAGGAAAGAGTGAGGTAAGGTTGTTTGGGTAAAAAGGAGTTAGAGTTTTGAGGATGATGAATCTGATGGCCATTTTTCTGAGAACCACATGTGCTTACAGGCCTGGAACTCACTTTTAAGTCACATCCTCTTGTCAGTATATTTAGACCTCATCATGTCAGGTTGTGCTCACGGCAGCTACGGGTGCAGAGATGGGCTTGCCAATTCATGGGACTGCCTAAGAGCAGGGGTCCTCTCAAGTCTACCCTGAGGACCCCAGAGGCCGTGGGCTCAGTGGAGTGCCACATTCTTTCGCAGTGTGGCCAGGCTAGGAATCACGGAGTTTGCAGGAGCTTAGGCTGTAAGAACATACCCCGTTCTAAAATGGTGTAGAAATCACTGCCCAACTCAACTTACATTATTAACAATGGTCCCGTCTGCTCCAGCTTCCAATAAGATTTTAACCACCTTCTTGTGATTTAGTGCAGCAGCAATATGAAGCGCTGTGTCTCCAGCCTGAAATTAATCAGAAGAGAGCCTGCTAAACCCCCTCTGATCATGGCCCACAGTCCTCTGGCTTTTCATCCCATGGCCCAGGGGTGGCTCTGCAAAGTCAGACTAAAGTTTGCCTTAGACTGCTCTGGGACCCTTTGCTATGTGGTTCTTTTGAAAGAGATCTTAGAACTACATGATGTATGCACCAATATCACATTCCTTTCTGACTAGGGACACCAGGAATTGCAGAATAGGATCGAATGCAGGAGGCAAGGTTATGCTGGACTGGGCTGAGAACCGTGAGATCTCAAGCCTTAAACCGAGGCAGGCTGACTGGCAGGTAGCCGTGGGCAGCAGGCTAGGCACCCCAGGGCTCTGCTGCCCAGGCAGGTAAGGGGCCAAAGAACCCCTTGGTCTGGAAGTGCTGGGATTGAGCAGGAGCAGCTGGGAAGATGGTGACTTCTGCAAACCCGGAGGGGGTAATATCCTAGCCCTGCAGCTGCCCCAGGTGGATATGAAGGAGCCACTGGGAAGCCATCTGCAGGCTCAGGGCATTCTGTGCTCAGGTGGAAACACTGAAAATTGGCGTGTTCATTGAAGATCAACTGTTTTCTGCCTCTTCTCAAGTAGCCTATAAATAAAGGTTTTATATATATATCTTACAAAAATAAATATGTTTACAGACAATCAACTATGAAAGGCAGATAAGGACAACTGCAGCTCGGTGGGCCAATTTCAAATGCAAATGCTGTTATTTTCCAAATAGAATGATATAAATAAATCAGACAAATATAGAAGAAATTAAATAGTTCATTTTCTCCCGTCAGTTGATCAGGTAAAGCACCCTAGTGCTTTTGTTCCTAGGCAGCATGAAAACCCAGCCGTCCCTGTGGCCTTTGTCCCTCAATGAGTAGCTGGGAAAAATGTTTATTTCATTTTCTGGGTCACTTAGTTGGGTGTGTTGGGGGCAAATTCCATAGCAGTGGTTTCCAACCTTGGCTCTACCTTGGAATCAGTGGAGGAGCTTCACAAAATTCTGAGGCCTCGGCCTCCATCCCCAGGAATTCTGGGCAGGGGGCATTTTGAAAGCTCCCTGGGTGCCCCTAGCAAGCCAGCAAGGTTGAGAAGCCCTGGTCTGTGGAGTCTGCAGGGTCTGTGTAGGGGAAACTCGGTGGACTAGAATTCCACTGGGGAGAATGTGGAATGACAGGACCTGGCCATTGTCTTAGGTCAGTGGTTCTCAACTCCGCTGTACTCAGCCAGGTTGCTTTTTGAAAATACCACTGCCTGGAACCTCACCACTCAGAGAGTCTAGGTTCGTTTAAACTTGGGTCAGATCCAGAATGGTATTTTTAAAAAATTTTCCTGGTGATTCTGATAGGCAGCCAGGGTCAGAAACCAATGTTATAGAATTTTTTTAAATTTTTTAATTTACAGATATATGCACCCAAATTCAGAAAAGTCTAAGAATGCATCTCTTAAGTATCAATGAATAATAATATATTTTAAAAATCCAAATGACTACAGAAAATTATTCTACATTTCTGTGGAACACTATAATAATCACAGCTTTTTTTTTTTTTTTTTTTTTTTTTAAGATTTTATTTATTTATTCATTTATCCCCCCCTTGCTGCTTGTGCAAGCTGGGTCAGCTAACCACGCCGTGCGGGCGGGCTTGCCTTCACCAGGAGGCCCCGGGAACCGAACCCGGGGCCTCCCATATGGTAAACGGGAGCCCCACTGATTGAGCCACAGCCGCTTCCCATAATCACAGCTTTATTTATAAAACCCAGTATATGCCACAGAAATCAATCATGCACCCAATTTTACAGAAATGAGAGACTCCATCAACCCAAATTTTAAAAAGTGGCAGTGCAAGGAACAGAACTCAGGGAGTCATGAGGCTCCTGATTCCTTGCTTATTTACTAAGCCACGTTTAACTTGTGGGTTTTCTTTTTAAAATCATATTAAAAAACAAAACCCACCTGAGGAGCTCCAGAAAATGGTCAATAAGCAAATGTGGTGATATGTACTGGAATGATAAGGGCACACTCTCCCTAGAAGGCCAGAGAAACCAGGGCCACTGGAATTCAATGGAACCCCATGCAAAGGCCATCACTGGCGGATTCCCAGAAAGGCCAGAGGGCACCGCTTCCCAGCAGCCCCTGCTCCCATTTGAACTAGCACATCTGCCAGTTAGCTTTGTGGGAAGGATGCCCGGCGGCCATGAGGAGGACACATGCACTGACCTGGTTCTTTTCATGGACAGAACAGAAAGCACTGAGGAGGAGCCTAATGATGGACAAGTGATTATAGCGCGTGGCTACGTGCAAACAGGTGTCGCCTGCCTGCGGACAGAAATCAAACTCTAAGCACGGTCTGAGCGGTTACAAAACAAAACAGAAAATAAAAAGAAAAGATCGTTAACAAGCTGGCAGCCTATCACACATTCTTCAGGGGATGCCGGCTGGGCTGCTGAGCATCTCTCTGAACATAGATACTCCACCCCAACACTCGCAGCCCTTTGCTGCTGTAGTTGCTCTCTGCAGCCCTGTTCACTTTCTGCTATGCAGAGCAACCCTGCAGTCCTCCAGAATCTCTGCTTTTACATTTCACGCACTGGATGCCTGCCTGCTCCCCACCAGACCTTCGGAAGAGCCAGGGCAGGCTCTGCTCATCTAGCACTTGGAGAAGGATCCACGGCTCCTGGCCTCCCCTGCCACTCAAAGGCTCCGGAGTAAACTGAATTAAGACCAAGAGCTCTGCTTTGGAAATGAGCCTTTTCCATCATAGAGCCACCATGGATGGAAAGAACAGGGCAGCAGGGTGAGCTGCTAGGTTTTAAGAGCCTGTGTGTTCTACAAAACTCAAGGAGCATCCCACTTCAGTAGGGCCCCGATATCCTATACCGAGCAATTTAGCTGGAGAGCTGATGGACAAGCAAATCATAAGGAGCAAAAGGGACATTCAGAAAAACTCAGGATCAGGATCTGCCTTCGTGGTCACAAGCTGAGCTCGGCTCACAGAGTGGCAACAATCACGCTGGAGACAGAAAGCTGTGATGCTCTGCAGAGCTCTCTTGCCTTCTGCATTAGAGCTATGCCTGGAGAACACCAACCACCTCAGCATAACTCCTGCCCTGGGTTAAGAAGGACCCAAGCTCAAAGCTGAGGTTTGGAACATTTCTGTGAATCCCCCTTAGATGATTCTGTCCCCAAACTGGAGGACCCCTGCTAAGGCCGCTTTCAGGATAAGCCTCAGTCAGATTCTCAAGCCAAGGTGGCTGCGGTATGGGCTTTATAAAGAAAGTAGAGTTTCTTTGGTGGAGAAGGGGGGATACTCATGTGACCTTTCAAGTCAGGCATCCCCTAAAAACCACTGACCCTGAGCTCCTCCCCAGGACGCCTCAGTAATCGGTAAGACCTGACCTTTGCATACGGCAGGGGTGGAAGAGCTTCGGAAGGTCCCCACGCTGCTTCATCCAGTATTTGCTAATAGTGCCACCCTGTACGTGGGCGGGGGACTTCCCTGAACCATTTAGAGGTTTCCTAGACTGTAATTCAGACTGTGCTATAGGAAACAAGAAAACAGACTGAGGAGCGAGGGGGGAAAGGATGGGGGGAAATGCAGCATTTCTGAGCCTTTAAACTCCTCTTCTCACACCCCTATGCGACACCTTCAGAAGTTAGTAAAAAATGACTATATTTAGTCCCCAAACACTTTTTACACCTTAATTTCTAGATTTCAATAGTGGAGTAGGCTTTCCGCGTTATGTTCCGAGGAGACGCGAGAGAGAGCAAAGCGGTTTTGTTCACGCACGTTATTCCTGAGGTCGGCGCGGGACCCGCCCAGCAGGAGGACGCGCGTGCTCTGGGCGTGGCTGTTCTGGCAGGCCAGGTGCAGCGCCGTGTTGCCCGCCTGCGGGAGAGCAGAGGGAGGCCCGTTAGGAGCGCGCAGCGCCGTGGCTTGCACCGCGCAGGCTTGCAGGGGGGCCGTACCTGCGGGGGTGGGGGGGGTGGGGGCGACACTCATTTTCTCAGCTTCCCAGCGGCAAGCCCGGGAGGGCAGCTTTAGTGGAAAGGCATTTAATTTGGGATCCAAATAGGCGTAATAGTCACACCTGTCATAAAGCTTTGGTTCCAAGTCCTGGCTCTACAAAGCTCTTAATAGTTTCAGCCTTGAAGTACTTACCTGTAAACCAGAGTGAGCTCTCTACCTGCAGAGGCCGGGAGGCTTATTCAGAGGGCCTGGGAAAGCACTTTCTTAACCATAACCCGCTGTACACGGGCACGGTGTTGTCTTCCTCTTAGAGAGGGCTGCGTCCTTCCCTCTCCATACCGGTATCAGCTGCGGATGCAACACTGTACCGATGGCAGGGTAAAGAAGGCGACACAGGCCACTTCCTGAAGCATGGGCTAAGGGTAACTGAGATTTAACTTGTAATCCTTTTTCAAATGGTCCATTCTTTTATTTTCCCTGAAATGTCAAAGTGGAACCATGGACAAGGTACCCCACTTAACAGGCAATTTACTCACCAGAAAGATAGAAACCTTCCCTCTTGGCTTTTAGACTCCCAACCTTCAAGGTGTCATGCCACAATGACAACCAAGGGTCAGGACAATGCCACACAATCTTGCAGAAAGAATTGCTTGGAATGAACAGAACTTTTAAGGCTATGGGACTGGGGCCTGCAAGGCTGCTGCCAACCGCCAGAGATGACAAAACAAAGCAGGCTCCGCAGAGGAGATGTGGGTCAGTCTGAGAGTCTGCAGGCACTCAGGAGGCTAAAGGCACAGGCTCGGTGTTTGTTCTGCTGAGCTTAAAAGCTGGGTCAGGACTGCAGTCACGTGGGCTCAGAGCTGCCACACTGCCTGATTATTGCTCTTCCCTCACCTAGTTTACTTCCCTCTGGATACACAATGCTGCCTGCTGATACTCCAGGAAGTTCCATTCCTGCCCTTTTCAGAAGAGGAAAGAGTAAAAAAAAAAAAATTAAAAAAAAAAAAAATGAAAAGAGAGAAAAACGGAAAACTCTGCCACCGGTTCACTTATCTCCCTCTCATAACCTTAGTTCTGACCAGCCTAGGTAGAGCCTTTTTTCTTTGTTACCTCCAGGAACCGGGAGGAGAATCACAAGCCTAAGAGTTCAGCATAGGCAGACTGGACCAGCTGGTGACCCTAGATCTGGTCAGTGGGGTTTTTCTTATCTTTTTTCCCTTTTAAAGCTCTCCAGGGAGGTTCTAAGGTACAGCCAGGTGGAGAATCATTGCTAGCTTAGTCCTCACCAACAAAGGGCCTGCCCGTGCTTGAAATCCTCCACTCCCTGCAAAAGGGCTCAGTGCTTGGCTTGGTGTAACTGTCACTGCATACGCAGCAGGTTGTCTCAAAGTCGTTGGCTTCATGGCAGTCAATAAATATACGTTGAATAAATGCATGAAATGAAAGAAATCTGATCTAAAAATATATGCCAAAATTTATTTTGCCAGTAAGAAAATACCGATTATGCCAAAAAGGATTTGAATCAAGAACATTTAAAACCATTAGTTTGAATAAACAAATTATGGTACATCTATATAATGGACTCCTACTGATCAATAAAAAGGAACAATCTATTCATATCTGAAATGTGGATGAATCTCAAAAAACATTATGCTAAGTGAAAAAAGCCAGACACACAAAGCTGTATGATTCCATTTACATGACACTCTGGAAAGGGGGAAAAAAAATCAGTGGTTACACCAGCGGCTGGGAGTGGAAGGAGGGATTGCCTTAGGAGACATGAAGGAACTTTTTGGAGGAGGGAAATATTCTATATCTTGACTGTGGTGGCGGTGACACAATATACACATCAACATATAAACATTTGTTAAAACTCACACATCAGTATACCTCAGTAAACTTGACATTAAAATGTGACCTGAGGGGCGGATGTGGCTCAACTGGTTAGGCGTCCATCTCCCATATGGAGGGACCTGGGTTCGATCCCCGGGACCTCCCGGTAAAAATAAAAAAATAAAAAATAAATAAAAAATAAAAAAAATAAAAAAATGTGACCTGGGTGGATAAATGTAGCAGGTACTTTCCCATCCTGCAGAATGGGTACTGATTTCTAGGACAGGAGCTGCTATATTTGCTGAATAAGAAGCACCTTTCTAGAGGCTCTCCCAAAGGTTGTGGCTGATGTGGAAGATAGAAGTCCCTCTTCTTGGATGACACAAGTCACCTCACCTGTGCTTCTCAGAGCCTCTGATGTTTTACATAGAGAGAGGACTTGTGGTTTTTTACAAAACTTCTGGGGCCCTCCATGGGATATGAGCATTGTGGCGAGGCTAGTTTAAAGGTCCTGATTATGTCACACAGGAATCATATGCCTCAGTCAAGGACTCTACTGGCTCCCAGCTTAAGCTTCCTTATCCGTTAACTGAGATCACCTACTTCTCAGAGTTTGTATATAGAGAAAATGTGACTACATGCAAACGTGTTTCAGATCCTGGACCACTTGGAGGCAGTACAGGATAGGTACTCAATGGATACCTATTGAACGAATGAATGATGGAGCAGCCACCTGCCTGCCAAGCCGTGACCAGGCATTGCTGGAGACAGTACGATTCATGGCTTGCTTCTTTCCCTAAAACTTTCGACCTATAAGGGAACCATCAGAAACACTTAACCAGTAAAGAAGAGCACAGAGCTGTGTATAGTGCAAAGGAGATACTGCAGAAACAGCCTGATGGACCTCTGGGGGAAAGAGAGGCTGCTGCTCCGGATTGGAATTTTAGAGGCAGAAATGAGGAACAGGGTCCCCTGATGGAGCTGGGCCATGTGAAGAGACAGTGAGCCCTACTCTGAGAGCACAGAAGGTGGATGCTGGGAAACAGTGCAGGAAATGGGCTGAGGCATTCTGGGGAGGCCTGAAAGAAAAGCATCAGGCTGTGGAGCTTTGCTGGAAGGTGTTTGAACAGAGGAAAATCAGGATGGAGAAGGGACTAGACTTGAGCTGGTAAATCTGTCATGAGGCTTCTGAAATAATCCAAGGAAGTATTAATAATGAAGATGGAAAGAGAGGCATAGATGAGAGACATGAAGGAAACATCCTACTATGTGATGAGTAACGGGAAAGGGGAGATAGAGGAAAATGAGGGAGAAGAAATGCCATTCTTTCTCTGTCTCCGTGAGGACAGGAATGGCTTGCTTAACTATACTCTTTAATAATGCAGTGGAAAAGCTTTAAGAACTGGAAGATTTCAAATGCGGCCAAAGGCAATGAAGTAGGTTCTCTTGCTTATCATGTAGATTATTCACTAAGTAGTTTCAAGCTTTTCTTTTTCTATCTCTTGCAGCCTGTGTGGTCCAGAGAAGTCACTAAATTGACGGAGCATATCTCTGATAGGGAGGCTTAATTCTGGATCTTTTCCCTGATGGTGCCATTAAAGATCTTGTGTGCAGATGTGTGTCTATGTGTATTGAACTAGAGATTCTATGGTTTCAGGTCCTAGTTTGTCATGAAATTCTACACTGTGTGTTTTTAGGGAGGCTACCACTGTCCCTACTCCCCTTGCTGCTGCCACACAGAAATCCATCCTGGCACACCTGATTCATTACTCCACCACTAGTCACTGAATCCACTACCGAGTGATGCTAACTCTACAAATGCATTGTGGGAAAACCTCAGACCCCTTTAAAACTTTGCTACAAAAAAACTAACCTAGATAAGATAAACAACCCAATAGTAAAAGAAACAAGTTTATAAATAAGCATTTCATTGAAAAGAAAACCCAAAAGACACACACACACACACACACACACACACACCTTACCACAGATGCAGCCTGGCATACAAAGTCAGAGAAGAGGACAAGCCTCTTTATAACCCCCCTTCTCACAACTATTGAAAATATCACAAGAACACTGATAATGCTTTTTCTTTTTAAAATAAAATATACTTTTCCCCCAATTGTAAAAGAAATAATTGGTTCATTTTGGAAAATTTGGGAAAGACACAAAAATATAAACAAAAAATAAAAAGCAATCATCTCAATTCCCAGAGATAACCATTTTTAACATGTTGGTGGATGTCCTTCCAAGTCTTAAATTTTATTACCTACACATTTATATTAAGCATTGGGACTTGCAATATATACAGTTTTGTAGGCCTTTGTCATATTCTCTAACAAATTGTGAGGATTACCTTCAATGATTTTAATGACATTAATTGCATTCCATTATATGACTAAACCATAATTTTAACACACCCCCTTTTTTGCCAACTCTCTATTGCTGTACTTTTTTTTAGGAGTGTCAGGTTGATGGTGGCATTAATCTGGCGCAGGTGTCCAGCAGCAGTCAGGGGCCCTCCCCCGTTATCAGCAGGGTTTAGCGCTTTGGTGGGCTTGATCCCTGACCTGGAATAGCAATCTACTTCTAGCCTTCTCTGCAAATGAAACTTCTGGGTGGGATCGACCCTGCCTGGTGCCATGTAACCTTCTGAGCTTTCACTTTGTTCACGGAGACGAGGCTCCCACAGGAAAGGGGACTGGAGCCATCCTTACCTGTGACTGAGGAGCTCTAGCACCTGCTGGACCTCACCTTATTCTTGGCAAGCACGTTGGCTCCCGCTTTAACGAGCAGCTTGGCTGACTGGCTGAAACCGTGCCAGGACGCTTCGTGCAGGGCCGTGTTCCCATCCTAAGGAACACACACAGGGAGATAAAGCACATTTCCCAAGACCTAATTCACCTCATTATATTCTCCAAGAGACCCAGGAGAATGCACTTCCTCCTTCTCTTGGATTCAATATAGTGTCTTTTTAGGGCACACCACAGGACCTTTCTTCACTGGGATTCCACATGGGAAACTCAGAAGACAGAAAATTATTTGAGTGGCCATTTTCTCAGTTCTCCCAGAAATGGTACATAACAAGTAGCAGCTTAGATGCATAGAAGAAAAATTAATTCATGATGCACAATGGCTGCCTTAGGGGGATCTGGGCTCAGAAAGGCTGCAAGGTTCCATCCAAAGCTCAAGTTTAACTACAAGCAACATCAGGAGAGCACGCTGTCCATTCCTCCCAACCTCCACGACCCCTCAAGGTCTGCTCTGCAACTGGCATCAAGAGAACCCTTAAACACTGGGTAAAAGCATCCAGCTTCATCAGTTCCAGGGCTCAGAGACTTGATAGGTATATTATTCCCCTTTTTGCCATCAAAGTTTAATATCACCCAGCTTGATTCAAAAGCCACAGGGCCCCAAACAAATGAGCAGACACTGAGGAAACAGTGGTTTGTAAATAAGTAAGTGCCCTCAATCTTTGGCTTTTAAATTAGAACTAACCAATGAACAAACAGCTATTATTTGCTTCACTTCAATTTTTAAAATAGCAATGTACAGTGCGCAATGAACTGAGTAGGGTGGGGCTAGGAGGTAGAGGTTACCAGAAGGGAGAAGCCGTGGAAAGGAGAGTTAGGTATATCCCCTCATGCAGCTCCCAGCCACAGGACAGTCAGCTGGGGGCAATACAGGCACATTCTCTAATTAAGCTGAGGCTCTGGCTTAGACTTTTAACTAGACTTATAATAGTCCCTGCCTGTGCCCCTGAAATTAGCTAGAATCATGCACAAACGAGACAAGGTCTAATGCTGCTGACACCCACAAAGGGAAGCCTGGTCTCCCAACAGCCTTGGTACCCACAGACACCAGCACCCAGGGAGGGCATGGTGCTGGGAAGGGTCGCAGCAATGTGTGGCCGGGCCGTGGAAATGATTGCACAAGCAGGAAGGAAAAGGAGATGGGCTTGTGACTGGAGGCAGCCCAGGGTGAGGGGCATGCGGGATGCTGCTAAGGACCTGCTTCTTGATCTGGGTGCTGGCCACACAGGTGCGTTCAGGCAGCGGGAACCCGTCGAGCTGTATGCTCATTTGTACACTTTTCTATATATATATTATACTTCACTGGAAAGTTGGTAAAGAAGTAAACGGAGAGTCTGGGGGCACATCCGTCCCCCACCCTCCCATCCAGGCCTCCACTGGACATGTTTCTAGTTTTTTGTTTTTTTTTTAATTGTTTAGATCTATGTGCTCGACACTGCAGCCCACAAGTCAGGGGAAGGATAAAAAAATATAATTTGCTAGGATACCAGAGACCCTTTTGAAGGAAATTTGGGCTGATTTCATCATATTAAGTCATGAATGATAAGTGCTAGGAACATTAACATCTTGCGTATTAGCACTTGTGTAGAATGTCCCCCAGCTCCCCTGGAGATTACCAGCATCACTGGCTGCAGGGAGCGAGCAAGCTGACACCGCAGCATGGAAAGGACCAGCGACCCCCTTCACCTTGTCTTGCCTGTCCAGAGCGCAGCCCTCCTGGATGAGCGCGGCGATGATCTCGGCGTTCCCCACTACCGCGGCCCGGTGCAGGGCGGTCTGGTCACCCTGCAGAGTGACATGGAGGCAGGAACCAGGGGTCAGCTCCCACCCCCACACCCCCACACCACTTTCCAGTCTGACCCATGGCCATCTCCCATCCCCACACAGCAGACTGGTTACCCCTCAGGATGACGTGGACGGCGCGGGCAAGGCAGGCCTTGTGGTCTAGTTAGGAGACAATGCACGCCGGGCACAGCGGTTCTGTTCACAATCCTGACCTGGCTGCGAACTCAGTGGGGACCTTAAGACAACCACACGAACAGCCCTTGGCTGCAGAGCCAACCTCAGCACGAGGGTCAGACCCTCACCTGTCACCTGGGGGACTGCCACATCTGTGCAGAGCGGGTCTGAAAGTCAGACTGCCCACTGAGTCCCTTCCCTGCTCTCGGAGGAATCACGCTCCAGCGATGTCAATTAGTAGCAAGAGTGACTTGATGGCAGGTGTATAATTTGTTGACTGACTCGTACTGTCCACGAGCAACACAGGGGTTTTCTCTATTTTATCCGAAAACCCCAGGGACTGCAAGGAAGACCCCAGCCATCACCTCCACAGCCCAGCCTACCTGCCTATTTCTAGGAAGACTCCTCTGATATTCCATGATGACATCTTCATGGACTGGTGCTGCATTTGACCCCATTCTCGGGGTTCACATTCCTGGGATTGCCCCCGGGGCGCCAAAGGGAACCTGACTCCTTCCCCTAATTGCTGCTGAGAGAAGGACTGAGCACTCCCAGAGGTAAGGTCAGGACCGTAACAAGAGAGAGTTCTGCAGTCTCTACGAGCATGCCTTATCTCTGAAATGTACTCAGGAAGTCCAGGCTCAAAGGGGAGATGGATGAACAGCGTGAACAGCTACAGGGACGCACTGGAATGAGCGCAGGGCAAGGGGGCTGAAGACCTGAGTCCCAGCCTAACTCATGCTCTGAGTTGTGCACAGCCTTGGGGGATGGCTCTCCTGCTGGCCTCAGGCTCTTCCTCTATAAAAGGGGGGTGGGGGGGTGGTGATAACCCCCATGCTTGCTTCCTTCCCTTTCTTAGATTCTGTGACTGGGTTGGTAAGGTTTTGTATAAATGACGTTTCCTGGCAAAGCACAGGAGGGGCAGGGGGCACACTCTGGGACATCCCTAGTCCTTAATCCTTAGAGAGAGGAAAGAGATTATTATTAGACAAAATATGAATATTTTTTAAAGGTGGATTCACCCTTGCCTATAAATTACCTTGATGAAATATCACTTTTAAATACTAAACTCCCTGGAGTCTATAACAAACAACCATGCACATTAAAAGCACTTAAATCATAGATAAAATTCAAATTTATTTCTTAAATTAAAAAGGCCTCCCTTTCAAAATCTATGAGGGCAAGTGATTTTTTTTTCTTCCTTATACTTTGTAATATTTTCCATCTTTTTATATTTAACACATATAGCTTTCATCATCAGGAAAAACTGCTATCTATGAAAGTCTAAGCAGTAACAATATGCCAATAATGGGACTTCCCAAGTGTCAATCTCCTCACCCTTCATTCATAGAATCTAAGAATGAAGAGTGATGGGGCCAGGACATTCAGCCCCATTACCACAATTTCATCTATTGTCCCAGCATTTCCCTCACTGATCCTCCTGGTGGCATGCTAAGCTATGATTCCTGCTATAAGTTAGGTTTGGACATCTTCTTGCTCAGCTTCCCAGACTGTTGGTGAAAGAGGACCTTTCTGTGGACACTGGTTCAGTTTGGTTCTGTAATGTCAAGAATTTGAAAATTTAAAGTGGATTGGTTAAAAAAAAAAAAAAAAAAAAAAAAGCAGGTTGCAGGAGGTGTGCCGTGATGTTACGTTACCCATTTCAAACATCTTAGAAGTATTAAGGTATACTTAATGCTTAAACAAGTAATTATATGAAAAATTGCCCAAGGCTTAATTTTTTCAAACTTCTATAAGAATTTCTAAGACTGCCAACTTCCCTAACAGAATGGTGATGGACTTTCCCAAAATGGACCTCAATGCAAGTTACCAGCACTGGCTTGATGAGAAAGAGGGCACTCTCTTCTCAGCAAGATAGGTGAGATAGAGGCGTACTCTTTGAGGGCAAATACTAACTTGGTCAAATTTCTATTTGTTAGAGACCCTTTAATTTTCCTACAAACTGCTGGCACTCTAACACTCTTTGGACCAACCAAACAACATTTTTGCATAATGAAACTCACCATTCTGACCACACTGAGCATGAAGTGGTGAGCAACAACGACCGAACACACGGGTGGTGCCAGCCCCTCTGCTGTGCAACTCATTGCACCAAGACCTCTGCTGGTTGGGGTACAATCTTACCTAAGCCTGGTTTAGGTTAAAGGCTTGATCACGTTCACAAGCTGCCCTCTAGCCTTTGGAATTGGCACCTTTGAAGTTGGAATGGCCTTCTAATTTATGACTTATTTTCATCATGAATCTACTATATTTGCTTCCCTCAAAATAGATATCCTTAGTGAAACTGTAGTTCAATACAAGAAGCTAAATCTTTTCAATCTTGAAGAATAAATTTCCATTTGGGTTATCAAGACACAGACTGTTCTAATGACTTGTGTGAGGCTGCAGTGAAAACACTAAGCCTACTGGGACACCTCCACTGGCCCCTTCACTGTGGAGACTGCTCAACCCGTCCTCCCTGTCTCCAGTCCATGCTCTTCTTCCGTCTTTACTCACCTTACACAGAGGCCTCCCTAGAGAGCTGGGGTCCTCGCCTACTCAGATAAACACTGCTGTGCAGGTCAAAGTCAGACTCTACCCTCTTCCCCTAACATGGCTGCCCTCCAGCTGCGACGTTAGCTTTGCTTAGATTAGATGGAATGAGCCCTAGACTTCTCCTAGGTTGCCAAGATGAGAATTAAAGGGTCTGAGAGACATGTAATACATAAACATAAGGCTGCCTCAGACTATCTCAGAGCTGCTCTTCTGAAGAACACAACACAAACAATACAGCACCCTTGTGGCCTTGGATTAAAACAGGGTCAATTACCTGCAAATCAACTTTTTCCTCCTATAAAACCAATATTTACTATTGAAACATTTTCTTTTTGAAATTTAACAAAGAAAAGAAAAAAATGTACCTTCAATACATACTTACATACTTACTAAAGGACCCAAGCAGCAACTTTGACCTAATCCTTATTTCTATTTGATTGAAATCAATCATGAAACACTAAAACTTTGGGGTGGGGGGGGGGAAATGCTGGGAAAAGTGCAGTGCTCTCAACAGCATTTACTCATTATTCATTCAATGAATAGTTCTTGAACCCCTACTCTGTACCAAGTGCAATGGCTTCTCACTCTCTCATTTTATTGCTAAGACCAAGGCCTAGCCTAGAATGACCTGCTAATTTGAGGTACCACGGTTGGGCCAGGATCTAAATTGGCTCTTTGCACCCACCCAAGGTGTTCCCAACCTGCTAAGCCAGTTACCCTTGGGACGGGAGTTGTGAGGTTGGCGCTGCCTCTTTATGAGTTGTCAAGCTAAGTGACATCAAGGCACAGGGCCTTGGCCACTATAGGCCCCCAAAAAGTATTTTTTGAATGATTACGGAGAAGCAGAAGGAAAAATGCCGCAGCTGAAACTCGAAGAGCCAGCAACCTTGCAGGCTGGCACTGTGATTGGAAACATGCTGACCCATTTGTGAAGTACATGAACTGCCAGCTTCCCATTTTTCCAAGATACAGTGTTTCTCATTTTGGGATTTTAAGAGGTTTGTAACCTTTGAGGTCTAAATCTTTGTTCTGAAATACTTTCACTTTTCTCTCCTGTATGGTGAAAAAGAATTAGCACAGTGTGGGCAGATTTCAAAGCCAAGCTTGGTCATGCAAGGGTGAAGTATGCTCCTCTTCAGGGGCATAGGCAGACATGCTGCAAGGAAGCTCAAGGCAGGGCAGGTGTGCAAAGCAAACTGCTGACCTCTTTTTCTCTTTCTGATCTTCTAGGGTTCGTCCTAGCCTTTCTTCTCTGGTTTTTCTTATTTTTTTCTTCTTTCATGCCTTTTACAGGGTCCTGGACTACTTCTGAGGTGGGGGCTGTGTGGTTGCTCATTGACCAATCAGAGATGGCATTAGAGCTCCAATGAGAGTTGACAGGGTTGGCAGGAAGCAAGGGAGAATTTGCTCCTGGAGTTGCATATTCTAAAGAACTGGTTTCCACAGGCTGAAATTCGTAATAATCCCACTCCAGGCCACTGGAGGTCATTCTTCAACTAATTCTCAATCTTTAACATGACATAAAACAGTATCTGTAGAATATGAAGTTAGGAGTAAATTCTTCATTAATGTTCATAACATTAACATTTTCTATTTCTACCCATCACCCAATATAAGTAACTTCCAAATTATTTTTTTTCCCAATAACTAATCTTCCCAGCTTCTTTAAATAACACACATGAAGAGTTTTCTTCCTCAAACTCCTGCATATGTTTCAAAGACTGATAATCAACAGCCACACTAAATACAAAAGAAGGCAGACACAGATCATATCCTGGCAGATATATATTACCCCAGAACAAGCCAAGGTCAATTCTACCTTGTCCTTTCTCACCTTGTTTTGTGTTTTTGTTTAAGTTACCAGGAAGAAGCAATGTACACATTGTCTATCTAGAAAAAGGAAAAGATGTAAGAAAATACTTAATTACAGGAAATGAAAGAGGGTGTTCCTGTCTAAAAGCAGAGATGGCTTTTCTTCAACTGACATGTCTCGCCGTGGCTGTCCGTGCTACTTGCTACCTCACTGGATATAAAGAGCAGCAGTTCTAGGGAATTAGCATGGCTTTTGCTGCATGAGAACGCAGTGATACGCGGTGTTCAGGAACTGGGGCAGGGAAGGTTTTGGATTGGTAGGGGCAAGGCTGCCTGGCATTGCAGCCTTGTCTCAGTAACAAGCAAGGGATTTAATTATGTAAAGAGAAGACAAGAAGCATCCCAGCAGGTTCTTGCCACCAATTCAATGCCCTGCCTTTTCTGTGGTCACAATCTCCCTATATTTTTGCTCCTGTCATTTAAGGATATGACATAATCAGGATTGTTATGATGGCTACAGTGCAGGGAAATAAAATAGTACTTTAGCTTAAGGTAGCAGTAAACAGCTTAGAGCTAAATCAGCATCTTTTAAAAATAACATCCTTGGTGACCCAAAGGATTTCAGATATAACCAAGGATTTATGAAAGAAATTAGACAGCTTTCTGACCACAAATAAAACAACATCATATATTGTTATTTCTTTGGAGATGCTGTGTTGTCACTTGTAAGTGTATATACCAAATGTTAGGACATTATATAAGGAGACAACGAAAACTAGGTGCACTTGGTAAACTACACCTAGCACACCTGAGGGTCTGAAATTTGAATACCACTCATAACCACAGACATTAAAGGTGAATTTAGATGAACTTATGATGAGTGCAAACGCTCTAAGGTAATATTGTGTTTCTCATGGAGGTTATTTATTTCTTATCCTATCACACACATTAGAGTTGAAACAGATTCTGAAAATAGTTTCCAATCACATTATCATAGACTCATTTCCTAATATCTCATTAGCATACAAGTTACAAAATCATGTCTATACCCCCTTCTTAGAGAATCTACCTTCCCCAAAGACCCAACAGGGTAACCCTATGTACTACGTGATGTCACCCAGACACTGCTGATGGACTCAGGAATGGACACTTAACCCCCGAGGTGCCAATCAAATCCCTCTCTAGATAACTTAAATGAAGAGACTCAGTGACTGAGTCGAGTGAAATCCAAGTCTTAATAATGGCAGTGCACTAGAGTGAACTCTCACTGGAGGCATCCTCCCCACCTTTTTTTCTTCCATGAGATGTGTCCTTTTTAATTTCTTGGGTAGATTCTTTTCAACTAAATGTACACTATGAGAAAGCAAGGTGGAAAAAGGGGGAAAAATTAAGTCCTGTCTCTTCTCCAATGGTAAACTTGGTCAATGACATTTCCAGTAGGCGCTGCCCCCACACTAGGGTGTGTGTGTGTGTGTGTGTACGCGCGTGTGTGTGTGTGTGTACGCGCGTGTGTGTGTCTTTGTGTGTTGAGGAGTGGGGTACACAGGCAAAATGCCCTCAGGGCTCTGTGTTTGAATGATAATAGATAGGAAATGACCAATCACTGGAAAAACCTCCCCACACCCCCCAAACTCTAATCTTGCTATTTGCTACTGAAAATGAGTCTCAGAGAATGCCTTCAAGAGGAAGCTTCCTACCAGCTAAAAAGTGCTGGGAGAGCATCTCTTATTCACCTCCTAGCTGGTTACACCGGGTACTATGGATTTCTAGGCAGACAAGCTACTCTGCCAACCCATCCCCCAATAGAACGATGGTTTCTACTCACATCGTCCTGGACATCGAGGTCACAGCCAGCCTTCAGCAAGATCTGGACCACAGACAGATGGCCCTTATTGGCAGCAAGATGCAGAGGGGTCCGGCCATGCTGTTAATGCAAAGGAAAGGACACATTCAGGAAAGCCATGCAAACCACTCCCCTTGGGTAAGGATGACACAGTGGCTTTTTCAGGGAGATCACTTTCCTTCTCCCTCCCTCATTTTGGCAGGAGATTCTTAGAGATTTACTCAAAATTCATATGGATTTACTCAAGTTTATCAGTTAACCCCTATGGTTGGCATTGTAATCAATGAACAAAATATGCTCAAAATGTAAAAAGTTCTTTTAGTACATCATTTCTATTCCCTGTGTATCAAATCCTATAAGACAGTTTCTATCAAGTAGCAAAATGATATTTTCCCACTGATGCTAATGCTAAGGGATAATGAAGTGAATCTGGTTTGGGAAAGAGGTGGGGGACCTACAAATGACAAACTAGCCAGACCCAGCAAACACCAGCTAGTTAACTAATTAACTAAAACTAACGACCAAATGCACCTGGAAAGAGTCTCCCTCCTTTCTTTCTTTTTTTATTAAACAAATCCGTTTTATTGATACATATTAACAAAGCATACAATTCATTCAAAGTGTACAATCAACAGTATTTAGTATAGTCACATAGTTTTGCAGTCATTACTTCATTCATTATTGGAACATTTTCATTATTTCAAAAATAATAAACAAAAAACAAACAAGAAAATTCTTCACTTCTCAATGTTTCCCCTGCTGTATCCCTCTTTTTAAAAACAAACTTTTAAATTATGAAATATTACAGACATACAAAACTATAAATTATATGGAAAAATGTGTATACCCACTAAGCATTTTAAGCAAACAAACGAAAAAACCAACTCAGGGGAACCAATGTGGCTCAGTGGTTGAGCGCCGGCTTCCCACATATGAGGTTCTGGGTTCAATCTCCAGCGCTGGTACCTCAAAAAAAAAAAAAAAAAAAAAAAATCGCCATTCCTGTGAACCCCTCCTACATCTCATTTCCCCCTTCCATCCCTGGAGGTAACCACCACCTCAAATTTGGTATCCATCATTCCTTTGCACTCACTATATATATATATATATATATATATTTTTTTTTTTTTTTTGTGCACTCACTATATTTTTATTACATTTTGCAGCCATAAATAATGTGGCTAATAAGCACTATTTTGCTTATTTTCAAACCTTATATAAATGGTATTAAGCTGTACATGTCCTGCAAGTTTTCCTCCAAAATTAACTTTTCGAGATTTTTTTTTGCATATTGTTCCAGTTCGTTTATTCATTATTTATCTGTTCTCCTCCTGATGGGCATCAGGTTGTTTCCGATGGTTTGCAGAGCACGTGTGTGCACGCCCCCTGTGCACCTGAGTAAATTATTGGCCCTGTTGTTGGGTCAAAGAGAAGACTGTTCCCTTCAACTGCCCCAAACATGAGGGCTCCTGTAGGACTACCCTGAGGGAGATGCCTAGAGGAAAGAACACTCTTCAGTGACAACCAACTTCTCTCCAGAGAGCTGACTTTACCAAACTCCTAATTCTCAAGGAGACTTCATATTCCCTTTGCTTCCTCCCTCAGGTTTCACAGTGAAGAAATGTTTGCAGCCCCTGCCTTAATCACCATTGTAACCACTGCCCTCCACCTACGCTGAAACACTCCCCCCCCCCCCCAATAAGGTCTCATGTGGTCTTAAGTCCCATTTGGCATCTCAATTAAGATTCCCAAACACCTTTATTGATCTTAATAAAGTTCGAGTTTGTCTTAGGTAGCTAGCCATGGAGGAAATCAGAGTTAACAGACAATAAAGGATATTAATTTTTAACCATGACTGCAATCAAAATACTAGAATGATTCTGGAAATGGGAAAGAAGGAGGTCAGAGCTCATGTTAAATTTAAAATTCTTAATTAAGAAAAAAGTTACTCCCAAGAAAGTGGGCTATAAAAAGCCTTCATAAAAATGGCAGCATCCAAGATGAGATAAAAGGAGTGACCTTCCTTTGCTGACTATTGTGCTCAGCTGTGAGCCATTTAACCTTGAGTCTTTAAATGAAACCGCCCACAGCTGATCCAATGGAGCACCATGCCTAGGCTCTACTCCCTAGGCCTGTCCCAGGTGCCACCTGTCTGGCATCAATGAGTCCTTGTCACGTCCTTGACATCTAATAAGTGACCTGCACATAGTTTTCTGAAGCATTCTGAAATTCAGGAAAATTTACCATATTTGTGAGGAGAAAACTGCATGTGCTGTGAGGAAGTGCTATGACAGCATGGTGGCTGGGACACAAACGCTTTTGGGCAATCCAGAAACACACCATGATGAGGTGAAGTTGCCTGAGAGAAAGGCTGGAAAAGAGACCACTGGCTGAGGAGGTGCAGGGTGCTGGGGCCATGGGAGGCACCAGGGAACAGTCTGTCAGCAACCAGATTTACTGGTGGAGAAGTTGAGGCCCAAAGAGGCTAAAGGCTTTGTCTGTGTGAACACAAAAAATCAGAAGGCAGGAGAAGGACATGCTGCTGTGGTTCAACCTAAATCACATTTAGAAAGTATAATTACTAACAAGATGGCTCTGTACTGGAGGCACCTTTTTAATACAAAGCCAGCAACCGGTGGAGAAAGGAAAGTCAGGAGGCATTGAAGCCCAACAGGCTTGGTTCAAATCCCAGCTCTGCCTGTTAATACTTGTGTGATTTTGTGCGAATCACTTAATCTCCTAAACCTGTTTCCTCATCTGTAAAAGGGGAATAGCCCTCCACCACCCACCCAATGGGCTTGGAATAACAATAAATGAGGTAACCTACACCATCTAACGCAAATTTCCCTTCCCTCTGATTGCCCTCAGCTCCCACCACTGAGAACATCTGGCCTTTCCTTTTTTTTTTTTTTTCCCCTACACCACCACACCTTTTCCTAACAAAAGTCAGTTAAGATACAGTCATTCCTCATTATTCATGGATTTCATATGTGTGAATTCTCCTCACTAAAATTTATTTGTAACCCTAAAATCAATACTCATAGTGCTTTTGTGGTCATTTGCAGACATAGGCAGAGTGGCAAAAAATTTGAGTGTCCCAACATGTACATTACTAGCTGAAGTCAAACAAGGCCTTCTTGTTTTAGCTCTCATAATGCAAACAAGTGCCTTTTCCGCGGTATATTTAGTGCCATGTTTTTTGCCTTTTGTGCTTTTTGTCGGTGATAGCAATATTTAAAATGGCCCCAAGTATAATGCTGAAATGCTGTCTAGTGTTCCTAAGGGCAAGAAGGCTGTTATGTGTCTTATGGAAAAAATACACGTGTTAGATAAGCTTTGCTAAGGCATGAGTTAATGTGCTGTTGGCTGGGAGTTCAATGTTAATGAATCAACAGTTTATTTAATGATATTCAATCATATGCTCCCAACGCAACATATGATTAAACTTGCTTAAATTTCTGTTCAGAGGCTTCGTTTAAATGTTGCTCTAAAATGTTCTGAAGGATGCAAATATTCTTGCTGTCCTGATTTTGTGATAATCAGGGTAGGCTAAACATTCGCTATATTAGAAACCATGCATGTGTCCCCAGACCTAGTTTTTCTCCCTGGGTCTGGTTTTTAGAATGCTGGTGATAAACTAAGCCTGATTTATTATACAACCATCCTGTATGGGAAAAGACTGTAATTTTGGGTATCTTTGGTCAAATTTAAGTGATATAGCAGAGGGACAGATGTGACTTGGGTGGCTGTGTGTCCGACTCCCATATAGAGGGACCTGGGTTCGACCCCTGGGACCTCCTGGTAAAAATTTAAAAAAAAAAGGAAAATATAGAAGATATGTGGACCACCAGGCTCCATGCGTGGGTGAGCCGCCAGGCCCCATGAGCGGGTGAGCCACCAGGCCCCGCAAGCCACGCAGCAAGATGATAACATAACAGGAGAGTGACACAAGGCAGAGCCAAGCAAGATGCACCGAAAAAACATAAGGTGGCACAGACAGTAGAGATACATCAGAGATTCCGAGGATCAAATCCCAGTGAAGACAGGAGAAGGATGAGAAGAGAGGGCAGGAAACAGACACAGAGAGTTGCCCTGTGAAAGGACACGGAAACAACAAAAATGGGGCGGGGGGTAAAAATTGATAAAAGTAAATAAATAAATAAATCCTTAAAAAATGTATAGGGGAGGAAGATACGGACTATAGTTAGTAGTAATACTTTGACGATGCTTTCATGATTTGTTAAGAAATGTTTCACAGCAATGCAGGGTGTTTGTGCGGGTGAGGTGTGGGAGCCCTGTATGATGTTATGCATGTTTGTTTTGTAAGATCACGATGTTTACTGAACACTTATAGTTTATGTATGTTCATGTATGAATTATATACTTCAATAAATTGTTTTAAAAAAAAATGTTCTGAAGGCAACGATAACTGTTTCTAGATGGGGTTAAATGTGGGAAGTCTCTAAAAGGCTGGAGAAACAAAGAACTTCCTAGAAAATCACTGTATGCAAATTTAAGGAAGAAGCAAAAGATATAAGATGTCTTTAAACAACAGGGTTATGTATTTATCAGTTGAGGGGAAATGTTGTGTCCAGAGGTTTGTAGGAACCTAACCCTGTATTTTTCCTAGGGCCAATGGTTTGGAATCCAGTGTTGGCAAGTTTATAGAATGCAACTACCTGGAATGAGGAAAATCGACTCTATTTTCACTGGCAAACAGATCTGGATCAACAGTCAGATAAGGATCACTCTGGCACCAGCTTTTAGCTGGAGGGTCAGGTTCCCACCTGGCCAGCCCTGATCTGCTGGAAGTATCTTCTCTACCTGGAAGTCCCTTCTCCAAACTATGCCTCTTCTGATTCTCCAGTGTTCCCAGCCTTGTCCTTGGCACTCCCATGGTACTTGGCTCCGTCAGGAAACCACTGCCTACTGCTTGGAGTGTCATCCTGGGTGCTAGTATCTCCTTCCAACTAGGTGGTGATCTTGTTAGGGCAGGGACTGTGTCTTCAATGAATGAGTCATACTGACTCTGGGGTGGAGTGGGGCCATATCAGTGGTTCCAGTGTCCCCCAAACACAGGACAAACTGGGGCTACCTGGAATACTGGAGCAAATTCCAGTCCCAGGCTAAACCTCAAGAAAGGAGAGCCTAGGGTGGTTGCAGACTCAAGGTTCTAGGATGTTTCGACTTCTCAGAGGAGGTACAGACCTTCTGGGGGCTTCAGAAGCTTCTGAGCAGCTGCATGACATGGGGGTCTCTCTGAAGAGGGTCTGTGTCCCCCTCACCTGTCTGGCTCTTTTTTGACAACTGGTAGCAAAGGCAAGTGACTAAGATTTTCTACTAGAGACCTGAAGCTGTCTACTTCTGCCCCTGGACTTTCCTAATACAAGAACAGCTCCCTTACACGGACACTCACAATCCACCAGAGAGGAGCAAGAAAGAAACAGAAGAGTTCTTGCTTTTCCAGAAAAGCAACAAAAGTAGACTCTTCCAGGGGTTGGCTGCTCCCAGCCAGCACATGGGGAACTTCCAGGCCATGCCTACCTCATAGGGAAGACTGGAACTCTCCTACAGATAAGGAAGCAAAGAAAGGCTGCTCTTTAGAGGGTCTCGATGTCTTAGACTCAAGGAAGCAACTGCTCTCATTTCCATATCCCCTATGACTGGCCAGTGGAAGAAATGAGAACAGGGAAAAAAAGACTATGTGCTATAAATGATAAGGGGAAAAAGTTTTTGAAGCATCAATTGCCCTGGGTCCTACCCTGGTTACCCTCAAAGACCAGTTTAGCCTGGCTCAACCTAGACTCTGGTGGGCCCTGGGAGACCAGTAAAATGATGACAACAGCAGCAGCTAGCATTTCCTGGGAACTTACTGCAGGGTAGGCCCTGTGTTGTGGACTGAAATGATATCAACAATCTTGAATCCCCAACACATGTAAACATGTTTGGACCGCAAAATAGAATGTAATGGGAAGCAGAGTGCCTCAAGCGATTGAGCTCCTATCTACCACACGGGAAGTCCCAGGTTCGGTTCCCGGTGCCTCCTAAAGAAGATGAGCAAGACAGCGAGCTGATGTGATGGACTGGCACGGCAAGCTGCAACAAGATGATGCATCTTGCAACAAGATGACGCAACAAGAGACACAGGAAGAAAACATTGGAGACACAACAAAGCAGGGAGTGGAGGGGGCTCAAGCAATTAGGCGCCTCCCTCCCACATAGTAGGCCCTGGGTTCGGTTCCTGGTGCCTCCTAAAGGGAAGACAAACACACAACGAACAGACAGCAAGTGCAAACAACAAGAGGGTGGGAAGGAATAAATAAGTAAAATAAATCTTTTTTTTAAAAAAGAATATAAACAAATTGAGAAAAACACCAAAATATTGTAAACATGTTGGCTTCAAATAGGATGTAAAAAACATGTTTGTTTTTTTTTACAAGTGATAACCACACATTTGTGCAAAGAAATGATATGGACTGGCTTACTGCTGGTCTAGACTGGCACTTCTCATACAAATACCCAGTGAAAATTCTGTGCCAGTGAGAGTCAGGTTGAGGCAGACTGACCTCCAGTCTGACTCCTGGCTGCAATGCCCATGCTGTGTTTGGAAGAACTTGCTGTAGGTATCTCTGACACCTGCAGTCAGATCCCCTCCCACTGCCAGCTTAGGATCCTCCAATGACACCATGATGGACCTGCCTTGTTGAAAGGTATTCACTGCAATCGAGTGGCTCTTGGTGTGGAATAGGTAACTTAGCATCCCTCAACTCTTACTGCCCTTAAACTGTAAGCTAGATTCAACTAGTCACAAGACTTGCCTCGGGAAAAAACTGCCTGAGAATAAGTAGATCTTAAAGTCAGTGAAACTATAACTGTCTGACCTTTCCTTCCTTGTGTAAACAATATGAACATCTGCTTCTTTGATCATAAAGCATTCTGTAGAAGTCACGCGAACCCCTGCATGCCTGGATAGACATCTTTAAATGTATGTACTTTCAATCTTGAGCAAAGTGTTGCATTCTTTTAGAGTTATGCTGATGCCTCACTTGCATGTAGCAACCACTATAAAAGACCCACCGACTTCTCGGTAGGTGTGGATGATCAAGCTCAGAACTGCCATCTCTCCTGTTGCCAAGGACATGACCCCACATAAGCCCTAAATAAATGCTCATTTATGTGCCAAGCTGGACTTGTCTGCGTTGTTCTTTGGTTTGATGTATCCCTCTCAGTTCGGCAGGAAGCTGTTTTATGCAGCGCCTCACTAAACCCAGAACAATTGGCGCAGTCGGCTGGAAGTGTCAGACCAAAGTATGAGCTGGAGTGGGGAATCCATGGGGGAGATCCCGAGTAGCCTTCACCTCTGTGGGGGAAGGGATCACCTGGTTGCTTGATTGTTGCGGACTTCTGCGTGAGTATGGGGATGCCTTGAAAATGCCGGAAGGAATAGAACATGTATTCCAAGAAAAAAAGATTATGAAATTTAATAAAGATAGTAAACACACTGCTGTAGTAGCCTATGTGTAGACACACATAGGCTGGCTGTCATTATGGGCAGTATGGTTAGCTACAGCAGACTGTCTCAAGAAAGACAGAGAAATCTGCAGGTTGAAGAATTACAACTAGAAAGAGATATGTGGACTTCCAATTCCACTTTAGTGACAGGTCTCTCAAAACAGCTAGATAAAAGAGAGGAAGACCTGGAGACACTAGCTTGTCATTTCTTAAAATTAGGGGGTCATAAACAAACATGACCAAGGGTTTGGGCTATGTTCGCTAGAAAAGGTTGGTATCTAAAGTCATGGAACCCTTGGGAAGATGAGAATAGCAATACTGTTGTAGAAGTTATTGAAGAAGAGACCCCAAATCCTCGAGTCCAATCCTTTATACAGAGGAAAGCTAAATCCCAGGTACAACATCCAGCACAAGCAGGAGTGCTAAATGGTGGACATATTAATGAATCTCATAGGGTAGATATTCTGCTGGAGAATTGATTGAATTAGGAAAAACTTTCTAGCAACAACCTAGGAGATCCCTAACAACCTGGATGGTACAGTTTTGGGACAGCAGGGCTGATGGGATCAGCCTAACTGCTGAGGAAGCAGAAAATCTGAGTAATATCACCACCAATCCTGCCTTAAGGCAAAAATTGCATAATTTGCAGAATACCCCAGGGACACATTCTCTCATGGACTGGCTGATTCTTGCATGTTGAGATATTTAGATGATACAGGAAGAACTCCCAGACCCACCCAGTGGGTGGAGAACTACAGAGAAAGGCCAGGTAATGCTTTGGGAATTAGGAATGAGAGAAACTATTTATGATCAGACTTTTACAGGGCCCGATGGTACCATGTTTACAGGAAAAATTAGGTAGAAAATTATACATTATGGACCTAGGGAATGGTATGGCACTCTGGTAGCCCTTTTAAGCTCATTAGTGATCCAAGAAATTTATGTAGTGGGTGAAGCCATGGTTGATTTGAGTAATTTAGACAGAAACAAAGAACTAGTAAGAAAGATAATGAAAGGACAACAGAGAAAAGACATGAAAGGAGAACAGCCCTCTTGGGGATCCACACCCAGGGCTAAGGGTCTTTTGAAAGCAGGCATTTGCTCAGCAAGACAGATAAGAAACCAAATGTTGTGCTGATTGGTTTATGGAAAACCTTAAAACCTAAACAGCAATTTACAAAACTAGCTACCCCTGGAGACGGGGTGACCATAGTACCATCACCTCCATCAGAAAATAATCTCATAAGGTGGACCCCTGGAAGCCCTTCTCTGATGGGGAAGCCAAGGTTGCCTATACACACGTGAGCTTACTCTTTATTGGACACTGTAACAAAAAAACAACAACAAAAAAACACGGGCATTAGTAGATAAAAGAATTGAATGCATCCTAATTTATGGCAATTCTGAGAAACATGGTAGAAGGCTATGGCAATTCTGCCATCAGAGTAAGACTGACATGTCTTCTTTTCATGGTGGGCAATTACCCCCAGGGAATATGTTGTGCATACATCTCCCCAAAAAGAAAACACCTTCAGGATTGATGTTTTAATGGGCCACACTTTACATACCACTGTTGGAGAATTCCACCTACAGGTGCTAGTGGTCAAAGCTGCTTTACAGGTTAGGCTAAATGGAAACTGGTCGTTCTACCTCAGTTGTGCATGTAAAACAATACTGCTTGCCAGGCAGACATCAGAAAATAACTGACACAAAGAATTGGCTAGAGTACAAATTATATGACCAACCCAAAGTCCTTGTAATAGCTCCGTATGGCCAGTGAAGAAGCCAGATAGCACTTGGAGAATGACGGTGGACTACCAAATTGCTGCATCAAAACATGCAGCAATTCCCAAGATAGCTGAATTACTTGATCAGCTAACCAGTAAACTGGGAAGTGCTCATGCGTATTAGATCTTGAAAATGCTTTCTTCAGCCTTCCTTTTAGACTAACAGTCCCAAGATCAATTTGCTTTCATGTGGGGAGGCCAACAATGGCCATTCACTGTTTCACCCCAAGGACATTTACATAGGCCCACCATCTGCCATGGGATGGTGGCCTGGGATCTTTCAACAATTGTCTTGCCATCAACTGTTACCTTATATCATTACACTGATGATGTTATGTTAACTTCTGATTCTTTTGCAGACAGCTTTGACTATTGTGCTTGGTGGGTTAAAAGCTGGAGGATTGGAAGTCAATCCTAACAAGATTCAAGGGCCTGGGGTAGTAGTAAAATTCTTGGGCATCACATGGTCAGATAAAGTAATAGAAAAAATTTTACAACTTGTTCCTACCACAGTTATGAGGCAGGTTAGTATAGGGGTAAGAGATGAGTCACAGGAGGGACCCAGCAGAAAACATGGCCATGAGACCCTGCCCGGAAACCTCCTGAGGGGAAGGCTGCTACTAAAGAACAAAGCTGGAAAGACCCCAAGAGACCCTGACCATGAGGTTCCATTTGGAACTCTTTCCAGGGTCAAGGGGAAGCCCTGGGTAACTCCAACAGGCCTCCCTCTGGTGCCCTGAGAGCTAAAAGGCGGGGATTGTAAGGCAACCAACCAGAACAGCAAACAGCTGGGGCCCCTCCCCAACGTTAGGAAAGGGAAGGAGAAAAGGTCTTAAAAGGCCTAACCCAGGGCCCCACATGCGCAACTCATCCTGTAGCACGCCCACAATCCATGTCTCGGATTGTGAACTTATCTCTTCTCTTGTTTCTTAATAAACTCTTTACTCCCTTGCCTACCCTATGGCATGTCCTTAAATTCTTTTACGTGCCATAGCCAAGAACCTAGAAGCCCAGAACTCAGAGCATTCTGCTAACAGTTACACAGCTGCAGGCTTTTATAGGGCTCCCAGGTTACTAAAGGATACGTATACCACATTTAGCTCAAATCCTCAGACTTTTACATGCTTTCATAAAAGGAGGAAAACCTTGGGACTGGGGAGATAAAGAGCAAAAGGCATTCGAGCAAGCCAGGCTCCTGGTCTCCCAGGCCAACGTCCTTTATTGTCCCCTGTCCTAACACCGTTGTATTTCAGAAGCAACTAGAAACACTGAAGGTTTGAGTTGGGGTCTCTATGGCAAAGCAACCCTCAGGCATTAGCAATGCCCTTAGGAATTTGGTCACAGAGGCTTAGAACACCTTGGTGGAGCAACAACTGTTGGAAGTATATAAAGCCTTCCAACAAGTTGAGTCCATTTCAGGGCCTCAGAGTGTAACTGTAAAAACAGCCTACCCCATAAAAGGTTGGATAGAAAGGCTACTAACTAAACTAGTCAGGAGTGACCCAGTTGCAGACGTTACAGAAAAGGCATGCTTATCTGCAGCAGAGGGGGTAATGTCCACTAGCCTCCTCAGTCAGGCCTCACAAGTCCTCAGTCCTATAGCATTTGAGCAACCAGACTGCCCACCACAGATAGGCTCCTGCCTCCATCCTACCTACAATACATGAGGGAAATCCTCCAATTCCTGAAATGCTTGGTTCAGTGATGGGTCCAGCAAAGGAAATACTATAAAATTGGATGCCGTGGCTATGGAGATGCAACTGGTTTCTGGTTTAGGCAGAGCAGCCATTGGGCTGAATTAAGGGCTGCATGGATGGTAATTACTAGAGAAACATGGCCCATCACCGTCTGCACTGATAACTGGGCTATATATCAGGGCCTCAGCTTATGGATAAATCAATGGCATAAAGGTGACTGGCAAGTGATGAGACACCCATTATGGGCACTACACTATTGCAAGAGATTTACAATCACCTCCAAGCCGGAGGCATCCCTGACAGTTTATCATGTCCCTGCACATCAAGAAAGCTCCCCACCTGGGAACCAAGAAGCGGATGCTTTAGCTCGCATTTGTCTAATCTGCCCTACACCCACTGAAGCAGCCCTATGGCTACACAAAAAGAGTGGCAAGAGAGGAACTACTATGGAGTGGCACATGGCTAAGGCACTAGACATTCCCACCAAATATTCAGACCTGGTTCATGGGATTATACAAGAATTTTTTGGGGAGGTACTGGGGATTGAACCCAGGACCTCGTACATGGGAAGCAGGTGCTCAACCACCGAGCTACATCCGCTCCCAGTGAGAATTGATTTTTTTCATTCATTTGTTTTTTGTTTGTTTGTTTTTAGGAGGCACTGGGGATCGAGCCCGGGACCTCATATATGGGAAGCAGGCGCTCAACCACTGAGTTACATCGGCTCCCCTATATCATACAAGATTGTGAAGCCTGTTCTTGGCTTTGGCCATGGACAGTGCCCTACAGCAGCAGCTATGTACATAGAGCCAACATACCCTTACGGGACTGGCATATAGATTATGACCCTTGCATGTCAGTGCCGGTAAATGCTACATGTTAACCTACGTGGATACTAACATGGGCCTTCTACAAGCCTTTCCAGTAAACCAGGCTACCCAACAAAGGGATAAAATGGCTCAGTAGTCTGTACAGAATACCCCGTCACATAGATAGTGACCAAGAAATGCAGTTTACCAGGCATGATGTACAATAATGGGCTAAAGAACAAGATATTGATTGGTGTTTTCACCTATCCTATAACCCCACGGGAGGGGCTGGTAGAGAGCAAAATGGCTTGCGAAAACAACAAATAAGGCAACTCACTGAAAATCACACTTTGCAGGGCTGGACCTCGGTGTTAACTGACTCGTGTATTTAAACCAGGCCCCCAACAACTTCATGTGGTGTCCCTCCATTTGAGTTACTGGCATTTGAGTAACTGCCAGTTAGTACAACCTCTAAAATAATAAAGGTATCTGCTCTATCACCCAGTCATTCCCCTGAAATGGATGGAAACACGCTGCTGCTGAAGACTGCTGTGGATTTACCAGATGGCGATGGCTCGGTCTCTTTAGTCCTACAGTGGATATGACCTCCACTCTGGCTGTTTCATTATGCCGCAGGATGCTATGCAACAGGCCGGTGGAACACTGGAGCCAACCTTCCTGTTCTCATAAGTTCCAACGGTACTACAATATGTCAACTGCATGAAAGGCATACCACAGGGGCAAAAAGTGATGTGGGTAGACCCTAAAGAAACACAACTGGCATTATGGCATGCTTCTTATGGAGGGTTGACAAGTATGGTAAGTGCAGATCTCGTCCATTCTCAGCAAATGTCCCAGGGCCTATGGGAGAAAGTTCCACTGTTAATTTACTCCCCGGAGAAGACCTCCCCCTCCTGGTACCTACTAAACATTTGGACTTACACCCTTAGGCCTCTCGTCCTAATTCATATGGCTTTGTCGTTATAACATCTTCTTTGACAGGGCTGCCACCGTGGCAACAACCCACAATCAATTGGACTGCTGGGTGTATGGATATGTGCTAGCATCCAGCAGGTCCAGTTTCCCCTGGAATATCCTTCCCTTATCTTTGACGAATTGGAGTAATTGACTAAAGACTGCAAATAAGAGCTGCCCTTCTAGATGGCAACTCCCAGAACCTAATGATACTTATAATTATTCTGCCTCTGTTCATTATGTCTCTTCTACTGTCAGGGAACCTACCAATAAGACTCGTCCATCTCTCGTATCAGTTTGGGACGGCCTCACTTGGATGGTAGCTGGATATGGCCTTCTTCCCACCTGACCCCCACTTTTTATTAAATGGACCAATACTTCTGATCCAGGAGCCTGCTGCCACATGGGATTGTTACCATAACAAATATGCAAATGAGTTGTTGCCATCTGGCAGACTGAATGGACTGGATGGCAAACTGTGTCCATTCACCATGGAACTTACATACCTCCACCAGGAGGGGGTTGGTTATGTGGGACCGACTTATGACCATATCTTCCTTTTAACTGCACCAGGAGATACATTTTAGGTTATCCACTCTTACCAGGGTGCATTCACGAGACTACCTGGTATTCCACAGAATCTTCCAGCTTTACAAGATGATTTTAGTTTTAGACTAAAACATTCTCTTTCCTGGTGGGAATGGCCCATTGGCATTTTCCTTCCCAGTGCTGGAGCTTTAGATGCAGTAACACAAATTACAGTCTTAGCAAATTTTACTGCCCAAGCCCTTAGTGACAATGTGGGGCATAAGTATCTTAAATGAAGGAACAGTCCAAATGAGAAAAGAGGTCTTACGAAATCGAATGGCTTTAGATATTCTCAATACTACACAAGGAGGCATCTGTGTGATGATTGGTACCACGTGTTGTGCTTACATACCTGATGAACATGCTAATGTTACTGATACTTTAAATCACCTACAAAACTCTATCTACCATATTGGATGTCTAGGTCTCATGGACTCTTTTTCCTCTTGGCTTACTACCTTGGCCTTGCATTGGAGCTATACTTTACTTTTCGGAATCTTCACTGTGCTTGTTATTTGTTTATCCTATTGTTATCTGTATTGTAGCTGTGGTCTCCTAGCCCAATACTGCCAACTTTAAGATTTATATCCCTGTCTCCATGTTCAGGGGTCTATGTGGAAGAGGCAGCAGAGAAATTTTAAGAGTTGTGGAAGAGGGTGGATTGTGGCATAGATAACTTAGCATCCCCCAACTCTTACTGCCCTTTCCTTAAATTAAACTAAGCTAGATTCAGCTAGTCACAAGATACACTTCAGGAAACAATTGCCTGAGAATAAGTAGATCCTAAAGTCAGTAAAACTGTAGTATTCGAACCTTTCCCTCCTTACATAAACAATACAAACATCTGATTCTTTGATCGTAGTTAAAGCATTCTGTAGAAGTCACGCGCACCCCTGCATGCCTGGATAAGCATCTTTAAATGCATGTACCTTTAATCTTGAGCAAAGTGCTGCATTCTTTTAGAGTTATGCTTATGCCTCACTTGCACATAGCAAATATGATAAAAGACCCAACAACTTCTCGGTAGGAGCTTGAACTGTCATCTCTCCTCCCACTGCTGAGGACAAGGACCCCATGTAAGCCCCCTAATAAATGCTCATTTACTTGTCAAGCTGGACTTGTCCAAGTCATTCTTTGATCTAACAAATTCCTCTCAGTTCAGCAGGAAGCTGTCATTTTATACAGCTCCTCACTATACTCAGAACACTCAGGATGATGGATTTTAAAGACTTTGATAACCTCTATCTTTAAGTGTATTGTGTATCCTGTGCTTTGTGCTTTAAACTTATTGGAAGCTGCAATTAAGGGAGCAAATAAGCTGCATTCAGCTTTTAAACTGAAGTTGGGTAAGAACCTGCTTTACTTTTTATTTCGATCTACTTTTGGTTTGTGACAACAACATTGGCATGACACTCTGTTTTAAGAATTCTACATGTCTTTGCTCATTCCATCTCTTATCAACCCTGTGATGTAGCTACAGCTATTAAACCCATTATACAGATGTGGAACCTGAGGCAAGGAGAGACTCCAACTTGCCCTACGTTATACCACAGGTCTGGAATAAGCCTGCAGCCTCCAGCTCTCTGCCCTGATACCCTTCACCACCTCTCTATGCACAGCCATTCCCTGCTACCTGGCTGTGCTGTGGAGGTGAGGGGCTCCCCTGTCAAAGGGGCACCACATCTCATTCTCAAGGAGTCCACAAGTTCTTGGGTGTTGTTGCATCCCAGATGCTGACCTCTGGGATTGCTTGGCAATAACCTGGATTCCCTAGAATCTCATGGATGAGGAAAGAGGTTTTTCACTCTCACTGTACATCTGAATCATGCATGGAGATTGTCTGTTTGTCTGTCTACACTGATGCCTGAACCCCTCCTCCAAAGTTTCTGATTCAACTGCTCTGTAGTGGGGCCCAGGAATCAGATTTTATACAACCTCCCTAGATGATTCTAATGTGCAACCTGGACTGAGAACCACAAGATGAGATGAGGAGGGGCCAGGAAAAGCCTCCCAGAGTGGCTACTGGCCCTCGGTTAAACCTGCCGTCCTGGACCTGTCTAAGCAGGAGTCATTCCTCTTGCTACATTCTTCATAATGCTCTAGTCCCCACCTGTCAGGCACAAAACACCTAACATACTGCATCGCCACAACCCAGAGCGTCCTGCATCTTAAAAGATTATATAAGCAATAGGATGACATTACTAAAAATTTGGGAAGTTAAAGCAAGTCATCTATAACTCCACCACCCCAAAACAACTCTTTTCATTCTTATCCAATTTTTTTCAGTGCATCTTTGCTATTGACGCTTTTGAACAGTATGGCAGATTGAGATTATTTATAAATTCCAAAAAGAGATTATGTTTGTAAACTGGTCTGTTCCTCTGGGCAGGATACCCTTTGATTGTATTAGATTCAGCTGAGATGTCTTTGATTAAATTAGTTAAGATTGGGGATTTGATTTGACCACATAAGTAGAGTGTAACTCAGTTTGAGTTCCCACCCCCTTCGTGGGTTATGTAAATGGACATTCAATCAAGGAGATGCACAGAAGTAGATACACAGAGAAGATACACAGAGGAAGAGATGCAGCTCCATAGACATGGCAGAGGCCCCGGGAAGAGAGATGAGCCATTCGCCTGATAGTTTACAGCTGACCTTGTGAAGAGAACAGAGCAGCTGAGCCTGGAAAGAAGCCCTGGGGAGAGAGATGAGCCTTATGCTAGCCTACAGCAGAGATTGGAAGAAGCTGAGACCATGGAGCCTTAGGAGGAAGAGGAAGGCTGAACCCTCACAGAGACCGGTAGCCATCTTGCTTCAACACGTGGCAACACTTTGGTGAGGGAAGTAACTTACTCGTTATGGCCTTGTGACTGTTAGCTTCGACCCAAATAAACACCCAAATAAACTTATAAAAGCCAACAGATTTCTGGTATTTTACATCAGCACCCCTTTGGCTGGGTACTGCAAACACCTACATTCACATATCACATAAAATGATCTTGCTTCTAATCTATGGTAAGGTGGAAGGGGGTGGTTGGGCAGTGAATGGGGGTGATAGTGGTATAGTGATGTGATTGGGTTCGATGGTGCTGGAATGTGAGGGGGAGTTGGGTTGGACTATCCATGGAACTGGGGGTGAGCTGGAGGAAGAAGCAGTTGAACTCTGGGGATTTGTAGGCCTGTGGTTAAAACTACAAGAGTGGGAATGATCTTTTGGCAAGTTGGGCAGGGGAAGGTTACTGGTGCAGGGTGTCAGGGTCGGGGAATATGCGGGATAGGGAGCATCTGGGGCATGCCCCTATGGAATATGAAAGTGTTCATATTGCCAGAGTGTGTTATCTCAGTGGGTGGAGACCCATACAATAAACAAGAAAATATTAAACTCCCATCCTGGAGAGTCCTGCTGTGTTCTCAATTAGAGAGGCAAGAATTTCTCGAGAACATAGGCAGTGCCTAATAAAAGAAAATAGACCAATATGTCAAGCCCTCAATATTATTGCATGTAATTATGAACCTTATTCTTCAAAAATGGAAACTTTGTGGTTACCACAGGTTCCGAGGGGAGGAGGAGGGAAGAACAGAATAGATGGAACACGGCATTTTTAGGGCATTGGAATTGTTCTGCATGATTTGCAATGATGGACACAGGCCATTTAAAATTTTGTCAAAACCTATAAAAGTGTACGATGCAAAGTGTAAACTATAATGTATAGTCCATGGTTAGTAGAAGTGCTTCAATATCTGTACATCAATTGTAACAAATGTACCATACACATGTAAAGTGTTATTAATAGAGGAGAGTGGGAGAGGGGGAGGGGGTTTGGTATATGGGAATCCCCTATATTTTCTATGTGGCTTTTCTGTAACCTAAAGCTTCTTTGAAGATAAAACAAACAAACAAAATAAGACACTGGGAGAACATACGGAAGAAATTGTCACTGTTCATAAAAGATAACAGATTTACAGTGATGAAAGACTTGCAAAATTTTATTTTATTTTACTATTTTATTTTAAAATTTTATTTGTTATTTAATTTTATTTTCTTATTTTTATTTTTATGTTTTGGCTTTGCTTTGGGGGAGGTTTTGGATCACAGAAGGGTCACAACTGTGGCAAGGGAGGATCACTGGTGTGGGGGTCGGTGATGGGGGGCTGTGTGGGCAGGTGCACCTGGGGCATGTTTCTAGGGCATATAAATATGTTCAAGTGGTCATGGGGCATTGTTCGGTGGGTGGAGACCCACACAACAACTGAAAGAATATTGAATTCCCATCCGGGGAAGTCCTGCTACATTTTCTAATAGAGCAGCAAGAATCCCCTGAGTACAAGGGCAGTGCCTAGAGAAGGAGGACAGATTATCACTCCAGGCCTTTGATATTTATGGTTATACTTATGAACCTTTTTTTGTGAAATTGAAACTTAGCCTAGTATTACATATGGCCTAAGAGTTCCCTCCTGAGAGCCTCCTTCTTGCTTAAATGTGGCCTCTAAGCCAAACTCAGCATAATAATGCACTACCTTCCCCCCAGGGTGGAACATGACTCCTGGGGATGAGCCACCCTGGCATCGAGGGATTATTACCAAGTGCCAACTAGCAATGCATTTGGAAAAAGACCTTGACCAACCTTGAACAACAGGGGTGGGGTGGGATATTAAATACAAATGAGTTTTTATGGCTAAGAGATTTCAAACTGAGTTGGGAGGTCATTCCAGAGGTTACGCTTAGGCACGTCTCAGCAGAATCTCATTGACTGCCAGAGTAAACAGTGCCTCAAACAGTGGGGCTCCTGAGGGCTCTAGAGACATCTAGACACTATAGGCAGAGCAGACAATCTCTGGAATTTGGCATCCTGTCATTGGGCCTTACTTTAGAATATATGCTCCCCGAGTTAGACTCATTTATAATTTCTGTACACGTGGCTCTTCTGCCCCTTTTATTTGAACCTATAATTAGCACTATACTTGTTAAATACATGTTCCAGAGACTTAAATCTTCAGTCTGTTCATGTGCTGGTTGAGCCCTGAATCTCAGCAGAGCTGCAGCCAACACCTACTCTCCAGTTCATTGGACTTGCCCAGGACAACTAACAAAAGGATGATGATAGACAATGCCCATCCCAAACAACAAAGTATATCTACAACTGCAAGCAAGACAGTTCCATCCATTTGCCCCATGGGATCTAAGCCCTCTCTCAATCAGAAACAGACTTAGCATCACCATCCTAAAATCCTCAAGATTGAGGAATGAACAAACATAAGGGGGGGATATAACTATGGGCCAAAGTAGACTTATTATTATTCTAGCAATGGAAGAACTTGTATCACTGATATAAAGGCAGTGGCCACCAGAGGTTCTGAGGAGAGGAAGAGGGAAGAATAGGTGTAGCATGGGGCATTTTGGGGACATTGGAATTGTCCTGCATGACGTTACAATGACGGATACAGGCCATTATACATTTTGTCAAAACCTGTGAAATTGTGCAGTGCAAAGTGTAAACTATAAGGTAAGCTATAGTCCATGGTTAGTACCCATGCTTCAATATGTGTTTATCAACTGTAACAAATGTACCACACTAATGAGAGATGTTGTTAATGGTGGAAAGTGTGGGAGGGGGAGGGGGAGGGGGAGGGGTGGGGTATATGGGAATCCCCTATATTTTTGATGTAACATTTATGTAATTTAAAGCTTCTTTAAAAACAAAAATAAAATTAAGAAAATAAGAAAAAAATTAGCTTGCTCTTTGCAAAATATTATGCCATAAACCAATGGTCCTCAAATTTTATTGGGCATCAGAATCTCCCGGAGTACTTGTTAAAAGACAGATTGCTGGGTCCCCTTCCAGAGTTTTTAACTCAGTCTCTGGGACGGAGCCTGAGAATTTACATTTCTAACTAGTGTTGAGGAGATGCAAATGCCTCTAGTTGATACCACAGGTTATAGTTAAGAATCACTGCTTTTAATCACTAGATTTTAACTCTGTTGCACATTAGAGTCACCTGGCAAACTGAAAAAAGAAATTCATCCCTAAACTTTAACCCCAAAGGATTCTGATTCCATCAGTCTAGGGTGGGGTCTGATGTGCTGTCTTCAAAGTTCCAAGTGATTGGAATGTACAGTTTGAAGTTATGAACCCTTCCTGCCTCGGACCCTTTAAAGATGCCAGTTCCTCCAACCTGCCCTGATATCAGGATGGGCCACCTGGGGCCAGCAGAGGTAAGAGGGGGCGGATGCCCGCAGGGAACATACATTTCCCTGAGATCCAAGCAGGGAGAGCCAGAGCTATTCAGTTACCTTCCAGATAGCTGAATAGCAAAGGGGCCCTGAGATGTTGCCAAGCAACAACTTCAAAAAAGTGGGCCACTGACAACCGCTCTGGCCTGGGATGATGCTTTGTTCTTACAGGTTGAGCCTTGTGGGTCCCGACTCCCAGCAGAGCTGCCCCATGGGAACATGAGAGCCACTCCCGTTTCAGCAGGCGACTATAAATTACACTAACATGATCATAAAGGGCACACACAAAAAAATGGCCTGTGCCCCTCGTTTTGAAGAGGCCAACTCCCAGCTGTAGGGGCTGGGGGAGTGGGGCTCTGTCTGGGGAAAATTCCAGGTGGAGGATTCCTAAGATAAAGATCTCCCGGTCGATGAGAATGACAAGGGAGCACAGCCAAAGGTAACTAGCTTAAACTAAACCCTGAAAGGAAGTGGAGGTGTTTTTCTTCCCCAGCGTGTTCTAGGACATGGTGCTTAACCCTCCTCCCTGGTTGTGCTCCAGGCACACCAAGGCATTCACATTGGAGAGACCTCTTAGGAAGAGCCCCAGGGAGGGGGGCGGGGGATCCCATGAGGACTGCAGCCTGCAGAGACAAGCCAGGAAAGACTGCCCCCTGCCACACACTCCACGGGACCTGGAGCCCTGCTCACCCATGACTCAGTCCGGGCAAGCAGGGGGTCTGGTAACAGAGGCCAAGTCACAGCCCCTCTCTCCTCCTTAAGGATCTCGGATCCTACTTACTACAGGGTAGGCCTTTCAGATTCCAGAAAGGAGAAGCCAACTCCATAATGGAGAAGCCGTGATATACCCCTGGGGTGCTGTCTGGGAAGGGAGTAGAAGGGGGCTGGCACCTGGCCATTCCTGGAATGCCACCTTTGTTCAATGATGTTCTTATGACCAGAGTCACAGAGACCTGGGGCAGCAGCCAAAGAAATAAAAGGGATAGAAACTGGGGCGGGGGGGGGGGGGGGGGAAAACAGGGACAGGGACACACGGAATAAAGGAATTGAGAGTCATTAGTTTGAAGAAGTAAATCAATTTAACCATTCTACCTGAAGGTTGTGACAGGGAGGGCAGTTGTATAGATGTGACTCACAGAAGGGGAAATGCAATTGCATTTCCTTATACGGCAACATGAAGAATTTAGATTAGATGAGTATAATGATTTCATAACAACAAACTTCCTTTCTTCAGGAGATCATGAGAAATACAACAGATCAGGACTGTGCAGCCTTTTTTAAAGGCAAATAATGTCTGCCTATATTTCCTTTTGTCTTAAGGAAAGAGAGGCAAAGGGAGGCAAGTAAGGTGTAAGGCAAGTGAAATAAGAGAGGCACATATTTTAGAAATGATATAATATTAAGATTGGAAAAATCTTTTAGAGTTTAACTTGGATGAGGATAATAAGGCTGACAGAAGTTAAACGATTTCTCAAGATCTCAAATCATGTTTGTGGCAGAACTGCATTTAGCTTGATTCCTGGCCACTAGGCCCCATAATTTAAGGTTTAAATGGTGAAGACCCCCACCAACTTCCTAAGTATCCCCAGGATCCTCTTATCTTATCCCAGGGAGCCTCAACTGCCTTGAATGGTGTAGATTTTGGTCAAAAGATCTCAAAGTCCTTCTCAGTCTTATGATTAAATGAAGACAAAGTTCTGAAGACATTCAGAAGGAAAGGGGAGATGAAAAAGTGCCAGGGATGATGGGAGAGTGGGAAAATCAAAGGGAAAGGCCCTGGAGCTTAAACTCTAGCAACTGCAGGTTGAATCCAGTTCTGGCCTTAGTGAAGCTATTCACCCAGGGGTCTTGGAAGAGAAAGTCGTGGAGAAGGCCCAATGCCCAGGAGTAAGGTGGGCCTTCCCCACCCAGAAAGTCTTCTTCCAGGTCTAAAGCTTTGTAGATTCTGGGGTTTGTTTTAAAAGCAGCAGCCCCCTCTTCCCTCTGGAAGAGGTCCATATTCTGAAGGAACTAATGCATGGGTATCTAAGAATTTTCTTTTATATTAAATAGACACAATTTGCTGGGCAATCACTTACAGAGTGTCAGGCATTGTGCTAAGTACTGAGAATTCAGCCCCTGCCAGCTCGGTGCCATCACCTTTCCTAAGAGTTTCACAACGTTGCCGCTCCTTTTGACAGGCCGAGAAGCCCAGATGGGGCACCTACGAGCATTGCTCCGATGCTTCAAGAAAGGTGTTAGGGTGGGGTTACAACACACAGAGCACACGCAGAGCCATGCACTGGAAAGATCAGAGAGATTCAGGGCAGGCAGTTACCACCTCCCTGACCAGGGCAGAAAGAGGCACAGATGTTCCAGAGCTGCACAACCTCAAATCCAAGACCCTGGGACTCCTGGGTCCACCTTGAGCTGGGGCTGTAAATTGTGGCCTTCAGGAATAGAGGGCCTTTAAATGTAGCCTTTTGTTGTTCCCTCCTCCTTTTGTGATTTTTAAAAAATTAAACTCTTTAAGATGTTGCAAGATTTACATGCAGCTGTAAGAAATAATACAGACAGCTCCCATATACCCTTCACCCAGTTTCCCCCAACGGTAACACCTTGTTGTTACAATAGTACAGTCTCACAACCAGGATACTGACATTGATAGTCAAAATAAACATTTCTATCACCAAAAGGATCCCTTGTGTTGCTCTTTTATAACCATATCCACCTCCCTCCCTCCCCTCCCAGCAACCCCCCTTCCCCCGCTTCCCCACCCAGTCCCTGACTTCTGGCAACCAGTACCATTTTCTCCACTTCTATAATTTTGTTATTCCAAGAATGTTATATAAATGGAATCATATACTTTTGGGGATTGACTTTTTACACTCAGCATAAGTTCCTGGAGATTCATCCAACTTGTTGCATATATCAATAGTTTGTTATTTTTTATTTCTGAGTAGTGTTCTACAATATGGATGTATCACAACTCATTCAACCATTTACCCATTGAAAGACATCTGGGTTGTTTCCAGTTTTTGGCTCTTACAAACAAAGCTGCTATAAACATTTGTGCACAGGTTTTTGTGTGAACACAAGCTTTCGGTTCTCTGGGATAAAGACCTAAGTGTGCAATTGCTGGGTCTTACGGTATTTAATTTTTTTGTTTTTGTTTTTGTTTTAACTTTATTTTGTACATTTAATAACTGAAAACATAAGCAATAAAAAACTAAAAAGTAAACACAGATGAATAAATATATACATTTCTCAATTAAATGTAATGGATACATGTAAATTTTTTTGTTGTTTTGTTTTTTGTTTGTTTTTTTGTTTTTTTGTGTGTGAATCAAACAATATATTACACAATATATTTGGTTCATAGTAATGCATTCATACAGTATTTGTCCTTTTGTGTCTGGCTTGCTTCACTCAACATAATGTCCTCCAGATTCATCCATGTTGCCATATGCTTTATGACTTCATTTCTTCTTACAGCTGCATAATATTCCATCGTGTGAATAGACCACAGTTTATTTATCCATTCATCTGTTGATGGACACCTGGGTTGTTTCCAACTTTTGGCAATGATGAATAATGTGGCTATGAACATTGGTGTGCAGATGTCTGTTTGTGTCACTGCTCTCAGTTCTTCTGGGTATATACCCAGTAGTGGTATTGCAGGGTCACGGCGGTATTTAGTTTTAATAAGAAACTGCCACACTGTTTTCCAGACTGGCTGTTTCCATATTACGTTCCCACAAGTAACAGATGAGAGATTGTTTCTCTGAATCCTGACCAGCGTTTTATGTTGTCACTATTTTTAATTTTAGCCTTTCTGATAGGTATATAGTGATATCTAACTGTAGTTTTAATTTATATTCCCTAATGGTTAATGTTCTTGAACATCTTTTCTTTTTTTCCCTTTTCTTCTTTTTTTTCTTTTAACGGGAGGTCCTGGGGATCGAACCCAGGTCCCTCCATATGGGAGACAGACGCCCAACCATTTGAGCCACATTTTTTCATGTGCTTATGTGCCACCTGTACATCCTCCTTGGTGAAATGTCTCTTCATGTCTTTTGCCCATTTTCTAAGCGGACTGTTTGTTTTGAGAGTCTTTTGTTGGGTATGTGGTTTGCAAATATTTTCTCCTAGTCAGTAGATTGTCTTTTCATTCTCTGAACAGAGGTGTTTGTAGGGCAAAAGTTTTTAATTTTGATGAGGTCCAATTTATCAATTTTCCCTTTTATGGATCATGTTATATGTGTCAAGTCTAAGTATTCTTTGCCTAGCTTAAAGTCTGAAGATCTTCTCTTTTTATTCTGAAGGTTTCATAATTTCACGTTTTACTAGGCCCTGTATATGATGTGAGGTGTTTTTGTTTTGTTTCATTTATTAACTATGTCTGTCCAATTGCTCTAGCACCATTTGTTGATTTGTTGAAGATTATACTATCCCCACTAAACTGCTTTTGCACAGTTGTCAAAAATAAGTTGGACATATTTATGTGGGTCTATTTCTGGGTTCTCCATTCTGTTCCATTGATCTATGTATTTATACCTCTGTGAATACCATACTTTCTTGATTATTGTAACTCTGTAGTAAGCCTTAATATCAGGTAGAGTGGTTCCTCCCACTTTATTCTTCATTTTCAAGATTGTTTTAGCTATTCTGTGCCTTTCCATATAAATTTTAGAATAACCATGTATATATCTATCAAAAAAAAAAAAAAAACTTGCTGGATTTTAATAGAAATTGCATTAAACCTATAGATCAATTTGGGGACAATTGTCATCTTTACCATGTTGAGTCTTCATATCTATGAACATGGTATGCCTCTCTAATTATTTAGGGCTTTTATGTATTTCATCAGCATTTTGTAATTTTTCAGATCCTATACATGCTTTGTTAAATTTATACCTAATATTTCATTTTCTTTGGAGTGATTGTAAATGACATTGTGTTTTTAATTTTTGTTTCCACATGTTCATGGTTAGTATGTAGAAATATGAATGATTTTTGTGTATTGAACTTATATCCTGTGACTTTCCTGAACTCTCATATCAGTTTTAGGAGGGTCTTTTTTCCAGTAGGTCCTCTGGATTTTTCTATGTAGACAATCATGCCATCTGCAAATAGGGAGTGTTATTTCTTCCTTTCTGTTTTATATGCTTTTATTTTGTTTTCTTGCCTTATTGCAGTGACTAGAATTTTAAGTACTATGTTGAATAGGAGTGGTAAGAGCAGACAGCTTTGCCTTGTTCCCAATTTTAGGGGGAAAGCATTCAATCTTTCACCTCTAAGTATAAAGTTGGCTGTAGGGTTTTAGTATCTCTTTATCAAGTTGAAGAAGTTTCCCTTGATTCTTAGTTTGCTGAGATTTTTACCATGAACAGGTGTTGGATTTTGTCGAATGCTTACATCAATTGCTGTTATTCCATATTTTTGCCTTGTCTAGCCTGTTGCTGTGGTTGATCACATTGTTTTTTTCTTTTTTTGAGGTACCAGGGCCAGGGACTGAACCTGGGACCTAGTATGTGGGAAGCCGGTACTCAACCACTGAGCCTCATCAGCTCCCCTGAGTTGGTTTTTTGTTTGTTTGCTTGTTACTGTTTTTTTTTGTTTTGTTTTTAGGAGACACCATGGACCGAACCTGGGACCTCCCATGTGGGAAGCAGGTGCTCAACTGTTTGAGCCACAACCACTTGATTTTCTAATGTTAAGCCAGCCCTGCATATTTGGAATAAATTCTACTTGCTTATGGTATATAATTCTTTTTATACGTTGCTGGATTTGATGAAACCATGGGCCAAAACCAGTCCAGGCATAATTGCTACCTATTTACCCACTGACCCTAGATCCTTGCTTTAGAACAACCTAAACATACAATAGCTGACTCTCTCATTGGAAACAAACTGACAGGACTGCTGACAAAGAACTTGCAGTTTCCAAACAAGTTTCAGCCTAATTTATTTTCTGAAACCAAAGTCATTATAGCCCAAGAAAAGAGAAAGTAGGAAACTAATAAGAGGGAACCAGAGGGGAGCAGATGTAGCTAAGTTGTTAAGCACCTGCTTCCCATGTACGAGGTCCCAGGTTCAATCCCTGGTACCTCCTAAAAAAAAGACAGAGAGAGAGAGAGAGAGAGAGAGAGAACTCACAAACAAAACACTTGCACTGTCATCTGGGTGATCCAGCAGCTTCTGAACCTCTTTTCCTTTGTGGCTTCTTTATTTCATAGCACCTCGAGAATGTGGATTAGGGAAATGATGCTTCAGATGCCTTATATCATGCCAATTATTGACCTATGAACCAGGAATCCTCCAACACATTTTGTTTAGGAAAGATACAGGTATTTAGAGAGATATTTTTAAAATGCTGATACCGGGCTGTTCCACATTATAATGTCTCATCTTTAAATATATATGGTTTTAGGGAGATTTACAGGCACATGAATATGGGTTATAAAATACTCAGCTATGCAATTAGAGGCTTTAATTTTAAGTGCAGACTGCTGGGTACAACCGCAGAGATAGATCCTGAGGCTGGGGAAGGTTGGCTCTTGCTGACTGAGCAAGAGAGTGCTGGCTGGGCCCCTGGGCTAATACACCTGCCAGGCCTGCCAGGCTGGGAGAGCCTTCACCTATCCTAAACACCACTGTAAATAAGGCAGGCCTTCTAAAAAAGGCAAGAAGGAAAACGGAAAATGTCCTGCAGAGCAAAGCCCCACTCCTGGGAATTCCCAGTAGGCAGTGAGGGGACAGAGAGGAGCAGCTAAGAGACTTGTCAACATCTAGACGTCCATTTTAATAGCAGCCTCAACAACCTCTCTGAAAATACGTGAGTCAGTTTTGAGGGTATGACTCCAAAGTTTTGATAGCATATCATTGATAGCATATCTCCCCAGTACGGGCTCAGGCAGGGGCTCATGGCTAACAGACCACACCAATTTTGACACTGTCCTTCTCAGTGCAAGGGACCTCCCCTTTCTCCAAGGAGCATCACCTGGGGGTATCTACCTACCTTTGCTAAGAACGTGAATCATTGTGGTGGCTGCCTTATCATACATTCATTTGCATTCCCATAATTGAGACATTTCCTGCTGGTAAACTTGTTTCTAGTTTAAATAATGGTATTTAGAATATCAATATTTTGTGATCTCCTACAAAGAGCACCATGAATTCAAAGTGTCTTCCCACTTACTGACTTGCCCTGTGCTCAGCAGTTGTCCTATCCCACACCCAAGGCTCTGAAACAGGGGTGAGGGTGGTGAGGGGAGTGCCAGAGAGCATGGGTGGTTCTCCACCTGGCTGCACATTAGAATTGCCCAGGAAGCTCTGAAAAATCCCCAGGCCCAGGTCATACCAGGACCTCCAGGCCTGGGACCCAGGCATCAGTATTTTTTAAGGCTCTCCAGGTGACCAAACATGTAGTCAATCCTGAAAACCTTGACCTAAAGGAACTTCTGTGTTTCTGAGGACAGTGAACTCAACTGAGAAAACGGTAGTCATGACAAGAATAATAACTACCATCTATTGAGCTCTTTCTAAATTCTTCATTACACTGTACTAAGCACGTTACAAGGATTACCTCATTTAATCCTCACAATAAATCCTGAGGTAAGTGTTATGCCAGTTGTACAGACAGGAAGCCAAGGCTCAAGGAGGCCAAATAACTTGGTCTGGGTCACAGAGCTAGTAAGTGGTATTCATTGTCTCTACTCTTGGCAAGGAAAAATTGTGAAAGACTTTACAACGGGTGAGAGAGAGACAGACTGAGGGCGAGATTACTAGTGTCCTAAGTGTACTTCCAGGTTATCTCCATGCCTTTCATCGCCTTTGAGCTATTTTACAACTCTGTAATTTGTGGAATGCTCAAGATGATGCAAAGAAATTGTGTCTGGTGGAGATTCAGTGGATATTGGCCAGTTTTACATGTAATAAGCACATTAATTTCTGCTTTCCTAATGGCTTATATATGTGTGATCCTTTAAATTCTCCTTTGAATCAATAATTAATGAGCTATAAAATCTTGATTTTCATTTTATATCTCTTGCTCAGAATTGACACCATATGTTAAGTTTCCCTGATGATTTCTGATGATAAACTACAAAGGCTTAAGTTTTCCCAGTTGAAATTTTCTTTCCACAGGGCAATGCTTCTAGTTATTGTAGAACAAAAAGTGGATTTCCTGTTTGACCTGTCATGTAACTGTGTACCCTCAATGCCACATTCATTTCACTAGCCTGGAGCAGAACCAAGAGGCACCAGGAGCCAAGTTGCAGATTCGAGGGCATGCGGTATGGGTGGGGGGGTGACTTGGATTTTAGATCAAAAGTCTCAGGCCTCTTAGGAGGGGAACTTTTTTTTCCAGTAGTGAGTGGAGGATGAGGAAGGGGAGCTGACTGGTGGAGAGCCCCCTCCACGCCCCTCCTGCTTTAGCCTCTGGCTCCAGATAGCTGGCCCAAGTCACAACCCAGACAAAGTGAGAGAGAGAGAATTATATGGAATCCATGCTGAAGTAGAGAGGAATGAAGGAGGAAGAAAAGAGAGAAGAACTGCAGACCTTAGGAAAGGAATATGCAAATAACTCTGGGTGAAAACAGCTATAATCTCATCTATTGTACATCTAAATCTAATAATGAAAGTAATTCTTATTTCTCCCCATCATTCTATTATAAAAAGTTTCAAACATACAAAAAATTCCAAGAATTGTACAATAAACCCCATATACCCACCACCTAGACTTTACAATTAACATTTTAGAGTATTTTTTTTTAAAGATTAATTTACTTTATTTATTCCCTTCCCCCCCCCATTTTAGAGTATTTTATCACCTCACCCTAACTCTCCATTCACCAAACCACCCCTCTCTCTTTTGTGCATCTCAAAGTGAGTTGACATCAGTACACTTCACCCCTAAACATGATGAAATTATTTAAAAACTAGCCAGAAAGGAAGTGATCCTCTTCTGAAGTGGTAAGGAAAAGATATCCCAAAATATCTGTATGATTCTTATAAATACCTCACAGCAAACACCCCCTCCCCCACAGGGGTCAGCCCTGTACTTCCAGGACCCCAAGAATGAGTGACCCCCTAAATCTGGTGCCCAGGCATTCCATTTGCCTCATCCTAGTCCTGGCCCTGAGGTGTCTTATTTCATAGAGCAAATTGGCAGGAGGCCATTCAGCTTTGAACAGAAGAGCCTCCCTGGAGTCCCACTCAAAGAAAGACCTAGCAGAGCAAACTAAGTCCATTTATCTGGAAAAAAAAGTTTCTCTGTAAACTCACTCTGGTTCCCCTGTGCACTACCCTGAATGTCTTTCACTTTGATAATGATAATTTTAAAACTAGGAATGGGTTTTGCTTGGTTCTTGAGCTTTTAGACTCAAATGCAAGCCCACTTGGAAGACAGTGATTTTAGGAACACAGAGATTATTGGGAGCACCATGGAAGAGGGATTCAGACACTTGGACCCATGACCATGCATGCTCAAAGCAAATGATTGCAATGTTATTTCCGATATCTTTTTTTTTTTTTAAGGAGGTATCAGGGATTGAACCCAGGACCTTGTACATGCAAAGCAGGCACTCAACTACTCAGCTATACCCACTACACGCTGATAACTATCAGTGAGGCAGGATGAGAGGAGGTGATATTTTAGTTTCAGAAATAGGAGAGTGAAATGAAAAAGAAGTATAATGTTGAAAGCATGGCATGGAGCAAAAGCATGGGTTTTGGAAGCAGACAGTTCCAAGGTTTGGGTCAGGTCATTAACATCTCTACCTGGCAACATCCTCTTACCTGGTCCTGCTTCCAGGTGAATTCCTTCAAATCCATCCTCCCTGCAATCATGATAGTCAGTTATCTAAAACACAAGTCTGAGAATATATTTTCCTTATAAAACCCTTCAAGGTTCCCCGTAACCTAGAGAAAAAAAATATCCAAGTTCCTGGACAGAGCATGCAAGGCCTTTAACAGTCTTGATATGCCTCAGCCATCCCCACTTCCTACTTTACAGATGATTTGCTCTGCAGCATCACAGGATCCACCCACCCAATATACACATCCACAAACACATCGTACTATTTGCCAACAATATACCTTCCTGTGGCTGATCCTACTCAGCACTTAAAACTTAGTTCAGGTTTCACTGCCTACAGGAAGCCCTCCTTGTTTTCCCCAGGCCACGTTCAGTATCTCCTCTCTGAGATCCCAGAGCTCCTCAATCACATCTATTTTCTCCACTGGGAAAATGGCTCTTTAGGGCAGGGGTTGTCTTTGTGCCCACAACACCGAGCACAGTGCCTGGTATTAGGACTCAAAAAGTATTTGTTGAGCAAACAAAAAGATTATTGTATTAAACTGTTTATTTGTAAATTAGTTATTTGAAAATTATTTTTCCATAGAAACAATGTTAAAAATGGTTCTTAAGCAGCCTGAAACAAACAGCTAACACAAGGGAAGGATCTCCCAGCAGGAATAAAAGCCTTGGAGTGGGATGTGCTGGGAGAGGGTGGGGATGAACCCAGACACTCCTGGGCCATAGGTTAATTCTCTACGTGCCTGGATAAGAGAAGATGCCTCACCCAGGGGCTCACTCCCTGGCTGTTCTGAATTTAGGGAAAAAAAAAAAGGATAGGTGTTTTGTTATGTGTGGTGCTTTGTGGTTTTGGTGGTGGTGGTAGGGTCTGTGGTAGACAGAATAATGCTCCCAAAAGATGTCCAAGTCCTAATCCCTGGAAGTGTAAATATGTTATGTGGCAAGGGGGAATTAAGGTTGCAAATAGAATTGACCTTGAGATGGAGGCTTTATCCTGGAATATCCAGATGAGCCCAATGTAATCACAATAAGTGAAAGGAGGAGACAGATGAGTCAGAGTGATTCAGTGTGAGAAGGACCCAACCTGCTGTTTCATCTTTGAAGATGGAGGAAGAAGCCACAAGCCAAGGAATGAAGGCAGCCTCTAAAAGCTGAAAAAGGCAAGAAAATGATTTTCCTCTAGAGTCTCCAGAAGAAACATGTCCTGCTGATACCTTGATTTTAGCCCAGTGAGAGCTATTTTGGACTTCTGACTTCCAGAATTGCATGATAATAAATTTGTGTTGTTTTAAACCACTAAGTTAGTGGTAATTTGAAACTGCAAACATAGGAAATGAATTCAGAGATTCTGCCATGTCTGAGTGATCTTCTAAAATAGAGGTGACCTGATCTTTAGATATTATTTTCATTTCATTCATCCAAAGATATATTGAGGGCCTACAACATTGCCTGGTCCATAGGAGCACTTAAAAAATATTTTTGTTTCTGTTGAGTGCCAGGCATTATCCTACTACAAATGTGATAGAGTTCCTGTCCCCAAGGAGCTTAGTCTCCTAGACCAGTGGTTCTCAAAGTGTAGTCCCCAGACCAGTATCATCAGCATGACCTGGGAACTGGTTCGGAATGCAAATCATCAGGCCCCACCCAGACCTGCTGAGTCAGCGAGTCTGGGGTGGGGCACAGCAATCTGCATCTTAACAAGTCCTCCAGGTTGATTCTGATGTTTGCTCTAGCGAGGAAACCACTGTTACAGGATAATACACACTGATGCTATTAAAGAAGCATGTTCAGCAGGTATAGTAAGAGTAAAATGAAAGTAATATTGATGATGATGATAACAGCAGCTAACATTTCCCCACATACCAAGCACTGAGCTAAGCATATTACATGGATTACATAATTTGATCTTCATAACTCTATGAAGAAGGTGTTACTAATCCCCATTTTACAGCTAAGGAAACATGCTTAGAGGATGTATTAGTCAGCCAAAGGGGTGCTAATGTGAAATACCAAAAATGGGTTGGTCTTTATAAAGGGTATTTATTTGGGGTAGAAGTCCACAGATACCAGGCCATAAAGCATTAAGTTTCTTCTCTCACCACAGTCCATTGCCACGTGTTAGAGCAAGACAGCTGCCTGCATTTGCCAGGGTTCAGGCTTCTGGGGTTCCTCTCTTCCCGGGGCTGCATTTCTCTCCGGGCTTAGCTACTGTTTCCTCCACAAGGTTAACTGTAGACGATCAGGCGAACGGCTTGCTTCTCTTCTCCTGGGGCCTTCTTTCCAACATCAAAACTGCTTCTCAAAAGACTGCTGCTCAAAACTGTTCTTACCATGCCTGTTATATTTGATTCCCCACCCACCAAAGGGTGGGGCTCAACGTCCTAATCATAACCCAATCATGCCCAGATTAACAGATCAGTTTACAAGCATGATCCAATTGTATTTTTGGAATTCATAATTACATCAAATTGGCCAACCGTTACAGAGGGGTTAAGGATCTGGAGGAAGTCAATTCTATAGGGTGGTGTTTTAGACAGGGGGAGATGGCATGAACAAAGACATGGCAATGGGGAGATGCCTGACATATCAGACAGATGGCAAATAGGCCAAACTGGCCATGGCAGAGAGCTCCTGGAGAGAATGCTAGAAAGGTAGGGTGAGTTCAAGTCACGTGGGATTGGGGAAGGAGAAGGAGGAGGAGGGAGTAGTAAGGAAGAGAGAGCCCAGTACATCATTGATCAGGCCTGACGTGCCTATCACACATTGATGGTGAAGTAAAAATTGGCATGACCTTTTTAGAGAGCAATTCAGCTTCTAGGTGTCAAAATTACAAGGGCACACACCCTCTATCCTAGCAGATTTGGAGAAATCTATTCCACACGATGCAATAAGACCTCAGGACAAGATTAGTCATTGTAGCATACTTTGTAAGAGCAGAAGGTTAAAAATAATGTAGCTGCCCACCAATAGGGGATTGTTTAAGCAAGTTATGGTTCATCCACACAATACTGAATAAAGTGAAGAACAATGTGTATAGTGTCCTACAATTTGCATAAAAAGGTTAACACATAGAGATACATCTACTTGTTAGTATATGCATGAAATATCTCAGAAGCAAATCTAAGAAGGTTGCAGGTTGTCTCCACCTCCTGGAGACTGGCAACTGAAGGCAATGACCATAAACCAGCAGGTTAATGGGCTGGCATGTGTAGGTGCTGTGTGTGAAGCTGAGCACAGGTTCAGATCGACACCATTCTAATAAGTCCTAAATATTAAACTCATACCAACAGAAACAAAGACAATACAAATGAATAACAACAACAGAAAAATGTTTCTACTGTTCCCCCCTACTCCTGGAAAGCCAGCACCAGAGTCTTTCTGGGGTTTTGGCCAAATGGGAGACAGGTTTAAGAGCAGGAAGCCCACGGCAGCAGTGGCAGCAGGGAGCCCACGTGCAGAGCCTGCTCTTGCTGTGTTTCTTGAGGCTGTGAATGTACATCACTCACTGACTTTCAGCCCTCTCTTGGGAGTGGCTGCCAGAAAATATGTACCAGTCTGGCATGCTCTGTATTTCTGCAAATACCACCAAGTGCTCATGCTGGGAAAAGTTATTTTGCTAAAATCGAGCCCTTTGTATTTCCCTTTTTAAAGTTTATCTATCTATCTATCTATCTATCTATCTATCTATCTATCTATCTATCTATCTATCTATCTATCTATCTACCTACCTACCTACCTACCTACCTACCTACCTACCTACCTACCGGGGCCGGGGATTGAGCCCGGGACCTCGTATGTGGGAAGCCAGTGCTCAGCCACTGAGCCACATTGCCTCCCCCGAGTTGTTATTTTTCATTTGTTTGCTTGTTATTTGTTTTGTTTTGTTTTGTTTTGTTTGGAGGCACTGGGGATCGAACCCAGGGCCTTCCATGTGGGAAGCAGGCACTCAATTGCAGGAGCCACATCTACTCTCACCCTGTTTAAAGCTTAAAGTTTTATATTGGAGTACAGTCATTCACTAATATGGGGAGAAAGCACGATGCAAAAGTCCCACAGGAACCACAAAAGCCTACAATTGACTTGAACAAAGTTACTTAACCTCCTTAAGCTCCTGTTTCCTGCTCTATAATGATTATTATATGTAGAACAGCTAATTTAAAAAAAAATCACATTCCTTGACATATAGTTTACATTCAATAAAATTCATCCTTTTAAAGTATTCAGTTTGATGTGTTTGTATAGACACATACAATCATATAAACATCACCACAAGCAAGATATAGAAGATTTTTATCACCACACAAAGCTCCCTCCTGCCTCTTTTCAGTCAATCCGACCATCCCCAGCCCCTGGAAATCACTGATCTGTTTTCTGTGCCTATAGTTTTGACTCTTCTAGAATGTCAAATAAATGGAATCATACTGTGTGTGGCCTTTTGCATCTGGCTTCAAATACTTGATTTTGAGATTCATTCATGTCGTTGCCTGTATCAGAAGTTCAATCCATTTTATTGCTCAGAGCATTCCACAATATATCACTTCATTAGATGATGGCTATATGAGTTCTTTCTGGCACTTATGAATAAAGCTTTTGTGAACATTTGTGCACAAGTCTTTGTGTGTTCAAGTTTTCATTTCTCTTGAATAGATACGTAGGAGTGGAATTGCTGGGTCATATGGTAAGTATATGCTTAACATTTTAAGAAACTGCCCTACTGTTCTCCAAAGTGACTATTCCTTTTTGCATTCCCACCAGCAACGTAGGAGAGTTTCAGTTGTTCCACATCCTCACTGTCACTTAGTATTGTCAGTTGTCTTCACCCCAGCATTCTAGTGAATATGTGGCTTTAATTTAATTTTTTCAAATGACTAAAAATACAGAGCATCTTTTCATGGGCTTATTTGCCATCCACATATAATTTTGGTCTTAGGTATGTTCAAATCTTTTTTTTTTCCCCGAGGTACGAGGGCCAGGAATTGAACCCAGGACCTCATTATGTGGGAAGCTGGCACTCAACCGCGTGAGCCACATCTGCTCCCCTTTTGCTCATTTTTAAATTGGGTTATTTGTCATCTTATTGAGTTGTAAGAGTTGTTTATATATTCTGGATACAAGTCATTTATCAGATGTGTGTTTTGAAAATATTTTCTCCCAGTTTGTAGAAGGGATTAGTAGCACCTTCCTCGTGGTGTCTTTGGAAGAGCAAAGTTTTGCCTCACTTAAAATCCAGGATCACAAAGATTTTACCCTAGGTTTTCTTCTAGAAGGTTCATAGTTTTAGTTCCTATATTTAGGTCTGTGATCCTATATGAGATAATTTTTGTATGTGATGCCAGTTATCAGTTAAAGTTCATATTTTTGCATACAGACGTACAATTGCTCCAGCACCATTTGTTGAAAAGACTATTCTTTCTCCATTGAATTACACTGACACCCTTGTCAAAAGTCAACTGACCACAGTAGCAGATGTAACTCAAGCAGTTAAGCACCCACCTCCCACATGGGAGGTCCCAGGGTTAGTTCCTGGTGCCTGCTGAAAAAAACAAAAACAAACAAGCAAAAGCAAATAAAAAAACCAACTCAGGGAAGCTGATGTGCTCAGTGGTTGAGCACCAGCTTCCCATATACGAGGTCCCAGGATCAAACTCTGGGCCCTGGTACCTCAAAAACAATAAAACAAAACAAAAAAAACATCAACTGACGACATATGTGCAGGTCTGTTTCTGGATTTTTTATTCTGTCCCCTTGATCTATTTGTCTGTCTTTACACTAATATCATGTTGTCTTGATGACTGTAGATTTATGGTAAATCCTGAAATTAGGTAGTATAAGCTTCCTAATTTTATTCTTCGAAATTGCTTTGGCTATTCTAGATCCTTTGCATTTTCATATAAATTTTAGAATCAGCTTGTCAACTCCTACCCTCCCCCGCAAATGCCTACAGTAGTCATTTATGAAGTGCTGCCACTCTGCTAAACACTTGACTCATCATCTTATTTGGTCTTCACGGCAACTCCACAGGGTTGGGATTATCCTCATTTTTCAGATGAGGATACTAAATGGCCTTGCCTAAATTCACAGAGCTAGAATTGGGTAGAGATTTTAATCCAGGATTGACAGACACCAAAGCTTCTGTCTGCTCAGCTGCATCTAAAAAATGGGGACTGCTAATGGAACTTGCCTTAAGTGTTGTAAGATGAAGCTATTGATAAACCACGCCACAGTTCCTATTGCCTTTATAGAAACAACTCCAAGACTCTTGACTTAGAATGGGCACCTTGACAAGTTCTGCATAAAGATGGAATTGTTCCCTGAGCCCCAGAAAGCCCAGTCTCTGGACCTTCAAGGGTCACAAAGTCAAATGACTGTGAATACCAGGGAGAAAAATATGAAAGTAATCCAGATACAAGACAATGAACGGTAAACCTCTGAGGTTGAGACAATGCAAAAATCTGCCTAAAACATGCCCTAGTACCATTAGCCTCAAAACCTCCTTAAACTGATACCTGGTCTTACCTATTAGATCATAAACCACTTATTTGGGGGGGGGGAAGGTATTAATAAGAATATCCTGCTTTGATCTAGAGCTCAATAAATAATAACTGAATAAAGTACTATTCATCGAGTCAGAGGCATACCTGTATATGGTCTCTACTTCTCTTTTCTTTCTCTTTCTTCCCTCCTCTCTAGTAATTTACCCAATAGAGATATTCTTATAAGTCTGAAACACACATATAAGTATATTCATTGCAGCATTGCCTGTAACAGCAAACAATACAAAAACTTGTAAACAACCTAAATGCTCATCAGTAGGTGACTTGATGTAAACTAATTACAGTCCATCCATACAATGGGAGACCATGGACCCGTTAAAAATAATTAGATCTGTGTTCATTGATATGGTAAATCTCCTGGGTATGCTGTAAAGCAAAGAAAGGGCATTATGTGCAGGATAAGCCTACTTATATTTTTTAAATGACTTTGTTCTGCTTTTACATGCATAAATATTCCTGGAAAGACACAAAAAAGTAATTAGTGGGAAATGGATGTGGCTCAATCGATAGGGCTCCCGTTTACCATATGGGAGGTCCCGGGTTTGATTCCCGGGGCCTCCTGGTGAAGGCAAGCCAGCCCACGTGGCGTGGTGAGCTGACGCAGCAAGACGAGCCAGCAAAGGGAGACAAGCAGACACAGAAAAACGCACAGCAAATGGACACAGCAAGCACAAGCAGCAAGGGGGTGGGGATAAATAAATAAATAAAAAATCTTAAAAAAAAAAAAAAAAGTAATTAGTGGGGCTGGGAGCAGAACTCATGATGGGAAGACTCTAATTTTAAAAGAAAGTTAAACTGGATGCTTATTACATTTGAGGCACTTCTAAAGGCTTTCCATGTGCTGTCTCCTTTAATCCTCCCAACTCCATGGGATAGGACTACCATTATCCTCACTCCTCAGATAGGAAACTGAGGAAGAGTGAGCTTATGGAGGAGCAAGGATCCAAATCCAGGCAGCCCGCCTCAGAGCAGACACCCCTACCTCCCTGCTATGTGCCTCCCCTGCTGTACCTCCTTATTTCTATCTCATTTGAATTTTTATCACTTGCCTATATTGATTTTTTTTAAAGATTTATTTTATTTAATTATTCCCCCCCACTTCTTGTTTTTGTGTTAGGTGTCTTGCTCTCTGTGTCCATTCGCTGTGTCCTCTCTGTGTCTGCTTGTCTTCTCTTTAGGAGGCACCAGGAACTGATCCTGGGACCTCCAATGTGGGAGAGAGGCACTCAATCGCTTGAGATACCTCAGCTCCCTGGTTTGTTGTGTCTCTCATTGTCTCTGCTCTTTGTGCTTTTATTGCACCAGCTCTCTGTGCAGGCCTGCTCGCTTTCACCAGGAGACCCCAGGAAACGAACCCAGGACCTCCCATATGGTAAATGGGAGCCCAATCACTTGAGCCACATCTACTTCCCTGCCTATATTAATTTTATAGTGAAAAGACACACCCTACCACACTGTAGTGCCTTCTTTCTTTAAGATGTGCCCCTGCAGGCAGGAAAGCCTTAACACCTTGACCCAACCTCCCGGCTCACTTGCTCTCACGTTGCCACCCCCCAAGAGTTTACTGTCTGTTCACTCTGCAGTGGTGGCTTCACTCTGTGAATAAGCTCCTTGAGAGCATGGTTTGTACTTGTAAATCATCTGAATCTGTTTCATTACTCTGGAGAAGTAGGGGGTACCAAATAGAGATTTGATAAATGTTAACTTTATGGATGAAACTGTTAGTTTCTTCTTGAAACCACAAAGCTGCATCAGATAACTTTTGTCAGGTTACTTTTAGAGAAAACAAAAACTGCAGTGAAACTTCCCAAGGACCAGCTTCTTAAAAGTTTGACCTATATTAGGCTATTCTTCCAAGAGGCTTTCAAATATAGCTATATAGTCAATGCTTGGCATTAAGGAGCAATGCAGAGTGTTTATCCAGGCAAGAAAATACTCACTGGAATTGAGGGAACAAAATTAAGCTGCATGTGAATATATTTAACTAAAATGTGAGGTGAATGTGGAGAGAATATATTCATTTACAAAATAAAGCTCTCTTGCAAAGAAAAATCCTATTTTTGTGTGACCATATCTGTTTTACGATCAAATAACTCAAGCAGTGTCAGTAGGGGAACTAAATTAAGGAGGCGTGGAGTAGAGAGAAAATTAGGAGGCAGAATCAGTGGTCCTGGGGAACTGAGAGGCTGTGAAGAAGTCCAAAGAAGGAGGGAAGGCTTCAGGCTACTGCTTAAGTGTTGGTGCCAATAAGGGTGCCATCCATCAATAAAGAGATCATGGGAAGAGGAGCAGGTGTCAGGAGGGGAACATGCAAATTCATTCTTGGATATTTAGAATATTAAGTACCCATGTATCATGCAAATAAAGACACCCATTATGACAGATTAATGTTTTGTGAATCCCAGAAAAGATCATGTTCTTTGACCTAATCCATTCCTATGGGTGTGGGGCCCTTTGATTGCATTAGATTTAGTTAAAGGACCTTTTGATTAGATCAGTTGATTAGAATGCTTTAGGGTCTTGGATTGGATTACATCAGTGAGATAACCCAGTTTGGGTCTTCATCCTCTTGCTGGGGTCTTATATAAACTGAGAACTGGAAGCAGAAACACACAGAGTAAGACAGCTGCCATTTTGACCCTATCATGTGAGAGAGAGGATTACCTGCAGTCCCAGAAAGACAAAGAAGCTCCAAGAGGCTGGAATCAGTGGAGTACAGAGGCATGGAAAGAGCCCCCTGAGAGGTTAGGCCCATGGAGCAGCTCAAAGCTGAAGAGATGAGCCCTGCCGTGTGCTTGATCACCCACAGCTGAGCATCTGCCAAGGAAGATGGAGAGAAAGTGGCCTGGAAGAAAAGGCAGAGACCCAGATGGAGAGCTGCCATTTTGCCATGTGGCAGGAATCCGAATAGCAGCTGACTTTTGGTGAGAAAGCATTTCTGATGATGCCTTGATTTGACATTTTTGCAGCCTCAGAACTATAAGGTTTATAAATCCCTGTTGTAAAAGCCAACCCATTTCTGGTATTTTGTACTGGCAGTGTTTAGCAAGCTAAAAAATCCAGGAAGGCAACTCAACATGGGGTCAGGAGAGAGAGCTGAGTTAGAGAGGGAGACATGGTGAATAGCCCAGGGCTGGGAAGGTCAACGTGGGTGCCCAGAGTGAGAGCAAATGAGGGCTGAGGGACCCTAAGGAAAGCCAGATTTTGAGGTGGGAAGAGCAAAAGTAGCTAGAGAAGGAGCAGTCAGGAAGAAACCAGGACATGGAGCCTGGTGGGAGCCAAGGGAAACTTCAGGGAAAAGAGGACAAGCAACACTATCAAATTCTTGTCTGTTTCTCTCCATTGGAACCTAAACTCTATGAGGGCCAAGGCTTTTTTTCTGTCTTGTTCCTGGTACAAAGCAGGTGCTCAATAAAGATTTGCTAGACAAGTGAAACAACGAGTGACTTTGGTGAGAGTAATGGCAGAGAAGTGAGGTCAGGAGCAAAATTACAGGAAGACCCTGAATTACTACCTCTAACATCCAGAAAATCCAGAAAATTTACTCCAGGGATATGTCGAATTTCTCAGGATACCCAGTGTCTTTATTAGTTTGCCTGTTCTACCTTAAAATGCATTGGTCAATACCACATGAAAAATAACTGGTCCAATATGAAAATTATGCAAATTGAAACCAGAGTTCTCAGTGAGCCTTTCTCTTAAAATATGAGTATTAATTTCTTACATCTACTTTCCACACCAATTCCTACCTTCCAACCACATTGCCTCTGATGACTGTGCATGAAAACTCAAACCCTATTTGGTGGATAAGGTTTAGTAACCACATACTAGTAGCTGCCAAGTAAAATCCCCATGAGGCTCCCTTTTCGGAGGCCCCTGATATAACAGAAAGGACATCTATGTGGGAGGCAGGAGACCCAGGCTCTGGTCCCAGCCCTGGTACTCTCGAGCTTATACAAGTCACTTTTCTTCTGGGGCCTCCATTTCCATGAAACTCTAAAATTTACACACTTTATTTTAATGATGTAACAGCATGCCGTTATGGGGATATTGCTTTATTAAAGTTCCTGAGTTTATAAGATCCCAGTCAATAAATCATTAGCAGATATTTGTCTATTGTATGAAAGATGCCAAGGAAGATGCCAAAAATAAAGTTATTTTACTCTCCTCTTTCACTGATTCAGTTATTCAGATGTTTGTTTGAGTACTTCCTGCTTGCCCAGACACTGGGCTAAGTGTTGTGGGATACAATGGTGGACAGGACAGACCTGGTCCCTTTCTTACTGTATCTAGTTTCAGCAGATAGAAAACCAAGATGAGGCCTTGACCTCTTTCTTTTATACCAGTCAGTGAGGAGATAATTGTGAAAACAGGAAGTCTTGGGTAAATATTGAGGTCGTCGTTTTGGGCTTACACCAATTTATTATAGATCAATACTAACGTTTCTAGACTTTAATTGCTTGTCATGTTGATGAGGCCAGCACCTCAATGATGACTGTTTAACCAGTTTTGTATTCATTTTTCAAAAGCAATTATTTATTTTAAGCCATTTCAATAAAAAGTGGCCATTTTAATGTTTTAAAAAAACACACAGAGAGAAAGATAGCTGCCAGTTTTTGGTTTTGGTTTTGGTTTTGACTGTGCATGGTGTTTATTGGTGATGGCAGTGCAGTGGGGGCAGGGTCTCATGGAACATACTCTGTAGGTCACACACTAGAGCTATAAGGTGAGGGTAGCCAGGTAGACAAGGCCACTGTGTCCCCTCTCTCCCCCTCTACCCCTAATTTAACAAGCAGTAGCTATGAATTAGGGAATAAAGTTTGGGTCTTGCATCTTCCAGGAGGCATGAGGGCTGAGAAGAGAGATGATGGGATGATGGGATACAAATAATGAGGGGGGCGAGGAGGCCCCCGAAGCTATTCCATACCTTCTGTGCTACAATGCCCTCCCTCCCCAAACCCCGAGTCCAGGCTGGCTCCTGTCCTCCCTTTGGCCTGACCATGGTCCTATCAGATGTTAAGAAGCCTCCTGGCAGAAGGAGAAGAGCCTTCCCTCCAAGACTTTCAGCTGTGCGGCCTCTGGCCTCAGCCTAACTTGCTTGCTGCTCCAGTCTAGTCTTTGGATGGGATTGCCACCCCCATGGGCTCCGATCGTCTCATTTCTAACGCATGGCAGTGAGATAAGTGGAGGCCTTGGACCCTGAGGCCCAACCCGAGTTCCCTTGGTAGTCAGGACTTGTGCCTGGTCAGGGATTTGGTTTCTTCCTCATGCCCACACTCTTGTCACTTTGAGGGGGGATCCTTCCCTGAGTCTGATAGGAAAGTCCCTGCTAAGGGGATCCTGGCCTGAAGGCACTGCCCAGAGGGGACAGCAGCGCACATGAAGCTCACAATCCAATGTTACAAACAACACAGTTAAACATGGTGATTAAGAGCAAGAACTTTGGAACCAGAGGGCCTGAGACCAAATCCCCAGTTCCGACACTCTCTAACTGAAATTTTGGGTGGGTTACTTAACCTCTCCTTGCCTCAGTTTCCTCATCTATATACTAAGGATAATGGAGGTATGGTGAGGATAAAAGATTTGACCTGTTTACAGCGTTTGCAGGACCACTGGAAACCTAGTAAGTGCTAGGTGTAAACAATTTACAATCAACATTATTCCCCTCATTCAACATACAGTGCTGGGCCCGGAGGGTTAAAAATATCCAATATTTTATACCCACTGAGAGTTTATAATTGAAGCAATATGCATTACCACACTTAATCCTAATGGACACCCTCTAAGTTTGGTGAGGGAATCGAGACTCAGTGAGGCAAAGAGATTTGCCTAGATCAGTGGTTCTCAGCTATTTGGCAATGTCTGGAGACATTTTTGGTTGTCTAAACTGGGGAGAAGTGCTCCTGGTAAGTAGTGGATAGAGACCAGGATGTAGCTTAACATCCTATAATACACAGGACAACTACCCACAACAAAAATTTTTCTGGCCTGAAATGTAAATAGCATGGAAGTTGAGAAACTCTGGTTTACATCAATGAGCAGTTAGGCAGTGGAACAGGTGCCTGTAACAAGGTCTTTGGATTTCAAACCCAGTGTTTTTCTACTGTCAAATACAGTTGAAGTGTAAGAGATAAAATATGACCCCAAGTGATAATCTGGTGGGGAGTTCTGAACACCCACAGCGTGGTATGCAATTGTGAGGGACACAAACTGCCTGAGCGGCAAGGACATCATCAGTTACGAGGAGAGTGAGTTCCTGAGTGGGCTTCATGGAAGTGGTGGCTCCTAAACTGGGTCCTGAGTGGGCAGGATGTAAAGGGGCAGAGTGGATGCAAAAGGTTTTTTGCAGGCATTTGTAAGAAAGAATCTGTAAAGTGAGTTTCCCAACAACACTGTAAACTCAAAGGCAAAGAAACATTGCCTTCAAAATTCTGAGGCAAGAATTGTGGGCAGATGGTAGAGCAGGAAGCTCCAGGAATCAGTCCCTCCACCAAACCAACTATTGAACTGTCTGACTCACCTCTTTCACACTCTGGAGACTCATGGAACACTGTGCAGCATCCAGGGAAGAGGTAGGGAAAGAGGCTGGTAAATTGCAGTCAATATTGGTGAATTTCACCCTCCCTGCGGCAGCCACCACCCTCCCATCCTCCAAATGCATGGCAGTTAGCAGTGGGGACTGTAGATTGCTGGTGCTATAGTAGGCTAGAAGGATCTAGTCCTCCAAAATCCTAGGGAGTGTGGCCTGATTGTTGATCACTGCTCTTTATCAGCTACTTCAGATCACTGGTAGACTGGCTCTAGGGGTGGCGATTGTTCCATCCCCACTTAGGCAAAAGTGGCTGAGGAGTCGTAAAGACTCTTTCTCTTTTCTCTTTCCATTCCCCATATTGTGAGCAAAAATAGTTTGGAAAAGTCACAAATTGATGGCTCCAGCCCCCAACAACAAAAACAACAACTAACAAAAACCTAGTAGCAAGGGTAAGGTTGCAAAATTCACCAAGTCAGCAGCTGCAGTTGCTGCAATTCTGTCTACAACTTCATGATGTTTCCCTTGGCCCAAAAGCACACTGGGCCATCTCAGAGTTCAAAACATTCTGCAAACAATACCAAGGCAGAGCCACCAGAGACATGCACCTGATTTCCACAGCAAATATAGTAATGCTGTATTAGCTAGTGGAGTCACTTTCCGTATACATAGAAATATACAGCAACATAAATTGGAATAGAATGAAACATGTCCCCTGTTGTCAGAGTCAGGCCAAAGAAATGGAGAGTGTTTTCATTTCCTAGGCTGCTCAAGCAAATACCATGAAATGGGTAGGGCTAAACAATGGGAATTTATTCACCCATTGTTTGAGGCTGGGAAAAAGTCCAAATCAAGGTGTCATCAAGGCAATGTCTTCTGCCTGAAGGTTATGGTGTTCTGGGGCTGGCTGCTGGCAATTCTTGGTCCTTAGTTTGTTACATGGTAAGGCACATGGCAGTGTCTCCCGGCCTCTCCCTTCTCTTCCAAGTTCCATTGATGTTCACCTTCTTGCTTCCTGTGGCTTTCTCTATGTCTGAATTTCATTGTCTTATAAAGGATTATAGTAATAGAATTAAGACCCATCCTGACTGTGGTGGGCCACACCTTAACTGAAGTAGCCTCATCAAAAGAACCTTCCTACAATGGGTCCACACCCACAGGAATGGATTAGGTTTAAGAACTTGTTTTCCTGGAGTACATACATCTTCAAACCACCACAGAGAGATAAGCAATAATCCGAGCTAGTGCAATACTGAATTGTTTCAAAACGAACTCATAATTGTTGCCTAATTAAAGCATTGTGTTCCTATTAACATATAGCATTATTGAAGAAATAAAGCACATTTGAAACCTTTTGATATTTGATATTATGATAACATAATATTCAGAAAGTCCATTTCTCAATACAAGATTACAAAACACACAAAGAAGCAAGAAAGTATGGTCCATTCACAGGAATAAAGGGATTTGTCAGAAACCATCCCTGAGGAAGCTCATACATTGGTATGACTATTAGTAAAAGACATGAAATCAATTGTCTTAAATATGCTCAATGAGCTACAGGAATCCATATATAAAGAACTACAGGAAATTAAGAAGACATTGTCTGAACAAAATAATGAGATATAGACTATAAAAAGGAACCAAACAAAATCTCGAGCTGCGAACTATAGTGATTGAAATGAAAAAGTTACTAGATAGATTCAACAGCAGATTTAAACAGGCAGAAGAAAGGATCAGCAAACTTGAAGACAGTGTGAGGAGTAAAAAGAAAAAATAATGAAGAAAAATTAACAGCATGAGGGACCTGTGGGACACCATCAAGTAGACCAATATATGCATCATTGGAGTCACAGAAGGATGTTAGGGTGGGGTGGGGGGTGGGGGAGGCAGAAACAGTATTTGAAGAAATAATGGCCAAAAAATTACCAAATTGGATGGAAGACATGACTATATACATCAAGGAAGTTCAAAGAACTCCAAGCAGGATAGATTTTAAGAAATCTACTCAAAGACACTTTCTCCCCAAAACAGAAAGATCATGTTTTTTAACTAATCCATTCCTGTGGGGGTGAGACTATTTTGACTAGACTACATTAGTGAGGCATGATTCAGTTGAGTCTCCACACTCTTGCTGGGTCTTATATAAACAGAGAGAGAGACCCAAGGAAAGGAAGCTCTGTCGTTTTGACCCAGCCATGTGAGAGAGAGGACTTCAAGTTTGCCTACAGCTGCAGAAAGACAGAGAAGCCCCGAGAGGATCAAAGAGAGAGGCCCAGGGAGAGATACCTGATTTCTCACAGCTGAGCTCCAGGAAAAAGTAGAGAGAAACCAGCAGACCCACCATCTTCTCTCAACACATGGTAGGACTACAGGATCTGCCAGCAGACGACTTGCGGTGAGAAAGTACCTTGATTTGGAAATTTCAAAGCCTTAGAACTGTAAGATTTCCCTCTAAATAAAATCCCCATTATAAAAGCCAACCCATTTCTAGTACTTTCATTGGCAGCCCTTTGGCAAACTAAGACAGACACATTATAGTGAAATTGTCAAGATCCAAAGACAAAAAGAGGATTTTGAGAGCAAAAAGAGTGAAGTGGCTTGTCACATACAAGGATCTGCAATAAGATTAAGAGTGGATTTCTTGTTTATTATCAGAAATGACAGAGGCCAGAAGACAGCTGTGTGACATATTTACAGTCCTTTAAAAAACTGTCAACCAAGAATTCTATATCTGGAAAAATTACCTTTCAAAAATGGAGGAGAAATTAAGACATTTACACATAAACAAAAGCTGAAAGAGTTCATTACTGGGATACCTGTCCTACAAGAAATTCTAATAGGAGTCACTCAAGCAACTTGAAGCCATAAGGAGAAATAAAGAACATTGGTAAAGGTTCTTTAAAGGTATACATAGCTAAGTATAAAATCCTGTATTCTTGTACTTTAAGTGTATGACTTCTTGTTTCATCTCCATGATTTTACAGGCAAATGCATAAAATAACATTCAAAATCTATGCTACTGGGCATACAATGGATAAAGATATAATCTGAAGCAATAACCATATAAGGGGGGGTAGATATATATAGGAGTAGAGAGTTTGTATTCTACTGAAACTAGGTTGGTACTACTCAAGCATGTTACATCTATATGCTGTCTACAAAGACACAAAAAGGATGAACATAAAAGAGCAGAAAAAAATATCCCATTCAAACAGTAATCAAAGCAGAGCTAGAGTGGCTATATTATTGTCAGACAAAATAGACTTTACATCAAAAAAATTTACAAGAGATAAAGAAGGATACTTATATATTAATAAAAGGTTCAGTCCAACAAGAAGATATAACAATTATATATAAACTGGAAAATTTACAAGTATGTAGAAATTGATCACATACTATTAAACAACCAATGGGTCAAAGAAGAAATCATAAGAGAAATTAAGTTCTACCTTGAGATTAATGAAAATGAAAATACAATATACCAAAAGTTATGGTATGCAGCTAAAGTAGTGCTCAGAGGAAATTTATAGCTCTAAATGACTATATTATAAAAGAAGAAAGATCACAAATCAATAACCCAACTTCACACTTACAGAAACTAGAACAAGAAGAGCAAACTAAACCCAATGGTAGTATAAGGTAGGAAACAATAAAGATTAGAGCAGAGATAAATGAAGACTATAAAAACAATAGAGATAATCAACAAAATGAAAAGCTGGGTTTTAAAAAAGATCAATAAAATCAACAAACCTTTAGTCACATTAACAAAGAAAATGAGAGAGAAAACAACTAAAATCAAGAAGGAAAGTAGAGACATTATTATTAACTTTACAGAAATAAAAAGGATTATAAGAGGGTACTATGAACAATTATATGCCAACAAATTAGAAAACCTGGATGAAAGAGACAAATTCCTTGAAACATGAAAGTTACCTAATCTGACACAAGAAGAAATAGAAAATCTTAACAGTCCTATAAAAAGCAGAGATTGAATCAGTAATTAAAAACCTCTCAACAAAGAAAAGTCTAGGACTGGATAGTTTCACTGCTGAATTCTGCCAAACATTTAAAGATGATTTAACATGAATCCTTCTCAAACTCTTCCAAAAAATTGAAGAAGAAAGGACACATCCCAACTCATTCTATGAGGCCAACATTACCCTGATACCAAAGCCAGAAAAAGACAGCACAAGAAAAGAAAATTAAAGACCACTATCCCTTATGAGTATAGATGCAAAAATCCTCAAAAAAACACTGGCAAATCAAATCCAAAAGTATATTAAAAGAATTATACATCGTGACCAAGTGAGATTTATTCCAGAAATACAAAGATAGTTCATTATAAAAAAATAAAAATAAAAATAAATAAAAATGTAATATACCACAGTAATAGAAGGAAGAAAATACATGATCATCTCAATTGATGCACAAAGGCATTTTACAAAATTCAACATCCTTTCATAATAAAAACCCGCAAGAAACTAGAGGTAGAAGGGAGCTTTTTCGACATGATAAAGGACATTTATGAAAAACCCACAGCAAATATCACACTCAGTGGAGAAAGGCTGAAAGCTTTCCCCCTGAGAACAGGCACAAGACAAGAATGCTTGCTGTTATTCAAGATTGCTGCTATTCAACATTGTACTGGAAATTCTAGACAGACCAATCAGGCCAGAGAAAGACACAAAAGGCATCCAAATTGGAAAGGAAGAAGTCAAATTATCCCTATTCAAAGATGAATTGATCCTATATATATAGAAAAACCCGAAAAAATCCATAAGAAAACTACTAGAATAAACGAATTCAGCAAAGTTGCAGAATATAAGATAATAAAAGTCACAAAAGTCATTTAGGTTTCTATACAGCAGTAATGAACAACCTGAAAAGCAAATCAAGAAAACAATTCCATTTACAATAGCATCTAAAAGAATAAAAAATGTAGGAAATAAACTTAACCAAGGAGGTAAAAAACTTGTACATTGAAAACTACAGAACAACAATGAAAGAAATTGTTGAAGACCTAAATAAATGGAAAGATAGTTTGTGTTCACAGACTGGAAGACTTAATATATTGCTAAAATGTCAATACTGCCTAAAGCAACCTACAAATTGCAATGCAATCCCTATCAAAATTCCAGCAGCCTGTTTTTTGCAGAAAAAAGGTACAAAACTTGCCTTTTTTTGGCTTTGCTACAAAACTGTCCATTGCCACAAGTTCATATGGAATAACAATGGACCCCGAATAGCCAAAGCAATCTTGACAAAGAAGAACAAAGCTGGGGAACTCATGCTTCCTGATTTCACTACTTCCTACAAAGCTACAGTAATTTTTAGTGTGGTATTACATATGGCATAAGGATAAACATATAGACCAATGAAATAGAATTGAGAGTCCAGAGAAAAATCCACACATCTATGATTTTGACAAGGGTGCCAAGTGCATTCAATGGGAAAATAATACTCTCTTCAACAACTGATGCTGGGAAAAGTGGAAGTCCACATGCAAAAGAATGACTGCAGACCCTTATCTCTTACTATATACAAAAATTAATTCAAAATTGATCAAATAAATAAATATAAGAGCCAATCCTATAAAACTCTTGCAATAAAACATGGGGAAATATCTTTAGGGCCTTGTAGTAAGCAATGGATTTTTAGATTTTACACCAAAAGCACAAGCAACAAAAGAAAAAACAAATAAAATGGACTTCATCAAAATTAAGAACTTTTTTCCAAAGGACATTATCAAGATAAAAAAAAGTAAATATGTTTAAAAAAAATAAATGTAAAGATGTTCCAAAAAAAAAAAAAAAAAAAAGAAGGATGTAAATGTGGGACAAGGGTTTTCTGTAGAAGTTTTGTCTAGAATAAAAAAAAAAAAAATCATGGCAATTATCAACTCTTGGAAAAAAAGTAAGTTATAACAGAAAAATGGAAATATAATCATAGCATATTTCTCAACAGCAGTATTTACATAATCACATTAATTATGGATCTGATAAAAAATTGTGATACAACTAGATTGGGAGACTGTGGGAGAGAAAGGGGCATGTGAGCACTAAACCCCTCATCAATCATAATAGAAAGTCAACAGATTATGTCTAAAATAGAGCAATCTCTCTCATGCACTCGTTCTCAAGAAGATAGTAGAGTTGTGCTATCTAATACAGTAGCCACAGCTACATGTGGGATTTAATTAATTAAAATTAAATACAATTTAAAATTCAGTTCCTCAGACACGCTAGCCACATTTCAAGGGCTCAATAGCTACATGTGGCCAGTGGCTGTCCCATTAACGAAGATATAGAACATTGGACAGCACAGTGCTGGAGGATGTACACATCAAAGTAAGGAAGTAAACCAAGAAAGAAAAAGACATTGGGGTCCAGAAAACAGAAAATCCAAAACAGAAAGAAAGTGGTAAGAGGAAACTTTGGGATAATAGTAAAGAGAGGTCCTCAGACAGCTGTGAGCAGGTCCTGAGAGCCACCAGTCCAGACTGGAGCAGGTGAGGGGGCCCCAGGAGACAGCTTTCAAGGAGAATGAATGATAGACTACTCAGCATGTCAGAACATCCCAAGAGAAGATTAACACAACTGGGGGAAATGTTGAGGAGGAATTAGTGATAGCTAGAGATAAAATCAAGGAGACATAAGACAATTATTCACCCCAGGTTAAACAAACTATTGCAAGGGAACATATTAATAGTATATGCCACATGGCTCAACTATGAATGGCATAGATCAGTTAAAATCTATAAAACTGAATGCTGATGTCACCTAAATTATGATATGACTATCATGGGAGTAGGGGAAGGTGGAAATGTATGTGTGTGGGAGTAGGGGGGAGTGAAAGAAAGCTAAGTCTTAAGTCCTTGGTTTTCATATTGTTAAATCAATAGATAATGCCTAAAATGGAAAAACCAAGATTTAGCAATAGTAGGATGTCATTTAGGGAGGTAAACACTTAAAGATCTACCAAAAGTGTTGAAAGTGGTTGCCTCCGGAGAATCAGAACTAAGGGTGTAGGCAAATATAGTAAAAATATTTGCCACTTCCATTTATGTGCATGTACAACATAAAAATACACTTGTTTTTAAATTAAAAATTAAACTGATGCATCAAATTAGTAATATACACATACTCATTAGAAATACGGGGATAAATGTAGGGAAAAAACAGCTAAAAGATGTGAAAATTGTTTTTTCAGGGGAGCAGAATGGGATGGGTCAGGGTACAGCTGTTTTTGTTAAAAGCCTTCTAGCAGCATTTGAACTTAGACTTCTAAAGCTCCTATGTGCATGCATTACTTTGATATAAATAACTATTAAAAAGCAAATGACGCAAAAAAAACAGCATGTGAAGATGTGGAAAAATTGGAACTCTCATACACTGCTGGTGGGAATGTAAAATGGTGCAACCAGTATGGAAAATAGCTTGGCAGTTTCTTAAAATGGTAAACAGATTTATCACGTGACCCAGCAATTCTACCAGGGATATGATAACATATGAAAACTTTTTCATGAATATTCATAGCAGCATTATTCATAATAGCCCTAAACTGGAAAGAACTCAAAATGTCCATCCACTGATAAATAAACAAAATGTAGGATATCCATACAGGAGGATACCATGCTGTAATAAATAAAAGAGAACGAAGTTCTTGAAACATGCTACAAGACAGATGAGCCTTGAAAACATTATGCTGAGTGAAAGAAGCCAGACACAAAAGGCCACATACTACATGATTCCATTTCTATGAAATGACCAGAATAGGCAAATTCATAGAATCAAAAAGTAGATTAGTGGTTGCCATGGACTAGAAGTGGGAATGGGGAGTGACAGAAAATGGATATTAAATTTCTTGCTGGTGTGATGAAAATGTTCTAAAGCTAGAATGTGTTGATGGTTGCAACTCTGAAAATGTACTGAAAATCACTGACTTACACATTTAAAACAGGTGAATTTTATGGTCAGTAAATTATGCCTCAGAAATGTATATAAAAAGCAAGTGATGAAGTCTATTTAAAAAAGAAATCTTGCAGGAGAAGGGCATTTTTGAACACCAACCGTGTGCTAAGTGTTTAGTATCGTTATTATTATTAAAACAATTTTGAAAATTTGGTATTATCCTTGTTTTACAGATAAGGAAACTGAGGCTCAAAGAAGTTAAGCAACTTGAATAATTGCAAATACAGCGGAGTTAAATGTGCATGTGTGCCACCTGACTACAGAGTTCACACGCTTTCTCCCACTCGTGAAGCCTGGGTTAAGGCTCCCTTCTACTTCAATCCTGCACAATCCAGCACCACCTGTTTGCAGAGCGCTGCTTGGCTCCACAAACTATCTACAAGTAGCCCAAGATTTTCTCTCTCTCTAGAGATCAGCATGGAATACATAGGCTCCATGTGATAAACCGTGACAATGTGAACTGGCCAATCCTTGCCACAGAAGGTCAGATTTAACAGATTTTCCTATTTGAAAATTAAACTTTCCCCCTCTTCACAGCTCTCTGTGGGGTTTGGAAGGTGGCTTTGGAGCCAGACTCGTGAGTACAAGTTCTGCCACTCAGCAGCTAAGGAACCTGGGAAAGTTACTTAAATCTCTCAGTGCCTCAGTTTCTTCATCTCTACAGTGGGGATGAAAAGAGAACCTCTTCTGGAGGAATGAAAAGTACTCGGTGCTCCGAGTACTAGACTAAGTGCTTGATAAGCGTTCGCCATCCAAGTGATTAGGTCTACGTATTCATACTTGTCATCTACCTGTGCAAAGTTTACCTTTTCTCGGCTTTGCTACAAAACAGCCCTTTGGTCAGTATGTTCTCTTGTCTACCAGGAAGTTTATCTCTTGGTGAGGGGTAAAGAATGTCCTCCAAAGCTTACCACACATTTTCACTGACCCACAGAAAACCAAAGACGTCATGGCAGTCATCTGGTCCAAGCCAGTCATTGTACACAAGGGGACAATGAGGATCCCAGTGGCCGAGGAGCTCCCTGGCCACAAGCTGGCCCACCCACTAGGCAACCTGTCTAACATAATTATCACACAAACACTCTGCCTAGTTGGCTTTTGTGTCCCAACTTCTCCGGAGGGACCTCCTGTCCATTTAGCTAAAGGAGTAGGTGAGAAAGACTGTCAAATGCTAATTACAAGTTACTCCATTTGAAACATCACAATGAAAACATTTTTAATCCTCCTTCCTTCTCCCCAAACCTCCATCACTGGGAGAAAAGCAAGTTCTTTGAAAGCTGTGACCCAAACACAGCGGCTTTGCAGACAATGGTTAAGAGGCAGGCTAGTTCCCAGGGAATGGCTGAAGAGTTTTTCCTCGTTACCTTGGTAACCGCTACCTTGGCGCCCTTGTTGATGAGCTGAACCACATTCTCTGCTTGGCCTTTGTACGCAGCTATGAGAAGGCGTTCCGAAAGTGCGGCAACCGCATCCTGCTGGCTCATGAATTAGGAGAGAGAGAGGTTTTCGGGAGAGCGGTAGATAAGTTCCTTCGGCTCAACAGGAAGCCTCTGGCCCGAGCCAGCACCCACGGGTAAAGATGCTCCCAGTCATTGGAAGGTGCCTTTTATACTATGCCATCTTCAGAACCTAGGGGTTACAAAACAAAGCTGCTGTCAATGCCACTCAACTCACAGGGCAGGCCACACCGCCTTCTCTCTGATGGTGGGCATTCTGTGATTATTCTTTGCAAAGGAGGGAGGCTGAGGGAGATGGGCATTAGGGAGGCACTCTATCCACAGCAAAGCCCCCGAACAGAGCTTTCGAGTGGAGGAGGCAGGACGTGCCAGCCTCCCTCCTTTCTTCCTCCTCAGTCACCTTCCAGAGGACTAGGGCAGAATTGGGTAGCAGAGGCCTGATGTAATCGCCCCAACACTGCCTGGTTTACAGACGCGCCTTCTCCAGGCAGGTAACTGTGCTGTGTATGGTCACTAAGGCCTTCTGGGCTGTGTTATGAGGGTCCACCATGGCTAACATGCCCCTCCCCACCCCACAGAGGCCCCGAGGAGTGGGATTTCTCGTTGGAGCTTCCTCCTAGCACTTACTGCAGTTCTCTACTTTGATGCTTTTCTCAGTCACTGTACCTAGTGCAGTTCCCTGAGTTCTGGAACAGATGAGCTGGGCACAGGCCGGGGATGCCCTCCTCTTCTGGTTACTGCTGAAACAATCCACCCTGGGGACAACATGGGTGCCAGAAGCCCTGATGGCTACACTTCCTGTTTAGGAGGAGGGCCGGTCATGTTGCTTTCTCGCTTAACACGAGGAAAATAAATGGCCTACCAAAAAGCACCACCAGGACTCTAAGCCTGAGCAGCAGCTGGGGTCTCCAGGGTACCTAGTTGTAAACCGAAGCTCTTCTTTCCACCAAATGGCCAAGAAGAATGGGGCCACTATTAGACCAAACGAAAGCCCCTGGTAATTATTTCAAAGGTGAAGCTTCATTTTTTGGGTAAAAGAAGGGAATGCTTAAGGGTCCAATCCACTACTGTAGGAGAGCTAGGAAGTGATGGCATCTTTTTATTTTTTTAAAAAATGTTTATTATAAAAACAATATATGCACATGGAAAGGAAAGGAAATGCTGTGCCTAAGGGATACCATTCTTCATTCCAGGCCCTACCACACATTCTAATTTTGAAGGCCAGGGAGACCTTGCTTCCAGTCAGCCCCAATGATCATTTCAGTCTCTAAAGATAAGAGACGGGTATGGCTGAAAAACGTCTGGACTAGATCCACCCTGTCTTTCATTTACAGTGGCCTTCAGGCAGGTCATTCCATCAGTCTGGGAGGCTGGGGCTGAAGTTAACACAGAAAACAGAGAAAAGAGCAGAATGGCTCTCTCGCAGGACTGTAGTGGGAATTAAAAGTGGTATGTTACTATGTGAAAGTGTTGACCAAATGTGAATATTATAACTTCAGAAAGATAATTCTTATCCCCTCAACTTGTGAAGTATCAAGTTTTCTCATTCTTCTCCATCTGTTGCCCAAAATGCAGGTAAAGAATGTCAAGGAGAGAGAAGGAGCCCTCAAAAACCCAGCTTGTGCCTGCTCATAAGGTGCAGAAGCATAAGTGATCTGGGGAAAGGTATGGAGAATTCCCCCAGAGCAGGGGAGTCTTCAGATAGCTACAGTCAGAGCTCCCTGGGAAGCTCCAAAAATATTTGTTGAATGACCGAGCCAATGAAAGAATAAAGTTGCCACTCAAAGCACTGCAAGGAGCACACCTGGAAATGCCTTTGGAAATTCCCAGCATCTCACCAGGATTGTCGTTTGGGCTTTATGCTTCTGGGGCTGTCACACTATTTGGAAGCGGTTTGTTTTGGTAAACATTAAGACGCATTGCTTCTCTTTATTTGGGTGATCTCTGCTACATTCAAACCCACTCACTGAGCTTTTGCTCTGTTTACCCAAATACTGCAAAATCACTCCAGGTCCAAATGGCAGGAAAATATTGGGTATTAGCCATGTCTTCCTAAATGATCTCTGCTCCACCACCAAATTCTACCCCTTCACCTACCCATGTGCTATCCTCAAGCACTTGACCTAAACCCCAATCTCCCGGTACCTTTCTTGCAATGCACATTTGCATGTCTCAGGTACAGTGGTCCAGTTCATTTAAATATTATCATAACTAAAAATCTACCCCATAGCTTAGTCCCTAGGTGTAGAGATCTTGCTGCAACCTCAGGATAGCCCAGCAGGCAGCTGGGGGTGCTGCCCCAGACCAGCAGTGCTGCCCAGCCTCCTCAGCAATGGATGCGAGAGTCAAAGAGGTCGCCCCTCCCAGCCTATCCCATGCAATAGATTCAGCCTCTCAGATACTGACACGATAGGCAAGGTACACTTATTGCCATGGTTGCAAGCTACTGAGATAGCCTTGTTGAGATCATTACTTTTGGTAATGGCTAAAATAAGTCCAGCACCTATTATTATTATTATTTTTAAGAGAGAAAAAAAATGTTGGCAAGCAAAAAATGTTTCATTTTTTTGGTTCAGTCACAGCTATGTAAAAATGCTCCCTAACGCAGGAAGGGAAAGTATTTGTTTGATATGGATATGGAGTGTGTATAAATAAACAAATAAAAATAAAAGAATGCTTCCCACTCCAGCCTGTCCACCACCACGAATCCACAGTCCACTAGCTGAAGCACAGAGCAGCTTCCAGGATAGGTTGCTCACATGGGATTTGGGATACTACCCTCACCAGAGACACCCCAAAACTGCCTTCAGCATTAGGAACAGAACTCCATGTTTCCAATTCCTAGCCTGCTGCTAACACCATCACCGTGTGCTTAGATATCTCAAACTCATTCTTAATTTAAACCCAATAATAGGCTCATTGCTAGGACCCCTAGCATCCATCTGCAGTTGTATTTACACAAGGGGTGGAGGGAGGAATCAAAGTGACCAAGCCTTTCTTTCTGCTTTCTTTCTGCTTCCTCCTGCACCTTCAGTCTTGGGCGTACGGAGTCAGCAGCGACACCACTGAGTCAGCTGGCTGTCCACCTCTCTCACGATTACTGTCCTAAACGCTTGGTCTCCTTACCTCCCATTTAGAATAATGACCCCCATCCTACCCGAGTGAGAAAATACTCTGCTTCTCATCTGATGCCTCCCAACTGACTTATCAGGCCAGGCAGAGGTGGAGGTGGGGGTGGAAGGGAGGTGGAGCAGCAGCTTCACTGCCAACCTGTTGGGTACCCCAGCTGTAGCAGCCCCGCTCCTTCATTAGAGCTGAGCCTCCTCTTCCAAGTATCATTCAAGACACTTCCTATTGCTGGTGGTGAGGGATTTCTCCTGCCCCAAGCCTATCAGTCTCATCCCTGTCTTTGTCATGACGACACTTTTCACAGCGTGATATCCTTAAACGCAAACATGCTGTCAGTTTTTTAGGCAGAAATGACATAAATGCATGAGCATCTGTATGCGGTGAGCACCTTGAATCCAGAAAGCAATTTAGCTTCCTAAGAAAGATTTCCCTCTTTCCTCTCAGCCCACTGCCCCATTTTCACGCCTCTCCAGTTTGTCAATTCTTTTATCATCACAAATGCCAGAAGGACACAGAGCTGCTTGTCTTGTGATGTGATTTTTTTTTTTTAGCAAAACATCTACAAGATTTGCTTTGCTATTTTCTTGGAGATTTGTAACAAAGTCTCCTGGTACCAATATCAGTCTCCCGACAGGCAAAATATTCTAGAAAAGACATGCAAACAAAACCCCCAACCAGACATTGTGCATAACCCACCCACAAGCCGTCCACAGGCTCCCAGGAACCAGTGGTGAGAGCACACCATCAGTTACAACTCGCTCTGCTCCTACTACTCCAAAGCCTGTGTTGAAGAGAGATTGTACTCACATTCGGGGGTCTGTTCTCCTCTTTCTACATCGTGTTCTATTTCTGGAAAACTGCAGTCAATTTTTTCCTGGAGAGATCATTAGCTTCCTAGCGCTGTCACACTCAGTGGGTCTGCGGTGATTTATGCTAAAATGCTTGCTGCCTTTTTCCCTTTAGCGTCCTCTGCCGCCTCCGGCTTAATCACATCTAAAAGCTTATTAAACCATCCATTCAGCTTGCAATGTTCGGTGGCTTCCTAGCCTGCTCCACACAGCATCTTAAAGTCCTGGGTCTTCAGATTTTGCAAGACTGCTCCCTCCCGCAGACAGAGGACCTGTAGCACTGCCCTGATTGAAGAGTCAGGGAATAATTCCCAGATCCGCGTTTTTGAATGACGCTGTGGTGACAGAGAAGGGAAGTTGCAGTAATACAAGAAGAGGTAAACGCATGTGTTACAAGGTAGGGGAGATGCAGGAAGGGTCAAAATCTGTAATGAATTGCTTTATGATAACAGGAAAACTGAGCACTTGTGGGAACAGCAGAGAGCAGATGCTCCACCCTCCTCAGTAGAGAGTTCCAACACAATGACTGCAGCAGCTCAGGAAGTGTCTGGCTGAGCAGCTGTCCCTGATGTTTGTAAATCCACAGTTTGTCTCGCAACACCCTCCTCTGAACACAGTTTCTGCAGGGGAGGGGGAAGGGAGAAAACAGGGAGCAGAGCCCTTCAGGAGCTGTTCTCCAGCCACTTGTTGAAGCAAGAGACAATCAACTGGAGAGATCAGAGGAAGAGGGTTTTCATTTTGACTGGAGCCAATATCCCCACATTTTTCTCTTTATTTCGAAAGCCAGAATTGTTGCTCCTCGAGATTGGAAAACATCTCTACTCTGTCAACACAAACCCTCTGAGCACCGTCCCTGTCGAAAGCCTTGTCCCCATTTTCCTGAGGGTAACAGCTCCTATGGGCTGGGATTCTGCTTCGGCCATTCTCTGACTTACACCAAGGGCCTGAGAACAGCCATGAACTCCAGCTCGTGCATTGTGGAGAGGCTGAACTCCACTGAGGAAACATATTACCAGTAGAACGACAGGACAAGCTTATTTTCAACAAAAAACACTCATACTAATTTATCCAAAAGTGGCCACTATTGGGATACTGTGATCACAACTGGCGGACAAGTGTGGCTAGAACAGAAATGAATGTGACTCACTCCCTACTTTGAAGAAATTCATCAGCTGGCCACTGACAAGCCATTATCAGGGTCCAAAGACCAGGTGCCAGGACAGAAATGTAAACTGAGTGCAACAGAAGTGGTTAGTTTTCTCAGCTTCGTGGGCATTTCTCCTGTCTGAGAATACCTACTCCCACAGGCAGGAATCCTCAACAATACTGTCAACGAGGACACAACAGCCCTGATTCTGCTCACAGAGCCTGGTGTCCACGGGTGCTATTTGCAAAAGACAGAAAACAGGGGCAGAAATTGCAGCTCTTTAGCAAGTCCATGACTCATTTTACACACCCTACCATTGCAAATGAACTTATCTGCTTATTTCTCAAGCCATTTCAAGTACAGTAACTCTTTGGAATCTGACACTTGCTGAATCTTTGTAAGAGGTATGTGGAGGCTGGATATTATTCAGGAAACCTGTGACATAATCTGCCATCAAGAAGTTGCCCACGGATGTAAAAATAATATAGAGGCACGAAAACATACCATTGAGTGAAGGTGAGACTGGCAGAAGGCTTATGGGGGAGAGACTGGCACTTTCTACATGGGACACTAACTTGTTGACTGACTGGTACTGCTAGACCACCAGAGTGTCTGAATCAGGACTGAGCCCTCCCACTTCTTAGCCATAGGACCATCCACATCCTCAAAACTCAGGCCAGGTGTCATTTCTACTGAGCCTTCTGCTGCCCCCACCTTTCCCTAGACAGATGATCAGTTCCTCGACTGTAATCCTACAGTTTTCTGTAGACTCCCCTCACACTGTGATTGCTGGTATTTGCTAAAGGGCTGGTCTTTCTGGTTAGACTGAACTCCTTGAGGGCAGAAACCCTGTTTGGGGCATCTTGTCTCCAGCACCTAGCATGGTACCTGGGACATAGGGGGCCTTTAATGTCTGCTAAAGGGATGATAGAGAAACTAATGATGAATTGATTTTTCTAGCCATTAATTGGCCTTCAAGTTTCAAGTGCCTGTAGATCCCATGAGAAACAGAGGAGGTGCCCACCTAGCCAGATATTTTTTTTCCTTTCCCTTTAGATGAGGCAGGCTATGGCTCTGAATCCCTGGAAGAGAACAGAAGGCGGTATGGTTATTCTTTCTCCCTTCTTCCCAGAAGTAGAGGACTACAGTTCTTGAGGCCACAAGAATGACATCTTCAGACAGCCCTTACCCAGTGACACAGGATTGTCAGCACACATACTGGAAGGCACCACAGCTACTTGGGAATTTTCTTACCATCTTCAACCCCTATTGGGTTAAGCCAAAAGAAAGCAAAAACAAGCAACAAAAAGCAACAATAAAACCAACCCCTTCCTTGAATCTATATCTTAACTCCCACCCACAACTTAAATCTGCTTTGATCTGGCTTCTTTCTATTCCCCACCCCACTCCCCAGCCCCCATTTTCCCACTGAAACTTGTTTTAAGTTGATCTAAGTGCCAAATGCAGTTCATACTTCACACTTCTCTGCTGCATAGGCCCTGCTACCTCCTGCCCCCATAAAACCTCCTCCTCCCTTGGTTTCTGTGACCCACTGTCCTCTTATCCTACCACCCCTTGGATTATTCCTTTCTCTCATTCAAAGGCTCTTCTTTCACTGGTCCCTCAAAATTTGAGAGTTCTGGAGGATTCCAGAAGGCTTTGGTAACCAATAGGCTCCTGAACATTGTGTAATGTGAGAGATTTAGTGGAAGCAAAGGGGAATATGAAAATTATTAATGGGGGGTAGGAGTTTATGAGAGAAACACGTTACTGATTAAAATTATTTTTTTAAATTATCTTTGGTCTTTGAATTGTGCTTTTTGGAACAACTACATATAAACACTGGACCACATGAAACTGAAATTCTTAAAGGTCAGCCTTGTTTAAATGGCATCTTTTCTTAGACTCTGAAATTCCCTAGGACAGGGGCTGTGTTTTCTTCCCTCTCTGCAAATCTGCTGAGAGCAAAGAGCCGGGCATATGGCATGTGAACAGTGAATGCTTGTGGAATAAACAGACACATCAGTGCTTATCCAACTAGATTATAGACTCCTAGGGAGCAAGTGCTGCTCTTATTCTTTGTGTATCCAAATAAAGTAATGCAGGCTGCTGTGAGCTGAACGGTGGCCGCCAAAAAGATATGCCTGCGTCCTGATTCCTGGAATCTGCAAGTAGTACGCTATGTAGCAAAAAGTGTGATCAAGTCAAGAGTTTTGAGGAGGCACTAACCCTGGATTACTCACACATGAGAGGCAGAGGGAGTTCTGACACGGAAGAGGTGGCAATGTGACCACAGGTGCGGAGATTAGTGACGTGGCCTCACGCTAAGGAATGCCTGGACCCTAAAGAAGCCAGAAGCAGCCGGGAACAGATTCTCTGGAATCAGGGCCTCCAGAGCGTGTGAGGCCCTGCCAACACCATTTTAGATGTCTAGCCTCCAGAACCATCCGAGAATAAATTTCTGTTGTTTTAAGCCACCTAGTTTGTGGTAATTTGTTACGCAGTCACAAGAAACTGGTACAAATGCTTTACACATCATGGATGCTTAATAACTCACCAGTTACTTGTCTGAGTCACTTATAATCACAGGCTTATCTCCTTTATAAAATAATAAACTTTATTTTTAGAGCAAGTTTAGGTTTACAGAAAAATGGCATAGAAAGTACAGTTCCCATGTATCCCCTCACACAGGCATGGTTTCCCCTACAATTAACATCTTGCATTAGTGTGGTACAATTGTCACAATTGATGAACCAGTATTAAGACATTTTCAGTAACTAAAGTCCACAGTTTACCTTAGGGTTCACTCTTCATGTGAACAGTTGTGTGATTCTGACAAATGCACAGCATCATGCATCCACCAATATGGTATCATACAGAAGAGTTTCACTGCCCTAAACTGTGCTTCCTTTTTAAAGTCACCCTCACACATGCCTTCATGGCCAAGGACCAGGAAACCACTATATCACTTCAAACTTGTAAGTGCTTTGGGGTCCCCACTCCTGACTTCTCTACAGTCAGGTGTCAGGGGCTAAGGGCAGTTCCAGCGGCTCCACATTGCCACAAAAGGTCCTTCTTTCATTCCTTCAGGAAGGGGAACGTGTGGTAGGGAAACACTAGGTGACCACATGATGCTAGCAGGAGAAGGGGCTTGTGACGCTGAGTGTTAACTCCCCTCACTGGTGTCTCTCCAGCTGCTGGCCAACTCTACCTATGGGAAACTCCAATGAACTAAAATAGAGTTGTATCAGGGTGTCAGCTTCCAATTCTTCCCCAAGCATAAAAAGACCATAAACCTGCTCTGCTAGCCAGGAATTAAGTGTCTGAATGTAATCCTGCACACACAGTCCTAACTATGACCAAGTGAATCCTGGGATTAGCATGAGTGCTCAGAGGCAAACAACTATGATTTACCACTACAATTTGGTTTTCGGCAGTATTTCTTCCACTATATTCCTTAGAAGACAGCGGCCTTATCCCAGGGCGGGAGGAGGCTTGCAACTCAGCAAGCCTAAAACCCTTCAGGGAGACCAGCTGTCCACAAATTTCTGCTGCTCATAAATATCTGCCACGTGATCCTTCAGAAATGGATTTTAACTCTTCTGGACTCTGTTTTCGTTTTCATTTCAACTGTCCTGTTTTATTCAATAATTCTTCCATTGAAGTATTTCTTAACACAATAGCCATCTGATACTAAAAATTCCAGATACTCCTCCCCACCCCCATTTCCCCTAACCCCCATGACTTTCTCTAATATCTCTTTAAAACCTGCAATTACGAGCAAGCCTGTCTGGGTTAGATTTGATTTTAGGCTGATATGGTCTATCACCTGCAGTGATACCGGCAGTGGCCTGGCAACACTGGGTATGGCCTGGATGTTTTCCTTGCCGCTGTTTGCAGAAGGCTACCCAGGTCTCCCGTCTCAATTCTCTTCCAAGGTTGGCTGAAACAAGAGTGAGTAGGGGTAAGGGCAGAAAGGCGCCTATTTAAACACTCCAGCCACATAGTGAATAATATAACTTCTAACTTCTGCAGACTGTAATGTCCTCATCTATAAAATAGGCATAATGATGGCAGCTACCGACTTCATAGGGTAGCTAAGAGGATTGCCCATTGGAGTGGATGAAAAATATATGGCATTGAGTTTGGCACCCAAGAAATACTAGGTATATATGTGTGCATGCATAAAGTCAATGGGAGGCTAAATTCTCCAAATAGATCTTCAAATACTTTCTAACATTTAATCCTTCCTATGTCTCTTATACCATCACCTCTTCTTTATCGTTTACAGCAGAGCCTTTGCCAGGGATAGTTGGGTCTCTTGGCCTTACTCAGCCAGCACACGGCATGATACAGCACTTAGCTTTGGGATAGAGCTTAAATGGGATCAAACGTCCCTGTAGAGGTAGGGGATTAGGACTTCCAGTATATCCAGTCAACAGCAGTCAGAGGCTTTGTGGTTCTCTCCTTGTACTCATGTCCTCACAGAGAAATAACCAGACATGTGTATGCACAGCACACAGCCAGGAAGATGGACTCTGGACAACACTACCACTTGTGCTTTCCCTAACCTGGGTGGGCTCCCATTGTCGAGGCAGAGGAGGCTCTAGTTAGGTGGACAGAGGCCTCAGGGAATGCCGTGCTTCCAAATCTGCTCCCCCTCACATCCAGCATCTTCCTAACCTGGATTTCCTATCTAAGTCTTTCCTTCAAATTGGATATGGCCCCTATCTTAAATTTCAGTCATACGTTAACCATGAGCAAGGATGAACCACTAACTTAATTAGCCAATAATTATATCAAGTGACAAACACACTAAATTACCATCATCAGTTACTGTGAATTACTCAAAGTTAAAGTTCTGCCACACCTAAATAAGGAAAAGAGGTTCCTAAAATGAAAGCAGCAGGAAGAGAAATGACACCGACCTTGAATCACTTATTATATGCTTAGAATTAGCCCCAGGGATATTCATTCCCAAGTGTTTTAAACAAGCTTAAGAGTCCTCTCTCAGGATTTTCTCATTATCAGAGTCAAATTATTTCCACAATGAAAACATATTTAATTAGTTGACTTGAAGAGCCTTCAAGAGAAAGGGACAATCAAAGCATGAGACCCTTCCGCCTTCTGTGTCAGAGGCCCAGGTTAAGCCTGTGCCCCCTCTTTGTTTTCCCATTGCAAGACACTTTGCTTTCTCTTGAGCAAAGGGCAAGTCTGGGTTTGCTATGGTAGATGGTGGAGCTTTCCCTCTTGGGCTCAGCTCTTCCCTGTTCTCAGGGGACTGAGATACAGGTCCCTGGGGAGTCCCTTGTGAGGAGAACCCACAGACCACCTTCTGGGTGGATATTTCATCCTGACAGCCCTTTTCTTGGGAGATTCTCCCAAAGTCCTTGACAAAGATGGCACTGTGCATTCTCCAACTTCAGAGAGGTCACCTCTTGGAATATCATCTTTATGTAGTCCAAAGTCAAAACAAAGAGCATGGTGGTGGGAAGAGGGTGATAGAGAACAAAAGAAGGGGGAAGGCAGAGTGGGGGAACAAGAGGAAGGACATGAGAAGGCAGGGAGCACAGCAGTGTGAGAGGTAGCTACTGCTAAGCAGGTAAATGTATACAGACTACGTGAATTGTCAATGCATGAGAGCATTCCAGAGGGCAAGAGTGCTGGGCACTCGGGTTTCGTCTGTTAGTCACCTCTCCGAGAAGCAGCCTAGGTCTTTGAAAAGTCAGGCGAGAATAAGCCTTTAACTAGAGTTTGTTTTGTTTCTTGTTGTAGCTAAGCATGTTATAGTAAAAGAACAATCGCTGCCTGAATATTATTAACTGGAAAATTACTGAGAGAAGAGGCTGACCTGAGACCCTCACAGCCCCCACAGCAGAAGCAAATTACTCTATCCACTGGGCCTATATTAAATGCCTACTTGTTGGAAAAAGAGAGGACACCAAGAAAAGTACCTTATTTAATTCATAACTTGTTTTTATCAAATTAGGCATGAGAAACACTTGAATACATTCCAATGATGGGGTATGATAACAGAAATGAAATGAAGCTATTTGCTACGTAAATCATGGGCTCTCTTGCCCACACATTGGGACTCTGTTTGAAACACTGAGTTCTAACAAATTGCTTGCCACTAGACAATCTTTTCAAAATAATGACAGAGCCCCCTCTTTCACAGCTGAGGGAACCTGCCTCTTCATAATATAATAGCCCTCCAAAGCACTGCCTCAGAAACTGCCTTATTTTATTTTCATACTTTGAGAAGACAACTCCAAGAGTTTTCAAGCAGAAGTCCAGTTAAAACATAGTTACCATGTACCTGGCAATTTCACTCTTAGATATATACCCAAGCGAGTTGAAAATATACGATGACACAAAAACATGTATACGAATGTTCACAAGAGCATTACTCATAGTAACCAAAAAGAATAATCAAAAAGTGGAAACAACCCAAATATCCATCATCTAATGAACGGATAATCAAAATGTGGTATATCTATACAATGGACAATTATTGTCATAAAAGGAATGAAGTTCTTATACATGCTACAACATGGATGAATCTTGAAAACATTATGCTAAGGGAAAGAAGCCAGACACACAAAAAAGCCACATACTGCACAATTCCATTTATACAAAATGTCAAGAATGGCAAATCCATAGAGACAAAATGCAGTTTAGTGGCTGCAAGGGGCAGTGGGGAGAGAAGAATGGGGAATGACTGCTTAATGGGTACAGGATTTCTTTCTAGAATGATGAAAATGTTCTGGAATTAGTGGTGACAGTTGTACACCTTTGTGAATACACTAAAAACCACTGACTTGTACATTTTAAAAGGATGAAATATATGTCAATTTTTGAAAAAAAAGTCCAGTTAAGTGCCAGGGCAATGAAATCGAGACAGACCTGGGCTTGATTCCAATCTGCTGCCTGCTGTGAATCATGGGCAAGGTATTTGCACCCTAAGACTCAATTTGCTCTTCTTTAAAATGGAGATAATAAAAAAAGAATGATCTCATACAGCTATTGTGAGACAAACAAGGCAATAAGCATAAAGCATTCGACACAGTGAAGACACATAATAACTGCTCAATGAAACTACTGAAATTAAAGTCATTGAAATAATAGGAACTGTCTCTCAACCAACATGGCTTTTGACATTCCTGGGATATAATCACCAATAATTTCTTTCAGACAACTAAGGGATACAATTTTCTATATAATATTAAATAAGGGGTTAAATCGATGAAGTTTGCTGTTCAGTATAAGGAAGTCCTGCCATTAAAGAAGAAATATCAATATCAAATTTGAGTTGGTTTGTGATTTGCTGGGCAGGTTACTATTCTCCAATACCTCCAGAGGCTTGGTGGCTTTCCATCCTGCTTCTTTGTCTTCAGATATGGGCAAGGGCACTACCACCCAGCACTGCAGACCAAAGAACAAAAGGCGAGTCCCATCACCACACTTCCAAAACCACTCAGCGGTGCTGGCTCCTATCAGAAGTGGCAGAGAAAGGTTTGACAATGGTGGTTTCCCACCTCCAAGACCCAACTCCTCCAGATCAACGAATGACCCCTACACCTGCCTCAACTTGTTGCTGGAACATATTATGTGTAATTCCCTAAATGAAAAGCCGTAATAGGATCTTTCTAGGTGCCACACTTAGCAACGTCAACAGTGCCCCATAATCAGAAGTTTTCTTAAAAGCAGTATTTCAGGGATGGCAGTTCAACATTTATCTTATAATTACCAAGAACTGAAGAAAGGCTGATTGCAGGTGTATTTCTCTTCATGGTCCTTGGAGTGGCTTCATCTTGAAGAATGCCCATTAAAGGGACACAAAAGGACAAATACTGTTTGATTCTACCTCTTATATGAAATATTTAGATTAAGCAAATTTCATAGAGACAGGAAGTAGATTAGAGGTTACAAGGGGCTGGGGGAAGGGAAGATAAGAGTTATTATTTTAAAGGTAGAGATTTTCTGTTTGGGATGATGAAAATGTTTTATGAATGTAATTCATATCACTGAATTGTATGTATGAAGGTGGTTAAAACGGGAAATTTTGTGTTATATATATGTTAGCACAATACTTTTTTAAAAAAATCAGATGGTTAATATTTTAGAGTCAGATAAATTTATGATCAAACTCAAGCTCCACTCCTTAACTGTTTTACTGAGGAGAAGCTACTTTACTTTTCTAGAGTCTCAGTTTCTTCTTTTGTAAACTGGGCATATTATCCGCTTTTTAGAGTGGTTTTGAAAATTAAATAAGATAATGTATTTAGAACTTAGAAAATTAAATAAAATAATGTATTTAGAACTTTTAGTCCAGATGCCAGCTTTTAGTTAATGATTGGTATATTAGTCAGCCAAAGGGGTGCTAATGCAAAATACCAGAAATCTGTTGGCTTTTACAAAGGGTATTTAGAAGCTTACAGTTATCACACCTTATATAAAGTATAAGTTACTTCTCTCAACAAAGTCTGTTGCCACGTGTTGGAGCAAAATGGCTGCCGACATTCAGCCTTCCTCTTCCTCTTAAGGCTGCACGGTCAGGCTCTCTAGGCTTTGTCTCTCTTCCCAGGGCTCAATTCTCTCCAGACTCAGCTACTTTGTTCCCTCCACAAGGCCAGCTGTGAGCTGTTAGGCAAACGGCTCATCTCTTTTCTCTGGGCCTTCTCTCCTTCCTTATGACCAATCTCCTCTGTGTGCTTACTTCCCAGGGCTCCAGCTCAAAAACTCCAACTAACCCCTGTGACTTGTCATTTTCTTATGTGAGTCCCCACCCACTAAGGGGGCAGGGATGCATCATCCTACTGACGTGGCCCAATCAAAGCCTTAATCATTATTTAATTGAGTAAAAGTGAAACCTCTGGATCCAACATGATCTAATATGCCCAGAGGGAAAGACCAGTTTACAAACATAATCCAACATCTATTTTTGGAATTCATAAACAATATCAAACTGCCATAATTGGTAAATGGTAATCATTGCCATTATTGCCATTATCCATAGCAATTAAGACAACCATATTTGATTCTAGTTCAACACTGTTTTCTTCAAAATTTAATTCCTCTCTTGGGGTTTGAAATACTGCAGAAACAAGACCTGGCCTCCTGCGAATCTTGTGAATGTATCTTGCACACAGGAAATTCTGGGTTTGAAGTGAAGTGCTTTTCTGACCTCATTTTGTAAATAAAGTCTTGTGGAGAACCCCCGTTTTAGACATTCCTTGTTCAAATCTTCATAATTCTCTTGACTCCATCTTTTTAGCCATTACCACTGCAACCAGTAGAACTACCAACAAATGGACCTACACAGGGCCTCACCTGGGCCCACTCCCCATGCCTCTCTCATTTTCTGGAGTTTCTCTGATACCATGGAGTGGGGCTCCCTCAGGAAACCCCTTGGCACAACCCAGAGGTATAGGGAGTTAACCCCGAAAGAGCTCCCTGTGGCTTGCAATAGGGTCATTTGGTGGACAAGTCTAAGAATCTTGAACTTCCAATTTCCCCTGACCCTTGGGCCAGTAGCAGACCCCTCTTGCTAGAGGACAGCAGCCTCTTCTTGCCTGAAGACCCTGCAAAGACTCATAAAAGGATGCTTATTTTCCTCAAAATCCTTTCATTCTAGTTGATAATTAGGGTGAGATCTCAGCACAGCCTGCAGAGAAATACAGTCCCTGCTCCTGCAGGAAATAGCTTCCTGCTGAAGGACTTTCAGGACCAACTGATATGTACTAGGGAGACACATCTGGGTGGGCAAGAGGCAATGGGGTGTATTAAGGCCACATTAGTGAGAATTTATCTAAAGTGGGAGAACTCTCTTGTGACTTGTGTTTCAATTTCCTGGCACAGATACCTGGTTCTCATACCCTGGATAGCTCAGCAAAGCCTGGGCACACAATGATCTACAGTAAATTAAATGGAGATGCTGGAACTGCCTTGGCAGAATATTGAGGAAGAGGTCAAAAGGTTCGAAGGTAGGCATGCTGGAGTGGAGTGAACTTATGATGAGAGACCAGAGAACTTCATCTGATCATGATCACAGGAAGGCCAAGAGGTCACATCCTTCACTCAGGGGATAAGTGCACTAGTGAGGGTCACTGCATCATTGAAAGGTTCAGTGGTGCCTTCCCTGTTGGCTGGGGTTAACAGTAGACGATGCTACAATGGTAACGTGCTCTTTGAAATCACTGGGGATGATAGGAGTCCAGCCTGGTGGAGGCCGGGTGCTGGCAATTAACTATTAGCAACCAGGTCGATGTAGATACTGTAATTGACAGTGAGACCAGGATGGCAACAATGGTGCTTTGACAATCAGGGACCTGTGGTCAACCATGAGAAAGATGGGTGGACAATTCACCAGGGTGTTGTCTGACTTATATGAAAAATTGAGAGCTGGAGAGCAGAAGGTTGACGTCAGCTGCTGCAGTTACAGACTCAGAGTCCACTTGAGAAGAGGCTAGGTCTCCTTGAGGAAGGACCCTGCAACACCAACCCACAGGTATATATGATAAAGATTTCACAGATCCTTCTACAAAAGGACCTGCTACCACTAGGATAACTAGCAGTGAGGAGAGCGGTGTGCCAGATCTTTCAAGGACTGTTAGATATGGGGTCTGAGCTGACTTTGATACTAAAGTACCTGAAATGCTCTATGAAGTCCAGGTGACAAATGGAGTCGTGGCCATGTCTGTTTCACAGTGGGTCAAGGAGGCCCACAGAACCACCTTGCAGTTATTTCCCCAGACCCCAAGTGTGGAATTCAGATAGATACACTTAGAAGCTAGCAGAACCCTCACAATGGTTCTCTGGGATGAGGGAGTCAGGACACAGTCTCCACAGAAAAGGAAGACCTACAAGTAATATTCTTTTTACATTTGTAAAGCAAAGCATAGTGTCTTTCCCTGAAATAATAGTTGGCAGCCACCACCCATTAAAAGCAGTAAGTTTTCCTTTAAAGGGACGTTCACACCACATCTACCTTTTGTCATGTCTGATATTCCTTGGATTTCTATGATAGTTGGCAACCTAAACTCTGTTTAATATCAGGCAAAGTAGAAGGTTGAATCTAAAAATCATAAAGCACAAGAAAAATCAGACTTTTGACAATTTGAAATTGAAGTATTAAAAGTTATTCATGGGGAGTGGGTGTGGCTCAAGCAGTTGAGCACCTGCCTCCCACATGGGAGGTCCCAGGTTCGGTTTCCAGTGCCTCCTAAAGAAAAAAAATACAACACCAAACAGACAACGAGCAGACAATGAGCAAAAACAACGAGCAAGCAGACAAGGGAGCCATCTGGGGGGGGGGGGATGTTACTCATTTGGACAAATAAAATCCCCACTCTCCCACAAAGTTACATTCTTTTTAATGGGCAGAAATGGAAGTTTGTTAGACAAATAGTAAAGAAAAAAATGCCACCAATTTGTGAAGTGTAAATTCAAGGGCTATAATTAAGAATACCTTCAAACTAACCTTTGCCCTCAAAGAGTAGGTTGTGGAGGGAGGTGACTTAGCACTGAATTATTTATACTGATAATTTTAAATTATTTCAGGTGTCAGGCCTGATGTAAACAGTGAGACAGGAAAATTTGAGGCGAGAGAATCATGTTCTACTCTTATTTATCCCTTATTTGCCTTCACAGTATCTTGTGCAGAGTAGATATTCATTAAATATTGAGAGCCATTTCTCCATGACAAGAGACCTCTAGAGATGGGGTGCCAACATTTTCAAGTATGAGGGCTTTTGATAATGTCAAAAGGATTTAGTGTTCTATACTGTTTATACCTTCTTTGCCTCAGGGTACTCAAATAGTTGATGAGGTTTCTCTTTATAGAAATATTCTATAGTAGAGAAGTATAGAGGTAAATGCAAAGGGAATAATAGAACTTGAATATCACTACTGTTCAATGTTTAATGAATTAATAAAAAATATATACGGCAATGGTTGTAATGGGCCATGACATTACAAAAAGAGGGACAAGCAGCAACCAGATATGCATAGCTCCTGACGGAAGCACATGACACCAATTGTGAAGCAGGCCTGTACTTCCCACGCACGCAAAGAGCCTCACTCTGACCAAACTTCTAGGAGATTTTACTACCATTTTATAGGAAATACAAGGGACAGAGGAACGTGTTCAATGACACCTCGGAGATGCAAATTCCAGACTTCTCAAACTATTTGTGGTGAAGAACCAGGTTTTTAAAATTTCTAACCTGTCACAGTTTTAAAAATTATACTTGTAAGTATAATAAGAGTATATTAGTTGAAAAAAATATAAAATACAAGCTCCTTTTTTATTCAGAGATGCAAAAGACATAAAAGTGCCTTCCAATAATAAAACTGGAACAAAGCAAAGGAAAATATAAAAGAATTAGGAAAGCTGTACGTTAGTCATTGAAAGCGTGTCTATAGGTAATTAAGAGAGTAGCTATTACACTCAACTTTTTATCATTCTGAAATAAAGTTATGAAGGAAGTAGCAATTCTTCACATTAAACATTTACACACACACTCTGAATGAATTCTGTGTGTATCACTATCTATAGTTTTTAATGTGACAAATAAGCTTCTAGCCTATTAATTGCTCTACATTGGAATAAGGACAATGCTACTTGTTGGGAATAATATTTATATAAACTGCTTCACTGTATAGTTTAATAACAATGATAGCAGATAAATCAGGCTCAAAGAGGTATGCTTGTGGGTATGGAAGAATAGATTTAAAAGCAATTTTAACAAACTCAAGATATTCACTTGGCAACTTTTATCCAAAATGAGACAACTGATGTTGCATTTTCAAAATTCATCTTCAATCAAAGGTAACCGGTTTTAGTAATTTATTTTGTAAAGATAGATTTAAATTATCTTTCAATGAAAGGAATGGATTTCTAGATCTATGCATTTCCTATGCATGGAACTTCTTTTGACGGGCAATTAAATTCATAACATTTGATCAAATTCAAAAGGCATTTGGTGATCATCTTTTTACACCTACAATATCACACATGGATATTGTTCATTGATATTGGATATTAAATTATGGACTATAACATAATAATCAGTTGAAGCTCTGTTCTTCCAAGCTTTTTTTTTTTGCCCTTTGATTTTTTTTGCCATTGTAAAATATGTTGCTTTTTCTTCTTTGCATGAAAAAATTAAGAGCATTAAAATACCAAAGGAAAGAGACAAATCCACATTTTTAAAAAGTTGAAACAAACTGGCTTATATTACGGTACACTAGGAGATCCTACATTTGACAGAATTGTCCCCCTTGAAAACAATTGTACTTTGGTGTGAAATAACTATTGTTTTTGATCAGCTTCCACTTATCATGTAATAAAATAACCTCACATTTAGCAGGTGGTCCTTTAAGTAAATTCATAATTTTTACTCTATCACTAAGTCTACCATTTAATTCAGCTGACATTTTTTCTTAGCAAACATTCTTGTAAAGGAAGCAGTATGCCAATTTACATTCTGACACAAGATTCATCATCTTCATAATTATATAATTATATATATTATATATAATTATAAGTTTTCCTATCATTGCATCTGTACTATTAGAACACCTTCATATTCAAAATTTAAACTCAAACCACATGGTTAATGCTCATGTGTTTGGATGCTGCAGCAATGTCAAATTGCTAGGTTAGTTTCTAAATATTTACTCTCAAGTTCTGTACTTGTCACAAACCAGCAACAGTCTGCAAACCACACTTTGAGAAGCACTGCTCTACAAGACAAATGACCTGATTTCTTCAACAAAAAATTGCAAGGAAAAAAAAAAAAGATGGAGGAGAAACCTAATGACTAAGAAAGATTTAAGAGACTTACTAGATAAATGCCATCTATGACCTACTTTGGATCCCAATTAAAACATGTTATGTGACTATTAGAAAAATATGAGTAATTACTGGATATTTGATGATATTAAGGAGTGGGTATGTTTTTTAAAAAGACTGCTTTTAGAGATATAAACTGAAATATTACAGATGAAAGGACATGCTGTCTGGGACTTGCTACAAAGTAATCTGTGATTGGGGGAGGGGGATGTAGAGGAAACAAGATTGACCATGTTTTGATAATAGCTGAAGCTGAGGGGAGTGGTACATAGGGTTTGTTATATTATTATTTCTATTTTTGTGTATGTTTGAAATTTTCTATAATAAAAATTTTAAATAATTGAGAAAACTCTAGTGACGAAGCTACTGTGAATAATTGGTATTTTATTATTGATTTATATACATTGGAGAAAAGCACATATATTATGTACAAATTATTCATGCCATCGATAATGGGGATTCACAGAAGATCCACAACTCTGAATCGCTCAAGGTCTTGACCTGGAGCTGGTTTTAAGGTAATTCCCAATGTTCTTTAAACCCAAGTTCCTTATAGTGTTTTCTGGATATTGCAACCAGTCTAGAAGATTTGGTTGAGTTGTTATTATTATTATTATTATTATTATTATTATTACTTGGTATTATAAAAGTATATCTCTAAAATATGCTTTTAAAAGCTCTACTTCTCTCTGTCTTACACATAAACTCTCTCTCTCCCGTCACCTACATCCTCCTCCCTACTGAAAATCACCATTCCTGGAAACCCAGGTTGTAACATTCAAGCCATCTTCAGAAACAGCCTGTCTGAACTGCACTCCTTCTGCCTAACAATTAGTAACATCAGCATTCCCTCCTTCCTCACTGCCTGTCCCTCATTGGTTCTTGCTTCCCAAGAAACTGGTTCCCTCCAAGCCCTGACCCCAACAATTATTCTCTCAAAAGCACAACTTTAGATTTGAAGCCTAATAAATTTAGTTCTTACAGACCTCATATTTAAATCACCTGGGTATTTGTACAACCTTCTAGTCACTCCCCTTTATACTGACCCAGATTTAAGTTGTTTGACAAAGAAATCCAGCTTCCCATGGTCTAGTCAGTCCCTCAGAGCAGATTAAGCTATTCTGTCAACCAAAGCCTAACTACAAGTACATTGCTCATTTTGTTTAGTCATTACTGGATTCACTTAGCACCTGAATTGAACAGGGAGTTTGGCTGAAGAAGCATCATCACTGGCTCTTAGTATCTGAAAAATATCAGTGCCCAACCTCTAAAACCTTCTGGGAGTGCATTTCTTCCTAGAGAGAAAATGTAATGTGATCTTTTCACAGGTCTGTAGCCTTGCACACTGCAACGGGGCTTTTCAAAAATCTTGCAACGTCAGCCTTACAACCAATTTAGAAATTATTTTTAATTTGGTTGCACAAGTAATACACACATAATTTCCACTAGGAAACAAAATTAAAATATATAGATTGAGCAAACTTCCCCTCTCCTTCCCGATTCTCTTCCAGTAGGAAACCACGTGTGGTTTGCTGTTGTTGTGACTAGACAATTTCTGTGCATAAACACACATACACAAACACATACATGTGACATTGAGAGAGACCAGGTATTTGTGCCAGTGTGCATGTCTTTGTATGCATATTTTAACATAAATACCACATTATATATATTGTTTGCAACATGCTCTTTTTAAAAAAAACAAACTTGGAGCTCTTTACTAGTCAATACCTCATTCTTTTTAATTGCTACATAGTATTCCATGGAATACTAAAGTTTATTTAGCCAGTCCCTTATTGATAATTGTTCATGTTGCTTCTCATTTTATTTCGGTCACACATAAAGTTGAAATGAAGAAATGCCTCTTTGTGCCCAGAATTCTCATTTTAATATGAGTAAATGAAGGCAAAGAAGGAAGTAAAAGGCTTGCCCAAATTTGCAGTGCGGCCTAGAACAAAACAAAAATACCTACCAGCTTGCTGGATTGCTTTCCAAGCTTCTCCCTAAATAATATGAGAGCATCCTGTTTGTTTAATCAGTTATGATGTCTTACAGTAGGGGGAAAAATTTGAAGTAAGCCTGAAGGGAAAGCCTTTTGAGACAACTCCCACTGGATAAGCTACATTCCTTTAAAAATCCCCAAACTTGTCTTTCTCTGCACACCAGGGCTTCAGAGAGGACAATTACATAGCATTTCATGAGCACCTTCCACAACTCACACTGAGTGGTGCAGCTTCAGGAGTCAAGTTCACAGCAGCACACACTTTTTCTCGATAGCACTCCATTTCTGGGGATGTAGCTTTCATGCTGCCTTACAGAGAAAGGCCGGCTGGCAAAAACACAAAGGGACACCAGCAGCCTCACCCAGAAGCCAGTGGGACTCCCATTACAGTAACAGTGGAAGTGATAACAAGAGCTAACATTTACTGAGCTTTTTGGCTATGGGCCAGGTATGTGGTAAAGTCTTGACTTAATCCTCCTGACAACCCAAGAGGCTTACCCTGATATTACCCACATTTCATAGGTGAGCAAATTAAACCAGACAGAAGTTAGACCACTGAGTGGGACTCAAGACTTGGAAAAGGAAATCTGGTCAGACAGCAATGAGGCTGAGGACTTTGAATCCTTAGGTCCCTCCCGCAAGAAACCAGTCTTCCCCCTGCGTAATAAACTTCCAGTTACCTCATCCAGAGCTGTAGCTTCCCAAGAGGATGTAGACTCTCCTCAGGACCCACCCAAAGCACAGCTGGTAAGCGGGAGGCTGGGATGTGCATGAGGCCATCTAATGCCGTGGGATCCTGCCTCACTTCAGAAGGAATCAACGCTCTATGGTTAGGCCGAGTATGGGTATTCTTTCAGATAATATTCATTCTGACTTAAATTTGCCCTGCAGACAGTCTGTGGAACAAAGCCCTACACTACTGGTCACTGCTGCCAGCGGTTCTGTGCAGAGCCATACAGGGCAGGAGTTCAGCCAAACCACCATAGATGCACAGTGTTCCATATTTATCAGTGAAACCAAAAGCATGAATGCAGATTTTTGCATTGATCTTTCCATCTGTGTGTGCACACATATATAAACTATTGTTCCTTTTACTTTCATTTACTAAGCTGTCAAAATACAGTGGCTGAGGAAAGAGGCAGTCTATAGCAGTAGAGTTTTTCAAACCAAGTATTTTTTTCCAAAAGTGGTTGATTCTTAAAGTTTTACCCTAATTTGTAGTACAGGCATTTGGAGTTTACTCCTGAGAGTGAAAGCCAAAGGTTTACATTTGGGGCACACTTCTCCCCATTTCCTAAGTCAGAATGCTTCTAGATATCATGGTGGAATTCGAATATTATTACTTACATTAAAATAAAGTTAATCATGAAGAAGTTTTAAATATACATTCAGTTTTAATGAACCTGATTAAGGCAGTGATTGGGGAACCTTACTCTTGTTTAAGACTTGCAATGCCTTCTTCTCTTTTCCCTAAAGAAGCCCTGTGATCTACTTAGCTGAACTGGGAGTCCAAAGATAGTTCTGCCAGTGGTCTGCCAGGTTTTGCAAAGGTTTCCATTTCTACCTGCCCAGTGTGTGACATCATCTTACAAAGTCAAGTAGGAGGGGTGGAAATGGGGAACCTTTCTCAGGCAGTAGCTCCCTGAGTAGATGATGTTTTAGGCAGGACCAAATGTTTTAGGCTGCCCCTCTCCCCCAACTCCACCTGCTCCACCACATTACCAGGTTCTGTTTTCTGCACATCAGTCAACACCATTTGAAATTATCTTGTTCATTGATTTATTTACTTGCATATTTTTTGCCTCCCCTCCCCGCCTTCCCTTGGGAGCTTCAAGAAAGTATGATCCTTGTCCGTGGTCATCTTGTAGCCCAGAGCCTGGAACAGTCCCTGGGCACAGAAGCACTTAATATTTATCAAATGAATGAAAGAATCAATTGGATATGAGATGTCCTGTTAAGAACATGAAAACAGGGTCTGAACATTGTTTTTGCCTTTTTCTCTGAAAAGCACAAACAAATTCAGCCGGCTAGGAGAAAGAATGGGACAGAAATCTTCGTTCCTCCCCACTCTTAGGAGGTGTTTTATTTCCATACCCCTTTTTAAGTGCAGAAAGAACTTTTCCATAAAACAGGTTTTCAACTATTTTCTTTCTTTTGGCAAAGGCAGACACTGCAGGGTTACAGACTTCACACCTAACAGGATCATAAATTAATTGAAAAGCTTTGTACTGTCCACAACTCATCTCTGCTCGGACTGCCAGCAGGAATTCGTTAGGGAGGCAACATGATATCAACTCACTGGTTAGAGATAAATGCTTCAAGTCAGGCATAAAATTGTCTAATTGTCTTTGAAAATTAACCTCTTTTATAGCAGATCCACATTTGGCTGCATTAATATTGTGACTTGGCATAGGGGAAAGAAAGAGCTGCCTCATTATTTGGGGAATTAATTCTTCCAGGGTATCAGTTTATAATTTAACACAACGAAATAGGCATTTTGCTAACAATAACCCAATATTCCGGGAGTGCAGATTTATTCTCAAGTCACCTTGGAGAGACACATAGCTTGGCCTCAAAAAAATTCATGTATGTACTGGATTTCAGAAAGTCAAATCTTATTTATTACCAAACTATATATTTGATTTTGATATCAAATTTTCTGACAGAGGAGTGCATATTAACCATAGGTATATACCACGCTGCATAACCTCTGTAAATGGATGTCAAGCGGGATTTTTCTGGTTGCCCCAGAAATGCGGCTAGTGCCCAAAGTTAAGGACAAAAGATGTTAAGTGCTCCCATATTCTAGATACAGGGGACCCAGCTTTGGCACCAGCAATTACGTGATACACTTACCCTTCCCCAGGTTACTGAGAGCCAACTTAGAGAATCTGGCTTACTCACACACCCCTCCACACAGTCAGTCTAAATGGAAGACCAGGAGAGAGAAAGCTACCCTTTGGAGAGTACAGTGATCGTGGAGATAAGCATTTCTCTTCTCTCTCTCTTTCTGTCTCTGTCTCTCTCTCTCATAGGGGCTGAAGACAAGGGGATACACTTAAAAGACTAAAGGTATCTTTGAGAAGGGGAGAGGAGCATTCTCTTCCTCAACTGGACATCTGCTTAGCCAACAGACTTGCTAACTTGCCCCACTTACTGGGGCAGAAGGATGGTCCAGAAAAGACCACAGAGCAAAGAAGGAGCCCCTCTCAAGTTCCAAGTTCCTGAGACATATGGAAGTGGATCCCACTTCGCAATGTATGAGAAGGAGGCTGAGTCCTGCTGGGATCACTGCAGAGTGGGTGGCCAAGAGGCCTGAGCATCAGTAATGAATCTAAGGACCGCCAATGCTTAGTGGGACCGCTGGGGGGAACCTCTTATCAGTGGGGTATGCTGGATCCACATCAAGCCCCAAGAGAATGAGCCAGGACAGCAGTGTGGTGTGTAAAGAGCCGACCACAAGCCTAGTCTACCCTGGGGAAAGGGAAGGAGCAGAGCTTTGAATAGGAATGAGATGGCAGTTTTAAAACTGAACAAGCTTGAGTCGTACAAACCAAAATAAGACTGCCTGAATATTCAAAAGTGGCTTAAGAGTTAATGAATCTGACCCAGATATCATTAAGGGACCTGGACCCAGAGGAAAAGTGGGTTCTGACATAGAGTTGAGGGGCAGTTACTGGAAAAATAAAATGGCTTCATAATTATAGCCCAATGACCTGAGATGCCTTGATAAACCATTCCACCTGTGGACGGCATAGTTCGAACAATCAGCCTGTCCTTCATAAGACACCATAAGCAAAGCCCCTGCAAGTGTTCTGTGACAAATCTTGTGCCCTTTACTCAATTCTCTTAACTAGGTGTCAAATCATACAATTTCATTTCTCTGCACATTTCCCACAGTTTCTGTCTGCCTCTGTTTAAGTTTCTACTGTCCATCGCAATTTCTTCCCAGGACCTCCCACAAATCTTTCTTTCCCTAACCTCCTGCCTACTGAACCTTTATCCTCTAGCTCATGTTCATGATCACGGTCAAAGCTGTTCTCTCCACCTCTTTCAACCATGCTCATCCCCAACCTAAAACGTCAAGGCTAACAGTAGGAATCAGGTTCAGTCCAGCCAGTGAGATGACAAGGAGATGCTCTTTGTTGGCTGGATCTTAGGAAGAAAGAAGGACCTCAATTCTAATAGAGATCTTCCTCTTGTTGTCTCTTCTTTTTTGCCTTCATAAAGTTTGAATGATGTCTCTAAATGTCTTTACAACAAATTCTACTCATAAGTCACAACACAGCAAAATAGATGATTTCTAGAACCACAGGATTTTATGTCAGGAGTCAGTGTAGGGCAAGGGAGAGAGAATGGGTTTTGGAGTCAGATAGATCTGGGTATGAAAATTTGACCTAGGAGGCAGTACAGAGTAGTGGTTAAGAGTACAACCTCTGAAGCCAAACTGCCTGGGTTCAAGTCTTTGCCCTGATATTTAATACCTGTACTCCCCTGCTGCCTCACCTGTAAAATGGGAATAATAGAAAGCAGCTTAAATCATCAAACATTAGCTCACAGTTTCTGAGGGTCAGGAATCTAGGAACAGCTTAGTTGGGTGGTTCTGCCTCAGGGTCTCTGACAAGGGTGTGGTCAAGCCAATTGGGGCTACAGTTGTTTCCAGGCTTTACTGGGTGGGGCTGGAGAATTCACATCCCTGCTCACTCACAGGTTCGCTGGCAGGCCCCAGTTCCTCGCTGGCTGTTGGCCCCAGACTTCACTCACTACATGGGTCTCTCAAAATGGTTGCTCACAACATGACAGCTGGCTCCCTCAAAGCAAGTAAGCTGAGAGACAGTGAACACACCCAAGACAGCTGTCTTTTGATACCCTAATCTCGGAGATGACATATGATCATTTCCACCGTATGCTATTGGCACACAGACAAACCCTGGTCTGGCATGGGAGGAAGCACACAGCGTGAATACCAGGAGACAGGGATTACTGTGAGGCACTTGAGGGTCACCTGTCTCATTGCTGCAAATTGTCAAAGGTATAGAACAGTATCTGACCCTTTGCAAGTGCTCTAGGTGCTAGCTATTACATTTCTTATTATTTTATTTGAAGCCCATGTTCTATATGACTAATGACATGACCATAGCCAGTTCCCTAATCTCTATGGACCCCATTTCCCTCATCTATAAAAATGAAGATAATATTTACTTCATAGGGTTGTAAGCCTAGTATCTTGTAGGAACTCAATTCAATAAATTCATTCATTCATTCATTCATTGATCTTGGAAAAACTAGCAAGTGCCAGTCATAAACAGCAAAACAGGGAAGCGGATGTGGCTCAATTGATAGGGCTCCCGTTTACCATATGGGAAGCCTCGGGTTCGATTCCCGGGGCCTCCTGGTGAAGGCAAACCAGCTCGCGCAGCGCGGCGAGCTGACACAGAGGGACGGCGCAGCAGAGGGAGACAGGCAGACACAGAGGAGCACACGGCAAGTGGACACAGCGAGCACGGGCAGCAAGGGGTGGGATAAATAAATAAAATCTTAAAAAAAAAAACAGCAAAACAGACCTGCTCCCTGCCCTCATGGAGCTTAAAATCTAGAGAGGAAGGCCAACACTGCAGGGTCATTACAAGTATGATCTGTGTTATGAAATGGGAGTTTAGTGTGCTTTGGCAATATACATCCAAGGGAATGAACCTAGTCTGGGAGGTCCCTTTGAGGAAGTGGAATTTCAGCTGACACATGTAAGACGAATAAGAATGGGCCAGGTGAAAAAGTATTCCAGGTGGAGTAAACAGCATGTGCAGAGGGCCAGAGTCTAGAAAGAGCCAAAAGAGGTCCAATATGGCCAGATGACAAAAAAGCAAAGGGAATGAGAAAAGAGGAGATGGTATTGTATTTACTCTTCTGTGTAAAGCATTCTGGAATTCTCCTCCAAGCGAAGTACTTGCTTGTAACATGGATTCATTAGTTCTCCAGATTTGAACATATTTCTTTGCCCTATCTCCCATTCTACTGACTCTTATATCTCCTTTCCTCAGCCTAATAGTGACGTGGCTGTGAAAACAGGAGCTAAGAGAACAGATCAGAACTTTGGCTGAAGTCCCAGACAGGAGCAGCCCTTCCCCGCACTGGGGAGGTGAGCATGTGGTCACAGCCCACGGAGCCACCTCTCCAGGGAGCATAGTAACGATACTTTATCAAGAATCCTTCACTTACAACTCCTACAGCAAATTGAGAATAAGAATGCCTCCCGTGGATCACACGATTGCATTTTATATACGGGCATGGTAAAAACTAACCAAAATCTTTAAAACCCAAGACGATCAAATGTAAAAGTTTAATAAATAGATTTTTTTCCCTCAAAGCATGTGAGGAAACTCTTCAGCACCCAAAAGGTAAAACTTGCAGAAAGCGTTGTCCATTATCCTTGGGACATTTTCAAAGCAAGCCCTCCTGGCTCAGTGTACTGCATTCTTTATCTATTTTTCATTAGGGGTCCTTCTTGCTGGACTCGACTGGCCCCAAGTTAGAGAGTTGTGTATAAGGGACCAGCCTGAGACTGTCTGGAAACTGCAAAAAATGAAGACCCCTAAGATGATATGTCTCTCTGCAAGTAAAACAGGCTGCTTAACTCCCTGCTGGCACAGAAAGAGTGTTCACTCACTTAAGGCCACCACAGAATCAGGCTAAACAAAAAGGGATTCTCAACAGCCATCCATTTTCCCTCCCTTTACTGATATTAAGTTTAAATACCCCATGTCCAATTCAGGAAACTGGAAAGGGGCAGAAAACTCCCCACAGAATCTGAACTGCCGTGAAATGGACAGGCTCCCTCCAGATCCTCTCTTCAGCTGAGGCGGGGGCTAACATGTGAGGAGCACACCTCCTCCTCCCCTAACAGGACTACGGTGGACTGGCAGCTCTCACTCCCTCTCAGCAGTTTGCAGATGAAAGGGTCTTGGGGCAAGGCTGACAGGAGGGAATGTGAGGCTCAGAACTCCCACCTCCTTTGTCCATGGATGTTTAACCTTCTCGAGCCTCTAGATGTCATCACCAAGGCATGTGGGGCGTGGCAGACCATTTGAAACCTATGCTGCTTGGTTACCAGAATACATGTGCACAATCGTGTGCACACACACAACACACACACACATAACTGGTACCTCAGAAGTAAGCGAGCAGCTTATGGCAGCAAGAGATTGCAGCAGGAAATATTAAAAGTACAAAAGCAATGGAATGGGAATGCTGGTGCCCCAGTGCAGGAGGAAGGACAACCTGCTGCTTGCAGAGAGCCCTAAGAGCTGGGGGTGCAAGTCCCTAGGGAGACCTGGGCACAGGCACTCATTTTAATTTTCTTAAAATAGGACAGAAAGAGCTTCCGTGGATGCAAAAGTTGAGCTGAGGACATTTTCTGTTCCTGCTGAAGGTTTTAGTTCTACGCCTGCTATTCTGGCTCCCTTCGCCTTGGGTGAAAATCATATATATGAACTGACATCATTCACCTTTTAACCAATTACATATGAGCTAAACTGTATTATAGAAACATGTCACCGAACAGATTGCATTACTATCAGACACCAGAGGTGAGAGAATTTAGTATTAGGATAATTCTTTGACATGAGATTGCCAATTCAGCCAAAAAATACATACATGCTACAAGCTACTTGAGGGTAGCAAATTCTCCAAGTTCAACCTCAAACATGGTAGTCTCTTAAGTGGCTACTGAATGAATAAATGATACTATATTCTGCAGTCACTGAGGAAACCACACGCAGAGAAGACCAAGGCTGGAGGCCTGGGCGCATTGCCAGTCGTGCAATAGCAAATCTTTCACAGCAGCACGTGCAGTACTTGGAGCAAATAACAGAAGAAACAAGGGTTCTTCTTAGGGTAAAAATGGAGAACTACTGATCCCAAAGGGACCCGGAACTGTCTCCTGAGCGGGACAAGGCTAAGTTCAAGATGATAAGCATCCAGAGAATTGTCACTTTGTGGCCAAGGGACAGCACCTCTGAGTTCCTCTTATAAAAAGTTCAAGATTACCCTGATCAAGATGGTGTAGTGAGAAACCTCAGGGCTCCCTGCCCCACAGAAGCTTTGAACAAACAGTGAGAACTGGCAGAAACATGTTTCTCAAAGCTCCAGAAAACAGTTAAAGGACTGCAGTAACAGGGTAAGAGCCAAATCAAGAAAAAGGCCATTTAAAAACAGTAGGATCTTGTGGTGCCCTGGCTAGCTCCTCGCCCATGCCCTCACCAGCTTGGCCTATAGCCAGCCCATGCTCCCAGTTTGGATCCCTGCTCCCCATTCCAGAGGGAGCAGAGTAATCCTCATGCACATTCTGGGAACATGTATGTCTGGCCCAATCTGTCTGGTGGTGTCCCAGAAAGTACCCTGCACATAGAAGGCTGTTCAGGGAGCTCTCCTATAGAATGCCGTGGGAGAGGAGTCAAGCCGTACTGCTTGAGGCAAGGGCTTGCTGGCTGGAGGATATACAGTACAGTGCCCGGACCATGAGGAAACTGTTTCCTAGGGAAGAGGGGACATTTGGAATTTTGTAAATAGGGGAATTCCTAGGGTCATAAACGCATACCCAAGACAAGACTGGAGCAAAAAGGACCAAGGAGGCCCCTTTGCTTTGGCCTGAAGCTACTCTCTAAACTCATTGTATGGATAAGCTTGAAGGAGAGCAGACTGGGGAAAGTGTTTCCTTTTTTCCTTCTTTTTTTTTCTTCTGGCTCTCAAGGAAAGCTCTGTCATAACACTGGCTAGATACAAGCTTAAGGAACACATGCCTCAGAGTCTAAATTCCAGAGATAACATATTAAAATATCAAAATGTCCAGGTTTCAACTAAAGGTTACAAAATGTACCAAGAAACAGGAAGCAACAGACCAGGCAAAGGAGAAGATTAAAGCATTAGAAACCAACCATGAGGAGGATCCGAGCTGGGACATTCCAGACAAAGCCTTTGAAAAATGGTCCTAAATATGCCCAGAAAGCTAAAGGAAAATTTGAAAGAGAACTAAAGGAAATCAGGAAAACAGTAGATGAACACCAAGAGAATATCAATATATAGATAGAAATTATGGGGAAAAAAACAGCTACAGTTAACAGAAATAAAAAATTCCCTAGCAGTTTACCAGCAGACTGGAGCTTGCAAATGAAAGGATCAGTGAACCTGAAGATAAGACAATTGAAAGCATCCAGTCTGAGGAGCAGAAAGAGGAAAGAATGAAGAAAAGTGAACAGAACCTGAGGAACTTGTGCGACATACACCATCAGGAGTACCAATATATACATTGTGGGAATTTCAGAAGGGGAAGGAGAGAAGGGAGGGAGGAAGAGAAGGAAGGAAGGAGAGAAGGAAGGGAGGGAGGGAGGGACGAAGGAGAGAAGAAAGGAAGGGAGGAAGAAGAGAAGGAAGGGAGGAAGGAGAGAAGGAAGGAAGGGAGGAAGGAGAGGAGAGAATATTCAAAGAAATAATGGCTGAAAACCTCCCAAATTTAATGAAAGACACAAATATACACATCCAAGATGATCAATAAACTCCAAACAGTATAATCCCAAATAGACCCATACCATACCATATTATAATCAAACAGTCAAATGACAAAAATAAAGAGAGAATTCTGAAAGCCACGAGAGGCAACATGTCACACACAAGAGAACTTCAATAAGATTAGGTGCTGATTTCTCATTGGAAACCAGGAAGGCAAGAAGGCAATGGGAAGACATATATAAAAAGTGCTGATACCAAAAAATTGCCAACTGTCTTAGCTCGCCACAGGGCTGCCAATGCAAAGTACCAGAAATGGGTTGGCTTTTATAATGGGAACTTTATTTGGGTAAAAGCCTACAGTTCCAAGGCTGTGAAATGTCCAAATCAAGGCACCATCAGAGATGCCTCCCCACCAAAGTCAGCTACTGTTGATCCTAGTGTCCTGCCACATGGTGAGGATGGCCACTGATCTCTGCCTTCCCCTCCAGAATCTACCACCTCCTGGAATTCAGCTGCGGGCAACCAGGCATAGGGCTTGTCTCTTTCCAGGCCTCCTCTCTCAGTCTCAGCTGTTCCACTTTCTTTTCGAGTTCAGCTGTGAATTATCTGGCAGATGACTCATTTCTCCCTTGATCTCTGCTCCTTGAGCCTCTTCGGGCTTCTCTCCTTGAGCTCAGCTATGGGCAAATCTGGAGTCCTTTCTCTTACATGGCCAGATCAAATATGGCAGCTTGCTTTTTTTCTATGTCTGTCTCTCTCTGTATCTCCATTTATACCAGACCCAGCAAGAGGGCAAAGACCAAGCTGGGTCATGCCTCACTGCCGCAGTCCAATCAAAAGACCCCACACCCACAGGAAGAGATCAGGTAAAAAACACAATCTTTTTCTTTTTGGGATTCATAAAAGAACTTCAAACTGTCAGACCAACCAAAAATTCTATATCTGACAAAATTGGCTTTCAAAAATGAGGGAGAAATTAAGACATTCCCATAAAACAAAAGGAGAGGGACTTTGTCAATACTGGACTGGCTCTACAAGAAATGCTAAAGGGAGTTCTTAAGGGCACTAGATAAATGACTGATGCTACATGAAGAAATAAAGATCTCTGATAAAGATAATAATATGGGTAAAGATAATAATGGGGGTAAACATAAATACCAGTACTATTGTATTTTTGATTTGTAACTCCACTTTTTACTTACTACAGGATCTAAAAAGCAAATGCACAAAATGTAATGATAAATCAATGGTTTTTAACTTATAATGTATAAATATGTAATTTGTGACAAGAACTACATAAAGGTAGGGGGACAAAGGGGGAATACAGGAACATTGTGTATACTATTGAAATTAAGTTGGTGTCAAAGCAGATTGTTATAGACTTTAGCATGTTAAACTTAAGCCCCATGGTAACCACAAAGAAAATACCAGAGAATATGTAAACTCTTAGAGACAGGAAGTACAGGTTATCAGGGGTGGGGAGCAGAGGTAATGCGGAGTTAATGCAAAATGAGTGTAGGGTTTCTGTTTTGGGGGAAGAGAAAGCTCTAGTAATGGATGGTGGTGAGGGTACTAAAACATTGTGAATGTGATTAATCCCACTGACTCTGAATGATACACTTCGGAGGGGTTGGGAGGGGAAGATTTATGTTGTATATGTGTTTCTATAAAACACATATAGAGAAAAACTAAAGAGATAATGACAATTTAATGCAATACATGATATTGGATGAGATCTAACAATGGAGGAGGAAAGGCTTACAAGGATATTATTGGGACATAAGAAAAAGTTGGAATATAGAATGTAAGCTTTATATCAATTTAAATTTCTTAAACTTGATAACTGTACTTGTGGTGATTACATAAGTGAACATCCCTGTTCACGGGAAAGGTACATGGAAGTATTATGTGTTCAAGTAGTATGTGTGCAGACTGCACGCAAATGTTCAGGAGGGGAGGGGGGAGGAAGGGAGGGAGTAAGGAAAGAAGGAAAACAGAGAGATACAACAACGGTGCAAAATGTCAAAATTAGCAGATCTGGGTACGTGGGAGGGGTGGGGGTAAGTGGAAGTTCTCTGTATGGAGTTTATTTCTGCAACTCTCCTGTGAGTTTGAAATTATTTCAAAATAACAAAAGTTAGAAACAAAAGTTTGGGTCTTGGTTCTATCACTTTTTGTGTGACATACCTAACTGTGCCTACTGCTAAAAATAACCTGAAGGTCCTCTACCCATAAACTGGTCCAGTGACAGAGAAGCCATTTTGAAACATCTTCTCTTTAGATCCTTGCTAAAGCCAAACTCTCTTTCAATCCTCTATGAAGGCAGATACTCAACAATGCAAAGAAACAAAGCCTCTCAGAGAGAAAAGGGAAGATGCGAATCTTGAAAAACTGACAGCTTGATAGTGCCACGGCATCTTAAACACCCACAATTGAGGCCTACAATCCAATATATTTTGGCATAAATGAATATATTCGCAGTTTTATTAAGAGAGAAAAAAACAACAGATGTAAGAAGCTGCTCCAGGGCTCTCAGGGAGAAATCTTCTGCATTTATTGCCACAGAGGCTGAGCTGGGACACAGTCTCATCCCCTGAATCCTAGGAATGCTGGTGACCTGGAGCAGTCCCCAGAGCCCCTGCAACTCTGACTCCCTGATATGCCAGAGTCTGGGTCTCAATAGAGTTGGGGCTTTAGGCCACTAGAAAGGATCCCTTCCTCCCATAATGCATTGCCTACTGGAGATGGATGCAATTAGAAAGGGCACAAATGTAAGTGTGTAGAGCTCAAGACCATGAGACTCTCCAAATCTCCTATGGAAAAAAAAAAACCATAGGAAACGTCTCTAGAACCAAAAGATGCTATTCCCTCCATTTTCTGGGGATGCCCTAGAAAAACTTCCCAGGCCACTGGTACATACTGCTGACCCGGGAAGCCAGAATCTCTTCACAGATTTTACAAAGCATAAGGAAGCACTGTCAAAATGAAAGAGGCAAACCAAACAGGGCTTGCAAACAATCCCCAATTTAGAAGGATATGATTTGTTTTATAACCTGTGAAGAAGGATCATAACACTGTTTCAAGATGGTAAATTCAATAGCGTTTCATTTCTTTTAATCTCTACTTCAGCAAGCCTTAAGGGAACAGTCCTGGCTCAGCCCAGGCCCAGGGAGCTATTTAGCAGCTCATTCTTTGAAGCCCTTTTTCTTTCAGCAAGGTAAAGCATCCCATGAGTCCCAGCGACAGCCTAAAAAAAAAGCCCATAACTGTTGCCCACTCTACAACAGAGCCTGTGCACGGGTCTGGCAACTTGAGCTTTAACAAAGCATCTTCCAGGGACCCTTCTCCCGTGGCTTACATGCCAACATATCATGAAGACATTCTTTGCAGGTCAAAACTTAATTTGATTTAGGATTAGATGGTAGAGAATTCCCACCTGATGAGCCCTATCCATAATGGGACAATGATGGTCAGACTCTGAAAACAGGTCCAAAATGTATCTAGGTATCCTGAGAGGGGATACTTTCTGGGAAAATGTACACATTGAAACCAAAGCATTTCAGTAGTCAGTATAGGCCAAAGAACTTACACTGAAGTTCAAAAGATTATTATTAAAAGGGTAGGTTATAAAACAATGTATACATAATATATAAATTTTGTTTTTAAAAATGAATATCCATTATAAATGCAAAGAGAAACTGGAAGGATTTATATCAAATAAAAAGGCTAATTTTCTTTTTTGTGCTTACACATTTTTTCAAGATTTTATGAAATATAAATATTATTTATACAATGAGAAAAAATTATTTTTACAAAGGAAACTAGATCTGATCCAATTCTCTCCAGCCCCACCCCAGTTCAGGCCACCAGATCTCTGCCCTGAACTAAAGCTTCATCTGTCGTCTCTCACCTGGGGATTAGTACCACAGTTTGCCAACCAGAATTGTTTCACTTTCTCTGGCTTCTATTCACTGAAGCCAGAGTGATATTTAAAAACACAAATCTGATTGTGTCACTTCCATTCTCAAACCTTTCACAGCCTACTGGTTGCCCTTAGGATAAAATTCACAATTCTTAACATGGCTTTGGAGGACAGCTGATCCTTTTACTCCAGCTTCACCTCTTGCAGCCTCTCCTGGCTTGTCAACATGCTGCTTCCTCCATCTGAGCTCTCCCTCCTTCTCCTTGTTTAATTTTCACTCATCTCTGAAGTGTGAGTCTTGAGGTCACTTCTCTAGGGAAGCCTTTCCTGGCCCACTAGTCCAGGTAAATCTGCTCAGCACCTTGTAGGTTTACTTTCGTGACTAACCATACTTGTCATTATTCATTTTGTGTGTCTTCTGGGGTGGACTGTTAGCTCTCTGAGGACAAGGACCACTGGAGTCCCAGCTTAGCATCCTCTAGGTGCTCAAAAAGTATTAAATATATATACTTTAGTTCTTTAAAAATGAAGTTTTGAATACCAGGGAAACATTAAATATAATCTCTGTATGTCTTAGCATGTTAACTTCTCTGATACTTTAAGAATTCTATTTTAAAAGAAGAGAATGTGGGAGGGCATTTATTGTGCCAATTTCTTCTTTAGCTACATACCCACTGCTCTTCTCTAAGACAAAACAAACAGCAACCACTATCATAATATAGTTTATTTTTTTATTTTTTATTTTTTACCAGGAGGTCCCGGGGATCAAACCTCGGTCCCTCCATATGGTAGACGGATGCTGAACCTCTTGAGTCACATCCGTTTAACGCCTTTTAAAAATATGCACCACTCTCATTCACATGAAACAAGAATGGTTAGGTTTTGCTCCCTATTTCCACTCTGTAGCCTAGAATTGAAAGTCCAATTATGGACTATGTCTTAGCTCATCTGGCCATGTGGATGCCAGGTCCCGCCTGGCTTGGCAAAAACCATTAATGATTCATCCAAGAGAGAGTGCTGTCAATTGTTAACAGAAGACCATTCTGACAAGACCTTAGGCCTCCATATTAATCATCTGAGGTTTAGCTGTGATCATTGCTAAGGTATTTTTTGAGTCTTTGCTTTTGTTGCGATGCTGAAGGATTTGCACCCAAGCATGAGCAGCACACACCCCTGCTCGTGCCTCCGTGGAAGTAACTGCCTGATGATACTTGGGCTCTTCAAGAGATTAGACAGCCCTGGGCTGCAGGGCTTTTAAGAAAATGAAAAGAGGTACCAGATTTCCTCTTATTCTAATAGCTTGAGTTATTTTCCAACCTCTTCAAAATTCTTACTACAAAAGTCAATTTCTTAACACACAAAATAGCACATGATCCAAAGAATCATTTCTGTTGGGTTGGAGATGCGCACTACGATTTCTTTCTTCAACAGTTAGTCCTTCTACGAAGATGATCATGCACTTGCCTGAAGCCCTCATCCAGCTCATGGTAAAGAAAGAGTTGAGACAGCAATTTACTTATGTCTTTATTAAAAAAACATTTATCAGTGGTGAGGGTAACACAACATTGTGAGTGGAATGAACAGCACTGAATTACATACGCGATTAAAAGGGGAAATTTTAGGTCATATATTTGTTACTAGAATAAAAATTAAAAGATGAAACACAGGACAGCACTGACACAGTGAACCCTATTATAAATGATGGAATATAATTAATAGTACAATGATAAAAACGGTCTTTCATGAATTATAACAAATGTACCACATGATTGCAAGCTATTGATAATAGGGTAGTATATGGGGGGAAATACACCCTAATGTAATACTATAGTTAATAGTACAATTAAAATATTCTTTCCTCAACTGTAACAACGGTATCACACTAATGCAAGGCATTAATAATGGGGAGGGGGTGCTTTGGGAATACTGTATTTTTTGCATAACCGTTCTGGAAACCTACAATTTCTCTAATTAAAAAAAATTCTTAATAAAAAAATAAAAATAGAAAGACATTTATCAAAAATTTAAAATATGCCAGATAGTGAGCTAGGCACTGAATCTGTAAGCCCAATACTCTCAAACTCATAATTCTATTCCAAATCTCTCTTCCAAATTCCTGGCCCATATATCCAACTGCCTACTATTTTCACATGGATGTCTCAAAAGGACCTCAACTCTACACATCTGAGACCAAACTCATCTTTCCTCAACCTAGACTCCTCCAGAATTCCTTAATGCAACTATGCAAGTCTAAAAACTTCAAATCAACCCTGAAATCTCCTTTCACCCATTCAATCCACCCATTTCAATCCTTCAATACATAACTGCATCCCATTGGTTTTGCTTCTGAAATCTCTCTCACATCTATCCACATCTTGCCAGCTCTCCTGCCACACCATAACCCCAGCTGGCATTATATCTGTCTGGGCTTCTGCATTAGATGTCTAACTGACCATCCAGAATCTACTTAGGCTCGCTCTAATCTTTTCTCTACAAAGTGATATTCTGGATCTGTGAATGAAAGCTGGCTTCACCCTTGCTTAACAACCTTAAGTTGTTACCAATAGCTCTTAGGATAAAGATCAGTGTCCCTGACTTGACTTAAAAGGTTCTGCATCAAGGGAGCAGCTTCCTGCTCCTCTCCTACAATGCAGCTCTTCACGTTCAGAGAATTTGTCACATTTGGCCTTCCTTCAGTTCCTCATTGGTGACATGTGTTTTGTACCATTTACTTGTATATGCTGTTTGCCTGAAATGCCCAATCCTTTCCCACTTCTTCACCTAGTCAAAGCCTACTCACCTTTCAGATATCAGCTCAGCATCCCGCCCTCAAGAGGCCTTTCCCAATTCCTCATCAGAGGTCAAGCCCTGTTGTTCCATGTTCTTACAGACCCATGTTCCTTTCTTTCAGATAACTGTTCTCCGTTTGTAATAACATACTCATTTTTAAAAATTATTTGTCTGTCTCCCATTAGGCTGTAAACACAACAAGAGAAGGAACCATGTCAGTTTTTTGCTTCCCATAGTATCTTTAGTACATGACACAGCACCTGGTACAAGGTAGGGGGTAATAATTATTTACTGACTGAATCACTGAGGGTGTAAAAATACTGGCTTTGCTCTCAAGGGCTTGGCAGATAGGTATGTATGGGGAAAAGTTACGGCACTGTTATAGGAGCTATGCCCAGTAAGAGTCCAGCATCAAAGCTGATGATGTTATGGTGATTTACTACCATCCCACTACATATCCTAATTAATCTTAGGAAAGCAGACAGCTGGGCTTTTGTGCTTCTACTCTGTTTTAGTAATTCTTAATTGTCTGAAGGACAAGATAATTTCCTTTTTAAAAGTGTTGTCACAGAGCGGGTGTAGCTCAGTGGTTGAGTGCCTGCTCGTGTATGAGGTCTTGGGCTCAATCCCTGGTACCTCCTAAAAAAAAAAAAAGTGTTGCCACGACTGGAAGTGGTCAGAATAAACATAGCTATCAGTTTTTCATTGTAGCAAATTGTAATGGTGATTATGTTGGTTAAACAATCTATAAAGAATATAGTTCCAAATTTCATTATCTATAATAGTTCCACTATAAAGGTTCCCCCGCCACTAGAGGTTTTTAATCAGTGTCTTAACAACTTTTTAAAATAAACACAACATTGTACTATGATAGGAAAACTAATCAGAGCATCAGTCTTTCAAGCTATCTGAATTTCATCCAATTAGTTTCTTGATTCTATTATTACAAGAAAAGAGCCCAGCACTGTAATACTAAATTCATTCTATTATGCTGCTTTTCACAATGCATTAAAAATGACACACCTGGGGATTGTCAAATGATGCGGCCACTGTGGGAAACAGTTTGGCAGTTCCTCAGATAGTTGCAGGGTAGTAGGACCCTGCGATCCCACGTCATGGTATATATCCCAAAGAACTGAACAGCAGGGATATTAATAGATCTTTGTTGATCAATGCTTATAGCAGCATTGCATACAATAGCCAAAAGATGGATGCAACCCAAGTATTCATGAACAGATGAATGGATAAACAAAATGTGGTGTTTGTATGATGAAATATTATTCAGCCATAGAAAGGAATGAAGTTCTGATCCATTCTACAACATGGATGAGCCTTGAAGATAGTATGTTAAGTGAGGTAAGCCACACACAAAAGGGCAGCTATTGTATGACTTCACTTATATGAAATACCTAGAAGAAGCAAATTCATAGAGACAAAGTAGATTAGAAGTTACCAGGGGTCAGGGGTTGTGGGGAGAGAATGGGGAGTTATTGCTGAGTGCACTTTCTGTTTGAGATGATGAAAAGGTTTGGGTCATGGATGATGATAATGGTAGCACAATATTGTGACTATAATTAATACCACTGAATTGTACACATGAAAGTGGTTAAAATGGGTAATTCTCAGTTGTATATACATAACTACAATTTAAAAAACCACACACCTGCTACCACCACAATAAAAGAAACAACTACATTCCACTAATTCAATCTGAAATAGTAATTAAAAACCAGAAAGCTAATGAATAAAGTTATTAAACTACTTCTCATTTTTAAAAGTTATGGACAAACCAATATCAGAAAAACCCTACCATCAATAATAATGAGACAGGCCTCATTATTATTAATGTTAAAACAGTTCTTAAAAATCTGTTTGAAAGCATCTGAGTGCTACCAAGGCAGCAAGCACCTCAGCCGATGTGGTTCTGGAGAAAAGGCTGGTGCAAAGAGGTGAGTCAAACACTTGGGGTCACATTTTTCTTCATGGCATTTGCTATTTTGCAAGCAGCTGTTGAGAGTTCAGGGAACACTAAGGTGGAAGGGTATGACTGGGGGCCGTGGAAAGGGCTAGTCACCCCAGGAATAAGGATAAAGTGGAAATACACCAGGCTTCACAAAGACTAACACCCAGTTTGGAACCGGTTCAAGTGAAAGGGAGGTCAAAGAGTGGGAGAAGATGTTCACAGTACATATATATTCAGCTAAAGTCTAATGTCAAACATACGTAAAAAAAAAAAACAGATCCAAAATCAGTAAGAAAAGGACAGATAATCCAATTGGAAATGGTCCACAAAAGAGGCTATCCAGATAGCCAATAAGGATATGGAAACAGAAAATAAAACCACTATACCCTGACAAAGGTGGCTAAAATGTAAAACCTGACAACATCAAGTGTTGACATGCATCTGGGCAATGGAAACCCTCATACACCACTGGTCAGGGCATAAATTGAAAAAAAACTGTTGGGTAGTACCACATATACATATCCTCTGACCTAATAATTCCAGTTCTAGGTAGATAATCATCAGAAATTCAAACACATGTACACCAAAATACATATCATGGCAGCATTACTCATAATGGTAAAAAAATAAATAAATAAAAATTGTCAAACAACCAAAATGTCCATCAATAACAGAATGGATAAATAGTGATATAGTCATACTATATAGCAATATAAACGAAGGAACTATTTCTATCCATAATCACATGGATGAATCTCACAAACATCCTGCTTAGGTAAAGAAGCCAGGCACAGAAAGGGTACACTGCATGATTCTACTTGTATAAGGTTCAGAAATAGGCAAAAACTAATCTCTAGTGTTAGAAGTCAAGAGAGTGATTTGGGAAGGAAGTCTGGTAACAATTTCTTGATCTGGGTGGTAGTTACATGAATATGTTCATTTGGTGAAAATTCCTGGCTATTTACCTAAGCATGAATTTGCTGGGTTATATGGTAACCATACAGAAATGAAAACATGTCCACACAAAACCTTGCTCATGAATGTTTTTAGCAACATTATTTATAAGAGCTGCAAAGTGGAAACAACCCAAATGTCCATCATCTGATGAAAGGGTAAAACAAATGGTATAACCACACAATGGGGTATCATTCAGCTGTAAAAAGAAATGAAGTTCTGATACATGCTACAACATGGATGAACCTTTAAAACATTATGCTAAGTGAAAGAAGCCAGGCACGAAAGACCATATATGATTACATTTATATGAAATGTCCAGAAAAGGCAAAACTACAGGGACAGAAAGTAGACTAGTGGTTGCCTAGGACTGGGAGATGGGATGGGATTCAAGGAGAAATAGGGAGCAACTGCTAATGGGTATGGGGTTTCTTTTTCAGGTGATGAAAATGTTCTAAATTAGTTTTGGTAATGGTTTCACAGCTCTGTGGAATACTAAAAACCATTGAATTGTGCACTTTAAATAAGTGAATTGTATGGTGTGTGAATTATATCTTAATAAAGTTGTTACATTAAAAAAAATAATAAGGACCAAAACCAGAACTTCCAACCTCAAGCTCCATGCTGTTTCTACAATACCAGGCTGCTTTGTGTATATTTGGAAGAAAATGAATGCTGCTCAGTGAGGATTAAAAAAATAATTATTTGGAAAGAAATTTAAATGTTCAACATCTTCGCTAATGTGCCCCTTAAAATATTAGACACATCGGGGAGTGTATCAGGCAGAATGGGCTAGGTTATGCTGTGGTAACAAACAGGCCCCAAAACCTTAATGGCTAACTAACAAAAGTTAATTTCTCACTCATGCTATGTCCATCTAGGGTTGGCTGGGGGCTCTTGTTTTTTTTTTTTTTAACTCACTGGCCCAGGCTGACAAAGCAATCACCACCTGAGGCTTTGCCAACTACCACGGCAGAGAAAAAGCTCTGGAGGGTCATCACTAGCAGTTAAATGTTTCAGCCCAGAAACAGCACCACACTTCTCACGACTCATTGGCCATAAGTAATTCCATGGAGGCCACAAACACAAGGAGACCAGGAAGCAAAAGCCCTCACATGCCATGGAAATTGAGTAAAAAGCACTAATGTTTTCACAGGGAATTAGGACATGGTGCAGTTAAGAGCATGGACTGTGAAGCCAGCATGCTTGACTTTAAATCCTAAAGCAATCGCTCACTAGCCAGACATCACCACATCACCTTGCTAAGTTAACTTGACCTCTTCGTGCCCAAGTTTCCTCATCCATAAAATGGGGGTGGTGATAGCATTTACCTCAGAGGTTTGTTAGAAGGTTATATTCCTATTTGTAAGGAACTTAGAACAGTACTTGGCAAGTGTGAATACCAATAAGTACTACATAACTTTTATTATTTTGGAAAAAAAATTTTAAAGCCAGTGTTTTTTATTTTCATAAAATAATTAATGAACGGGCACTGGGCAAAGTATCAGTACAGAATCCAACACATACATAGTAGATACAAAATAATGGTAGCCTCAGATTACCAGGAGAGCCAGGTCTTTCTTGAGCCTGCCTCAAACTAGCTACTCAGTCTCTTGGCTTTTAGGTTTCTTTCTTCTCTTTAAGTGAGGGGGCTGACCTAGGTGATTTCCAGGGTTTTCCAGTACTGAAAGCTTGGAATTCTTTGATTTGTGTGTCCTGGACCTGGCCAGGTTTGGTATTTTTCTATGGTTACTTTTTGTTCTTTAACTATGAAGGATGATTCTCTCCCTCAAATTAAGAGGACACTAACGCATTCCCAACTTGGTTCAGAATGGAGCACCTCATCTGGATTCTGTCCTCGGCTGACCTACTCTAACCCTGCTGATCTGGAAAAGCACCCACTTGCTGCCAGCAGACCACCAGGAAGCTGTAGGAGAGAGGCAGGTCCCTGGGTGCACTTCAAAGGGAGAGCCTGTGCCTCCCAGCGAGAGTGGAGAGAAGGTAAACAGTCACCCAGGGGCCCTGGGCCACCACCCAGGGCAGTGAGCTAACCTCCTCCTACCCTTCAGGTGATTCCCACTCTGTGCTGGAGGGGCAGGACCTGTCACCCTTGCGGCTTAAGAAGAATCAAACATTCCCAGAGACATTTCTGTTGCTCAGTCTAGCCCCGATCCTGGAGTCAGGAACAAGAATTCAAATTTTAAAATTAAGATGTGCTGTGAGAGGGTGGGACAAAGCTGTGAGTAGAACAAAACAAAGTGGGGAGCAATCCACAAATTTTCAATCTCAGTTTAATACACTAAATGTGTGAATAAAATTGCAAGTACCTATTTTTATTATCATAATAATTTATAACTAAATCTCCCTGGTTTTTAATATTTCTAATTTCATTAGCTATTTTCCTAGCATCTTCAAGTGCCATTAACCAAGAATTTTAATTGAGTATCCAAGTATTTTCATTGGATTTTCAGAAATGAAAGTTTTATAAATTTTAAACTGTATAAACTTGTACAAAAAAAAATACAGGTACCTAGGGAAATGAATCTCAGGGCTACTGTTTTTCAAACATTAATGACCATGTGTAACAATTTCAGCCTAGATAGCTGAGGCCCTCTTTTTAAGAGCCATCAAAGCCACTTGTAAAAAACCCTTTTTGCTCCTACATTTTGTGCTGAAAAATATGTGTGTCTGAGTAATGCTCTCATTCAGCTTTACACACCCGTGAATTTCTCTCTCTGCACCTCTATTCCCATTCCTTCCCCTGGCGGAACGCTGTTCCATCTGTCTGCAATTCCTGTGCACAAGTGCAGGCTCCAGGCAAAGCCTTCCCTGAGTTCCCCAGCCTTCCTTACGTGTCTGTGTCAGCCCCCATTTGACACAGCCTTGTGCTAGCTTTTCAGATTGAAGCCACGTGAGCCGTCTAGGAATTGGGTCTTTCTGTACCAGTCAAGCCTCCAGATAACCACTGCATTGGTCAGTATGTTCACTCCAACCTCGTTAGAGATCCTGGACCAGAAAGAGCCAGCTAAGCTACACCCAGACTCCTAGCTCACAGAAACTGTGTGAGGTAATAAACATTTGTTGTTTTAAATAAGCTGCTAAATTTGGGGCAATTTATTACACAGCAAAAATAACTGATACACCTTTATAGGTGATAAAGCAAGTTGACAAAATGTTAACGGTAGATATACATGTATTCACTGTAAGAGTCTTTCAACTTTGCTGTCTATATGAAAATTTTCATAATTAAATGTCAGGTGGAAAAACGCAGGCCACACAATATAACACTGGTTGCTGAATCAGTCCATGACACAGCTGCAGTAGTGTTTTCTAAACTATGAAGGGAATCATTTAAAAGGGTTACCAAGGAATACAGTCTATTTTAGAAGTAGATATCTTTAGGACTTGGCTATTTTTTAAAATGTATGCATATATATATGTACATATATATATATATAATGATATAGTAAATATGTGCTACTTGTCTTTACCTCAACCTCCAATTTTCAAAATGACATTGATCTGCCAATTTCAGTTTGACAGCCAGGGTCCTTTTTAGGAGCCCCATGATTGACAAGGAAGTGTCAAAAGCAACCTGTTTCTTCAGATGAGGCCAGCAAACATTCATTTGTCCTACTCTGTACTCTGCTGTATGCTTGCTCAGACTGATTTAGTTCCAAAACTAATTAGGCTAGCTTAATTCCCTGCTGTTCTATCAGCTAATGGCTAGAGAAATTTGATTAACTTTTACAGGACATGCTTAACACAGAGCTGCAAGACAGAGCTAATCCTGAGCTCCAGAGAAATCAGACTGGTCAGACCAGATTTGACGTCAGTTAGTGTTTTCCTTCATATTTAGCTATACCTGACACCTACTCCTGCATATTTTTATAGCAAAAATAGTCTGCTGAAATTGCTGTTCATGCCAAAGGTTGAGAATTTACTTTTAAATAGTGCATCTAGCACAGTCTTTTTATGTAATGACATGAACTATTAAAACATTTTGTGATAAACAGAAATCCAGACTCATTATCTCCTCAAAGATAAATAAACTGAAACCTGCCTGTCAGTGATTGGGGCCCACATGGTTTATTTTACACGTCATCAGAGTGTAAATGATAATAAGAGCTACCCTATCACAAAGTACACAGTATTGTACTAAAGATAAGCTTGGAAAATATTGACAGTTGGATTTGGTGTTTAACACACAGATTTTATTTATACCTCACATGGTATCTTCTTGACACTGGCCAACACCAACATACCTTGAGGGAGAGGTCTCCACAGTTTTCCCAGCAGACAAATTAGAAGCCATGAGGACTGGGATGGCATGTTTGACCTCACCCCACATTTCTCCTAGTTGGAGAGGATAGAAAGCTAAAAACTACATTCTGCAGACCCTACACCCTGCATCTAGAGACTGGACATGAACTAAGTGCTGCCAACTTGATGCACCTGTGCAAAATTAGGAAGCTGGAAGTGAGGCAGTGGTCGCCTCTGCATAGATGGCAATCAAGGATGTTAATGGAAGGCTGGTCTGTAGCCAAATTGTAGGACCATTGTCCTGGGTGCCTGGAGGCATCACAGTAGTGGCCTCCTATAGATTCAGGCTCCTGTTCTTCCCACCCCCCATGTCTCTGTTGTCTGACTGCTCACTATCTCCGCTCATCTTCTTTAGGAGGCACCCAGAACCGATCCCGGTACCTCCCATGTGGGAGGCAAGTGCCCAACTGCTTGAGCCACATCCGCTCCCTGGGTGGGGGGAGGTTCCTGAAGCCACCACTCCAGCGAGGTGCTCTGTGCCGACAGAACCCCTGTTGGAGCAGTTTTCCACTGTTCTGGGAATCGCTCCCAGGACCCAGCCTTGAGCATGAGCCTAGGCTGCCAGTGATTCTAGGGGCACCCAATTCCATGTATTAAATCTCTTCCTGCTTAAAATACCTAGAGTCATTTATTTACTGCACCAAACCCTTACTTACTCACCACAGAAATCCCGTATTTTTAAAAAATACTAAAAAGGGCAAAAGCAGTTATCCACTCCTCTGCATTCCATCTCTGAACACTTCCAAGGATAGGTGGTAAGTGCTGAAACTGAACATGTTGAGCACATGGGTGACAGCACAAGCCCTGGTAAGTAGAAATACAGAGGGGCAGGGTAAGAAAACAGAGAATGAGGATCATGCCAGGGTTAGGGTTAGACCAATACTGCCTGCAGAGAAGGGAAGAAAGGACAAGGGGAAGAACTCAAAGGAAAACCAAAAACATAAAGGTGAAACTAATGTAAATGCAATGGACTAATAAGCCACAAAACTGGTCTGGGTACATGCGTGGCTTATGGAAACCAGGCTTGCTGCTTTAAATTCAAAGCCCATCCATTATAAGATGAGGCCCCCAAAAATTAAGGCATGATGGCAGCAGCTCTTTTAGAAGTAAGTGATTTCATTGAGCACTTTCCAGTCTGTAGTTTCCCTTTGTTTTAGGTTTTCAGTTCAAGGAAAAGGTAAGAGGCACTGTATTTGGTTTAAAGCCAGCAATTCTGAGTTCTATTCCCAGCACTGTTGTTGCTCACCAGATGGGCAAACCCCTACTTGGTTTCCTGTATGTATGTCATGACTGCCCTACAAAACTATGAGCCCCTAAATAACAAAAGTAGCAGCTACCTTGTATTGAGGCCCGACTACGTGCCAGTACTCTACAGACATCTCATGTAACCTCACAAGTGCTCTACCGGGTGGATATTATTAAATATATCCAGAATCTGACCACTTCCCTTCATTCCACCACCACTCTCTCGGACCAGGCTGCCTCCCTCTCTCCCTTGCAGGCTGAATAGTCTCTTGCAGGGTTTTTCTGTTTCTGGTTTTCTCCCCCCACTAACTATTCTCCACACAACTACTAAAGGGATCCATTTCTACCATAAGTCTACTCATCTACTCAAAACCCTCCCATGGCCTCTCATTTTAGCCAGAATAAAAGCCTGCACAATGATGCACAGACTCCTCCAGGATCTGCCCTCTTCCTTACCGCTTTGATCACATCTTCTGCTAGTCCCCTGGTTCACTTTGCTTCCGCCACACAAGCCTCCTTGCTGCTCCTCCAAAATACCAAGCACACCCCTGCCTCAGGGCCTTTGCACTGTCATCCCTTCACATAGAACGCTCTTCTTCCCCCAGATATCTAAATGACACCCTCCTTTAGCTCCTGCGTTTGCACAAATATTACTTTATTCTCTGACTACCCTCTGTAAAATTGCAGTCTCCCCACCCAAGTGCTCTCGTCTCCTTCCTCACTTTACTTTTCCCCTTAGCATTTAATACCAGTTGTATAATATATGTATCCTTTTTATTTTCTGTTTGCCCCTGCCCCCAGCTCCATAAAGGTAGGAATTGTTTTTGTTCAAGGCTCTATCAGCTACACAATAGGCACTTAATAAATATTTGTTGAATTAATGAATAGATGAAAAAAATATGAGAGATTGGGTAACTTGCCCACATCTGCACAGGCAGATGTGCTCAGAAGCCTTCAGGGCACCCCAGACCCTCCTTCCACAGCTCAGGGGCTATGAGAGACACAGCAGGCATAAGATAAACATATGATCTGATGTGAGTCTGTAATGGCTTTCTGTCCCCTCTCTACCAGGAGTGCTGTTCCCCATAGCACTGCTTCCTGACTGGGCCGAGAGCATTACCTTAGAGGCAGGGGGACCCATTTTCTGAAGGCTCTCCTTGCCCTTCTCTTCCCAACCCTTTGAGAGTCCCAGCAGTTAAGTTTCAGATTCACCCCCTGGTCTAACACAGAAAGCTGGGCACAGCTTGCTGAGCTCTGTAGATTTAGCCCAATCACTGTCATTGATGAGGCGGCTTCCGCAAAGGACCGAATGGGTCCAAGCCAAGAACTCTGCTGCAGGCAGGACGGCAGAGAGGGCGGAAGGGGCTCCTGCAGCAGCAGCAGGAGGCTGGGGAGAGAGCGACAGGGCAGTTACAGACCAGGCTTTCTATGGAAATAGGAGCAGCCACAGCAAGGGGGGTCCAAATCCTATTAGAACCACTCTACCCACCCCCATCCCGCCTCTGTTGAATGAAAGATGTCTTGGAGTAGGTGAACCATTAACTAGAAATTAGCATTCTTCCTTGTTCGAGCTACATTTTTTAAATTAAATGAATTAACATAAATAACACTTGGACTAGTATCCTGCGCATAGCAAGTGCTACATTTCTGTAGCTCTTATCATAATGGGACTTAATCGCTATATTTTCTTTGCAACAGCCAAAGGCTCAGGAAGGGTCCTGTCAGATAAGGAATGCAAGAATTGAATCTTCATTTACATTTAAAATGTTTATTTACAAGCCGAGATGGTTCTAAAAAAAGAAAAAAAAAGACTAGGCTGAAAGCTTTTGGCAGAAGGAGTCTAGATTTATTTTCATATCTCTGTTGAGATGTTAAGTAGTTATTCTGGATAAGATAATTACAGTTAGGTTATTTTCATAATAGTTATATTAATTATGCTAATGTTATAGCATTGAAAATAACTATAGATGTGAAACAAAAAAAACACATTTTTGAAGTAAATAGGCAGTGTAAATCCCAGCTATAACTATTATCCTAATGTTTTTCCTTGTTACTGGAAGAAAAGTGGCAGACATTGGGAATTGGGAAAAAGGTTACAGCTAATAACCAGTGAAAGAAACAGAATTTTTTAAAAAGTTAAAGGCAAAAGTAATTTGATGCCAACAACAAGGATACAGGGGCTAGTGATTGTGCTAATTGTGTACAGGGTTGCTGACTAGAACGTTCAACTAGAATCCAAGAAAGAGAGCAACTGAGAAATTATCCCACACACCACACCCATTAAAAAAGAGAAATCCTGTGGGGTGGCAACGGGGTGGGGCACAAAGTTACATGTGCCACTAATTGGTGGTACTGCTTCATTCATTTTTTCAGGATAATTTCCTCTTATTAAAAACACAGCACCACAATGTCCTTCAAACCACAGAGGGATGAAAAAGAAGACGCTTGGTTGCAGCATTAATCATAACAATGCCTGAATGCCTGGGCACTCACTCCTGTGTGAGAAACAGATTATTTTAAGCATCTTCAAATAGATGTCACCCAAAAAGCCTCCCACAAAAGTCAATGAAATAAGTACTTTTCTTTAATGCAAAGATTCTGCACACTGCCCAGCCGACAGATACTTTGTTATGCTTTGTTTCCTTTCCAGAGCAATGCCTTGTGGGTTAGTGACAGCCAGTGAGAGCTGTGCTGGTGCTGTGAATAAGCCGGGCATTCTCATTCTCATGGCTGGGAGTTCTGTCCAACTCTTCAAAGGAATGTGTTTCTAAAGAATGTTCAAGTGAGCTTAAGGAGTTCCAAGCAACCTGAGAGTGATGGGCCAGGTATGTGGAATTTGCCAAGAAGGCATTTCCCTCCTGGATGCACATGTAGACAAGAGCCCCACTGACTAAGGGCTCAGGGTGTGGAGACACAAACTTTTTGCTGGAAAAAAAATTGTGTGTTTTTTAAGCAAGTACTCCTTAAAGGGCAAAACGCTGAAAATACTTAAAAACAACCTCAGTGCTTCCATAAGAGAAAACAATTAGACAAGAATCAGTCTTAATTTTGTAGGTAGGATTTTGGTGTCATTTAAAGAGAAGTCAACCTCGGTGAAAAGCATTCTGATTACCATGTGTTCTGTAATTATGATGCAGGCAAACGCTTTCCCTAAACAATAGCATGCACTGCAAACCCCATCTTGATGCATTTCCCCACCAAAGTGTCTTCTGCAGTTACAGGAAGGTGCTTTTCTGTGCTGGAGGAAATTATGGCTAAAGTGGGTAGTCTTCTGCTGACTTTGCTAAGTGCATCCCAATTATCTTTAATACTTATTCAGCACACAACCCATTGCCTTGGACTGAAACAAATTAAGCTGGACTTAATAAATCGAAATACAATAAGAATCAACAGAAACTTAAACCATGACCTATAGTCCTGCTACACTAGCTTGTCTGTTATTAATGCCCACAGCCACCAAAGCATCATTGCTCTAATGAGAATAGTAGTTAACTGTGGTGGGTCACTCACCATTTCCAAAGGGTTTTCCATCCCACATGCCCTTTAATTTTCACTTTGGGCCTTGGGAGGTGGATGTTATGCTCTTCCCTCTATCACCAGCAAGGATTCTCAAAAATACAGTGACTTACTGAAGGCACACCTAATAGGTGGAAGAGCCATGACTTTTCAATTCCAGTTATTATTCTTTTTTAAATGCATTTTTCTTCAAAAAAAAAAAAATAAATAAATCCATGGTATTGTCAAAAGTAGGACTGCCTGGTGAAAATGTTTTAGTCTGATGCATTTTTTTAACCATGGTACATGTCACTCTACTCTTGGTAACAGGAATTTCAGGGTATCATTTCTGCTTGGATATTGCAGGGCATGCAGCATCTGGCCTTTTGCCTTGGGACCCCAGCTCCAGGTAAAGCGGGGAAAGTAAGGAGAGGAGCACCTGGCTCTCTCCAGGGAGGCAGGGCTGGGAGCTCTGGAACTCAGCTCCTGGAGTGCATCTCAAGGGACCAGAAGCCTGGCAAGGTGATGGGAACCTCTGCTTCCTTCCTCTGAGAGCATCAAGGCTGTCAACTGGAGCAAAAGGGGACTGACAACCTCAAGGATCATCACAACCATCAATGCCACAGCCCAGGTCTCATAAAACTGGGAGGTGATGGAATCTGGCGGAGCCAGCAAACAGTATGGCTACCTGCCTCAAAGGCTTTTCATAGTGCAGCTCTATAGAGGCTTTAGGGATTTTGGGGGGCATTCCATGCCTTTCTCTGCACCCCCTACTCTCTAGCATGCAGTGCATTTGTCTTCAGCTTGGGATGCAGCTTTGATGCTGGAGGCTTGAAGTAGCAAGTTGGGGGCCTTAGAGAATTGAAAGGTAAACCAGGCTAAACTGAAAAGCAGCAGGGAAAGGAGACTTGGGGATTTCCTTTAGGTTGTCCAAACCAGGGTAGCAGGGTCTCAAGGATCCAGCAGGGTCTTAAGAACTCTGGGTGACTCTTTAGCCCCAAGCCTTACTCCCTGCCTAGGATTAAATCCTAGGTGGACTAGATGAGTGTTTCCTACTGCATGCTCCTCCTGCATTTTGGATAGGAACATGTGTGTTGTGCGATTGTCCTACATACCATAGGTTGCTGGTACCTCTGGGACCCCAGCTGCTAAACACCAGAAGTACCTCTCAGACACTGTGACCTCACCCACTGGTTGAGAACCATCTTTAAAATTTCTCAACTCCATGATTAGAATACAATGGCATTAGATATGAACCTGCTCTGCGATGGCAAAGGGGCTACAAAGAATGCATTCAGCTGCAAATAACAGAAAACCAGACTAACCAGGCTTCACTAGGTAGGGAATTATTTTTCTCCCATATGAAAAAGTCCAGAGGAAGGCAGTTGAAGGTGGATGCTCTTACACTTTTCTGGCTTCTTTTATCTTTGCACTCTGCCATGCTTGGTGTGATGGCTTTTATCCTCATGTCACCTCATGTTTGCTCTACCTCCAGGCAGGGAGAAGGCAAAAGGGTCAAACACTTTTTCCACCTCAGTGTGTCTTTTTATTCTGCCCTTCCCAGCAGACTTGCTCTTCATCCCATTTGCCAAACTGTCACATGCCCACCCACCCCTGGCTGGAAGGTGGTTAGGAAAAGTCACTTGCTTTCCATTCTCTATGCTAGAGGAAGTTAAAGGAAAAGGTGGTCGGGAATGGGCCTTGACAGAGTCCACCTCAAGTACCTGCCACAGGAAACTTTTCCAATTGTGTTCACATTCCACAAAAGAGCTGGCTTATATCTTATATTCAATAATTCTGAAAACATTCATGAATAGTCTGCAAAGATATACAGAAATTTATTTCTCCTTCTCTATTCTAATTCACATAAAAATCTAGCTAATCTGCAGCCAATTGGGCCCCCAAATCATCAGAAACAATGGCCAAATTGTTTCAGATAAGCAAATTTGAAAATATCTACTTTTACCTTTCTGTATAACAGGTTTTAACAGATTTCATACCTCTCTATAACACATCTCTGTCTACTCTTAAAAAACAAAACCAAATATGACTTTTCAGCATAAAGGCAAAAAATATAGAAGGTTAAAAAAAAATAGAAGGGAGATTTAATGGGCACAAACTGAAATTTGAATTAAGTATTGTAATTATATATTACAGACCAAGTAGATATACAAGATTTATACATTATTGCATCTTAGATCGCCACATGTAATGCCTTCAACATAGCAGGAATTTTATCTCTCAGTTAACTTACTATTTACTCTTACCTGACCTTTACCTAAGTACCCACGTTAAAAAAAAAAAGCTCCTGAGTTATGGAAAAGGAGGACATAAATAAAAATGCATATACTAAAATATTTAAAGAGACAGTAATATAATATCTGGGATTGGTTTCAAAATAATCCAAGGGGGTAGAGAGAGAAAAGCAGAAGGCAGGTAGACAAAACAAGATTAACAGTGAGTTGATAATTATTAATCTGGGTGTGAGGCACATAAGGGTGATTTATATTATTCTCTCTAATTTTGAAATTTGCCACAATAAAAAGTTTTATTTTAAATAACCCTGGAACTGATACTGATACATACTTATTGGATGAACCTTAAAAACGTTATGCTCAATGAAAGTAGCCAGACACAAAACCATATACTATATGACTTCCATGAATATGAAAATTTTTAGAAAAGGCAAATTTATAGAGACAGAAAGCAGACCAATGGTTGCCCTGGGCTGGGTGTGGGAGTGGGGAGTGACTGAATGAGCATGAGGAAATATTTTAAAGTGATAAAAAATTTTTGGTGATGGCTGCAAAGCTGTACAAAAATTAACTAAAACTCACCAAACTGCAAACCTTAAATGGATGAATTTTTGATATGCAAATTGTACCTCAATAAAGCTATTTTTAAAAATAGCTCTGAAGACACACACAGAGAAATGCATCAACTATTGGTGTTGATATTAAATTTATGAAGGCAAGCCTTGTAGGAGAAGTGTTTTAAAATGACAGTTTCCACAACAGGACACCTTCTAAAATATCAAGGATTCCCGATCATAATAGAAAAGCAGCATCTACTCATATATACCATTTCTCGTAAACTTCCTGCAAGTTGGGATATTCGAAATAGAAAAAGGGGAAAAAGCAAACAAAGATCTGTGCTTAGTCCAGCTGACTCGGCCAGCCTCTGCTCTTGCAGAGCAGGACATCACAGGGCAGGAACTTACTGGGATAAGAAGGCAATTAGATCCCTTTGTTTACTAAAATCACAAAGTAGAAGACAAATAAAGACAAGGTTTGCAACATAAATAAAGTAGTTTAAGTTTGAAATGAAGTTTCAAATTCAATTTTAAATATCCTAAATTATCTTCTTGTGCCAGCAACAAAGTAATTTTTTGTTGTTTTTTGTGGTTTATTGTTTAAACTTTCCGAGGAGTTCATTACCTTTATAATTACCTCAGGTAATCACCTCAGAAACCTACCTAGTTAGGGGAGAGAAAATTAATTAGGAACTTCATTTCTTTTGTCAGAGGAAGCATATTTCAGAAGCTAGAATTTACACTGAAACAGAATAAGGGAAGGTGTAAATTCATCTAAAGCAAAGGGCATTGTGTTTGGTATAGAAGTTTTGAATGCTTCAAAACAAGAAGTAAAACAACTTTCATTTTTCATTAATATTCTCAGATGCTCTGTTAAATAATAACTGCTAGTGTTTATGCCCACATCTCCCCGTTTACAAGTTGATTTCATTTTGTTTCCTGCAGGCTTGTTATAAGCAGATCTCTGCTCATGATTTACTCTACCTTCTGACAACTCTTAATAAAACCTCACTTTCGATGTACCCCAGATGACACCATACCCCATTTATACACAGATTTCTCTTCTGTTATTCATTTGAACACCGTCTTCCTACATGAAACACCTATGTACTTAAAAACAAAACAAGGAGGCAGATGTGGCTCATATGGTTGGGCGTCCATCTGCCATAAGGAGGGATCTGGGTTCGATCCCCGGGACCTCCCAGTAAAATTAAAAAAATATATATAGAAGGCACATGGGCTGTCAGGCTCTGCGTGCCGGTGAGCCGCCAGGCCCTGGGAGCCATGCAGCAAGATGATGACATAACAGGGGAGAGACAAGACGAGATGCTCCGAAAGCTCTGAAAACCAGGAACCAAGGTGGTGCAGGTGGCAGAACAACTCTCTCCTACATCGGAGGTCACCAGGATCGAATCCTGGTGAAGACTGGAGGAGAAGGATGAGAAGAGATGGCAGGAAACAGACACAGAGAATTGCCCAGCGAATGGACACAAAACAGCAAATGGGGAAGGGGGGGTTGAAATGGGTAAAGTAAATAAATAAATCTTAAAAAAAAAAAAAAAAAAAAGACAAGCTTGCCAATCTCCCTGTCCAATGTTTCCTGAGACCTAGAGAAGTACAATTCCAGAGTTTTCATTTTATAGATGGGAAAACAGGCTTAGTAAGATGTGCTACAGACCCAAGGTTGTCACCAGGTAGCTCCAGGATTCTTTCTCTTCTTTCCACTCCTGTCTGTCCAGGTATTCCAGCCGATGGCTGGGGACCTACAGGCTGCACACTGGAACGCACAGCAGGCTAGAGTCAGTGGCCCTGCATTCTAAGGCTGGCTCCACACAGCTGCTAGATGTGAAAACATGGGTAAATCAAACTTTTGTAACTCAGTTTCCTCACTTAAAAAAATAAGAATAATAAATGGAGATAATACTTATAACTCACAGGTAGTTGGACAAATTAAAAAGGACAAAGGAAAAAAAAAGTATCCCAGACTGCACACAGCATAGGACTGGTGTTCAATAAATATGAGAAAGCAAAATTACAGTACTGGATTTCTGTAAAGCCCTATGATACAACCTCAGTTTTACAAGTAAAAAGCACTATTTTCTCATCCTCTAGTAGAAAAAACCTGCTACAGTCAAATACTGGAAAATACTATGAAAATAGGGCCTCCCTTATCCTGCAGCACCAGTGGGAGCTACCCACAGAGTTGTAGGGCCAATTCCATTTGTTTTATACCCATCAGAGTCGAGGCAGGATACAGGCTGGTTCCACCTGCCCAGTGGTGAGCCCAGCAACACAAGTGCACCTGGCTCAGCCTGGTCCTACCTAGAGGAGATTAGGTCACTTTGGGGATTGTTGAAGGCACACACACTGATCCAGGCTCCTCCCTGCTATAGAAGAGATCCTCGCACACTGTTCTTGAAACTGGACCAGTGCTCCCCTGGACCACAGGCTTCAGGTCAAACCAGGTCCTTGGAATGGCCACTTGGCTTCTTATCAGTCACCAAATGTTCTCAGCCTGTACCCAAAGCAGCAGTGAGTTTCCTCTTCCCACATAGTGATTTATCTAAAATTCTCTCTGATGTTCAAAGGAGTTTCCTAACATCAGCCCTTATGGATATTTTAGGTTGAATCCAAACAATAACATTCAGGCAAAGGCAGGTGCAGCTTTATAACTGGGGGGGTTGGGGAACAGAGTGGCCTCAAGGTTGACCCTCCTAATGAAGGCCAGGTGCCAGCACTGCTAGGACGCTTTGGAGAGACTGGACAGACTGACTGCAGGAGAGTACAGAATGCTGTATGGAGTCACTTTTGCAAAGAGGTAGTTGCTACATACAGCTCCAAAGTTCCTTCACCAGCACAGGCTTGGCTGTCAACCTCACAACAGAACAGGGATCCCTTCTGTGGTCTTTCTAAATCCAGAGAACAAAAGATATATCCATGTTCGAATCCCTAGAATCAGTGAGTATTACCTCATACAGCAAAAAGTTGAATATTTCTATATATGGAAAAAGATTAATTAAGTTAAGGATCATGAGAGGAGGAGCATATCCTGAATTATCCAGTGGGCCTTAAATGCAGTTGCATGCATCCTTTTAAGAGAAAGGTGGAGGGCATATGGGGACATACAGAAGAGAACGTGATGTGAAGATGGAGACAGAGATTGCAGTAATGCAGTAATGCAGCCAAGCCAAGAAATGTCAGCAACCACCAGAAGCTGGCAGGGGCAAAGGCCTGCTGGAGAGCCATGAGAGAATACACAGAAAACTAACACAGGGCTAGAAGTGAGAAGTGAGATTTACAGCCGGCTGAAGTTTTAAGAAGCACATTCATATCCACCATTTGAAAGTTTTAAAATAAGTTTGAATTATTTTTGTAAGAAAGACTAATCATTTTATTAACCCAAAAAACATGAGTATATGTGAAATATGGGTGACAGAGGCATGCAAAGATACAAGGAGGTATTACACAGATCAGAAAGACAGCTAAAAGACAAGACCTTTAGCTGATATTTCTCAACCCAAAGAAATAAAATTTAATTATGCCTAAAAATGTACTTACCCCTAAACTGTAGCTCATTAAATGAAAAAGGTACCACAAGATCCAGTTCTTCTAGAAAAAGTACACAGTTTGGGGGAGGGTCTGTTGTAGAACCAGAACTCATGAATCTCTTAATGAGACATGGACTGGCTTCATGTTGAGGAACATGCATTTCTTCATCTGGTTAGAAGATGTTTATTATACTTCACAGGAATGACTATACATTAATTGATGATTTCAAGGAAACAAAATGCCACAAAAATAAATCTTTTTACGAAAATGCAGATAGAAATTCAAGTTCAACAACAGGATGTAGTAACTGACTAAAGCAACCCTGTGGTGGGGCTGTCGCTCTCTTCAGTAGGCAAAAATCAGGGAACATTTACGCTCTCCACAGACACAGAGTGTGTCCGTCTGGATAACAAACAAACCTCAGACTGTATTTTTGCCTGGTCTCCAGGTGTTAAGAGCCATTATCTAAGAGGCAGTACAAATGAGCCTTTATAAACAAGGCATTACTCAAACCGCCACAAAGGGAAGGAGTCGGATACAAGCTTCCAGCATATCTGATACTCCCTGTCACAAACTTCGTGGTTTAAAAACAACAAAAAAATTTATTCTCTCACAGCTCTGGAGGCCAGAAGTCTGAAATCAAGGCATTGGCAGGTTGCACTACACCTGAAGGCTCTAGAAGAGAATCCCTTCGTTTCTCTTCCAGCTTTTGGTGGCTCCAGGTTTCCTTGACTCATGGCCTTCGTGGTCATGCTGCTGCCTCCTCTTCTGTACCATGTTTCCCTCTGCCTCTCCCTTATAAGGATACTGTCATTGGATTTAGAACCAAACCAGGTAATTCAGGATGATCTCCTCATCTCAAAGGCTCAACTTAATTACATCTGAAAAGACCCTTTTTCCAAAAACAAGAACATTCACAGGTTCCAGGGATTAGGACATAGATATTTCTTTGGGGTTCAAGCCACTACACAAGCCAAGCTAAAATGCCATCCAGGGAAGCAGATGTGGCTCAAGTGATTGGGTTCCCACCTACCATATAGGAAGTCCAGGGTTCGATTCCCAGGAACTCCTGGTAAAGGCAAGCTGACCCACGCAGGAGTGCTGGCCCACACAGAGTGCTGGTCCACGCAGAGAGCTGGTGTAGCAAGAAGACGCAACAGAGGAGAGACACAGACACAGAGGAGAGACAATAAGATACACAGCAGACTATGGAGCTGAGGTGGCGCAAGAGACTGAGCGCCTCTCTTCCACTCTGGAAGGTGCCGCCGAAAGAGAAGACAAGCAGACACAGAAGAACACACAGCGAATGGACACAGAGAGCAGACAACCGGGAGGGAGGGGGAATAAATCTTAAAAAAAACAAAAACAAAAACAATGCCATCTCTCCACAGAAGCCTTCCCTAATCTCATTTTCTGAACCTCACAGACACAGGCTGCATCCTCCCCTCAGCGGTGCTTTGTCTAGCTGATGCAGCCAGTCCACTGCTCTTTCCTGAGCAGGACCTCCTGTGTTGGGAGCTCACCAGGATAAGGAGAAGGTAATTAGGTTCCTCATTTCCTCATAACCTTTTGTGCAGGTCTCCCCCACCATTGTTTGAGCATCTTGAGGGCAGGGTCCATGTCACACTCATTTTTGTACCCCTGGCACCCACCATAGTATCTATAAAGAATAGGTACTTAATTGATATCTGATATTCGTTCAGTAAAAGAATGAATATATCTATATCACTTACATCAAATGTATTATTGTGCATATTGCTACACATTATGTGGTGTTGCATATCTGTGTACTCCACAGCATCTGGGGGCGGGGGTGGGGGAGATAACTATTTACTGGGTTTTCTCTCATTCAGCCAACAGTCCCTGTCAGTAACACCCACCAAACTGACTTAATGATCCAGCAATGAGTTGAAAACCACAGCTTGAAAAACACTGACAAGGTGATCACTAAGGTCTTTTTCAGCTCCAAATTCCAGAATAAGCAGCAACTGGAAAAGCAAACTGGCATGCCATTGAGTTGTGATGATCTGGACCAATCTGGATGACAGGAGAGCTAAGATTAAGGAAAAATGCCTTTACAAATACAAGGTGCTTGGAAGGCATTGGACAAGATAAAATATCAATCTGGGGCACCATACATAGTCGTGTTGTCTGCAGGGAATAAATTTGTTAAACAAAGCACAAATCCACGGGACAATATGCACCATGGAATCCCCATTAGAGCATGGCCCTAAGATTTCCGGCCACCTTTGATGGGTGTCACTTCCCTCATCTCTAAGGCCTGCCTGTTTACCCTAGGCCGCTTAAACAGACACCATGAAAAGGGTTGGCTTAAACAGTAGGAAACTTTTAGCTGACAGTTTGAGGCCAGGAAAATATCCAAATCAAGGCATCATCAAAGCAGTACTTTTTTCCCAAAGACCGGCTGCCGGTGGTTCTTGGCTCCTCTGCCACATGGCAAGGCACATGGCGGTATCTGCTGGTCTCTCCCTTCTCTTCCAGGTTTCGTAGATTTCAGTTTCTTACTTCTGTTGCTTTCTCTCTCTCTCTCTCTCTGTAGACATCCCAATAAGTCTTATAAAGGACTCCACTAAAGATTAAGTCCCATCCTGAATGAGGTGGGTCCCACCTTAACAGAAGTATCCTCATCAAGAGATCCTCCTTTCAGTGGGCCCACACCCACGGGTATGGATCAACTTTAAGAACATGCTTTTCCAAAGTACATACAGTTTCAATAAGCACACTGCTGAGTCCACCACAAACCACAATGTCTTCATAAAAATATTTAAAGCATTCCGTAACTTTAAAAGCTTTCAAATTACCAGTAGATGGAGAAGATTCCATAAGCCTCCTCTGCTCCTGTTCTCTAGTCTCCCCACCCTACCTCCTACACCCCAGCCCTTCCCAAACTTGCACAGCCTTGCTCACAGTAGCTATCAAAACTCCCATTCAAAGTTACCTGATACAGTCTTACAACAGGATCTTTCCCAAGGATATTTTTATGTTGGTCCAGAATTCTGGAAAACCAAAAAACTTATAAGATTCAAAAGAACGAACTTCTCTAATCATGGAATTTGAGGTACAGGGGATGGAATAGATGATTTAAGGAAAATCTTCTCGGAATCCCTTTAAACACATCAAGCAGGGAGCCAGATCTCTACCTACTTGAGAATGAGCCAGCCCTGGCTACAGATATATCAACCCATGGGCAGCTGGCATCCTTAATAATGAACAACTTCCTTCTGTTCTGTCAAGAGCAGAGACAAAGACATGATTCAGGGGCACTCAAACTGAATTATTGTCTTTGTTTAAACCTTCCCTCTCAGGCAGAGATGTCAGCTGCAGCAGCCAGTCCAGGGCAGGACTAAAGTTATCAAAAGCAAAGCTGTTCAGGTACCCAGACCCTCAAAACAGGGGGATCTGCCTCGACTTTCCCAGCTCTGGGGCACTGAGACCCTTCTGGAGGTGATGGCCTGGGCATGGACAGCCTGCCCTGGACCTGGGTACCAAGAGGACAGCAATGTGCTCCATTAGGAAAAAGGCTGCAAATGCCACCAAGGTTTTCAGTCAACTCACACTCACAAGAAACTGCCTCGGGATCGGGATTTCCAAACTGCAGGTTGTGACGTGTTTGTGGGTCATGAAAATGTTAGGGGGTCACAAGAAGTGTTTAAAGAATGAAACAGTGTATTGCGTGTAGCGGGGCTTCATATTTTGGGAAACATTTGTTTCACTTGAACATGTGTGTATACGTGTGTGTGTATACATGGTGTGATACATGATGTATTTCTTATAGTGGGTCATAGCCAGAAGTTTGAAAGCCTTTGTTCTTGAGAAAAAAGAATAGATATTCAATTCAAAGAAATAACAAAAATATAAGCTACATTTCTTTTTGGAATGCCAATAATTACCAAGAGCCATTTGGATAGAGTCTGCAAACCAAGCCAGCATTTCCCAAGCATAATTCTGGGGTCCTCAGATGTATTTTCAGGGATCTGAATTTTCTCAATAATTTTTACATTTTGAATTCTTAGTGAAAATCTAAAAAAATTAACAGTCTGTATCATCTGGATGTCTCTCTCATAACTAAGTTATGTCATGTCATTTAAATACTCACGTTTACATTTGTGTTTATAATCAAATGTGGGTGAGGATTGCTGAAAACAAAACAGAAGCAGGCTTCATCTGGAAATGCTGCACTGGAGGCAGGATCGTAGCTCACTGTACAGAGGGGTCTCAGTTGTCCAAATAGAGATGTTAGGGGGATGCATGTGGCTCAAATGGTTGGGGGTCCGTCTCCCATACAGAGGGACCTGGGTTCGATCCCTAGGACCTCCCAGTAAAAAAAAAAAACAAAAAAAAAACCATTCAAATAGAGATGTTGGGTGGAGAAATGAGAAATAAGTCATCACCCAGCATTTGGTAGCACAGGCATGCTAAACAAGAAATCTGGGCCACCTCACTAAGTGACAAGGCAAGTGGCAAAAGGTACACTATGGACCCCTTCTTTGCACACATCGACTTGCAACACTTTCTTGGCAGTAAATATAAATGTAAATGCAATGAAATATGTGGTTTTTACATATCACAGAATAAATATTCAATATTTTACAATTTATGTAGCTAATTTTGTGTGCTTTTCCTAGCAAGTTGCTGAAGGACAAACATTTTTTTTTCCTCCATTATGTCTAAAAGTTATACTGGGTTGAAAGGGAGGGGACATGAGAACTACACTTAGGGGTTTCACATTCACATCCTCTCACATTAATAATGCTTGGCCAGTAGAGAGATGGTGAAGCACAGGTAAACAAGTGTAGGTGACCCAGTTTGTTGTTTGCTTGTTTTTTTTTTTTTTTTAAGATTTTATTTATTTATTCATTTATCCCCCCCTTGCTGCTTGTGCTCGCTGGGTCAGCTAACCACGCCGTGCGGGTGGGCTTGCCTTCACCAGGAGGCCCCGGGAACCGAACCCGGGGCCTCCCATATGGTAAACGGGAGCCCTACTGATTGAGCCACAGCCGCTTCCCTTGTTTTTTTGATATTGGAATGCTTTATCAGATTTGTTTTGTGGCTAATTTATGTCCTTAGTTATGCTTGCCCCAGAGCAATATTAAATGAGTTCATATTCCTAATTATTGGAAGAGGAGGTGCCAAAGCACATGGGATGTCAGAAGGAAGCTTTGGCAGTTTGGTATTGTTTATGAATTCCAAAAATAGATACTGGATTGTGTTTGTAAACTGGGCTGTTCCTCTGGGTGTATTAGATTGTATTAGAGTCACTTTTACTTTATTAAATCAAGATTAGGGCTTTTATTTGACCACGTCACTAGGGCAACTCGGTTTGGGTCCCTGCCACTCCCCTTTGTGGGCTATATTAATGGATGCTCAATCAAAGACAGGGAAGTAAATACACAGAGAAGGGGAGCACAGAGAGTTTAGTTTTGGACGCTGGAGCCCCTGGGAGAGAGCCGAGCCATTCGCCTGATACTTTGCAGCTGAAGAGACCAGAGCCTAGAGCAGCTGAGAAAGCCAAGAAAGAAATGAACCCTGGAGAGACGAGCCTTATGCTAGCCTATAGCTGAGATCAGAAGGAGCTGGAACCACGGAGCCTTAGGAGGAAGAGGAAAGCTGAACCCTCGCGGAGATTGGCAGCCATCTTGCTCCAACACGTGGCAATAGACTTTGGTGAGGGAAGTAACTTACTCTTTATGCCTGTGACTGTAAATTTCTACCCCAAATAAATACCCTTTATAAAAGTCAACAGATTTCTGGTATTTTGCATCAACACCCCTTTGGCTGACTAATAAAGAAAACAAGCTGAATTTTGTAAATGCTAAGAAAAGTTGGTAGGAATGAATACTGAGAAAAGCTTTCTGGAAGGAAATTCGGTAATATGTATCCAAAGGCTTAAACTGTTTACTCTTTGAGCCCAAAATTCCACTTTTAGGAATTGATCCTAAGGTAATAACTCTGGATATGAGACATGATTTAATTGGAAGAATGTCTAATAACAGACATTAACTATATGACTATGACTATATGATAGTTATAGTCATATAATGAAGCTGATGCTGATGACAATGACAATATCTAACAGATACTGAGAGCTTACTTTATGCAAGGCCCTATTCTAAGTACTTAACATCTGTCATGTCATGTAATTCTCAAGACACACAAATGCAGGAGGTATTACTATTCTGCCCAATTTACAGATGAATAAACTGAGACACAAAGAAGTGAAATCATCTGCCCAGCTAATAAATTGCAGGGCCGAGGTATGAAACCAGGGAGTCCGACCCTAGAGCTTGTGCTCTTCACCACTATTCTCTCAATGGATCACCAGTGTAATGTAAAATGCTGTAATATTATGTTATAGACACATGTTCATGAGATACTGAAAAATGAACAAAATGAATTACAAAACACTATATACTATGTAACTCCATTTTTGTAAAAATAATTTTAAGGCTAAAATAATATATACACCAAAATGTAGTTATTAAAGGTATTTTCCCTTATTTATTTGAACTTTCTCTAATTAATAAGTTACTTTCATCGTTGAAAACATCAATTAAAAAATATGCCCCCAGAAATCTACACTTTAGGAATTAAAAGTGGCATGTATGTAAAACACCACAGCACACTTCTGGTGAGTTATTAGTAATTCACCGCTCTGCTATTTTTCACAAAAAGACAATCTGGAGAGAAACTTTCTTGCAGGGCTTTCATTTAATAACACTTCAGTGTCCAATAAAAAGTAAATTGATCACGTAAGTATCTGAGAATCCAGATACCCAGGAATCTTTCTTCCAGCTCAGATCCCTTTCTGCCTCATCAGGGCTGCCTAGCTGGCTTCCTCCTTTCTGGCCTGTGATGACAGATGACAGGCGGATGTGCAGGGCTGCACTGAAGCCTCTGCAGTGACCCCCTACCCAGCAGACACGACAGTGCCTAGCAGCACGCCCGTGCAATGAGGCAGCTGTCCTTTGTCTTCGGCAGAAAAGTCCAGGCCCTGGAGGCTAGGCTGTGGTCACAATAAACCCACTCCTTCCCTTTGAGAAAGGAGGACATGAAGAAAAATCCACAGCAAACTGAAAACCAAGGCCTGTCTCCGCATCTGCTTTTGATCAGTACCAGTATTTTTCCACACCTCATGTAGGGGCTTCCCCCAGGAATAAAGATCTGTATCCAAGTTGCCCTGCCATAAGTGTCCTTACACAGCGTTAGCAGGGATGACGCACTTGATAGTAAATGTGAGCGCAGGTGCTAAGTGTAATAGTGTAACATCATTTTAGCTCTGCTTGTGAACTTGGGAAACAGCTGGAAGGACCTTAGCAATCACCTGGTCCAGTGGCACTGGCATTCTTCACTGGGCTGGATGGAACAGTCCTGGGCATTGCAAGATGTTTAGCATCTGGGGTCACCAAGCATTATTGCCCCCATACACTGTGACGATCTAAACTGTTCCCCCTCAACATCTCTAAGTGCCCCTGAACCGACATTGCCACAACTGGTTGAGACCATTGATCTAGTTTAACACTGAGGTCTAGAGAAGTCAATTAATTTGCCCAAAGCCCTCTAAGTAGAGGTAGAGTCCATGTCTCAGAACCCTTAGATTAATGTTCTCTCCACTATACAAACTCCCCTAATTATGTTCATTAGAGCATGAGACACTTAAAAAATAAAAAATAGACTTCATATTTAAATATAAGACTTACAGCTTCTGGATCTAAGACTGCACTAACTTTTTTTTTCAATCTTATCATGGGGATTCTGTATGTAAGCATAATTCTATTACTATCATTACTTTAACAGTATAAAAAAAAATGCCTGAATTAACAAACCAGCAATCAATATCCAAGGCTTAAGGATGCAGTGTGCACTGAACTCATACTGCAAACAGTCTCTACATGCAAGAAAGATTTTGGAAATTGCATTTTATTAAGAAAATATTTTCTTAACAGCACCATTAGTTCTCTGTAAGCAGTCAGAAAAGTGGGATAGCTTTTACCAGATAAATCATTTTACAAGATTTTTTTAAGATTAAGATTCACCTTTAATTCAATGCAGTATGCATTCTGAATGTGAAATCTAAATTTATATCTTAATTAATTGCTAGTTTGTAAATGACTTGTAATAAAATCAACCCAAAACATGACACACACCTTCCATCATCTAATAAGAGCACCAAATATTTTACAATATACATGTTGAATTTAGGACTCTCACCCTGTATACTTTCTTCCATGGAAGCTTCAGAGGAAAAAAACAACTTCATATATCCATTCTAATGGTGTATAATTTTTCCTTTGCTTCTCTAACTTGCAAAGCACATGGCCATAACTCTTTTATGAGTGATACAATTTATCATCACTAAATCAAGAAACAAGGAAGGGGGGAGGGTACACAGAGGGAAGGTAAAAGAGAGAAAGCGAGGGGGAGCAGGACTCCAGAAAACACCATGCCAAAAATAAAATTACCCTACAGAAATTTCAGCTAAATTTGGAAAAGTAACCTGGCATCACATCTTATATATGTTTATAGATATTACTGATTCTTTCCTTATATAAAATGAAATGAATAGTCATCCAGTATTATTCATTTTCATTTTAAAAACCTTTAAAGGGCCTATGTCTATATCCAGGAAATAGTGCCTTCCAAAGAGACCACTCCCACTGCATGCAGCTGGGAGAATTTTCCTGTCCACAATCACAGTCCAAGAGAGAACAGTTTTAAAACAGCCAATACGGATACTTACAGGACTTGTTTCTGCCACCAGGACGGCTGGGGGTCCTCACAAAGGCAGAGCTTGCAGCCCTCCCCAGCGAGGGCTTTGTGAGGGCTGTGGGATGGCGGGAGGGTCCGATAGGGAAGCACTCAGGCTCTCCTGGAACATTTACATGTTAATGGCCAAACTAATGCTCCTCTAGGGACAAGGACCCTGGGTGGGGGGTGGGAGGCGGTGGCAGCCTTGGCCCCTCTGGGCCCTGTATTTTGTTCTTGCCCTTCTCCAAGGAGCCCGGAATCTGCTGGTTGCCAGCATGCATTTGGCAAACCCGTTATAAGGGATTTGTCACCCTCTTCAGGGCCTCCAGCCTAGGTAAATACATTAGCAATCCAGTAGGCAGGCTTTTCAGATTACCCGACGACACCATGCTGGGAGAGATGAATGCTTTAAGTAAGACGGAAGAACAGAATCAGAATTCCAAAAGAGCTCTGAGTTTTAAAAAAAAACAGCCAAAAGAAAAAAAGGTAAGATTTCAGAGAAATAGTTGTCCACCTTGCACTAGGCTCAAAAGGCTACTGTTAGGGGGTTTTAGTTGTTTACAAGTCAATGTGAAACAATGGTATGACCTACGTCCCCAAAATGAACAAACCTAAGAATTTTAGGATCAGAAATAGAGCATTTTGAACAAGGTGGGGGATGAGGGGGAACAGATGATCTATTACATTGCAGGAGGGGCACGTATCCAGGACGGTGAAAATTCTAGGCATCCCATCCGATGACGAAGGAATGATTTATGCGGGTGGGGGTGGTGGTGGCTATCCTCAATACTTGAAGGACTGCTGGATACAAAGAGCAGATTTATTCTGGGGGGCCCAGACAGCAGAATAAAGGATTGATGGATGGAGACTGCATATGGACCAGCTAGGGAGAATTTTCTAACAATGAAAACTCGGGGCACTGTCAGTGAGCACTGGGAGAAGGTGGCTTTCTGCAGAGCTCTGGGGTGGGGGGTGGGGGGATACCTTGCACGGGGGGTGCTTGAAGAAGCTCCTTTCAATTTTAGGACGTGAAGACAGTTGGGCTTCCCTGACTTCCTTAGCATCTGATCTAACACCACCTTGAGAACTGAATCTCAGGATTTTTAGAGCTGGAAACAATATGACTATGAAACAAAAATATTGATTTAAAAAGTGATATAATCTGTGTAATATAGAAAGAGCGATTTATATTGGGATGTGACCTCTCAAAAACAGTTCAAGCATTAGTCATTTCTGAAATTGCAAACTGCAAATCCATGACACATTTATTACCATTTGAAAATAGCAAAGTTGGCTCACTGGATCCCATTCTCTTACATTTCTTTTCCATTCACTCCCCATTTCTCAAAAAGCTGCTGATACAATTTGGGTCACTTACAGCACTTACATTTAAAAGTGTTTTACGGTCAATTGGGATTTATGAATATTTCATAGGGTGGCATCTCACTGCTGATCTAGAAGGTCTTAGAAGCAGAGCAGATGAAGTAGTTTCTATGAGTGCCTCAGGCTATGTGTGCAAGAGCCTGGGTGGCCCCTCACCTAGTTCCAAGTTTTCCCTTGGAAAATGGTTCTTTCTATTTATGTCATAAAAGAATTAAGAGAATTGCTTTGACCCACACTGCCCCCTGGCACTGTTCTGGGTACAAAGCACCTTCGATGTGACTGTTAAACAGGCATGTAGAAGTCACCCAATACTCAAATCACCCCACCACTACCACTGATATCACCATGCCCACCACCACTACCAGTACCATCACCACCACATACCACCACAACCACATACCACCACCACATACCATCAGTACCATCACCACCACCACGTACCTCCAGTACCATCACCATCACCACCATGTACCACCATCACCACCTGTAACATCACCATCACCACCACCCTATATAATAACACTATCACACTACCACCATCACCACCAGGACCACCACCACTCCCCGAGTGACATGATTATAAAACAACGAACAACATTCTCATTCTTCTAAAGTCAACAGTGGAAACGCACAGGTATGTGTATATAAATTTTTTACAATTGATGACAAATTGCCTTCCAAAATGATGATAATTTATGCTCCCACATTATTTGGGAGAGTCCATTTTCCTATATGCCTCCACATATGGATTTAATCAGTCTTTTTGTGCTTTTATTTCATATTTGACAATTTGATAGGAAAAGTTTCATTTTTGTTAACTTGTATTTCTTTTACTATTGGTGAGGCTGAGCCTTTTTTTTTTTTTTTTTTTTTTTTTTTCCACACAAACATCTCCCACAGTGTGGCCCACCACCCTCAATGAGCTTACACATCCTGGAGCCTTGCCACCAACCATAGACCACAGTTCACACTGTAGACCACACTCTCTCCCACTCAGTTCTGAGTGGTGTGTGCTGATTTAAAATGGCCTACATCCGTTGCCACAACAGTACTCAGGACAACCTCCAACTCCCAAAGAAGCCACTGTATTTCAACTGCTCGTCCCCTCCCTACCCCAAAAGTGTCAAGTGGCCACTGGCTCCACCTCATTGTTATAATTTCTTGCATTGCTAGAATCACCATATGTGAACAAGAGAATACCATCAAGTCGACTCTAGTCCATAGTTCTTCCCCCAATCCTGAGGGGACCAGGATGGTGATGTCCACTCCAACTCCAAGTGAGAGAGGGCTTATATCCCATGGATATGGTGGGTGGGATGATCATGCCTGCAGATGCAGGCCCTCTCCATTCCATGGGATGGCCGTTGCCCATCATTGTCTCCTAGCCACGTGACTTGGATGAGTCCATTGAGCTGTAGGGTAGGAGTTGCAGCTCAACCGAGATTCCACGCACACCTGGCACATAAGTAGGCCAGAGGCTCCAGTCTCTGGAAGTATACCTAAAAACTTCTGTATCACATATAGGTGTGAATAGAAGGGACTGATGAACCCTGTGCAAGGAGGACTTATTTGAGTCTAATTCTGTCACTCGCAGGAGCACAGATTCCAAAATAGAACCCATTGATAAGGCATCAGTCTCTGGGGCTATCCCCCCTTATATAGGACCAGGGTGTCTCTGGAGCTCTCAGGAACCCCACTGAGTGGGGTGATAGGTACTTAGATGTTCTATGAGCTCCTACTGAGGTGTGCGTAAGAGTTACCTCTGGGATGACCTCCCGACTCTCTTTGAAGTCTCTTAGCCACTTGAACTCATTTGTCTTTACCATTTCCCCCTTTTATTCAAGGTCTTTTTCCAGTTGTGTTGCCAGTTGGCACTTGGGAAAAGTTTTCAATGAGCAATAACCGTGCCTCGGATAAACCTCATTGGCTACGATACTGCCACTGTGCAAAGCTGCCAGTTGGCACTTGGTATTAATCCCTCGTTGCCAGGGAGGCTCATCCCCGGGAGTCATGTCCCACGTTGGGGGGAAGGTAATGCAATCATATGCTGAGTTTGGCTTAGAGAGAGGCCACATTTGAGCAACAAGGAGGCTCTCAGGTGGCAACCCTTAGGCACCCCACAACTGCAGACTAAGTCTCATTTACAAGAGCAAAGACTCACAAGGGTAGTCATCAATAAAAAGCAAAACAACACCAACAAAAAAAAACATCAGTGGGTCATCCTATTTTGACAGGCACTGTCCCTAAACTCAGAGGACTATTGTTGCTCCCTTGGAGACTGTGGCAGAGCTTTCCAGGCTAGGAATTCAGATTCCCTCATTTATTGTGTGATTATCCACCCATCATGACCATACCCCATCCCCCGATCCTTTGAAAGAT
>JAKSZT010053791.1:19344453-19567086 GCA_026826555.1 Tolypeutes matacus
GGTAAGATCCACTTTATTTTCTGAATTGAGGCTGCCAACTATTCCTGCCAATTCTTTGATAACTTCTTCTCTATTCATGTGACTGTTATTTCGAGATTTATAAACTATTTGAAATGTCCCTTTATTTGGAGCTTTAAACCAGGGTTCCAAAAATGTTTCTGCATATTTTTTCATATCTTCTAAGAAAGCCTTGCATGTGCCAGATATGGGTAACATTCGTAGAATAACCCGAGTCTTCTTCTTCTTGGTTTTGTAAATATCCTGGAGAATATGATGTACCAATTTCTCAGGTTCTATTCCAAGTGTCCTAATGAAGACTACATTATTCGCGCCACTCTCCACTGACTGGAATCTTCTTAGCCTCAATTCTGTAGATGCCTTAATGTCACCAACTTCTTTCTTCAAGGCAGCCTCCACATCATCTTCTTCCTCACTTCCAGATGGCTGCTGATCCTTCTCTGTAAACGCTAGGCGGAGGAGCCTGCTGCACTGGGGTCGCCATGATGCGTCCGCACTGAGGCGACCGAGAAACGTGTTCCTCCGTCTACTTTATCCATTTTAATCCCCCCCTTCCCCATTTGCTGTTTTGTGTCCATTCACTGGGCAATTCTCTGTGTCTGTTTCCTGCCATCTCTTCTCATCCTTCTCCTCCAGTCTTCGATCCTAGAGACCTCTGATATAGGAAAGAGGTATTCTGCCACCTGCACCACCTCGGTTCCTGGTTTTTGGAGCATCTCGTCTTGACTCTCCCCTGCGTCTCTCTCCTGTTACATCATCATCTTGCTGCATGGCTCCCGGGGCCTGGAGGCTCACCGGCACACAGAGCCTGGCAGCCCATGCACCTTTTATATATACATTTTTTAATTTTACTGGGAGGTCCTGGGGATCAAACCCAGGTCCCTCCATATGGCAGACGGACGCCCAACCATTTGAGCCACATCTGCCCCCTACAGTGAGAGTTCTTAAATTGAATTTCTTCAGATTTTTTAAAAAGTCCATGACCATCCACAAATTAAGAGCCACTGATGGTGTAAGATCTCAAAAATTTGTAAAGCATATATAGAAAAAATAGATGAAGGTAATAAACCAAAATGTTAATAGTGTTTGCCTCAGGGTGATGGGATTATGGATGAATGGGTTATTTCACAATTTTCTGTAACAAGTTCACATTATTTTTAAAGTCAGGGAAAAAACCTTTACTTCTAAAAATAAAAGGAGGATATTTTAAAGGATTTAAAAACATGGAAAAATGAATATGTTTTACCCAAATAGTATGGTCACAAAATGTAAAACAAAAATTAAAATATTACAAAAAGACAGGAAAGAAATATATCAAAATCCTCAGAGAATTCACTAACAGGTTATAGGAAGATTTGTGTGTGTCTTCCTATTTTTTCTTTTTTCCAAATTTTCTATAATGAGGTGTATTACTTATATAACCAAAACAAACCAATAAACCTTATTACTTAAGAACATTCAGTTTGAGTATTTGGTTGTATATTAAATATTCATTATTAAGAGATTGAATTAACAAAGTAAAGTACAATAACAAAATGCAATATTCTGCAGCTTTTAAATGAGCATTGTGAGGGAAATGTAGAAACAGGAAACAGCTTATCAGGCAGTTTAGTGAAAAAAAGCATACACACACACACACATACACTAATTACACCTGAAAATATATACATATATAGATGGTAATTTGAAAAAATGAGAATGTATTACAAGGAGTAGAATTATACATTTTTAAAAAATTCTTTAATATATTTATATTTTCACTTTTAAAGTATTTATGAAAATGTTCTTTTCTAAGAATATAAGTAAATTGCTTTACACTCTCTAAAACAGCTTGTAACTCTTCTGAAAATCAATTTTTTCACTTGAAAATGGCTGGCAAAACTTCAGGCTTGTCTGGCTCCCCACAAACTACCCCACAGTACTTCATATAACTCAGTGGTTGGTTTCACTTTCACTGTTGGTGGGAGTGCACATGGGTACAATTTTTCAGGAGGACAATCTGGCAGTAACTGTTACTCTTATAAATGTTCACACCCTTTGGATCTTTCCATATCTGGGAATGGGTCCTACAAAAACAATTCCACATGCACACAAGTATACAAGTAGCAAGAATGATCAACTAGTCTGCATAGGACTGACTCTTTAGAGCAAGGGACTGTGAGAGGGGCATTTCCAATAGAAAGTCTGTGGAAAGAGACCTGAACAACTACTGTCAGAAAAGCCGGCACAGCTCTGAATTGCTGCCCTGATTCTCTGTTTTCTCTGATGTCTTTATTTCTGGTAACTGGCAAGGAAAAAAGAGTGATGGTCCAATTCTGTATGTTCCAAACATGTGCATGTTATACAGAGGTTAACAGAGAGATTCAACTGAAAAATGCAAGCAAGTATTAGATTGTTTTCTGTTTAGCTCCCACCTCACAAACAGAATTTAAAGAGTGTGGCAAACCTTCATATGAAAGGTCATGGAATGAAAGCCATAGGTATATGGCTGAGGTATTTTTGATTAATAGGAAATGTCTGGATCTAAATCTTAGGTTTGGGCTCCTAGTTTTTGTTTCCTAAATAAATTGTGGTTCTATGAATCTCTTCATGTTTATGTAGAAAATCTTGGGATTGTTGCTGTCAGACAATCTATAAATGAGACAAATATCTCATTTTATGTTGACTCTCTCTATGGTTGACTCAAGAATACAGGTAAATTAGACCTCCTCAGTATAGGCAGTAATAGAATCAAAGTAAAAAGCATAAATAATTTCAAGGCAAAGTGAAATTAACAGTAGGTTTGTTTCTAGACAATTTACAGTGAAACATTGTAGCAGGCAACTTTTTCAGATTTAAAAAGAAGAAAAATAATACTAAAAGTTATTGCTATTAAGACCCCAGATGGAGAGCAGATGTAGCTCAGTGGTTGAGTGCTTGAGCATCTGCTTCCCATGTATGAGGTTCTGGGTTCAATCCCCAGTACCTCCTAAAAAGGGGGAGGTACAGGGGGGAAGAACACGGGAACAGGTGTAGTTCAGTGGTTGAGCATCTGCTTCACATGTACGAGGTCCTGGGTTTAATCCCTGGTACCTTCTAAAAAATAAAAATAAATATTATGTTACTTTAAAAAATGAAAGGGTCCCCAGATAAAAATAACTATATGAACTCTGATAGTAACTATTTATGGACCATGGTAAATTCTGAACGCTTTTTCTCCACCTCAAACTAATGACAGCTTTAGACATGTGAAAAAATAAGACAGAGGGAAATCGAGTGTGTTGTGTAGTATCCTACAGAGGGCTACTTGGAGAAGTCTGACATAAACTGTAAGCCCTGCCTTCTGCTTTCCTTTCATCTATAGCTTTAAAAGTTGTCAATTTTTAAGCCTGAAGTCTCACCACTAACTAGTAACTAGTATTTTTGTTTTGTAAAATACTGTTATTACATTTGTTTAATAAATGCTATACATTCAGTATGCAAAATTTTCTGGTGAGACTTAAAATCAGGCAATCCTAGTAAAATAAGAATAAATGTGAATATTCTCACTGTCCTGATTTTGTGACGGATGTGGCTCGGGTGGTTGGGCATCCGTCTCCCATATGGAGGGACCTGGGTTTGATCCCCAGGACCACCTGGTAAAAAAAAAAAAGAAAGAAAAATATAGAAGGTGCGCAGGCCACCAGGCCCCGTGCGCAGGTGCACCTTCAGGCCCCATGAGCCATGCAGCTAGATGATGATGTAACAGGAGAGTGACACAAGGGAGAGCCAAGATGAGACACACAAAAAAACCCGAAACTAAGGTGGCGCAGGTGGTAGAATGCTTCTCTCCCACATCAGAGGTTCCATGGATCGAATTTCAGTGAAGACAGGAGGAGAAGGATGAAAAGAGAGGACAGGAAACAGATACAGAGAGTTGCCCAGAGAATGGACACAAAAGCAGCAAAAACGGGGGGGGGGGGGGCGGTTTAAAAATGGATAAAAGTAAACAAATAAATAAATCCTTTTTTAAAAAGTATAGGGGAATAAGATACGGACTATAGTTAGTAGTAATATTTTGACAATGCTCTTTCATAATTAGTTAACAAATGTTTCACAACAATGCAAAGTAATTGTGGTGGGGTGATGTGTGGGAGCCCTGTATGATGTTGTGCATGTTTGTTTTGCAAGTTCACAATGTTTACTGAACACTTATTGTTTATGTATGCTCATGTATGAATGAAATACTTCAATAAATTGTTTTAAAAAAATAAAAGAATAAAGATGAGATGACTAAGAAAGGAAAAAAAATAACAGCTTTAAAGAAAAATGATTTAAAAGATGTAACCAACATGTGCATTTCTATAAATTCTTTAGACTTACAGCAATGATTTTACATAAATAAAGGTTAAAGGCATAGGCAGGGGAGGAAAAACTTAGAGTATGCCCAATTTTGGCACTTAGGATGCTAGGTTAGGAAAAACATCTAATAATGTCTGAATTAAAGAAGTTCTTTTAAGTTCAAAGAACACATAAGCAGTACATGAAAACACAGACCAAGGGCAGTCAATATGGGGCGGATGGGAGGTCAGGAGACAGGCAGTGACCTCCCTTCCTCTGAGGCTTTTCATCACCAGGCATGAGTCTAGCTACTTGAGAGCAGGGGCAGAACCTTCTCAGAACGGGACAAACTAACTCCACAGGGCCACAGCAGGGATTTAGGAAGTTGGTCTGTGCCATCAGCAGACATGGAGATAGAGGGATGACCTATCACGTTCACATGTATTTCAGAGATGGCGAAGTGGGAAGCATGAAAGAACATGACTTGCCTTACCATACAGAGGAAGACACAGCTGAACAGAGGCCCAGAGGTGGAGAGACGGGGCTAGGTGCCAAGATGCTGGTGGCAAGGGCATCCCTCACCTCCTAACCAACTGCCTGGTGCCAAGCTGGCACCAGTGCCTTTCACTTGGATGTGTCCAGGAGGAACTGATAGGCAGTGCATTCAGGCACAGGGCTATTCTGAGAGGGGATCATGGTAAAGGACACAGCAAGTTTGTGACAGATATACAGTGAAGCATAATTATTGACAAAGACAATTGAAGACCTGGAAATGGAATTACCTCTTAGCAACCACATGCTCCTCCTACAAGGGTTTCTCCTTCTCCCCTTGGGCACCTAAAATGAATTTACTCTGGGAAGAATCATAGCTTTACCAAGAGTTTGACCCTATCAGGTTGTTCTGAAATTTAAGTAATAAATATGTACATATGCATATATGCATTTATATTTATGTATGTGGAGAAGGGTGGAGAGAAAGAGGGCTGCAAGGTGAGAAAGGTATTCCTCATTTGGAAAAATCAGAGGTGGGACTACATGACTTCTTAGCTAACATATTATTTATGGCATTTGTGCAGCCCTGCTTACATTTACTTGAAAAGATATTCCAAGAAGCTACTGCAATAGGCACTATGCTCAGTGCAGTAGGCTCTCAGAGTAAACTAGTTTACAATAAGAAAGTTGCTATAAAAGGCAATTGATAAATGAAAAAATTAAGATTTACCCTGTCTTTTACACTCTGTATCACTAGTAACTAAAAAAAGGTAAAGTTTCCTTTTATAGTTCAGCTAATAAATAAGGAAGGGTGATGGAGTTAGAATGTTACCATTTAGCAGGATCCAGAAGATATATTGATGTAGATATTAAACATCAACGGTTGCTAAAAAGAGAAACAACCAGATATTGTATGCCTCCTGATAAAATTACACATCGGCTCTTTTGAAACAGTCTTGTCAAAATAAATTGAACCCGAATGTGTCTAAGCTTCCAGATCCAGCTCCCAATGTACAAGAAATAATGCCGACAGAAAAACATAAAATGACACTACAGGCATACAACAGCAAAATGATGTTTAAAGCTCCCCAGGATAGAGGACCCTGTTTTGTCAACAAATAGTTTGCAAAGAAAGAGGGGGGTATGCATTAATTAAAAGAGACTTAAGATAAAAATTAACTCAAAATGGATCAAAGACCTAAATATAAAAGCTACAACCATAAAACTCCTAAAAGAAAATATAGGGAAACATCTTCAAGATTTTGTGGTAGGTGGTGTTTTCTTGAACTTTACACCCAAAAAACGAGCAATGAAAGAAAAAAACAAACAAATGGAACCTCCTCAAACTTAAACACTTTTGTGCTTCAAAAGACTTTGTCAGGAAGGTAAAAGGGCAGCCTACTCAATGGGAGAAAATATTTAGAAACCACATATCCAACAAGGGTTTGATTTCCATGCTACATAAAGAGATCATACAACTCAACAATAAAAAGGTAAGCAATCCAATTAAACAATGGGCAAAAAACTTAAACAGACATCTTTCCAAAGAATTACAAATGGCAAAAAAACAGACTAAACAAACACACATGAAAAAATGTTCAACATCAGTAGCCATTAGGGAAATGAAAATCAAAACTACAATGAGATAATATCTCACACTTCACAGAATGGCCATTGTTTAAAAAAAAAAAAAAAAAAAAAAAAAAACAAACCCAGAAAACTACAAGTGCTGGAGAGGATGTGGAGAAATGGGAACATTCCTTTACTACTGCTAGGAATGCAGAATGGTGAACCCTCTGTAGAAGACAGTTTTGTGGTTCCTCAGGAAGCTAAATATAGAACTGCTATATGATCCGGCAATCCCTCTACTATTAATACATCCAGAAGAACTGGAAACAGTGACACAAACAGACATTTGTACAGTGATGTTCATGGCATTATTCACAATTGCCAAAGGATGGAAACAACCCAAGTATCCATCAACCAATAAATGGATAAACAAAACGTGGTATATACAGACGATGGAATACTATGCTGTTGCAAGAAGAAATGAAATTGAGGCACATATGAAAAAATGGATGAACCTTGAGAACATTATGCTGAATAAAATAAGCCAGACATAAAAGGACAAATATATGGTCTCACTAATATAAACTAAATACTAAGAATAAATACATGGAGTTAAAATCTAGGAGTATAGGTTACTAGAGATAGGATGAGGGTTCAAAAGGGGTACTGAATCTTCATGTATGTAGAATTTTTAATTAGCTTGACTGTAAAAGTGTAGAAATGGGTAGAGTTGAGGGTAACACATTATAGTGAGTATAATTAACAGGGATGGTATATAAATGGGATGGTGGTTGAAAGGGGTAGTCTAGGGATGTAAATGTCAGTTGAAAGAAATCTAGAGAATAATGTAGGGACTGAATAACATAGTGAACCCAAAAGTGGATAAGGATTGTGGCACAAATACAAGAATGCTCTATGAACTAGAACAAATGTACAACACTATTACAAGGTAGTAAGAATATGGTGATGCACGGGAAAATACAATTAGTGTAACTCATGACTGCAGTTAACAGTAATAGTGTAATATTCTTGCATCAATATGAAAGAAGGTACTATATGAATGCTAAGGGTCAATAATAGGAAGGATATGGGATTTGTTCTTCTGGGCTAAGGAATACATGCAGAAGTTTACTGAGGTGATGACTGCACAACTCTGTGATGAAAGTGAAAGCCACTGAGTGTACAATTTGGATAGACTGTACAAGGCATGGGACCATATAATACAGTGAACCCCAAGGTGGATGATGGACTGTGGTTAACAGTACAAATATGAGAGTGTTCTCTCATGAACTATAACAAATATACAATACTAATAAATGATGTTAATAATAGGGGTATATGGAAAAATATACCAAATGTAAGCTGTGGACCATAGCTAGTAGTAATATTTTGATGATCTTTCAAAATCTGTAACAAATGTTCTACAACAATGAAAGGTGTTGGTGGAGGGGTGATGTGTGGGAACGCTGTACGTTATGAATGATTGTTTTGTAAGCTCACAACTTATCTAATAAAAAATATATTTTTAAAAAAAGAGACTTAAGAATCACATTAGCTAATTCAATATGTGGACATTATTTGGATCCTTATTCAAACAAACCATTAACAAATCTTACATTTGAAAAGTAAGACCTTATCTTTTAGAGCTGCATGTTGAAATATTTACAAATAAAATTATTTAATGCCTGGGATTTACTTCAAAATAATATGGGGGAGGAGAGTATTTGGAGGTATAGTTAATAATTATTAAAGCTGGGTGAAAGTTCATTATACTATTTTGTTTACACTTAATTTTTTTCATAATTAAGAGGTTTTTTTTTTAAAAAAAAGGCATTGGAAGGCCACTGCAGGCTTACTGATAAATCAAAAGACCAACCCCTTTCTGATCCAAACGACATTTACGAGATTTCTTCAAGAGATCATTTAAGCCTAAATTCTATAACTGCCACCGCCCCCCCCCCGCCCCCATTTTCAAAATCTAATTCCCTACATGAAGATAAGGTGCTTATTCAGGTTAGGTTAGGGTCTCTGCCAGCAAGAAATTCTGTAAGTTTGCCACAGCCTAGACCTGTGGCTAGTGGTCCAGGACAAAGTAGTTTCAATGGGTGGGAAAGACTCAGGAGACAAGAAATAGAAGCAAGTGAGGGTAGTTGGATCTTTCAAGAGGTTAAAGTAAAATGAAACCAGACAAGAGAACAAAATGCAAGTCACAGACTTTACAAAGGAGGAAAATAAACTATCATTTTTGGCAAGTTATATTGTCTACTCCAAAGACCCAAAGGAGTCAAATAACAAACTATTTAAAACAATTAAGGAGCTTGAAAGGGGCCAATTACAAAATTAATACTAAAATGAATGATTTTTGAATACACCATCAAAAACTCAGTCAGAAAATATAATGATAGATGATGCTATTGACAACAGCAATGTTTAAAAAGCACAATATATCTTGAATAAATTTAATAAGAAATGGACAGCCCTAAAAAACTATAAAATGCTGAGTATGAAAGATGAATTAAACAAGAAGACATTTTTTCAAATTTTTTATTTTTATTTTTAAAGAAGCTTTAGATTACCCACACAATAACCGAAAAAATATTGAATTCCCATCCTAGGGAGTCCTGATACATTTATCTAATAGAATGGCAAGAATCCCCCAAGTCCAAGGGCAGTGCCTAGTGAAGAAAGACACCATTACGCCAGGCCCTTGATACTGAAGACTGTGCTTATCAATCTTTTCTTGTGAAAATTGAAACTTAGCCTAGTATTATATATTGCCTAAAACTACTTCCTGAAAGCCTCCTTGTTGCTCAAATGTGGCCTCTCTCTAAGCCAAACTCAGCATATGAATGTACTACCTTCCCCCTGGTGTGGGACATGACTGCCTGGGATGAATATCCCTGGCACTGAGGGATTATTACCAAGTGCCAAGTAGCAGTGCATACAGAAAAAGACCTAAACCAAAAGGGGGAAATATAAATACAAATGAGTTTTTATGGCTAAGAGATTTCAAAGTGAGTCGGGAGGTCATTCTAGAGGTTATGCTTATGCAAGTCTCAGCAGGATCTCATTGACTGCCACAGTAAACAGTGCCTCAAACAGCAGGGCACCAAGGGCACTAGAGTCATCCAGACACTATAAGCAGGGCAGACAGGCTCAGAAATTCGGCACCCAGTCAGTGGGTCTTACTCTGGAATTTATGTTCCCCAGTGTAACAGAGTTAGATTCATTTATAGTTTTCCTATACATGGCTCTTCTGCGCCTTTTATTGGAACCTATAATTATTAGCACTATACTTGTTAAATATATGTCCCACAGACTTAAATCTTTGGTCTGTTCGTGTGCCAGTTGAGCCCTGAATCTCAAAAGAGTTGCAACACTACTCTCCAGTTCATTGGATTCACCCAGGACAACTAATAGGGAGATGATGATGGACAACGCCCATCCCAAAGAACAAAGACTATCTGCAACTGCAAGCAAGATAGTTCCAAACAAGAAGACTCTTAAATAAGAGAACACCTTAAATGAGTTGTCTATACTTATGGCTCCAATTTTTGTCCCTTTCTTTTCTCTCTTGTATCCACTCCAATCAGACTTTTTTGCTCCATCACTCTACTACAATTGCTCTTATCGAGGTCTCTGATGATCTCCACATTGCTAAACTCAAACTTCAAATCTCAGTCCTTAGCTCATGACCCATTAGCAGCCTTTGACAAAGAGGATCCCTTCTCCTGGTTTCACTTGGCTTCCAGGAAACTACACACATCTAGCTTTCTTCCTACCTTTCAAGCCACCCCTTCCCATGCTTTTGCTGGCTTCTTACCATCTCCTTCCTCTAACTTAGGCTACCCAGGGCTAAGTCCACCCTCACCATGTCTCATGGCTTCAAATAACTCCAGTGTCTGACTTTCCAATCAGGATCTCTCCCCTAAAGTCTAGGCCTCTCTAACCTCATCTCCTATTCTCCTATTCTCCTATTCTCCTATTCTTCTCTGCCCAATTCACTTCACTCTAACTAAAATGGCCTCTCCTGCTGCTCCTTGCACATAGCAGCATGTGCTTACCTCAGGATCTTTGCACTTGCTATTCATTCTACCTGGAATGCTCTTTCCCCAGACATCCACATGGCTTGTTTCCTCCCTTCCACCAGGACTTTACTCAAGAGTCTCCTTAGAAGGCCTTCCCTCACCATCTTACATAAAATGACACACACAAATGCTTTATATTTCCATTTTCCCCTTTAGCACTTTGGCTATATATTTGAATATTTTACTTATTTATCTTGTTCATAGTCAGCCTCTCCTATGACATACATCTTCCCCTACATACTCCAGATCAGCCCTGATTGGTAGAAATATAAAAGTTATCCACATACATAACAAAATTTTCTAGTAGTCACCTTAAAATGCAAAAAGCAACAGGTGAAACTAATTTTAATTGTATATTTTATTTAAACCAATATATATAAAATAGCAGCACTGCAACATGTGTCACTAGCCATGTTTAAATGCTTGGTAGCTACATGTGGCCAGTGGCTACTAATTGGACAGCACAGCTCTAGAATGTAAGCTTCCTTTATGTGACATATACTTGCCACAATAACTAGCAAATTATTGGTACACAGCACGTACTTCAGAAATTTATTTGGAAGAATGAATGATTCAGTATTATAAATGTATTGATTCTCCATCCAATATCCAGATATTCAATATTATCCTAATCAAACTACAATAATGTTTTTTAACTTTAAAAAAAGAGTATCTGCCAAAAACAAGGGGAAATAAAAAATTTCTGAAAATAAGAAAATAAGTGAGTTGTTATCTACTAAAAATTATAATAAAAATAGAATATAAATATTTATAAATTATATATTATAGAAATGTTAAATATAGGAAAACAAATAAATATTAAAAAACCATAAAAATACTAGATTAATATTTTTTATAATTTTAGGTGTAGAGAAGAACTTTCCAATATAATTATAAAAGCCAAAAATCATAAAAAGAAAATAGTGATAGGTATTTGCAACATGCATGAAAAGGTAATGTATTAGTCAGCGAAAGGGGTGCTAATGTGAAATACCAAAAATGGGTTGGTCTTTATAAAGGGGTATTTATTTGGGGTAGAAGTCCACAGATACCAGGCCATAAAGCATTAAGTTTCTTCTCACCAAAGTTCATTGCCACGTGTTGGAGCAAGACAGCTGCTGGCGTTTGCCCAGCGTTCAGGCTTCTGGAGTTCCTCTCTTCCAGGGGCTGCGTTTCTCTCCTGGGCTTAGCTCCTGTTTCCTCCACAAGGTCAGCTGTAGACGTTCAGGCTTCTGGAGTTCCTCTCTTCCAGGGGCTGCGTTTCTCTCCTGGGCTTAGCTCCTGTTTCCTCCACAAGGTCAGCTGTAGACGTTCAGGCGAACGGCTTGCTTCTCTTCTCCTGGGGCCTTCTTTACAACATCAAAACTGCTTCTCAAAAGACTGCTTCAACTCTGTTCTTGCCTTCCTTTTATATTCAATTCTCCACCCATCAAAGGGGTGGGGCTCAACGCCAACACCCAGATTAAGAGATCAGTTTACAAGCATGATCCAATTATATTTTTGGAATTCATAATTACATCAAACTGACCAACTGTAACAGGTAAATATTCCTAATTTAAAAAATTCTTACAAATGAATAAAGATAAAACACTGCAACAGGAAAATGGGCAAAGGATCTGACTATGCAGTTCTAGGCACATGCTAAATTGTAAGCTCCATGAGGACAGGACTGGAATTATTGGTCCTTCTACCAAAAACAACTATTAAACAGGCAGGAACTGTCTGAAACAACTATTTTGAAACTCTGGAGACCAGAAGACCACTGTATAGCATCCAGGGAAAAGCAGGAAGAAGAGGCTGATAAATTATAGTAAAATACAGTAAATTGCTCTCTCTACCCCAAGGCTCCTGGCACCCATCCCCCACTCTCCTGGCAGGCTGCTGTGGAGTCCAGTCCCTGACTAGCTCACTGATTGAAGAAAGGGACATAAACATCCTCTTCCCCAAAACCAGGGGTGGGCACAGCCAATGACAGATCATGGCTTTTTATGAGTGAATTCAGATTGCTGGGAGCCAGCACTGAGGGCAGCCATTGTTTCAACCCACCAGGACAGGGACCATGGAGGTGGAAACTTAAAGAGGCTGTACTTCTTCAGGGCTGTGGGGGACAATTAGTTGAGGGGCTGCATGTGTTAGGAAGACCAGGAAAGCTCAGCTCTGGGGAGCTGCTGGAGAAGCTCTTGGTGCCCTTCCTGATCCCCTCCCCAGGGCACTTTGGAGCCAATCTGTACCCCCTGCTTGGGTCCCTCACCCTGTTTGGGCTGGGAAAGGCTGTCTTGGGAAAGTCCTCTCTGGCATGTCTCTCCTTCCAGAATTTGCCCTCCAGGCAAAAGCAGCTTGAGACAACAAAAAAAGTACAAGAATCTATAGAGGCAGACAGTCTGGGACAAAGGCTTGCTTGCTTCAGACACCCAGGAGAGGGAGGTCTGTCTTCTGGGAAACAAAGGGGACAAGCAAACTCCTGTAAACAGGAGAACACCTAGGCAGTTAACAAGCAAAACCCCAGGACAAGACAGAGGCCCAGAAAGACAGGGAAAACCCTGCATACTACATTCGCCCATGGTAGACCTTCATGATAGGAGGGCTGAAGCTCAAGAAAATCTCTGGATTATCATCAGCTGGTTTCAAAATCAAGGACCAGATATCTTGGGGAATTAATTCAATAGTTAACATTTTAAAATATTAAAATGTAAAGTGTGCAACAAGAATACAAGACAAACAAAGAAAGAGGAAATGATGCCCCTCCAAAGGAAGAGGATAAACAGAGCCTTTAAAAGATGATCTTAAAAATGCTCAAGGAGATAAAGGAAAATACAGAGAAAGAGTTAAGGATATCCGCAAACAGTGAATGAGCAATATGATAGCCTTAGTAAAGAAAAAAATTTAAAAGGAACCAAACAGAACTACTGGAGTTGAAGACCACAAAACTGAAATAAAAAGTGCCCAGGAAGGTTTCAATAGCAGATTGGAGCTGGCAGAAGAAAGAATCAGTGAACTCAGAGACAAGACATGGAAAAGAAAAAAAGAAATATTAAAATAAAAAATAGACTATGACTATGGGAATTCTATACATGTGCATGATTGTTTTGTAAGTTCACAACTTCTGTAATAAAAATATGTTTAAAAAATAATAATAGGGTGGGTTGGGGGAAAAAGACACCAAATGTAAGATATGGACTATAGTAAGATTTTGATAATATTCTTTTATAATTTGTAACAGATTTTCAAAACAATATGAGGTGTTGGTGATGGGTTGATGTATGGGACCCTTGTATGATGGTATGCATGTTTGTTTTGTAAGTTCACAACTTTTACTATACACTTATTATTTATGTATGTTCAGGTATGAATGACATACTTCAATAAAAGTTTTTTAAAAATAGACTATGATATCTCTGGAACACCATCAAGCATACCAATATACAAATTATGGGAGTCCCAAAAGAAGAAGGAGAGAGAAAGGGATAGAAGAAATACTGAAATAAATACTGACAAAGAACTTCTGAAATATAGCAAAAGAGGTGAATATGCTCATCCAAGAAGCCCAAGAACACCAAACAGGATAAATATGAAGAAAAATACACCCTGTCACATATTAATCACACAATTGACTGCAAAGGACAAGGAGAGAGTTCTGAAAGCTGCAAAAGAAAAGCAGTGTGTTATGTACAAGGGAGTCCCAATTGGATTGAGTGCCAATTTCTCATCAGAAACCATGAAGGCAAGAAGGCAGTGGATTGAAAAACCCAAAGTGCTGAATGAAAAAAAGTGCCAGCCAAGAATTTTATATCCAGCAAGACTTTCTTTCAAAATGAGTGAGAGAGCGAGATGGCGGCAGAGTAAGGTGCTCCCAGAATCAGCTCCTGCTACAGGACACTTAGCAATCACCCAGAGCTAACTAAAACTTGTTTGGGGGCTCCAGGAGACCAGAAGTGCATCCTGCATCATCCTTGAAAGAGTGGAAGGAGGAAATTGCTCATCTGCAGAGAAGATTCGTAAGTAGAGCCCTCCATGCCACGGAGGCCCATGCCCATCCTCCACTGGAGGCACAAGCCACCTCAGGAGCTGTTCCATGGCCGGAATTGGAAGCTCCACTTCCCAAAAACAGGGGAGGAAGAGAAGGTTGGGTACCAACTTCAGCTACTGATTAGTAAATTCGGCAGGCTAAAGTATAAACCTAAGAACAGCTAAAGTTTGAAACTGTCCAAGTCAGAAAGAGGCCGGTAGCCACCATCTTAACTCTGTGCCTGACACGAGGGGAAGAGGGGCTGACTGAAAATCACAGTGCTGATAGGGACCAGCTTCCATACATCTAGATCAGATTGCCTCTCTAGTGTAAGCCCCAGGCCCACCTTGGACAGGGATGAAGCTGGGGGGAGCTGCGCCAGCCTCTCCTGGAAATAACAGGCCATGCCACGCATGGAGGCCGATGATCAGCCTACTTTGGCAGTGCAAGCCACACCAGGACCTATTCTGTGGCAGGAATCGGAAGCTCCAAATCCCAAAAAAAGGGGAGGAAGAGATGGTTGCCCACCAATGTCAGCTACTGATTAGTCAGTTCAGCTGGCTAAAATATAACCCTAAGAACAGCTGAACCTTGAACCTTGAACCTGTCCAAGTCAGAAAGAGGCCAGTAGCCGCCATTTTGACTCCACCCCCAGCATGAGGGGAAGCCAGGCTGACTGGAAATCACAGTGATGGTAGAGAACGATTTCTTTCACCCAGACTGGCCTGCAGCCCTAGCCTGGGCTTCAGTCCACCTCAAGCAGTGAGGAAGCTGACAGGCCTTGCAACAGCCTATCCAGGTAACTGCAGGTACATTTGGCTGGCACAGACTGAAAATCAGAAGTCTACCGGGGCAACTGTGGTCATCTTGGACCTGCACTGCATAGATTGCTGCCCACATCTGCAGCTCCATCCCCGCCCCAGGCAGGGGAGAAAGAGGCGTGAAGCTTCATCAGTCTCTCTGGGCAACTACAGTCTAGGCCTGCATAGCATGATTATTCCACAGTGGCTCTGTCCCTATCCCTGGCAAAGGAGAAAGCTGGGAGAAGCTTCATAGGTCTGTGGGGCACTGAGGGCAGCTTGAGCCTCCATAGCTTATAGCACCAACTACATCCTTGGCTCCTACTACACAACCAGCAAGAGAAAAAGGGCAGGAAGCCCTGAAGAGAAAAACTGTACCCAGAATAAATACTCTAGTAAGCCAGATGCCAAGATACCAACAAAAAATTACAATCCACACCAAGAAACAGGAAGATATGGCCCAGTTAAAAGAGCAAGATAAGCCTCCAGATGATATAAAGGAGTTGAGACAACTAATCATAGATGTTCAAATAAATCTCCTTAATAAATTCAATGAGATGGCTAAGGATATTAAGAAGACATTGGATGAGCACAAAGAAGAATTTGAAAGCATACACAGAAAAATAGCAAATCTTATGGGAATGAAAGGTGCAATAAATGAAATAAAAAACACTCTGGAATCATTAATAGCAGATTCGAGGAGGCAGAAGAAAGGATTGGTGAGCTTGAAGAAATGGTCTCTGAAAGTGAACATACAAAAGAATAGATGAAGAAAAGACTGGAAAAACTTGAACAAGGTCTCAGGGAACTAAACAAAAGCAAGAGACATGCAAACATATGCGCCATGGGTGTCCCAGAAAGAGAAGAGAAGGGAAAGGGGCAGAAGGAATATTTGAAGAAATAATGGCAGAAAATTTCCCAACCCTATAGAAGGACATAGATATCCATGTCCAAGAAGGACAAGGTACTCCCATCCAAAAAAAATCTGAATAGACCAACTCCAATACACATGCTAATCAGAATGTCAAATGCCAAAGACAAAGAGAGAATTCTGAGAACAGCAAGAGAAAAGCAATGCATAACATATAAGGGATACCCAATAAGATAAAGTGCTGATTTCTCACCAAAAACCATGGAGGCAAGAAGACAGTGGTATGACATATTTAAGATACTGCAAGACAAAAACTTCCAGCCAAGGATTTTATATCCAGCAAGATTGTCTTTCAAAAATAAGGGCAAGTTTAGAATATTCACAGATAGACAGAAACTGAGAAAGTTTGTAACCAAGAGACCTGCTTTGCAGGAAATACTAAAGGATGTGCTGCAGCAGGAAAAGAAAAGAGAGGAAAGAGAGACCTGGAAGAGAGTCTAGAAATGAAGATTATAACAATAAAAGTAACTAAAACTGTTAAAAGAGGGGCAAAAATAAAATATGACAGATAAAACCCAAATATCTAGGGATAAACTTAACCAAAGATGTAAAGCACCTGTATTCAGAAAACTACAACTCATTGTTAAAAGAAATTTTAAAAAGTCCTAAATAACTGGAAGAACATTCCATGCTCACAGATTGGAAGACTAAATATCATTAAGATGTTAATTCTACTTAAATTTATATACAGATTCAATGCAATCCCGATAAAAATTCCACCAGCATTTTTTTAAATAAATGAAAACATGACTATCAAATTTATTTGGAATGGTAAGGGGTCCTGAATAGCCATAAATATCTTAAAAAGGAAAAGCAAAGTTGAAGGACTCTCATTTCTGGACTTTAAATCATATTACCAAGCTACAGTGGTAAAAACCAGCATGGTACTGGCATAAAGACAGACACATCGACCAACAGAACCAAACTGATGGTTCAGAAACAGACCCTCACATCTATGGTCAAGTGACTTTTAACTAGCCTGTCAAACCCACCCAGCTCAGGCAGAACAGTCCATTCAACAAATGGTGCTGAGAAAACCAGATATCTATAGCAAAAGAAGGAAAGAGGACCCCTATCTCACATCTTATACAAAAATTAACTCAAAATGAATCAAAAACGTAAATATAAAAGCAAGAACCATAAAGCTTCTAGAAGAAAATGTAGGAAAATATCTTCAAGGCCTGGTGGTGAGTGGTGGATCCTTAAAGGAGATAAGAGGAGGACTGAAATGGACTACTGATATTTTATGTAGACATTTTAATTAGCTTTACTATATGGGGGCGGGTGTGGCTCAAATGGTTGGGTGTCAGTCTGCCATATGGAGGGACCTGGGTTAGGGACCTGGGTTCGATCCCCGGGACCTCCCGGTAAAAGAAAAAAAAAATATATATAGAAGGCGCATGGGCTGCCAGGCTCTGTGTGTTGGTGAGCCGCCAGGCCCCGGGAGCCATGCAGCAAGATGATGACGTAACAGGAAAGAGATGCAGGGGAGAATCAAGACGAGATGCTCTGAAAGCTCCGAAAACCAGGAATCGAGGTGGTGCAGGTGGCAGAACACCTCTCTCCTACATCAGAGGTTTCCAGGTGAAGACTGGAGGAGAAGGATGAGAAGAGATGGCAGGAAACAACACAGAGAATTGCCCAGTGAATGGACACAAAACAGCAAATGGGGAAGGGGGTGTTTAAAATGGATAAAGTAAATAAACAAATCTTAAAAAAAAAAAAAAAAATTAGCTTTACTATAAAATTGTGGAAATGTACAGAGTTGATGGTAACACATTTTAGTGAGTAGCAGCTGGTTTATAAATGGGGATGTGGCTGAAAATGATAGTCTAGAGATGTAAATGCCAATTGACAGGAAGTTAGAGAAAAATCTAGGGACTGAATAGCACAGTAAACTCAGAGGTGGATGAGAATTGTGGTTGATGGTACAGATGCAAGAGTGTCCTTTGTGAATTAGAGCAGATGCACATCACTATTGTAGGGTGGTGGGAATGTGGAGAGGCATGGGAAAAATACAACTGGAGTGACCTATGGGCTGTGGTTAACAGTAATAATGTAATATTCTTGCATCTATGCCAAAGATGTACCGTGTTGATAATGGGGGAGTATGGAAAATGTGTGCAAAATGTATGCTATGGACCTGGTAATAATTGGATGATATTTTTTTTTTTCCCTTGAAAAAATTTTTTAATATTCATAACTACGAAAGACTTCAAAAAGAGGATACAAATTCAGGAAGCCAGGAATGGTAGACTCAGAAGCACCTACAGTTAAACACTTAATTGGATGATATTATCTCATAATCTGTAATAAATGTTCCACCATGGTGTGGTGTGCTGATAGAGGGGTGTTGTTTGGGAATTCTGCACAAGTGCATGATTGTTTTATAAGTTTACAACTTCTGTCATAAAAATATATTTAAAAATAATAATAGGGTGGGTTGGGGGAAAAATACAACAAATGTAAGATAAAGACTATAATTAGTAGTAAGAGTTTGACAATATTCTTTCATAACTTGTAACAAATGTCTCACGACAACGCAAGGTGTTGGTGGAGGGTTGATGTATGGGACCCCTGTACGATGTTATAAATGTTTGTTTTCTAAGTTCACAACTTTTACTATATACTTATTGTTTATGTATGTTCATGTATAAATGATATAAAAATAATAATAATAGGGGGACGGATGTGGCTCAAACAGTTGGGCATCCATCTCCCATATGGAGGGACCTGGGTTCGATCCCCGGGACCTCCTGGTAAAATAATAATAATAATAATAATAATAATAATAATAATAATAACAGGGTGGGTTGGGGGAAATACTTTGGTTAGTAGTACTATTTTGAGGATGCTCTTTAATCATTAGTTAAAAATGTTTAACAACAATGCAAGTTATGGGTGGTAAGGTGAGGTATGAGAGCCCTGTATGATGTTATGTATGTTTGTTTTGTAAGTTCATAACTATTACTATACGCTTATTGTTTATGTATGTTCATGTATGAGTAATATACTTCAATAAATTTAAAAAATACATATTTTTTAAAATGAATGAAAGGTTAAGATATTCTCACACAAACAAAACTGAAGGAGTTCATCAGCACTATAACTGTCCTTAAAAGAAAGCTAAAGGGAATTCTTTAGACTGAAAGGAAAGAACACTAGACAGAAGTTCAAAGTAGCATAAAAGAATAAAGACTTGCAATAAAGACAACCATTTGGGTAATTACAAATAACAGTATTATTGCAGTGTATTGTTTGGTATGCAACTCCACTTCTTACTTCCTACAGGTGCTAAATTGCAAATGCACAAAAAGGAATGATAACTCTATGTTTCTGGACATACAGTGTACAAAAATATAAGTGGTAATAAGCACAAAAAAATGGGGAGACAGAGGGATATGGGAAAAGTCTATGTGCATGCTATTGAAGTTAAGTTGGTATCAACCAAATATAATTGTTATATATTTAGGATGTTAAATTTTAAACCCATGGTAACCATAAGGAAAATAGATTTTAAAAACATCCTGATACAAAACAGAAGGCACTCAATATGGTACAACATAAAAATCAAATAATTATAAAAGTAGGCATTAACAGAAGTGAGGACAAAAAAGTTATGACAGAAAAAGCCTAAACAGCAAAATGGCAGAAGAAAGTTCTCTATTATCAGTAGTGACTTTAAATATAAGTGGTTTAAACTTTCCATTCAAAAGGCAGAGACTGGCAGAATGGATAAAAAAGCATTACCCAACTATATACTGTCTGAAGAGAGTCACCTTAGATTCAAAGATACAAATAGGGTGAAAGCAAAAGCCTAGAAAAAATATATACCATGCAAGTAGGAACCAAAAGAGAGCTGGGGTAGCTATACTAATATCAGATAAAATAGACTTTAAGTCAAAAACTGTTATGAGAGAGAGAGACAAAGACAGTCATTATATACTGATAAAGGAGAAAATTCAACAAGACAATGAAACAATTATAAATATATATGCATGTAACAGCAGAACCACAAAATATATGAAGCAAATATTGACAGATTTGAAGGGAGAAATATTTCTACATTAATAGTAGGAGACATTAATCCATTACTCTCAATGGTAGATAGAACATCTGGTCAGAAGATCAATAAGTAAATATAAGTACTGATACTCTAACCCAAGTAGACCTCACACATATATAGAACACCTCACCCAACAAAAACAGAATACACATTCTTCTCAAGTGCACATGGATAATCCCCAGGATAGACCATATGTTAGGTCACAAAACAAGTCTCAATAAGTTAAAAAAAAATTTTTTTGAAATAACACAATGTATATTCTCCAACCCCAACAGAATGAAGTTATAAATCAATAACAAAGAAAATTGGAAAATCTACAAATATGTGGAAATTAAACAAGAAACCCTTAAACAATCATTGGGAAAGAGAAAATCAGCAGCAAAAGTAGGAAATATCTTCAGGTGAATGAAAATGAAAATAAAACATACCCAAACCTATGGGATGCAGCAAAGACAGTACTGAGAGGGAAATTACAAGAGAAAAGAAGAAAGATTTCAAGTCAGAGCACTAACTGAAAAAGAACTAGAAAGAACTAGAAAAGGTTCTAGAAAAAGAAGAGCAAACTAAACCCAAAGTGAGCAGAAGGAAGGAAATAAAAATTAGAGTAGTGATAAGTGAAATAGATTCAACAAAACCAAAAGTTGGTTCTTTGAAAAGATCAATAAAATTGACAAATCTTTAGCAAGATTGACAAAGAAAAAAGAGAGAGGGTACAAATAACTAAAATAAAAAATGAAAAAGGGGACATTACTACTGACCCTGGTAACATAAAAAGTACTATAAGAGGATACTATGAACAACTATATGCCAATAAATTAGATAACCTAAGTGAAATGGAGAAATTCTTAGAAACAAAGTATCTACATTGACTCAAGAAATAGAGGATCTCATCAAAGCAATTACTTGTAAAGAGATTGAATCAGTCACCAAAAACCTCCCAAAAATGAAAATTCCAGGACCAGATGGCTTCCCAGGGGAATTCTACCAAACATTATAAGAAGACTTGACTTAATTCTGCTCAAACTCTTCCAAAAACTTGAATAGGAGGGAACACTCCCTAATTCATTCTATGAGACCAAAATCACTCTCATACCAAAGACAGATAAAGATACCACAAGAAAAGAAAACTACAGACCAATATCTCTTATGAATATAGATGCAAAAATCCTCAACAGAATACTAGCAAACTGAATCCAACAGCATATTAAAAGCATTATACACCATGATACAGTGGAATTTATCCCTGGTATGCAAGGTTTGTTCAAAATAAGAAAATCATTAAGAGAATGTAGGGGTAAAAACCACATGATCATCTCAAATAGGGGTGCTCCTGAGGCCTCCAGAGCCATCTGGACACCACAAGTAAGACAGACAATCCCTTAAAATCAGTACCCCAACCGGTGGGCCTTACCTTGAAATATATGACAACCTATTTTCCGACTGTAACAGAGTTAGACTCATTTACAATTTTCCTATAGATGGTTCTTCTTCCCCTTTTAACTGAACCGATAATTAGCGCTATACCCATTAAATTTATGTCTCAGAGACTTAAATCTTCAGTCTGTTCATATGCTGGTAGAGCTCTGAATCTCAGAGTTGTGGCCAACAACTACTCTGCAGATATTGGACTCGCTCAGTACAACTAACAAAATGATGATGATTGACAACCCCTGTCCCCCAAAAAACAGAGAGTATCTACAACTGCAAGCAAAACAGTTCCTTCCATCTGCCTTATAATATCTAAGCCCCCTTTCAATCTGAGGCAGAGCAGGCATCAGGATCCCAAATTCTCAAAGTTGAGGATTGAACAAACTTAAGGGGGGGTGGGATGCAACCATGAACAAAGTAAACTTATTAAAATTGTAATAATGGAAGAACATGTAACATTGTTATAAAGATAGTGGTTACCAGAGGTTCTGAGGGGAGAGAAAGGGAGTAATAGGTGGAACATAGGGCAGTTTTAGGACATTTGAATTAAGTATAAACCACAGTATAAACTATAGACCTTGGTTAGTAGCAATGCTTCAATATTTATTCATCAATTGTAACAAATGTACCACACAATTTTAAGATATTATTAATAGGGGAAGATGTGGGAGGGGGAGGGGCTGTACATGGGAATCCTTTATATACCTTATATTTTCTATATAACTTTCCCATAATCTAAAACCTCTTTAAAAATAAAATTTATTATATTTTTAAAAAACCACATTGAGATACCATTTCACACCCATTAGAATGACTGCTATTTTTTTAAAAAATCATAAAATAACAGGTTTTGGAGAGGGTGCAGAGAAATAGGAGCATTCATTTGTTGCTGGTGGCGATGTAAAATGGTGCTGCTGCTGTGAAAGACAGTTTGACGGTTCCTCAGAATGCTAAGTAAATACCACAGGACCCAGTAATTCCACTGCTAGGAATACACCCAAAAGAATTGAAAGCAGGGGACCTGAACAGATATTTGCACACCAATGTTCTTAATGGCATTATTCACAATTAACAAAAGATGGAAGCAACTCAAGTGTCCATCAACTGATGAATGGATTAAAAAAAAGTAGTTTATACATATAATGAAACATTACTCAGCCATAAAAAGGGACGAAGTCCTGAAATATGTGACAACATGGATGAATCTTGAAGATATCAAGTTGAGTGAAATAAACCAGACACAAAATGACAAATATTGTATGATCTCACTGATTTAAAACAATTACAACAAGCACACTCATTGAGTTAGAATCTAGACAGGATAGGGATAAGGAATGAGAAATTAAGGCCTAAAAGGTACAGGGTTCCTATTTGGAATGATGGAAATGTAATGGATGGTAGTGATGGTAGCAAAACATTGTGAACACAATTAACAACTCTGAAATATATATATATATATATGCATATAATTAAAAGGGGAAATGTTGCATTGTATATTTGCAACAGAATAATAAATTTAAAAAAATAGAATCCATGAACTATACTACACAAATATAGTTAAACATGGACTTTAATTAATAGTACAACTATAAAAATGTGTATCATCAATTGTAACAAGGCAATGTGTTGGTGGTGGGGTGGTATATGGGAATCCTGTATTTTATGCATGATTGTTCTGCAAACCTACCAGTCCTCTAATAAAAGAAAAAATTTTACTTAAAAAAAAAAAGATAATAGTGGGAGAAGGAAGAGAGGGGCTGTGGGGGTCATGCAGTCTAGGATAGCTATATAAAGATGTTCAATTATTATGCTAGGAAAAAAAGAGAAAATAATGGAAATGCTCATCAAAAGGGGATTGATTAAATAATTTTCAATTCAGTGGAGCACCTTTCAATCACTAACAGTAATGATGATGATTAGCATGAACTGACTTGGAAAGAAGTCCCCAATATATTGTTGAAGTTTTAAAAAGCAAATAATAGAACAGCATGTTTGTGTGATTTTATCAATACATAATTGTTTATCATGCATGTGAGTGCCCGTGTGTGTGTGTGTGTGTGTGTGTGTGTGTGTGTGTGTGTGTGTGAAGACAGACAAGATGTTCAGTGAAAAGGAAATTCACCTCTAGGTAATGGCATTTCAGGTCATTTTTACCCTATTCAAGTTCTATAATATTTGTGTTTTTCTCCAGTGAGCTTGTTTATTAGAAGTAAAAAAGCTACTCTCTTTCATTTAAAAACAAAAAAGTTCATGGAGGGAAGGAGAGATAGGGCTGTAGCAGGAAAAGAATTGGGGGTAAAGGGAGAAGTTGAAGTTGATGTTTTACGGTAAGACAGAGATGAGAATGTTAATGGGGAAAGGACCAGGAAAGAATGAAAGACTGAGCAGCAACTACAGACGAAGCAGGAAGAATACTGTGAAAAGAGCCAGAAATGGGGAAGATTTGGTTCCTACTCTCAGACAAGAGAGCTAAGTGTCTGCAAATATAAAAATAACTCCAGACGGGTGACGCGTGAGCTAGAGAATGCAGAGGAACAGTGCCAACCAGAGGAACCGGAAATGGCGTCGACTTCAGCTTCCAAGGGGGTGGGAGGGGATCTCTCAGCACAGAGACGGGTGGGGAGGAAAGCACCGCCTGCACAAAAAATGGCAGACCAATCTGATCAACACGTCTTAAATGGGGGTAAAGGGCCAGTAACTGATGAGACCAGAAAATTAAGCTGGACTTTTTGGTGCAGAGACTTGCAGATGCTAAGGACTTGGACCATAACTTGGTAGAAAATTTAGGAGGAGTGGGCAGTGCAGTGACCCACTCCTAACAGTGCTCTGGGCATATTAAACCAGTGTGCACTTGAATTTACAGATTAAGGAGCATACCCTGGGGGCAGGAGAGCTATGAGCTAAAGTAATGAATTGAAACGGTGGCAAGAGAAATGGAAAGAAAGTGGTATGAAAACCATCGTGACACTGACATCCTCAGGAATCTAATCAAGACAAGGTTGAGCTGATTATGTGGGAATATGCTGTGAGTTCATAAAATTTTGCATTAAGAATTTTACTCAAATGCATTTTATAAACAGTGTTTCCTATGTGTTCTCTTCTCCATCTACAACTTACTTTGGGGCTGGGTATAGGAAAGTAAGGCAGTACTGATTAATGGTTCTCTTAAAGAAAATTCAAAATCCCAGAGACAGCTTTAGTGCCTCATTAGAAAGAGCTGAATTTATAAGGTAGGTGCCAGACAATGACCATAATTCATAAGATGAGAAATAAACACAACCTCAAACAGTGAGTGGAGATGGATGGGGGTGGGGAAGGGAGAAGCTAAGTAAGGGAGAGAGAATCAAGAAGAAACCAGTTTGGAATACAATTTTTACAAAATTATATACCCTGGAAAAGTATCTAAATTTCTCAAAATGCCACTTAAAATTCTAAATGCAGATCAAATGACCAGAGAAATACTATAAAATCATTCACATTACCTAGAAAGTCATAGCCTATGAGAAATTTTTTAATAAAAAATTTAATTCTAAGTATACCTCCATGTTCAGCCATCAAAAGATAACATCTTTATGATGCCTAAGTAAACAAGATTTAAATGTTTATAAATTGAGGGGTGGGTGTAGCTCAAGGGGAGTGGTTGTAGTTCAACGGTTGAGTGCCTGCTTCCCATGTACAAGGTCCTGGGTTCAATCCCTGGTACCTCCAAATAAATAAATTAATTAATTAATTATAAATTAATATTGATAGAAACTCTTAATTTTTGCTCTGCTGATTTATACAGATTTTGTACTTTCCCTATAATCTGTTCTAACTTTCAAATGAAGGATTACTGGTAATCCAGAATATTTTTTTAAATCCGGATGGTTAAATAAAGCACTTCATTATCCCCTATTAGGTTCTTTGTGAAATTTGAGACTCCCTAACCAGAGCTTCAGAAATCTCCTTAAGATGAGAGGAAAAATATTAAAAAATCATCTGTAAGCCCCAATAGCATACATCATTTAGCTTGAGTCACCTAATGGTTTTTGGGTAGGATTTTCTGCTTATTAGCAATGCCTTCTTAGATGTGTGGGGAGGGACTTTGTGAGGCGGGGGGAGTTTGGGAAGTGAAGGAAGAGGAATGAGAGCCACATTGCCTTAGGAACTCATTCAGTATAACAGGAATTTTTATGGCTGTTTTAAATTCCAAAATGTGTTTTAAAGTGCTAGTAAAGTTTCAAACTGCACTGTAAGGGAATTCACTCCAGCTCCCAGGTTTCATAAAATATATGCTTTATGTTTAAGCCTAAAAATGCTTTCAGGAATTATATGTGCATGAGGCCTGAGCAACAAAGATCTGCACTACAGAGTGAGCTCTTGTCATTCCCTTCAAAGAGAACCAGTGAAGCATAAATCTTTTGCAACTTTTCCAATCTTGCTAAGAATCCCACCTTTCAAAGCATTAGGATATAAAGCATTATGAACTCAGGTCCTGAACCACAAAATTCTGTGGGTCTTTATCTCAACTTTTGACCTATCTACATAGCATGATCTTGATGAACACTGTGCACACTCTGGCTGACTGCAAAATTTAAATGCTAAGACAGAGTCCAGTAAATAGCTGAGGAATCCATGAAGATATCTTAGGTGTAGCATAAAAGAGGATTCTTAATATCCAATCAGGATGAATGAAGCATATTCTATGGACAAAGCAAACTCCAGTCCGTAAAGTGTTTGGATTTACCAACAACTATTTGGTATCTTCTTGGAAAAAAGACTTCCCTATTGTGTCTAAACCCCATGCACTGTAATATTATACATAATAACCAATTTGTAGCTTTTCTCTTAAAGATCTCATAGATGAAGCTTAATTGACCAACCTCAGAGTTTTAGATTCATTAGCAAAGTTGTTAAAACTGTATTCCTTGAGGGGAAAAAAATCCTAATGAAGCCAAATGATAGCCTTTCTAAGTACACACTGATATTTTACACAAAGATGAATACTTCCAATTAAAAATGTGCAGAAGAGGGAAGCAGACGTGGCTCAAGCGATTGAACTCCTGCCTACCACATGGGAGGTCCCGGGTTCAGTTCCTGGTGCCTCCTAAAGAAGATGAGCAAGACAGCGAGCTGACGTGACAGATTGGTGCGGTGAGCTGACACAACAAGAGATACAAGGAGGAAAACATAATGAGAGACACAACAAAGCAGGGAGCAGAGGTTCTCGGTGCCTCCTAAAGAAGACAGTGAGCTGACGTGAACAGCAGGTGTGGCAAGTTGATGCAGCACGATGACACAACAAGAAACATGGGGAGGAAAAACATGATGAGAAACACAACAAAGCAGGGAGTGGAGGTGGCTCAAGTGATTGAGCATCTCCCTCCCATATTAGAGGTCCTGGGTTCGGCTCCTGGTGCCTCCTAAAGAGACAAGGAAGATGAACAGATACAGCAAGCAAAAAACCACAAGGGGGTAGGGAGAATTTTTTTTTAAAAGAATTAAAAAAATAATAATTTAACAAGCTAACATCATACTCAATGGCAAAAGACTAGAAGCTTTTTCCCTAAGATCAAGATCAAAACCAGTGTACCCATATTCACCACTACTATTCAACATTATGCTAAGGCAATTAGGCAAGAAAAAAGAAATAAAAGATATCCAAATGACAAAGGAAGAAGTAAAATTATCCTTGTTTGCAGATGACACAATCCTATATATAGTAAATCCCAAAGACTCTACAAAAAGCTACTAGAGGTAATAAATGAATTCAGCAAAATGGTGGGGTACAAAATCAACACACAAAAATCAGTGGTGTTGGGAAGCGGCTGTGGCTCAATCAGTAGGGCTCCCATTTACCATATGGGAGGCCCCGGGTTCGGTTCCCGGGGCCTCCTGGTGAAGGCAAGCCTGCCCGCACGGCATGGTTAGCTGACCCAGCGAGCACAAGCAGCAAGGGGGGGATAAATGAATAAATAAATAAAATCTTTAAAAAAAAAAAAAAATCAGTGGTGTTGTTATATACCAGCTATGAACAATCTAAAAAGAATATCAAGAAAACAGTGTACTTACAATAGCAACTAAAAGAATAAAATATCTAGGAATAAATTTAATGAAGGATATAAAGGACTTATACACAGAAAACCACAAATAATTACTGAAAGAAATTAAAGATGACCTAAATAAATGGAAAGATATCCTGTGCTCTTGGATTGGAAGACTTAATATTGTTATGATGTCAATATATTATCCAAAACAATTTACAGATTCAATGCAATCCTAATAAAAATTAAAACAGCTTTCTTTGCTGATACGGAAAAGCTAATAATCAAATTCATATGGGGGGGGGCGGATGTGGCTCAAATGGTTGGGTGTCCATCTGCCATATGGAGAGACCTGGGATCGATCCCCAGGACCTCCCGGTAAAATTAAAAAAAAAAAAAAAAAAAAAAATGTATATATATATATATATATATATATATTTTTTTAAATATATAGAAGGCGCATGGGCTGCCAGGCTCTGTGTGCCGGTGAGCTTCCAGGCCCTGGGAGCCATGCAGCAAGATGATGACGTAACAGGAGAGAGACGCAGGGGAGAGACAAGACGAGGTACTCTGAAAGCTCCGAAAACTAGGAACTGAGGTGGTGGAGGTGGCAGGACACCTCTCTCCTACATCAGAGGTTCCCAGGATCGAATCCTGGTGAAGACTGGAGGAGGAGGATGAGAAGAGACGGCAGGAAACAGACACAGAGAACTGCCCAGCAAATGGACACAAAACAGCAAAATGGGGAAGGGGGGGTTTAAAATGAATAAAGTAAATAAACAAATCTTGAAAAAAAAAAAATTCATATGGGGGAAACAGATGTGACTCAAGCGGTTGGGCTCCTATCTACCATATAAGAGGTCCAGTGTTCAATTCCCAGGGCCTCCTGTGAAAGACAAGATGGCCCACGTGGCAAGCTGGCCTGAGCAGAGAGCTAGCCTACGCGAGTGCTGGCCCACATGGAGTGCTGACCTGTATAAGAGAGCTGGTGCATCAAGATGACACAACAAAGAGAGACACAGAAGAGAGACAATAAGAGACGCAGTATATCAGGGAGCTCAGGTGGTGCAAGAGATTGAGCGCCTCTCTCCCACTCTGGAATATCCCAGGATCAGTCCGGTGCCACCTAAAGAGAAGACAAGCAGATACAGAAGAACACACAGAGAGCAGACAGCAAGTGCAAAAACAATGAGGGCGGGGGAGAAAGAAATAAAAAAAATAAATCTAAAAAAAAAAAAAAAATCATATGGAAGAACAAGGGACCCCACATAGGGCAAAGCCATCTTGAAACAGAATACAGCTGGAGAACTCACTCTTCGAGATTCCTGATTTCAAAATTTATTCTAAGGCTACTGTGGCAGTTTGATATAGTTATGAATTCCAAAAATAGATATGCTTTATGTTTGTAAACTGGTCTGTTCCTCTGGGCAGGATTAAATTATGATTAGGGCTTTGATTGGGCTATGTTAGTAGGACGTTGAGTCCCTGCCCCTTGGTTGGCGGGAACTCAAAGATAAAACTACATGGCAGAGGGCGGAGGTGGCTCAAGCAATTAGGTGCCTCCCTCCCACATCGGAGGTCCTGGGTTCAGTTCTTGGTGCCTCCTGAAAAGAAGACAAGCAGACACAGCAAATGCAATCAACAAGGGGGTGGGGAGAAATAAATAAATAAATAAATAAATAAATAAATAAATAAATAAATAAATAAATAAAATCTTTAAAAAAAAAAAAACTACATGGCAGAGCAGAGGAGTTAGTTGGAGTTCTGATGCTGAGTTTCAATGCTGGAGCCCAGAGAAGTAAGCACACAGAGGAGCTTGATCATGAGGAAGGCGAGAAGGCCCCAGGAAAAGAGACAAGACATTCACCTGATAGTCTGCAGCTGGCCTTGTGGAGAGAGGCAAAGCCTAGGGAACCTCATAGTCTACAGGTGACCTTGTGAAGATAACAGAGGAGCTGAGACCCAAGACAAGCAAGCCCTGGGAAGAGAGAACCCAGGAAGCCTGAACCCTTGCAGACATCGGCAGCCATCTTGCTCCAACATGTGGTAATAGACTTTGGTGAGGGAAGCAACTTATGCTTTATGGCCTGGTAACTGTGGGCTTCTACCCCAAATAAATGCCCTTTATAAAAGCCAATAGATTTCTGGTATATTGCATCAGCATCCCTTTGGCTAACTGATACAGCTACAGTAATCAAAACAGTATGTGATTGTTTGAAGTTATATGGATCCCAGGAAATCATGTCCTTAAAGCTAATCCATTCCTGTGGGTGTAAAGTAGGGCCTTTTGATTATGTTTCTTCAGTTAAGGACCTTTTGACTAGATTACTTCAGTAAGCTGTGACCCAGGGTAGGTTTTAATTTCCTTACCAGAGTCCTTTATAAGAGAATGAAATTCAGACAAAGAGAGAGAGAGAGAGAGAGAGAGAGAGAAAGCCATGGAAGCAAGAAGCTGAAAGCAACAAAACCTGGAAGAGTAAGGAGAGCCCAGTAGACACTACCATGTGTCTTGCCATGTGACAGGGTAGTCTTGGATCATTGGCAGCCAGTCTTCAGGAAGAAAGCATTGCTTTGATGATGCCTTGATTTGGACATTTTCACAGCCTCAGAACTAAAAACTAGTAGCTAATAAATCCCCATTGTAAAGTCAACCCATTTCTGATATATTGTCTTTGGTAGCTTTAGAAGACTGAAACAGTGTGTATTTGCACAAGAACAGACATATTGATCGACAGAATAGAATTCAGGGCACAGTCTGTTCAACAAATGGTGCTGGGAAAACTGGATATCCACATGCAAAAGAATGAAAATAGACCCCCTACCTCACACCATATACAAAAATTAACTCAAAGTGGACCAAAAGTTAAATATCAGAACTAAAACTATAAAACTCTTAGAAGAAAACAAAGGGGAATATCTTCAGAGCCTTATATTAGGCAATGGATTCTTAGATATGACACCAAATGCATGAGTAATAGAAGAAAAAAGATAAATTAGACTTTACCAAAATTTAAATTAGGACATTGATAATGATAAGAAAGTGAAAAGACAACCTAGAGACTAGAAGAAAATATTTGGAAACCATATATCTGATAAAGGTTTACTATTCAGAATATATATATAAAGAAATCCTTTTGACTCAACAACAAAAAGAAAAACAACCCAATTAAAACATGGGCAAAGGACTTAAATAGCTTTATCTCAAAGAAGATTTACAAATGGCCAAAAAAGCACAGGAAAAGATGCTCAACATCATTAGCCATTAGGGAAATGCAAATCAAAGCCACAATGAAATACCATCTTCCATCCACTAGAATGACTATTTTTTTTTTTTTAAATAATAAGTGCTGAAAAGGATATGGAGATATCGTGCAATGGCTGTGGAAAAATGGTTTGGCAGTTCCTCAAAAAGTTAAACACAGAACTACCATATGACCCAGCAATCCCACATCTAGGTTTATACCCAAAAGAACTGAAAGCAGGAATCAAACAAATATTTATACACCAATGTTCATAGCAGCATTATTCACAATAGCCAAAAGGTAGAAGCAACCCAACTGCCCATCAACATATGAATGAATAAACAAAACATGGTATATACATAAGCTGTAAAAATGAATGAAGTTCTAATACACACTATATCATGTTGAATGAAATGAGTCAGACACAAAAGGACAGATATTATATGATTCCACTTATGTGAAATAACTAGAATACGCAAATTCGTCGAGACAGAAAGTAGAGTACAGATTACCAGGTACCAGAGGTGGGGGCAGGAGAGTAGGGGGAGTGGAGAGTTAATGCACAATGGGTGGAGGGTTTCTATTTAGGGTGATGGAAAAGTTTCAGTAATTAATGGTGGTTTTCACAACACTGTGAAAGTGATGAATCCTATTGAACTGTATGCTTATAAAATGTTGAGACAGGATATTTTATGTTGTATGCTTCCATGTTTGGAAAGAGGAGCTTGGTCGTGAGGAAAGAGAGAAGGCCCTGGGAAGAGAAGGGAGCCATTTGCCTGATAGTCTACAGCTGGCCTTGTGGAGCTAGCAGAGGAACTGAGCCCGGAAAGAAGCAAGCCCCCGGAAGAGAGGAACCCAGGAAGCCTGAACCCTCACAGATGTCGGCAGCCATCTTGCTCCAACACGTGACAATAGACTTTGGTGAAGGAAGTAACTTATGCTCTATGGCCTGTAAGCTTATACCCCAAATAAATACCCTTTATAAAAGCCAACAGATTTCTGGTATTTTTGCATCAGCACCTCTTCAGCTGACTAATACAGGAGGTATATTGGAGTTCTCAATATTGGTTTTGTATTACTTTTGCAATTGTCATGTAAGTTTGAAATTCTTTCAAAATTAAAAGGTTTAAAAATAAAAATAAAAGTAATGTTAAGGAGAATACCAGATAATCTATACATGTACTGCAAATTCTTAAAGAAAGAAGATCTGTGTGGGACAGAATATTCTGGGCAAATTGGGAGGTAGGCAGTAAAGCTGGAAGCTCCCTCCTGTTTCACCAGGTTGCCCCTTTTTGTTTAGGTTTTTAACTGACTGAAGTTATCCATTTCCTCCCCTACCAATATTCTCCCTATCCCTTCTCCTCCCCACACAAACACAACATTACTGAAATCATATGCTGTGTCTGGCAACACTCTCCTTCCCCTCTTCCACCGCAGGTCCCTGAGAATTACTTCCTGCTCCTAAAAGCCAAGGTGTGCCCCACACAAGTAATCCCACAGAGGTCTATCCAGGCATATTAAAATTTAACTTAAAATCCAGTGTAAAATAAAGTCTTTTCTATTTCACCTACAAACAGAAATGTATACTATTTCCCCCTAGGGAAGTTACAAGTTCGTTTTGATGGAAATAATGTTGGTTCCTGGGAAGGTGTTATTAAAACACAAAAGACTCTTGACAAACTCTGGTGGGTCAAATATGAATAGGCAAGATCACAGGATCTTTTCCTGGGTATCATGTGACATTCCTGCTCTGGCCTCCAGACAAAGGCCTGACAGATTTAAGAGCTTGTAGATAACACTCTGAACCATCCAGTACCCGCTGAGATTTCTGTAAGCGTGCATGGAGGATCAAGTTGCAAGGAACTAAAGAAGTCTTTTCTGTATCTTACAGGAAAAAAATATTACTAATCAGTATAATGCAAGCTCCAGCCATCTGTTACTCTAAAATTAGACACTTGATCAGGTTTAAAAGAAGTAAAGTTCCTCCTGGTGGAAGTAGGAATTTAGACTAGATAAAATATCACAACTAGTGATAAAATAATCTTATTAAAGAACAATGACAGCTTTCTAACTCCAGAGACTAATAGTTCTCCCACTTACAGTTCATAAAAAATGAGTATTTTATTGTTATCAAGACCTCATTAAAGGCAAGCCTCTATTCTTGAAGAACTGTGGTTTTACAACTAATTGATAAATTAGAGACTGATTCAATTTCCAATACACACATACACATTATCATATTTTTATTTTGTGGAAGCGCACCTTAGAAAAGATTGCCTTGGGAAGCGGACATGGCTCAGGTGGTTGGGCTCCCGTTTAGCATATGGGGTTCGATTCCCGGGGCCTCCTGGCAAAGGAAGGCAGGCCTGCGCAGCACGCAGGCACAGCAAACTGATGGCCCGCGTGGCGCGTTGAGCTGGCACAGCAAGATGACACAACAAAGGGAGACAAGGAGACACAGAAAACGCACAGCAAATGGACACAGCAAGCACAAGCAGCAAGAGGGGAATAAACAAATAAATCAAATCTTTTAAATAAATAAAAAAGAAAAGATTGACTTAAAAAGGAATGAGACCAGTTAGGATAAGAATCTTCACTGATAAAAGTTTACTGAGCCAGGCCCAAAAATAAGGGTCAGGGTAAGAGTATTATTTGAAATAAATGACAATTTCTCTAGGTTCTCTGAAAAAAATAGTCATAATATCTCCGATTTGATGAAATATTGTGTTAAGATATAATTATTTGGTGAGTGGATGTGGCTCAAACAATTGGGAACCCGTCTCTCACATGGGAGGTCTGGGGTTCCGTTCCTAGCACCTCCTAAAGAAGATGAGCAGATACAGCAAGGACCAGATGCTGCAACCAGCAGATGATGCAACCAGCAGGGAGCAGAAGTGGCTTAAGCAGTTGGGCACTCACCTCTCACATGGGAGTCCTGGGTTCAGTTCCCGGTGCCTCCTAAAGAAGATCAGCAGACAACAAGCAGACAGATAAGGGAGCCATTGAGGGGGACAGGGGGAGGGAATAAAAAATTTAAAAATAAATAATTAAAAATTTTAAAAAGATATAATTATTTGGAAAGTAATATGGCAATATAGGGTATGAAACTTAGAAGAGTTCAGACCTTTTATCCAATAAATTAATTTCTGGGAGTATAGGAGCTAAAAAAATGAATTGGATAGTGGTCAAAAGATTTATGTACAATAAAGTTTCAAAGTTATTTTTTAAAGCAAAATACCAGGTGTTTCCTAAATACCCAATTAGAGGAAACCAGTGAAATTATGGTATGTCCAATATGATAAAATATTTTGAAGTTCTTAAAATTCATGTTTTTGAAAAATTTAATGACATGGAAATTGCTTACCAAAAAATGCTCAGTGGAAAGAGCAGTTGCAAAATTGCATTTTACTTTAAGAAACATATATATATGAAAAAATATAAATATCTTAAGATATAGCAGGAAAAAAGACAAAATACCTGATAACATTAAATAGTTTCTGATTAAAGAAAGCTTATTAAACCCATGCCCTATCTCCATTCCCACCCCAAACCCCACTAATGTGAGAGAAAAGAAATAAAGATAACTACATCACAAGAACGTATTGGCAGGGCCATCAGCAGAGGAGAGTTATAGATGATGGAAAGCCCATGAGAACTGGTGACTGCTGTGTCAGGGCTAGCGGAAGAAGTCCCAGCTTGGTGGTTACAGAGGGGACATGGGCAGGAAGAAACAATTTTGCCCTGCAAAACCTGGCTCGGGAAACAGAAGTACTGGGGATAAAGTGACAATCTACAGAATACAGTGATACCTAGGGAAGCAGTACCCCATCCCCACTGATGCATCACGACACCTTCTGTCTCAAACAATTTAATGTTGAAAGCTATGTCTATATACCCATGCACACAAGGCGCATATCTCCTGGCCAGCCAGCCCTTCGTGAGCCTCAACACTAAAGACAATACCGCACTTCCCTGCTGTTGAATGGCAAAAATCCACTCCTTTACTCCACTGAGGTTTCTCTTTCTGCCTTTATTTCATAGTCAGCTATACAGTTTTGACCACGGTGGCTGACAAAGATGTATATGTGACAACAGTAAAGGTGATGCAAAAGTGCCTGTGATACCTTGCAGGGGACAAAAGATAAAATTAAGACCAGCAGGTAATCAATACACAGTACTGGGAAGACTGGAAGAACGTATGGCCAGAGTATATCACGACTTCAAGAAATCCAGTGGTGTCAAGAACATCTCCAAAGGAACCATGCATAACCCAACCTGTTTAGCCAGATTCATTTAGCTCTGCCATTTCTAAATGCATTCAGAGCCAAAAGGGTGTGTTTGCTTATGAACAGTCAACTCCCACCCCGCGGCACAGAACACTGTCAGCCAAGCATCTATCCTCATAAGGTGAAATTTGGGGAGTTTCCTTTAAAATTTCTCATTTTTATTATGAAATATTTGACAAAATATGAAAGAATTTAGATAATATATACATATATGTCATGAAGATAATAAAACTCACTTCCAAAGTTAACAGACTATAACCCATACACTGAACCTCTTAATGCTCCATCCCAATCACATCCTCTTGTCTTTCCACAAAGTCTAGTCACTATCCTGAATTTTATGATGGTTTTGCCACATATGTAAATATCCACAAGCAATATCTGTAAACAGGAAATTGGATTCATCTGCGACTTGCTTCCCCCTCACCCCCAAAAAACATTTTAAGTTTTTTTCTCTAGAGAATTTAAACATGTCTTAAGGCAAGACCTTCACATAGATTACAATTATACACATAGATTCTCCAATTGCCTTTCATTCTTAAACATGAACAGAAGAGCAAGGCTCACCAGACATCCAAGGAAAGTTTCCAAAATGAAAAGGAGAGACCATGGTAAATAAAAAGAAATAACCCTAGTGGAAACTGAGATAATGCAGGTAACAAACAAGAACTAAAACACAAAATAAACACTTCAATTAGTATTCTCAGAGAGAGTAAAGAAAGTATCGTAGTCCCATAACAAGAAAAAGCTATAGTGAAAAAGGAATGCTCAATGCCAGAGAGCAAAAAAGTGTTCTTGAAAATAAAAATGTAATTGACTCAATTAAAAAAAAAATTCAATAGAGGGATTGGAAAGTAAGTCAAGAAAATCTCCCAGGAAGTAGAATCAAAAGGCAGAGACAGAAATTGAGACAAAAATTAAGTGAAAAAGCAGCTCAATTCACTAAGCCCAAAATCTGAGTATCCAGAAATTTCAGAAAGAGAAAACAGAGGAAGAGGGGAATTACCAAAGATATGATAAAAGAAAGTTTCCCAGAAAGTGAAGGGCATGGATCTCCACAATGAAAGGGCCAAGCCCTCACTCAGCACAACGAATGAAAAAAATCAACCACATCAAGTTGTTGGCATTTCAGGATGGTCTAAATTCTCTACATGGAGCGGCAAAGAGCATTAACAAAAGAAGGAAAGGATTGATTTCTTTTTCTCTTCTGCCTCACTACTTTGGAATGGGTTTGACAGTATAAATCTTAAAACTACTTGAAGATCAATTTTACTAAAAGCAAATGGACACAGCGAGCACAAGCAGCAAGGGGGGGAATAAATAAATAAATCTTAAAAAAAAAAAAAAGTCTGTTGTAGGAATTGCTCAAAGACAATCTTTTATTGTTTTATCTGACAGACTTTATGCTGTTACAAAAAAATGGTATTTTCAAGTATCTGAAAACAGAACACAGACTTGTGAACTCCACTTAGCTCAGTACTTAGGAAGGTACTGGTATTTCATAAGCAATGTAGTCATAAGAAATCACTGTGATTCTATGTCCTATTTGGGTTAAGACTGTGCTCTTCAGCATTTACCAGGCAGAGTCACCCAGTCCAGGTCTGTAGGCTGCAGCACAGAAACATCTTTGTTCTTAAGGCAGGCAGGCAGACTGAAGCCAACAGGGTGTTTGCATTAGCCATCTCTGTCAAAAGTAGATTTCAATAACCTTGACTCTGCTGTACAGCCTGATCCCAAAAGAACACAAACACTGCAAACTTACGTCACTATATTTTTAAAACTATCATCTGTCACCTCTAATGAGTTGTGGAGTGAAGCAGAGTATATATATATATTAATCTTAGTTATATCTTTATGATATGAAATGTATGAAACTATGACAATAACTATTAATTAGACAAATTTCCAGGGGTATAATGATTCAATAATATCACTTCAAATAATCTATTCACAAGAGATTGTATTGAACATTGCACTCACTTTTGCAGCTGTAAAGTCCAACCAAAATAAAATAAATGAGGGGCTTATGCTGTTCTCATATCTTAATAAGGTTGCTAATTTTCCTTTATGAATGAACCCAAAACACCTTTCCTTAGCAAATAATACTGTTATTATGGAATGTGGACTGCTAAAAAATTAAATCCTAAATTATTAGTAGCAGCTGTGCAATGGACACAACTTGATTTAACATAAAGCCATGATCTCATACTTTTTCATATTGTTAAGTCATTTGAGTAAGCATATCTCTTCCTATAAACAGCACATAAAACTCCAGCATAAGGTTACACTCTTAAGAAATCTCATCTCACACCAATTCTACTCTTTCCTATCAACTAATATCCTCTCCCTTATGACTCACTTTCATCTTTGCTCAATTTGCTTCTCCTCCTTTATATATTCTTCCTGCCCCTTATGACATGCTCTTCTGTCATTTCTAGTAAAGTCTCCCACTTCACACAAAGGCATATGTGCTATTTGTAACTGTTTATCCCAATTTCAAGAAACTCTGTAAATTCCAAGATATATGAATTTCATGGAACTGCAACTCTACTTCGTGAATGTAGCCGTTTGGCAGTTTGATGTAATTATGAATTCCAAAAATCTATATTAGATTATGCTTGTAAACAGATCTGTTCATCTGGGCATGATTAAGTTATAATTGGGGCTTTGACTGGGCCACATCAGTAGGGTATTGAGCCCCACCCCTTGGTGGATGGGGAATCAAATATAAAAGGCAAGGCAAAGGACAGAAGGAGCAGTTCTGATGTTGGAGTTTTGATGCTGGAGCCCGGGGAGGCGAGCAGATGGAGGAGGAAGAGTTTGGTCTTGAGGAAAGAAAGAAGGCCTGGGGTAGAGACTAGCTGTTCACCTGATAATTTACAGCTGGCCTTGCAGAGAGAAGCAAAGCCCAGAGAGCCTCACAGTCTACAGCTGACCTTGTGGAGGAACTAGGCACTGAGCCTAGAAAGAAACACAGCCCCAGGAAGAGAGGAACCCAAGAAGCCTGAACCCTGGCAAACGTCAGCAGCTGTCTTGCTCCAACACGTGGCAATGGACTTTGGTGAGGGAACAAACTTAAGCTTTATGGCCTGGTAACTGTGGACTTCTACCCTAAATAAATACCCTTTATAAAAACCAACTATTTTCTGGTATTTTGCATTAGCACCCCTTTGGCTGACTAATCCAGTGAATTCAAAAACATTACAGAGTATTACAACAATCCAGCAAGAGTGGATATTCTGACTCCAACATCATTTCATTTTGTTCTCTCCCCCACCACTGTCTCCCATGCTAAAATGATCGTAACATTTGATACTAGTAAATGTAACAAAAGACACAGGAAAGAAAAACAATTAACTTTGTTTTAAAAGACTACACTGCTTAAATCTTTTAAATCTATTAGGTAATTTTATTTTAATATTTATCTAAGTTGGTCTGGTTTATAAATATTGGCCATATTCTCTCTCTTTTTTTAAAAAAAAAATGAAAGAACTAAATTTTTATTCATTGATAGAATCTACATTGTTATCCAAATGGAGCACTGTCAGGCATTTGCAGACAAGTTTCCTGTCTCTGTGATTATGATCTTCCAGGTCCCATTATTCCCATATCTGGTGTGCACCTGAGAGAGAGAGAGAGAAAGAGGTCTTCTAGATCCTTGATTCAAAAACACAAGGAAGAAAAAATAAATAAATAAAGCGCCCCAGCAAGACAACTTCTAAAAGAATGCCACAAGGAAAAGTGAATTGTATGAATCAAAAGTAAAATGCTTTTTTCCCTTAGAACGTATGCCTTCTATGGCCAAGGATAATATTTAATCAACTTTACACAATAGCAAAAATAGTTCTAGAAAGCTTAGAAATGTTACGGTCTGCTTCCTTTGTCCATTACAATTAATCAGAAAAGAACTTTCTGATTAAGTTAATTTTCCTTTTATGACAAGAAGATGGGACCTGATACATGTTTGCCTATCATTGTTATCATATTTATAAAAACAATCCTGGGAAGCGGCTGTGGCTCAATTGGTTGGGCTCCTGTTTAACATATGGGAGGCCCCGGGTTCAATTCCTGGGGCCTCCTGGTGAAGGCAAGCCGGCCCATGTGGCATGGTGAGCTGGCACAGCAAGATGACACAACAAAGGGAGACAAGCAGACACAGAAAAACGTAAAGCAAATGGACACAGCAAGCACAAGCACCAAAGGGGGGGATAAAAAAAAAAATCTTTAAAAAAAAACAAAAGACAAAAAACAACAATCCTAAGCCTTAAAGCCTGGAGGGATAAATGATTCTTAGATCGCAGTCCGGAGGACTGGACCAGGAATGGACATTGCAGAGTTCAGCTTTCTGGCACAGAAGCTTTTAATTAACCTGAGGCTTGGCTGAGTTATCACTGGATTTATGGAAATTGAGGTGATGAACATGTTAATTTGGAAGGATGCAGGCTATCAGAAAAAGGAAGGACGAATAAGAAGGAACTTCGTGGACCAACAACACACAAGGCACCGACATACACTGCAGTGCACCCAGATCACCCTTGGTTGCTCTACCGATGTTCTCAGCAAGTTCAAAGGGTGGCCCCAAAGTGGGCAGCAGGGGTAGCTGCCCATGGTGCTGAACTCCAAGGCACATCACAGGCCCAGAACAAGATAAGGCCAGAGTCAGTCAATGGAATTTCATATACATTCTACTCCTCCACAAAGTTATAGCTCAAAATTATCACCAATTTCCTCCACCATTTTTCCTTATTAGTTTCATCATTAAAGTAGATTAACTGGAAAAACTCTTATCATATAACAGACTAAAAGACAGTGAAAAAATAATTCAATTAATTCATTAGGTTTTACTCACCGAAGTTATAATTTTAGCCTGAGAGTTACATTGTTTCCAGTAACAGAAGCCAAAATTCCTACTGCCACATTTTAAAGTCAAGGATCAACCATTTGATATAAGATCAGTATCTCAGACGAATGATAAAGTTGAAGAGAAATCTATTAATAGATAAATGTATGTGCTTGAATTAGTATTATGCTTTTAGTCAGAGATTGAATATAAAATACTAAGTGATGGGAAGTGGCTGTAGCTCGGTCAGTGGGGCTCCCGTTTGCCGTATGGGAGGCCCCGGGTTCGGTTCCCGAGGCCTCCTGGTGAAGGCGGGCCCGCCCGCACGGCGTGGTTGGCTGGCCCAGTGAGCGCAAGCAGCAAGGGGGGGATGAATGAATAAATAAATAAAATCTTAAAAATAAATAAATAAATAAATAAAATAAAATACTCAGTGAAAACACTTAAAATATTAAATATAAAGAAAGACAGCATTTAGTAATGTTTAATTTTGATGACATGCATGTAAGGTAACTATTTGAAGCTGGGGACATGCAAACAGTTTCCCCAAAATAATACACTTGAATAATCCAATTTACAGCCAGCCTCCAAAATGGCCTTCTATAGTCTTCACCTCTGAATATTCACACCCTTGTGGAGTCCCCTCCCACAGTGAATTAAGGCTGGATCTATGCTGGCCAATGGAATATTGTGAAAGTGACAATGTGTGACTTCTGAGGTTAGCATAAAAGGCATTGGAGCTTCTGTGCTGGCTTTGTGGATTACTTGCTCTGGAGGAAACCAGCTGCTGTACCATGAGGACATTCAAGCAGTCAAGAGGAAGGAGGCCTCCCACTAGCAGTTAGCACCAGCATGTCAGCCATGTGAGTGAGCCACCTTGAAGTGGACCTGCTGCTCCAGTCAAGCCTTCAGATGGTGGTGGCCCCAGCTGGCATCTGAATGCAACTTATTGAGAGACCAGAGTTAGAACCTCCAGCTAAGCTACTCCCTAATATGTGACTGACAGACTGATGGCAAATAATTAAGCTCTTTTATTAAGCTACCATGTTTTGGGGTGACTTTTACTCAACCTTCGTAACTGGAACATAATGCAGGCCTAATCTTCAATGGTGTCCTTCATGGATGATCTTGACTCTTTAATGAAAAGTTTATGAGACTATAGTTTATATTTTATGTGATTAGTGGTCAAACAGCCCAGGTATTTTGACAAATAAATAGTAAAGAAAAGGGGGTCGGATGTGGCTCAACTGGTTGGGCGTCCGTCTCCCATATGGAGGGACCCGGGTTCGATCCCCGGGACCTCCTGGTAAAAAAAAAAAAAAAAGTAAAGAAAAGCACAGGATGAGGAAACAGTAGAAACCCATAGATTAAAAAAAAAAAAAAAAAAAAAAAAAAAACCCTAAATGACAACAAAAAATTTTAAGGAATAACACTAAACTTAGTGTCTAAGGATACACACTTGGGTAATAGAACTACTTTCAAAATGCAGAAAGTGGTTACTATAAAAATTAGGTAGTCTTTACTTTGCATATGATATGCACAATTTCAGTTATCAGTTTAGTTAAATTATACCAGTTCTTCAACAACCTTGTTCAAATTTCAGTTGCCATAGTATATTAACTCTGAGTAACTGCATAAAATACAAACTTCACTGCTAGCTCTTCAGTCCAAAAATTACTAAGTAATTAACACACATGGATCAAGATCAGTAACCAATCACGTCACTTCTTTCAAAGTCTGTTGATGATTAGTCACTGGGTATCTATTATTCTGTTCATTCACAGACAGCAAAGCATGTAGTTGTGCTGCCTCCTTGTCTCCCAGTGATAAACCCAAAAGAGGAAATTGGCCAACAAAGATCAAAGAGCAGCCAAGAAATGAAAAGAGATAACACTATAAGTGAAATTTGAATGAAACGTAAATAGAGTTTTAGCAGAAATAACTGATCATAGAAATGTTGACAGTGCTGCCATTTGAAAACTCTAGATGTACAGTCAGAAAACTTAGTGAAGGTGAACTTATCAACATAAATGAGGAAAATGGTTGAGATGAAAAGGATGGAGATGATCGAGAAGAAGTGACTATGGCCAAAACATCACATAAAATAACTCTTGGGGGGAGCAGATGTAGTTCAAGCAGTTGGGTGCCCGCCTCCCACATGAGAGGTCCAGGGTTTGATTCCTGGTGCCTCCTAAGGAAGATGAGCAAGATAGCAAGCTGTTGTGATGGGCTGGTATGGTGAGGAGACACGATGAGGAGACATGAGGAGACACGATGAGCAGGGAGTGGATGTGGCTCAAGCGACTGGGTGCCTCCCTCCCACATGGGAGGTCCTGGGATCAGTTCCCAGTGCTTCCTAAAAGAAGATGAGCAGATACAGAGAGCAGACAGCAAGCACAAACAACGAGGAGGGGGAAATAAATAAATAAATCTTTTTTTTTTTTTTTTTTTTTAAAGAACTCTTGGAGATATTTCACAACATTGAAAGCACAAAGGATAAAAAGCTGGAGGCTGATCCACACTTAGAAAGAAGTATGAAAATTCATCAAGGCATACAAAAGATGCCTGTTCTGTTATACGATGAAAAGACTAACACTGTTCAAACTACTCTTGTGGGTTTTTACAAAGAAATAAAACATTTATTCTCAACATTTCTAATATATAAATTACAGTGTACTTCGCTGTCCTAATTTTGTGATAATCAGGGTAGGCTAAACATTTATTATATTAGAAACTATGCATTTGTCCCCAGACCTAGTTTTTCTCTCTAGGTCTGGTTTTTAGAATGCTGGTGATAAACCAAGCCTGATTTATTATATGACCATCCTGTATGGGAAATGACTGTAACTCTAGGTATCTTTGGTCAACCTTAAGAGATATAGCAGGGGGACGGAAATGGCTCAAATGGTTGGGTGTCCGTCTCCCATATGGAGGGACCAGGGTTTGATCCCCGAGACCTCCCGGTAAAAAGAAAAAAAAAAGAAAAATATAGAAGGAGCGCCGCCAGACCCCGTGAGTGGATGAGCCCCCCCAGGTCCTGCACGTGGTTGTGCCGTCAGGCCCCGCGAGCCACGCAGCAAGATGATGACGTAACAGGAGAGTGACACAAGGGAGAGCTAAGACGAGACGTGCCAAAAAAACAGGAACTAAGGTGGCGCAGGCGATAGTAGGACACCTCTCTCCCACATCGGAGGCTCCGAGGATCGAATCCCAGTGAAGACAGGAGGAGAAGGATGAGAAGGGAGGGCAGGAAATGGACACAGAGAGTTGCCCAGCGAATGGACACACAAAAACAGCAAACGAGGGGTTGGGGTGGGTAAAAATGGATAAAAGTAAATAAATAAATAAATCCTTAAAATATATAGAGGAGTAAGATACGGACTATAGTTAGTAGTCATACTTTGATGATGCTCTTTCATAATTTGTTAACAAATGTTTCACAACAATGCAAAGTATTTGTGGTGAGGTGATGTGTGGGAGCCCTGTATGATGTTATGCATGTTTGTTTTGTAAGTTCACAATGTGTACTGAACACTTATTATTTATGTTTATGTATGAATGATATACTTCAATAAATTGTTTAGAAGTAAAGATCTCCAGACCACTAAAAAAAAAAAAAAAAAAAAAAAAAAGCCTGAAAGACAAAGAGTAGAGTACATTTTCCATTCATGAGCTCTCTTTGTTTTGTTTCTCCCAACAGGAAAAAAAAAATTACAGTGTACTAAATTTTACTTTTTTTTTTTCCATTTCCCTGTGCAATTATAACAGACAGTAAGAGAATTTCCAATGTTAGGCCAAAAAATTTTAGAGGTCCGAGAACAATCACAATTTGCCCAATTGATTTATTAAGAAAGTTTTACAAGGTTTCAGCTTGCATGATCATCTTTACAGTCCTGCACTACTGTGCAAAAAAAAAAAAAACCCAAAAAACAAGGGTTGCTTGTAGTTACTTTTGGAGGTAGGGTGAGGGAGTTGTGGTTGGAATGTGGCACAAGGAGGGGCATATGGGGTGTCTGGCAAAGTTCTATTTCCGGACTTGAGTGGTGGCTACAAGCATATTTTCCTTATCATAATTTGTTAAGTAAAAATAAAAGTTTCTGCAACTCACATCTAGGGGAGCAGCAGGCTAGTCAGTGAGCAGTTTGAAACATCAGGCCAGTGATCACCTTTCTAAGAAAAAAGAAAAGAAAAGCCACAGAAACAGGTAAGGTACTTGGCAGAGGGCACAAAGGCTTCTGTCAGACATGAAATCAGAACCCAGGCCTTCTACACTCCTCTCTTTAAACCCTGCCAGTCTTTCATGAAACAAACTTCCCCTAAAGGGCATCTTTATTGTCCATTTCCAAGAGGGGTGATTCAGCCAAGTTTGAATGTGGAGGTCTGGGCTTTTACAATGCATTACTTAATGCTTATCAGGAAGTAAAAGATGAATACATAGGGAGGTCAAGAGAGAGAGTCACAAGCCTTTTTTTTTTTAATGATTTTTCAGGTGGAGAGATTGGGCTTTGCAGAGAACAGTAAAACAGTTTGCCTCCCTGTTCCTGGTGCAACACACTCAGACTTAATGAAGGCCGTTTATTTTGTTGGACTGGGGCAGCACTGCTGTGGATTTATGATATCTGAGTGGGTTAAAATCAATAGTTGGTCTTTCCTTTAGATTGAGTATTATCATATATCCCCCCCCCACCTTAAATACTCTAATTGCCTCTGATGTTGCTTTTTGCAAATGAAATCCATTATATGGCTTCTATTTGTTTAGTGATTTGGGTAATATGTTTTCTCTCTACTTCGGACACAGTTTTCATTAAAACTAACAAGTACACCATACATAACTGGGATATTAACTTCCATCCAAATGAGTTGGCTAATAAATTCAGAGCAAATACTACAAAGCGTCTTAAGATTTATTCTTACCTTCAAAGCAAAATGCCTGATATTAAGGGAATTTCAAAAGGATGCAGGGAGGGCATAATAGGAATCTGCACAAAAGTCTTGGGGCAAAATTTGAATCAATATTTTATGTTCCATTTTTAGACACTCAAAAACATGGTCACTTTTTTTTTTTTTTTTTTAAAGATTTACTTTATTGATTTATCCCCCTCACCCCCATTGTTTGTGGTCATTATCTGCTCTCTGTGTCCACTTGCTATGTGTTCTCTGTGTCTGCTCATCTTCTCTTTAGGAGGCACCGGGAACTGAACCCAGGACCTCCCATGTGGTAGGCAGAAGCCCAATCACTTGAGCCACATCTGCATCTCCATGGTCACTTTTTTTTTTTTTTTTTTAAGATTTTATTTATTTATTCATTTATCCCCCCCTTGCTGCTTGTGCTCGCTGGGTCAGCTAACCACGCCGTGCGGGCGGGCTTGCCTTCACCAGGAGGCCCCGGGAACCGAACCCGGGGCCTCCCATATGGTAAACGGGAGCCCTACTGATTGAGCCACAGCCGCTTCCCACCATGGTCACTTTTTAACACAACCAGTCAATTGTAAGTACAATACTAGTGTTATTTATTCTTTTAATACCTAGAGAAGAATATAAATTAGTGAACTTAGGATTTAAAAAGACAGAAATGCATTGAGCATCAAAAAAATTGACTTTTGGTATATCAAAATAATGATCAGCTTTTAAAGTTTACAACCTTCATTTTCTTCAAAATGGCCTTTTCTACAGAATTTAATAATAGAAAGAAAAGAAACCCTGATATCTAGAGATAAATTAGATCTGTTACATATTTTGGAAGGGGGAAAAGAAATGATCTAGAGCTATCATTTTTATAACATGATTGAATATAGCTGTTGATTTCACAAATTTTTAAGAATACTTTCCATGAAGGTATTCCTAGCTTCTTGGCAATGATGGCTTCTAGAAAAGAGGGTGTTCTTTGAATTTTAGTAATTCTAATTATATATTAAATATCCTGGGACTAGGAGAGATCATTGTTTAAAGGAATTCTCTGATAATTTTATATAGGATTTTAAAAATCCCTATTAAGAAACATTTTTAAAATAAATTTCCCTAGATGTCTCCCAACAGGAAGGTATCTGATTAGCTATAAGCCCTTCACTGGATGATAAAGTGTTTAGCGTTACTTTTATTTTAAACTACAAAATACCCTGGCTTCCATCCAATCAACATCCAGATTTTATTTCAGCAGGGTAGCAAAGATAGAAAATGTTCAAAGGTATCTGGTCCTCAGTTTTAAAATAGTGCTTCTAAATAGCAACAACATAACTTCATATTAAATACCGGAGGTGTGAGGCTCTTTGTTCTTTGATTCTTTGGGTTCTTTTGTTTTGTTTTGTTTTGGGGGGTTTTTGATCCCACTTTTTTCCATATTGCATAAAAACCCAACAGGTGCCCAGGGATTTTGCTATTATTCATGACTGGTTTTGCAGCCTCAGTAAGTTTTTGAACAGCAAACTGAGGAAAACAAAGACTTCAGGGAGCAAGCCATTCATTAGGTATCATGTAACCCAGAATAATGCATTCTGAAGATTAAGAAAATTATAAACAATTAAATAAGCATCCATTCTTAAAGCACCTGTAAAGCACCAGGACTTAGGTTCTTCCTCTCCTCATAATTCCTTCTGCTATTAACTTTTACCTTGATTTTTAAAAGGGATGGCTACACCAGGGCCATAAAGCTAATTTTAACTTTAATTTGTTCTCTCTCAGCAATGAGGGGCATACTGAGCTCCAATGTAAATCAGTCACATTAGCTAAAGCCCCAGTGCCAACTTCCCTATTGTTATTTCTGTTTGGAAGCAAAGCAGCAGATGGCTGTATAGATGAGCTCAGGCAGCGAGCGATTTGATTTATAGGCTAAACCCACTGCTCAGGCCTCTCTGCACAGGTTCAGATGCGAATGATTAACGTCACTAGGCATTCCCCTCTTGGTTCCATGCTCTCATACTGAGGAGACAAGGCTTCAATGCTGGGCGAGACAAAAAGCATATCTACAGCTGCCAGATGAAACTAAAAGACAAGCTGCCACAGGGCCTGAGTTACTCCAAGTGTGGACCACAGGTCACCTGCATCAGAATCTCCAGGGTGCCTCTTAAATGTGCACCTCCCCAGACTCACTGAATCAGAATCTAAGGAGTGAATTTTTTTTAACAGATTCCCAAATCATTTTTATGTATGACTTTGAACTTTACTGGTCTAAGGAAGCTAACTGGAAGACAGATAACTGGATAGAAGATCACTTTAGTAACAAGCTCAAGGTCATTTAACTTTTTAAAATCTATTTTAACTGTCTCATTAGGTAGGTTTTATTATCCTAACTATAACGTTAAGGTAAGTAAAAAGATTCGGTAAGTTCTAACTAGGAGCAGAGTTATTCTCAAACCAAGTTATTCTAATTTTAAGTCCAGTGAAGGGGTCAGTAATCTTTTTCTGTAAAGACACAGATATATTAGGCTTTGAGGGCCATTGTCTCCGTGGCAAGTATTCAACTCTGCCACTGTAGTGTGAAGGCAGCTATAGACATACGCAAGCTAATTAGTGTGGTTGTATTCCAATAAAACTTTATTTATAAAAATAAGCAGTAGGATTTGACCTGTGGCTATAATTTGCTGACCCTTATTCAAGTACATCTTTTATTCCAACATGGACACTTTGAAATATGACATTTTAAAAAAATTAGTACTTAAAGGATGGTTTTTCCTTAGGTAGAACAGCCCAATCCTAACTAATAATGGAAAAATGAAGCATTACTGTAGTTAGTCTACATTACTAAAGCTGTGGACCATTTTCTCCTCGACTCTAACTGGGTACTGGGAACTCAAAATAAAAACTTCCACTTCATCTTTTTAAAAAAATCTAATTTCTCAATAATATTTCCTATTTGCAGGTGTCAAATGCTGGACATAGCCAAATAGTGCCCTCCCAGGCACAAATTTACTACAAGTAAATAATATAAGCAGGTCCAAATATTAAAACTTTAGCTTCCCTTAGGAGTAAAGAAGTAAAAGCGGCACATACATTTTGTGATTATGTAATACATTCCATGGCAAAAAAAAGTTTCACATTAGCCTGTTACCAGCAGCTCTGAAGTACTTTTAAGCACTCATGATAACATTCATGATGCCAATAAGACATGCATATTCTTGTCCTTTGCTAATCTTTTTCTGCTCCATCCTTCTCAAATGCACAATTCTCTACATGGTTGGATGATTCTGAATAAGTCAAATATGCTTCAGTCCCTAGTAAATGTATGAACCTAGATGGCTTAATCCCATTTTATTTGCTCACACAGCAATTATGATACAATTGTTTCCTGTATGAAGGTCTCATTCACACCTTGCATTATGAACATATGGCACTTTATATATAGATATCTGGAAAGCAAGTGATAAATTATAGAAACTAATTATATAAACAAAGGGTATATAAATTACCCTTAGTTGGCTAGTAAAAGACTAGCCTACTTGTATAAAAATGGCTACTTATCCACCAAAGATTTGTGTCCTCTTCCAAAAGATAGGATTGTTGCTTGAAACGGTTGCCCAGCCAGGGGTTACATTTCCCAGCCTCCTCGAGTCTAGGTAGGGTCATGAAGCTGATTCTGGCCAATGGCATGTGAGCAGAAGTGATATGTTTCACTTGCTAGCAGAAGTGGATCATGCTCTTTCCCTTTATAGTGAGTTAGAAACCACATGTTGGAGATGGTGGCATCACAAGATGAGCCTGGATTCCCAAGTCACTTGAAGGACTGCTACCTAGGAGAGATACCTGACAGGGAATATCCAATTTGGACTTTGAGTGTTCTATAAATAAACTTTTACTGGATTACACCACTGAGATTTAGGGGGTATTTATTGCAACAGCTTTACCATCACAGAATATATTTAAGTTGAGTGAAATAGTCAAATCACGATTTATTAAAGGGTTTCTAAGATGAATGCAAATATTGAAGGACCATGTGTATAAGAGAAGCTTGCAAGTTACAATTTTACCACTTTTCCAGCCCTTTCAGGAGTTAAAAACCAGTCTGGGTCACTACATAAATGCTATAGCTAACTAAATCCTTGGATACTAAGTAAGGTAGAATGTATTGTATGACATATTTACAATACATTTGAAATGGAGAATATAAATCAAAAGACAATCTTAAAATTAAATTTGTATCCTCCAAGACAGAATTTACCAAATTTCAGTCACTCAGTATGAACTGAGGAGTTTTGCCACAGCTGTGTATCTCACGTACTGCTAATTAGTTCATATTTTTCTAGAGTCTAAGGGATGGCAGGGAGAAATGTGTCAGTTGTTAGGATGAGCCCTGCACAGGGACTTTGGTTCCACATCTACCCTACTACGGACTCCAAGATGGTTCACTCTGGGCCTTCCTTTGTCCCTTGAGGCATTTCCAGGATCCAGGTGAGTGGCTGGAGACTCCGAAGGAAAAGAATTGTTCAGGCTTATCCCAGCCTTGAGCAGAAAGAGTGTCTCTGGAGGTTGGTGGAAGGAAGACACACAAATGAAGAGAAATGGTCTAAGATATACAAGTGAAGGAGCCTATAATGGGGTGTGTAGAGCTCTCTAAGTAATATTTTCTTATAGTTCTTACTAACCTTTTTGGGTTAAACAACTACTTGAGAATCTGATGAAAGCTATGGGAATTCTTCCCCCTCAAATATATAATGAGCATTCGCTCAAACACTTATATACAATTTCAGGGAGATCTTAGAGCATCTGTAGCCCACTGATGAACCAGGTTAAGAATTCCTATTTTAGTGGGAGGTTTTAAATGCTGACCTGCAGGTTGGTATAGTAACCTACTAGGGACCAGTGAGGGCACTTGCTATAAAAGAGAGAACATGGTTATTTCTTGCAGCTTTTGCCCCTTGACTCGAAATGAAGAGGTGGGAGGAAAGAGGGGTGATGTCACTCCTAGGTTTCCCTGGACAGGCTGTGCTGTCCCTAACCTCAGTGCCCTGGAGCCGTCCAGCAGTGAGGCAATAACAACAGAATTCTTTTGAACTTTATTTTGAAATAATTTTAGTCTGATACAGAAGTGGCAAAATTAAAAACCAGTCTGGGTCACTACATAAATAAACTTAACATATGTTTACTGCAAATGTCTTAAAAGTTACAATAAAAATCCCATGTATCCTTCATCTAGCTTCTCCCAATTATAATATTTTATATAACCACAGAACAATTATCAAAACAAGGAAATTGACATTGGTATAATACTAGTAACTAAACTACATACCTTATTCAGATTTCACCAGTTTTTCACGCATTTTCTATGTGTGTGTGCACACATATGTGTATAGTTCTGACTTTCATCACATATATAGATTAATGTAACCATCAGCACAATCAGGGTATAGAACTGTTTCAAATCCCCATTTTACACACGTGGAAACTCAGGCATAGAGAAATTAAGTAAGTTGTCAAAAGTTTTACAACCAAAACGTGGCAGAACCAGGCTTCAAACCCAGGCAGACTGGCTCCAAGGCCCATTCCTCTTAACCAATAGTGGCTCTAAGTATTTACACAGTGTGTAGGGTTCTGAAATGCATCTATATATATCCAATCAAGATCTCTGCTCTCTGGTCCTTGGAATATTTTATACTATATATGGCATAATATAAATTAGTATAATACATATCTTACCATTCTACCTAAAATTAGGTTGAATTCAGAATTTCTTGCTAGGAATTATGGTTTGCTTAGCATTTTCTAACTAAAAAATAAGTTTAAAAACTGACATGAGGCATGTTATTCCTGCCAAGGAGAGGAATAGTTTTTACTTGATGAAAAAATCTAAACTGAAAATTTCCAAGTTGATTACTCATAATTTGGTTTACTTTTTACCCTCAACAATAAAGCTATTCAACTCACTGTGAATTAGGCAGGTTATACTGTATAAGTATCCTGTGAGATCCTACTGGAGTAGGATGCGCCCTTATGAGAAGAAGAAATCTGGACACAGAGAGAAGACCATAATGTGACTGAGGCAGAGACAGCGTTATGCTGCCACCGGCCACAGAACATCAAGGATTACCAGTAACCGCCAGAAGCCAGGAGAGAGGCAGGGAACAGATGTCAGGGGGAACGTGCCCTGCCGATGCCTTGAGGTCAGGCTTACAGCCTGTAGAACTGACAGATAATAAATGCTGTTGTGCGGGAAGCGGCTGTGGCTCAATCAGTAGGGCTCCCGTTTACCATATGGGAGGCCCCGGGTTCGGTTCCCGGGGCCTCCTGGTGAAGGCAAGCCCGCCCGCACGGCGTGGTTAGCTGACTCAGCGAGCACAAGCAGCAAGGGGGGGATAAATGAATAAATAAATAAAATCTTTAAAATAAATAAATAAATAAATGCTGTTGTGTTAAGCCACCTTGTTTGTGGTACTCTAAGACAACAGTCCTAGCAAACTAAGAAAATATGTAAATTAAAGTCTCCTTGAAATGTTTTCAGGCTTGAAAATATCATCTAATGACCTTCTCCCCAAACCAGGGCACAGTTAGCAAATTAAAGTGAACATTTCAAGGATGGCTGGAAAAATCAAAAAGTGCTATAACAGTACACCAGAGCTCATCATTTGAGAAATGACAAACCATTTTATAATGTGATCTAATCACTACATAAATTATTTGCTAAGATTAAGAGTTTAAGCATTGGTTGTTCTTAAATACAGGCAATGATACATAACTACTACTGTATATATATGTACATATAATACTCATAAAACAGCTACCATCTCATGAGAATCTATTATATATCAGGCCCTTGAGAGGTGCTTTTATGTGCATTATCTAGTTTAATCTTCTTAATGTCCCTTCAAGGTAGGCATTAACCATTCCATTTTCTATAGATGAGAAAACCAAGACTTAGTCCACTCCACATAGAAACCTGGAAAGCAAGGATGCTTCAAGCAGACCTTGGTTACCACACTCTCTCTGGAAGGGGTTTTATCCTAGACCCACAGTTTCCTGACTGTGCACCAAGGTACCCTGGAGAGTGCAGCAAATTCACAGGAGCATCTAGGGATATTTTAAAATTTCAAGGGAAACATGGTATGATCAACATGATGGACATTGCCAAACTTATTAACTGGAAGTTTCAATATTAGATCATGTTATGTTCCTATCAGTGACTTTACATCTTTGCAAAGCTGGGTTTTCAGTGGTTGCTGTGATAAAAAAAGCAAGTGCTGAGGGAAAATCAATGTGGAACAGGACAGTAGAATACCGGTGTCAAATCTGATTCCAAGATTTGAGAAGTCATACAGTGCTCAAGAGGCATACAAATCTCAATTAGTAAGTAATCGTAGTTTAGAATGATATAGAAATATTACATCTTTCTTTCAATTTATGTGCATCATTTTTCAAAAGATTCCTAAATTGATAGAACATAGATACTTATTAAGTTGTTTGGACATAACTACTACTAACTACTTAATAAATCTAAGGGGCACTGTGATAAAAATTACTGAAACACTAAGGGTGCGATACACCAAGAGTTTGGGAACCTCTGCCTTAAACCAAAAAGCAATCACATTGTGCAAGATTCAGAGGAGAGCTGTGCAACCCTGAAGAAATAACTTAAAGACTGTAACACAAATACAATAACCAGGAAAAGAACTTGGGTTAAAACAAGTTTTAAAGTTCACCCAGACTGTCTAATCCTTCTAATCCTATGCAATGCCCCCTATATAATTTGTATTTAAAGGGGAAAAAAAGTCCAAAACACATTCACACAAATTACTGTTTTTCCAATTCTTAAAGACTTATGCAAAGCTTTTAAAATTACAGCCTCCAAGCTATGTTGGAAGAGAATGAGCCTCCCCTGTGTAGACAGAACACACCCACAAAGCTTGTGCCAGGTAAATGGGGAGAAACTCTGAAGAGAAAGACTATACAACCCCAGTACTTTGAGACTTTCCACTTTATTGTGGTTTCTATCTACTCTCAATATAATGTTTCAATTCAATAAGAATGCTCCAGGTTATTGTGGAAATGCTTTTTTGGAAACTATTATATATGAAAAACATGGGGAGAAAAACGGGAAAAAAAATAGCACGAAATCCAGAATAGTGGTTCCCTAGAGGAGGAGGGAGAGGTGAATGGAATCCCATAGGGAGGGTTACATGGGGGCTCCAAGGTCCTAGTGATGTTCTATTCTTGGGCTGGGTACTGGGTACTTGGGTGTGCTCTTATTGTGTTGTATCCTTATTCTTTAAATTGTACCTATAAATTTTATACTTGCCTGTACGTGTGATACAGTTCACAGTAGTGGCACCAGAATTTCTATATGGGAGAGCCTTGGGAGTTGGCATGTGCCTTGTGGCTAAGCTGCATTGGATCACAAGAAGTCTGCTTTTACTTGGGGTAAATGTTTCTGTGGAAGGCTTTGAAGATGCTAACAGAAGGCTAAAGTCACTTTTTGGTACCACCAACAACAAATAAGGAGTTAATTTAATATTTCTTTATTGTCCTTGGTTTATACCTCCCAACATCTTGCAACTAGCTGTTTTAGAGTCTCTTTTGCAACTCTTCATCCCTCTTCCTCCCTCCGCTCCCCACTTACAACTTAGAGAGGAAACTTTCTATTTTAACGTGTATTCCTAATTTTTTTTTTTTAAGCCTTCATTTACCATGTGCTAAACATTTGGTAGGGGTAATGGAGGGAAGTTAAGCATGTATAGGCATTCCTACTACTGCACGCCAGAACAAAGCTCCTGCTTTTACCATTTTAAGGATGGGAAGCCCCTGTTCAGAGTCAATCTGTCCACCATGGGGCTATCTTGAACCTAGGTGTATGGGACCCCTGCCCCCACCCCGACTTTCTTCAAACTCTTTAAGCTCACTGGGGAAAGGAGAGGGGTACGAGCAAAGACGAGGAAGTTCTCTAACCCCACCCCACCCCGTTCAACGTTCCATTCCTGGGGAGGCAGCTGAGGCAAAGGGGGAAGGAGGCGCTCCAAGGCTTTTCCGGAGGCCGCAAGAAAGGGGGCAACGCGCTCCGCCTGAGTCCTCTCCCCACCAGACAGCGGTCTGGAGGAGCCGAGGGAGCAGCACCCCTACCCCCGACATCGCCCTCCCCGGATCAGAGGCGACCCCGGGCTGCGGAGAGCCAACCCTGGGATTAAGCGGACGGAGGAGGGAGCGAGGTGGAAGGGACCTGGCGAGGTCTCACCGTACCTTCTCTCCCGACCCGGGCGTCCGCGCCGCAGGGACCGATGCAGGCGACTGGGCGGGGACCGGGCGGAGACGAAGGGGACGGGCTCCGGCGGCCCCTGGGCCTCGGCGCCGCCCCGCGCCTCCGCCTCCAGCTGCCCACTCACCTGGCCGCGCTCGCCGCTCGCGCAGGTTACCTGTGGCCAGGCGGGCGGTGCCGACTGCCCGCAGGGCCCTCCGCCGGGCGCTGCGCCCCGCCCCACCTGCGGCTCCGAAAATGGGGCGGCAGCGCCCCGCAGTGGTTGGCCCGGAGCACGGCGGCGGGGACACACCACCGCACAACCCAGGCCCGACCGGTGGGAGGTGAGGTCCCCAAGGCCCTGCGGGTGTCGCGGGTCAGCAGCCTACTCCGACCTGGGAGCGCTGCCCCTTCGGCGTCCGAACAGCTTCCTTCCGAGAAGTACAAGGAAAGGGGCCTGGAATGACGTGAGGTTTTAAGGCCAGGGTACCAAGGTCTGCTGGAGGAGAGGAGAATTGGTAGGAGAAACCTCCAGTCTTCAACCATAGTTCCCTTGGGTACTGCTTAGTGGAAACCGAACAAGGATGATGAAAGCTCCAGATTCATTAGGGCAGCTGGAGAGAGATAAGGGAGACTTTATTACAAACAGCTGGTTCATAAGTAACTTGTCAGGAACCTTCCCGTATGGACCCGGCAAAAGCTTAGAACCTTCCTTATCCCTATATTCTTATCACACTTTATATACTATTATCTCAGTCTGGTTTTGTCTGCTTCCCTCCCCCCGCAACATAGTTAGCACTCAATATATGAGTGCTATATATTGAATGAATTAATGGAACCTCATTCAACCCTGTGAAGAATAACAGGTTATCTACTCCCAAGGGGCAGAGATATGGAAAGGGAGGGGAACCCCAGAATGGAGTTTCAGACTTCCAGAAGCTTTTCCGGATTAAGGAGTTTTCCTAGCTAGTCCCTTGAAGAAAATTCCAAAGATGCAGAGTGCTCCATTCCTGGGGGGAGGGGGGGGGCGTTTAAAACATCACAGTCACGTCACAGTGAGATGGGGTTTTAAGTGATATTTGTGGGCAGTCAGAACAATCAAGCATTAATTCTGCTGAAATAAACAGAAAGCCCAAGCCAGCCTGCAAGAGGCGTGGATGCTCCTGGGAGCTGGCTGGTCTGTGGTTGTTCAGGGACCGGATTAATGGGAATTCCTGGTAGGGAAGTCTCATGAGAGCCAAAGGCAGGTGGTGGGTGAGCTGCTTGGAGATCTTGCCTGCTGATCTCCAAGCAGGCACACAGTCTTTAAATGAAAAGAGACTTTCAAATCTCCTTGTATGTGAGAAGAGCATCCAAACTGCTGCTCCCTTCTTGTCCCTCTGTTCAACTCAACCACAGCCAGCCTCATATATTTACCCCAAATCCCTTCTCTGCTTCATGGGAGAGAAGTCTGCTCTGCAAATGATAATTTTCACTGCTTCAAGAATATAATCTGGGGAAGCAGCTGTGGCTCAATTGTTTGGGCTCCCGTTTACCATATGGGAGTCCCCGGGTTCGATTCCTGGGGCCTCCTGGTAAAGGCAAGCAGGCTCGTGTGGTGCGGTGCGCTGGCACAGCAAGATGACCCAACAAAAGGGAGACAGGCAGACACAGAAAAACGCAAAAGCAAATAGACACAGCAAGCACAAGGAGCAAGGGGGGAATAAATAAATAAATAAAAATAAATCTTCACTTCCGGGAAGATGGCGGACTAGTAAGACATGGGAATCTCTTCTCCAGAAAAATAGCTAGAGGACAAGCAGAAACAGCCCCGAAATAGATCTTCTAGGGTTTAGGACAGCAGGTGAAGGCTGCACACCACCCAGAGGAGAGAGGGACAGAACAGGGAAATCGCGACAACAGAACCGTGAGTTGCAAGTAGCAGCTTCTGCTGCTGCCGGCACCCTCCCCCACACTCTTCAGAATTCTCGGGCCTCTGGGCCTGCCACCACAGACAAAGGGGGCTTCAGGGATCTGCCACTCCTGGAAAGGGGAGAGAGAGGGACACAGCCTTAGGCTGACTCAGGTTCTGAACTGAAATTTGGGCTGCGGAGCCCCACAGACCCTTCCACACGGGGGTTTGCCCCGGGAGCCTAGAAAGGACTGGAGAAATCCGACCCTCCCAACCTCCCTCTCTTCTAGCCTAGACTAATTGTTGAGGACTCCACGGGGGAGGGGAGAGAGAGCCTGGGGCTGACCCTGCTTTTGACTCCCAGGTTTGGTCTGCCCTGTCCCGAGAGCCCTTCCAGGCTGGGTGGGGCTGCGCCATTGTTTGCCTTGGAGCCTGCAAGGGGCTAAAGATGTACAAACCTCCCAATCTCCTCCTCTACTAACAGGGACAGATTGTTGAGGATTCAGAAGGGAGCAGAAATATTTCCTAGCTGGGAAAAGGGGGGCGCTACAAGAGAAGTCTGGAGAACGGTCTCAGAAAGTTTGAATCACAGGGCTCTTAGCCCCGAGACAGGAAGCTCTATCACACTGATCTGGCCTGTGTCACATCAAATACACTCGGACCAGTCATTGAATTGAGAGCTGCCAGCAAGCGCCATCTCCTGGCAGACAAAGGAAGTGCACATAAGAAAATTAATAAGTAAGAGAGGCTTTTCCTGGCCTCTATAGCCTCCCTGCCCAAGGCCCTAGGAAACGACTCTACAACCAATTACTGGGTCGAGTGCCCAATTTTGAGCAACCAGCAGAACAACCCTAACAATCAAGGCTGAGCCAAAAATCAAAGAGCTATGGTAACTTACAGCCACCTGCCACTAACACCCCATAAAAGAGAAAGAGACAGAGCATCTAAGTAAAATACAAACTAACCAGATGCCTAAGCACCAGCAAAAGATTACGAACCATACTAAGAAAATAGAAGACATGGCCCAAGAAAAGGAATACAGCAAAGTCCCAGAAGAGATGCAGAATTTGAGAGAAATAATCAGTGAGATGAGCATAAATTTCCAAAATCAAATTAATGAGATGAAAGAGAATATAGTTAAAGAGATCAATGACATCAAGAAGTCATTGAGCGAATGCAAAGAAGAATTTGAAACACTGAACAGAAAAGTAACGGAGTTCATGGGAATGAAAGACACAATAGGTGAAGTCAAAAATACATTTGAGGCATACAACAGCAGACTCGAAATGATAGAAGAAAGAATAAGTGATACTGAAGACAGAGCAGCTAAAATTGAAGAGAGAAAAGAACAGAGAGAGAAAAGAATGGAAAAAACTGAGCAGGGGCTCAGAGAGTTGAATAACAACACAAAACGCAAGAACATACGTGTCATGGGAGTTCCAGAAGGAGAAGAGAAAGGAAAAGGGGCAGAAAGAGTATTTGAGGAAATAATAGCTGAAAATTTCCCAACTCTCACGAAAGAAGTGAACTTTCATGTCCAAGAAGCACACCGTACCCCAATAAGAATAAATCCAAATAGACCTAAGCCAAGACACATATTATTCAGAATGTCAGATATAAAAGATAAAGAGAAAATTCTCAGAGCAGCAAGAGAGAAGCAAACGATCACGTACAAAGGACGCCCAGTAAGACTTAGTGCAGATTTCTCTTCAGAAACCATGGAGGCAAGAAGACAGTGGTATGATACAATTAGGAAACTGAAAGAGAAAAACTGCCAGCCGAGAATGCTTTATCCAGTAAAACTGTCCTTCAAATATGAAAGTGAATATAAAGTATTCACAAACAAACAGAAACTAAGAGAGTTTGCAAAAAAGAATCCACCTTTGCAGGAAATATTAAAGGAAGCTTTAGAACCTGAAAGAAAAAGACAGGAGAGAGAGGCTTGGAGGAGAGTATAGAAGAAAGAAAAGCAGAAAGGATAACCAAAAGAGTAAAAAGAGAGACAAAAATAAGATGACATATGAAAACCAAAGAATAAAATGGAGGAATTAAATAGTGCATTTTCAGTAATATCATTGAATGTGAATGGATTAAATTCCCCAATCAAAAGATACAGGCTGACAGAATGGATAAAAAAACATGAGCCATCCATATGCTGCTTACAAGAAACTCACCTCAGACCCAAGGATACAAGCCGGCTGAAAGTAAAAGGTTGGAAAAAGATACTCCACGCGAATAGTAAACAGAAAAGAGCAGGGGTAGCTATACTAATATCAGACAAAACAGACTTCAAATGCAAAAAAGTGATAAGAGATGCGGAAGGCCATTACATATTAATAAAAGGGATGATCCTCCAGGAAGATATAACAGTCATAAATATCTACGCACCTAACCAGGGTGCCCCAAAATATATGAGACAAACTCTGGCAAAACTGAAGGGAGAAATAGACAATTCTACAATAATCATCGGAGACTTCAACACCCCTCTCACATCATTAGAAAGAACAACTAGACAGAAGATCAACAAGGAAACAGACAACTTGAACAATATGATAAACAAGTTAGACCTAACAGACATATACAGAACACTACATCCAAACTCAGCGGGTTATACATTCTTCTCAAGTGCCCATGGGTCTTTCTCCAGGATAGACCACATGTTAGGTCACAATAAAGTTCTCAATAAATATAAAAAGATTGAAATTATACAAAGCACCTTCTCAGATCATAATGGAATGAAACTAGAAATCAATAACAGACAGGAAATTTGCAAATGTGTGGAGACTGAACAACACACTCCTAATTATTCAGTGGGTCAAAGAAGAAATTGCAAGTGAAAGCAGTAAATATATTGAGACAAATGAAAATGAAAACACAACATATCAAAACTTATGGGATACAGCAAAGGCAGTCTTGAGAGGGAAATTTATAGCCCTAAATGCCTATATTAAGAAACAAGAAAGAACTAAACTCAAATATTTAACTGAACAACTTGAGAAACTAGAAAAAGAACAGCAAACCAATCCCAAAGCAAAAAGAAGGAAAGAAATTATAAAGATTAGAGTGGAAATAAATGAAAATGAGAACAGAAAAGCAATAGAGAAAATCAACAAAACCAAAAGCTGGTTCTTTGAGAAGATCAATAAAATTGACAAAGCCCTCGCTAGACTAACAAAGAAAAAAAGAGAGAAGATGCAAATAAATACAATCAGAAATGAAAGGGGGGAAATTACAAATGACCTCACAGAAATAAAAAGAATCATAAGAGGATATTATGAGAAACTATATGCCAACAAACTAGACAACCTGGATGAAATGGACAGATTTCTAGAAACTCATAACCAACCTACACTGACACAACAAGAAATACAAGAACTTAACAAACCAATCACAATTAAGGAGATTGAATCCTTCATCAAAAATCTCCCAGCAAAGAAAAGTCCAGGACCAGATGGCTTCACAGGTGAATTCTACCAAGCATTTCTAAAAGAATTAACACCAATCCTGTTTAAACTCTTCCAAAAAATTGAAGAGGAGGGAAAATTACCCAACACATTTTATGAAGCCAACATCACCCTAATACCAAAGCCAGATAAAGATTCCATAAGAAAAGAAAATTACAGACCAATCTCTCTCATGAACATAGATGCAAAAATTCTCAACAAAATACTTGCAAATCGAATCCAACAGCATATCAAAAGACTTATACATCACGACCAAGTGGGATTTATTCCTGGCATGCAAGACTGGTTCAACATGAGAAAATCAATCAATGTAATACACCACATTAACAAATTGAAGGAAAAAAAACACATGATCATCTCAATAGATGCAGAAAAGGCATTTGACAAAATCCAACATCCTTTTTTGATAAAAATACTTCAAAAGATAGGAATAAAAGGAAAATTCCTAAACATGATAAAAGGCATATATGAAAAACCCACAGCCAACATCATACTCAATGGGGAAAGGTTGAAAGCTTTCCCCCTAAGATCAGGAACAAGACAAGGATGCCCACTGTCACCATTGTTATTCAACATTGTACTAGAAGTTCTAGTGAGGGCAATTAGACAAGACAAAAAAATTAAAGGCGTCCAAATAGGAAAAGAGGAAGTAAAACTCTCACTGTTTGCGGATGACATGATCCTGTATTTAGAAAATCCTGAAGTATCCACAACAAAGTGACTTGAACTAATAAATGAGTTCAGCAAAGTGGCAGGATATAAGATCAACACGCAAAAATCAGTAATGTTTTTGTACACTAGTACTGAACAATCTGAGGAGGAAATCAGGAGGAAAATTCCATTTTCAATAGCAACAAAAAGACTCAAATACCTAGGAGTTAATTTAACCAAGGAAGTACAGGGCCTATATGCAGAAAACTACAAAACAATGCTAAAAGAAATTTTAAAAGACCTAAACAAATGGAAAGACATTCCGTGTTCATGGATTGGAAGAATAAATATCGTGAAGATGTCAATCTTGCCCAAACTGATTTATAGATTCAACGCAATACCAATCAAAATCCCAACAGCTTACTTTACAGAATTAGAGAAGGCAATTACCAAATTCATCTGGATGGGTAAGTGCACCCGAATAGCCAAAAGTATTCTAAAAAAGAAGAGCAATGTGGGAGGAATTTCACTGCCTGCCCTTGAAACATATTACAAAGCTACAGTGGTCAAAACAGCATGGTACTGGCATAAAGATAGACATATCGATCAGTGGAATAGAATTGAGAATCCAGAAATAAACCCTCACCTATACAGTCAACTGGTTTTTGACAAACCCACCAAGCCCACACTGATGGGAAAAAACAGTCTCTTCAACAAATGGTGTTGGGAGAACTGGATATCTATAACTAAAAGAATGAAAGAGGACCCCTATCTCACCCCCTATACAAGAATAAACTCAAAATGGATCAAAGATCTAAATATAAAAGCCAGGACCATAAAACTACTAGAAGAAAATGTAGGGAAACATCTTCAAGACCTTGTAGTAGGTGGTGGTTTCTTGGACCTCACACCCAAAGCACGTGCAACAAAAGAAAAAGTAGATAAATGGGACCTCCTCAAAATTAAACACTTTTGCACCTCACAGGACTTTGTCAGAAGGGTGAAAAGGCAGCCGACTCAATGGGAAAAAATATTTGGAAATCACATATCTGATAAGGGTTTAATATCCAGGATATATAAAGAGATGTTACAACTCAACAATAAAGACAAATGACCCAATTAAAAAATGGGCCAAAGACTTGAATAGACATTTCTCTGAAGAAGAAATACAAATGGCAAAAAAATACATGAAGAAATGTTCAACATCACTCATGATTAGGGAAATGCAAATCAAAACTACAATGAGATAACATTTCACACCTATCAGAATGGCCACTATTAAAAAGACAGAGAACTACAAGTGTTGGAGAGGATGTGGAGAGATAGGAACACTTCTTCACTGTTGGTGGGAATGCAGGATGGTACAACCACTATGGAGGACTGTTTGGCAGTTTCTAAAGAAGTTGAATATAGACTTGCCATGTGACCCTGCAATACCACTACTGGGTATATACCCAGAAGAACTGAGAGCAGTGACACAAACAGACATCTGCACACCCATGTTCATAGCCACATTATTCACCATTGCCAAAAGTTGGAAACAACCCAGGTGTCCGTCAACAGATGAATGGATAAACAAATTGTGGTCTATTCACATGATGGAATATTATGCAGCTGTAAGAAGAAATGAAGTCATAAAGCATATGGCAACATGGATGAACCTGGAGGACATTATGTTGAGTGAAGCAAGCCAGACACAAAAGGACAAATACTGTATGAATGCATTAATATGAACCAAATATATTGTGTAATATATTGTTTGATTTAAAAAAAAAAATTTACATGTATCCATTACATTTAACTGAGAAATGTAAAATAAATAAATAAATAAATAAATCTTAAAAAAAAAAAAGAATATAATCTGCTTATATTCCAACAACATTACTTTAATGAATTGACCACATTAGCTATTTTTCATGTCATTAGCTTCAATTCCTCCTTCAGCCCACCAATTCTAGCTTTTATCCATACAACTATACCACAACTGCCCTTGGTAAGAGGTCCACGAAGTTAGAAACCTTCTATTTGCTGTTCCATGATCATATTCTCCTTCTTTTTTAAGATTTATTTAATTAATTTATTTATATATTCCCTCCTTGCTGCTTGTGCTCACTGTGTCCATTTGCTGTGTTTTTAATGTGTCTGCTTGTCTCCTTTTGTTATGTCATCTTGCTGCACCACCTCACCGCAGCACGCGGGCCAGCTTGCCTTTACCAGGAGGCCCCAGGAAACGAACCCGGGATTCCCATATGGTAAACGGGAGCCCAACCACTTGAGCCACATCTGCTTCCATATATTCTCCTTCTTTTCAAGAGAAAACCACCATCCTGAATTTTTTGTTCTTAATTCTCTAATCACATACATATGTAAACCTAAACACTACATTGTTCAGTGTTGCCTATTTTTTAACTTTTTGTAAATGAAATCATTCTGCATCATTCCTGTACAATTTGTTTGTTTTTCTCAGCATTTTATTTTTAGTTTGAGAATCATGAATGTTGTCAGGTATTCTGAATGTTGTCTGAGATTCTGCTATTCAATTACTCTGCTATATATAGTATTTTATTGTATGAATATACCACAATTTATCCAGTTAGACATCAGATTGGCTTCAGTTTTTGCTATTGCAAATATGCTGTTGCAAATTCTTTTCCAATGATCTATATTTCTATTCTTACATCAGTAGCTTTGTAGTACCTGTTCCTAATATTAGACTACTGATTTTATGATCTGTTTTCCCCAGTCACTTTCAGTTCCCAGGGTAAGGAGACCATGTTTATTAGTTAGGATGTCCTTGGCTGCAAGAAAAATATGCCTAGCAAGAATGGCTTAAACAATAAACACATGTAATACCTTACATAATAAAAATATATGAGCCTAGGCTCTTTCTATCATTCTAGTGCCATTCTAATGTACAGGCTTTTATTTGTGGCTTGACTTTTAGGCAGGAAAAAGAGGCAGGCCTTTTCACACATTTATTTTAGCCAGGGAACAAATTCTTCTGACATGTCCATTAAATATATATTTTTCCTTACATCCCTTTGGTCACAACTGGGTCACAAAATGTGGAAGTGAGTAGTAGACACCCTACCTGGCTTATACCAATCATGACTCAACCACAGGGTCTGGGGTTCCTTCCCTAGGTATGCTGATACCTGACAACATTCATGATTCTCAAACTAAAAATAAAGTATGTGTGGGAGAATGGGAGGGGCTTGCTGGCTATGCCATGAGCAATGTCTGCCTGACATTTGTTTGACTTGGTATTCCCTGTGCCTGGCAATATGAGGCACGTGGTGAATACTTTGGAGGTTGCTCTCTAGCTTACCACCCTTCTTTAAGAACTGCTTCCCACCCATGAGCCTAGTAGACCTCCGAAGCCAGTTTATACCACTGAACTAATGCCCCCAGGCAGAGTGCATAGGGTCATTAATTCAGTCATTAGCACGTATTTATTAAACATTGACCACCATCAAGCTACCCTGCTGCACTAGAATAGAACATGAGTGGTGTGTCCTGGAATTGTAGTTCATGGAGATTCTGACCACTGTACTAGGCACTTGAGATAGAATGGTGAGCAAAAGCAGATGGTCCTAGCCACCAGGGAATCTAGTGGTGAATACAGTTCTCAATCAAATATTAGGTTAGAGCTGAGATAGATGCTCTGGAGGAGTAGCACATAGTGCTATGTAAAGTATGATAGGAGGATTAGACTAGAAATGGATCACTCAACCAATCAGATTTTTTTTTTTTTTTTTTTTTTTTTTTTTTTTGAGTAGGAGGTACCTGGGGTTGAACCTGGAACCTCGTGTATGCAAAGCAGGGGCTCAACCCCTAAGTTATACCTGCTCCCAACCAATCAGATTTTTTGACTGGGAATCAAAGATAACAGTTAACACTTAGATAGTGCTTACTGTTTTAAATGCTTATACATAGTTTAATGTATTTAATTCTTCCCACAACCCTATTGAGATATATAACATTACCACCATTTTAGAGATGAAGACATTGAGGCACAAAGAACTTGTTCCAGGTTTCATGGCTGGTGAGTGGTAGAGCTAGGATTTGAACCCAGGTAGGCTGGGCCCAGTATCACTGTGATTGGGAGGGTGGGGCAAACATGTCTCACTATCTTGTGGGAGAAGCAGAGAACCAGTTCTTATGGAGAGAGAGAAGAACTAAGCGAGAAGAGCAGAGAGAAGCAAAAATGAAATCCTTTCTCTTGTGGTGCTTCAATTACCTCCTGTAATATCCTGGAGAACTTCTACCAGGATCCTTTGCATATGACACAACTTCTGAATTTTACCACCAGGTGTATAATCAAGTTTCATCCATCCATCCATCCACTCATAAAGTGTATATATTGTGTCAATTAGGATATATTTTGGGGTAAATTTCATAACACCCCACCTTCAGCAGCTTAAGTAGCACTTCCCCCTGCTTTGCCACCATCACTGTGTGCTGTGAATGCCTTACAGGTACGGGCAACTTGTTGATCCTTTCAGCTTTTTTTGGTGCAAATGGGTAGAGTCTGGGGTGGTCAGAGTCTCTAAGTCAGTTACCTCTGCAGGCATTCTGTCCATTTATCCCAGTGTGCCACACAAATAGTATCATTTACTTTGTGTCATGACCTGACAAGGTGGGGGAAACTGGCTCAAGGAATGGACTTCTAATTTTGTCGTGAAGATATTTGGACATAGGCATTTCCAGATTTGGGTGTTGCACCTCTGAAAGGTCATCTAGGCTTTCTGTTTTTCCATTCCCAGATTGCTGGGTTTCTTGTCTTAGGCCTTTTACCTCATGATTGCAAAATATAGCTTCCCAAGTACCATATTTTTACACAACTGTGTTTAAAGCAGGAAAGGGTGGTGTATTAGTCAGCCAAAGAGGTGCTGATGCAAAATACCAGAAATCTGTTGGCTTTTTTACAAAGGGTTTTATTTTGGGTAGAAGCTTACAGTTACCAGGCCGTAAAGCATAAGTTCCTTTCCTCACCAAAGTCTATTGCCATGTGTTGGGGCAAGATGGCTGCTGACATCTGCCAGGGTTCAGCCTGCCTGGGTTCCTCTCTTCCTGGGGCTTGCTTCTCTCCGGGCTCAGCTCCTCTGCCAGCTGCAGACTATCAGGCAAATGGCTTGTTTCTGTTCCTGGAGCCTTTTCTCTTTCCTCATGACCAAACTCCTCTGTATGCTTACTTCCTGGGGCTCTAGCTCAAAAACTCAGCATCAGAACTCCAACTCTGTCCTTTGCCGTGTCTTTTATCTGTGAGTCCCTACCTACCAAGGGGTGGGGGCTCAATGCCTTACCAACGTGGCCCAATCAAAGCCCTAATCATAATATAATTATACCCAGAGAAACAGACCAGTTTACAAACACAATCCAATATCTATTTTTGGAATTCATAAATAATGCCAAACTGCTACAAGGGTATGAGGGGACTCTGATTTATCAGTCTGTTTTATCAGGAAGCAATCTCTTTCTTAGAAGTCCCTCACTAGGAATCTCCCTTACATCCTCCTGGCCAAATGTATGGGAGCCTAGGAGTTTGAGTAATTAAGTTTGAGTGTTTGGTTTTTCCAGTTTCTACTTTGCAAACCCAAAAAGGGAGGAGGGGTGTGGGAATGGTTGGTAAGTAACCAATTGCCAGTGTCTATCATTTTTGTTATTTAGCATTAAGTACTATGTATAAGTGACAATTCCTGGATGTCATTCTAGTGTGTGTGTGTGTGTGTGTGTAAATTTTGTTTAGATGTACTGGGGATTGAACCTGGTACCTTGTACATACAAAGCAGGTGCTCAACCACTGAGCTACACCTGCTACCTCTAGTGGATTTTTAATAAGATTGTTTGTCTTGGACAATATGCTTTCCTGTATCATTGAATATATCAGTTGGTATAACTCTCCCAACCAAAGTAGGGGTTCCTATCCAACCTGATCTGCAGACATGCTGGAGCATTTATTACCTCTGTTCTGCTGACTCTGTTGTCAAGAGATTTCTGCTCTAATATTAGGGCACCGTTTATATCAGAAACTTGTACTTTAAAGTTCATATGAATAAAAAGTTAATTTTTAAAAGTCCATATGTAACAATGCAGTCTCACTAGTTTGAGACTTTTCTAGGATAATTATAAATGTCACTTTAGTTCTTTCATAGCTTACAGTTGGAAAACTTCATTGCTTATTCCAAAGATAATATAATAGATATCCAAGAAATGACTAGAATTGCAGGATTTGGAGAGAATTACCCAGCAACTAGAATGTTGGGATCTTGATTTCTTCTACACCTTCAATTCTGTTCTTATCTCCATTTAACTTGTTCTAAGAAACAAGTCTAATTAACAAATCTGATTGCTCAAACCAAGTGACTGAAGGAGTTCTTCCATAAGTCTTTCCTTGGCCATCTATATCAAATCCATCAATAAAGTCTATCCATTCTATCTACAAAATTTGTCTAAATTTTATCCCCTTCTCTCCATCTCCACTGTCCCCATTCATTTCTCTCTTGGCCTACTACAGTGACATTCTAACCTATTTCTGCTTTCATCCTTAAGTCTTCTACAATTCATTTTCCCCACAGCATCCAGAGCATGTGCTTCAGTTACCTACTGCTGTGTAACAAAACCACATCAACTCTTAGCCATTTGCTCATGATTCTGTGGGTTGGCTAAACAGGGATCAGCTGTAATACTTCATCTCTGTTCCATGTGGTATGAGCTAGGCTTGCTCATGTAGAAGGCTCTTGCCTTTGTTTGCGTCAAAAGAGAATTATTAGCTTTAAATACATATTTAAAAAGAAAGTGTGAAAGCCTTTTAACTTGTGTATCCCAGGAACCATGCAAAATAACATTAGTTGTCTCAAAATACCCTAAGATGTAAGATGCAGGCTGTTTTTAATTGCTTGCCCTATTTAAGATTGCAATTATTCTGCCTAAATTGTACAGATTTCTTTTAAATGGCTCCTATGCTCCTTGTCAAAAGACATCTTATTGGTAATAAGAAAATAATTCACTGAAATAAGGACACAAACCTCTGGCCTTTAAAATTCAAATTTAGTTACGACAAAAAGTTTTCTAACTTTTGTTAGGAAACTTTACAAATTTTTTTCTCTTGGTAAATCATGTCAGGCTGTCTGAGTTCCAAAGTAATTCCACCATCTACTCCATGCAGCACCTTGGGTAAATTGTTTAACCTCAGTTTTCTTAACTATAATGTGGGGACAATAGTGCTTACTTAATAGGAATATATATATATATATTTTAAAGATTTTATTTATTTATTCATCTATCCCCCCCTTTGCTGCCTGTGCTCGCCGGGCCAGCCAACCATGCCGTGCAGGCGGGCCCGCCCCCACCAGGAGGCCCCGGGAACCGAACCCGGGGCCTCCCACACAGCAAACGGGAGCCCCACCGACTGAGCCACAGCCGCTTCCCAATAGGAATATTTTGATGTTTATATTATTTTGGAATAGTGCCTCACTCATGGTAAATCTCAGTAAATGTTGGTTAATCTTTCACAATGCTATAAAATGTCTAAAAGTTCTGAGTTTTTAAAAGAGATAAAGTAAAAATAAGCATTTAATAGTCATTATATTATAATCCCTTCAACTCTTTAGTCAGTCTTGGACTGATGATGGTATAGAAGTAAGAGTAAGAGTTATAATCTCTCGCATGCTAGTTCATTCCTGGTTGGTCTCTTACAGCTCACAGTTCATATTTCCTTCACTGTGACATTCCCCAAGGTTTTGCATATGTAGAAAGTTTGACTTCCAGCTCTTCCTGAAGTTTCTCTCAAAAATAAGTCAAGTCTGTTTGAATTACTTCTATCTTTCTCCCCTCCTCTTACCCTTCTTTCTTCCTTTCATTCATTCCATAAACACTTATTAAGCACCTATCATGTATGAGGGAACTTGTCATGGTTACGTACAACAGCAAAAACCACGAGTAGCCCAGAGACAAATCCTCATATTCTTGAGAACGCTCTCCCAAGGAGACATCCACAGACACAGACTGACCTCTGGACCAGAGTACCCAAGCAGTAGCCAACTTATTGGGCAAAGCCCACACTGAGTTTCTCAAAGGTTTCCTTTTCAGTGTTTTTCAATCTATATTTAAGTCCTGGGGGAAAAATCCCACACATACTTTTTTTTTTAATGGGAGAGTTTCTATTTCTAAGATATTTTCCCACATATCTCTTTTCTCAAAAGCTGACAGTGTTGAAATAACAGTGAAAGAGAAATGGTATTCTTCTATGCTGTTTTCTCAAACTTTACCAATATTATACATTTCTGAAATGACAGAAAATTAGGATATGGTAAATCTATATATGATTCTTTTAACTAGCATAGGGTAGGACATAATTGAAGACCTGGCTTTAACTGAATTTTTGTAGGATTTGTTCCTTTTATTTTTCTCAAACAATGACCTAATTCTCAAATATCTTAGCATATGCTCCCATCAACTGCCAGTATTTCCTCCTTTTTTAAAAAGGATTTATTTATTTATTTAACACCCCCCCCCATTGTTTTGTGTTTGATGTCTGTTCTCAATGTGTTCTTCTGTGTCTGCTTGTCTTCTCTTCAGGCAGCACCAGGAATGGATCCTGGGACCTTCTGGAGTGGGAGAGAGGCACTCAATCTCTGCGCCACCTCAGCTCCCTGGTCTGCTGCATCTCTTATTGACTTTCCTCTCTGTCTCTTTTTGTTGTGTCATCTTGCTGCGCCAGCTCTCTGCACAGGCCAGCACTCCTGCGTGGGCCAGCACTCCACTCAGGCCAGCTTGCTGAGTGGGCCAGTTTGCCTTTCACCAGGAGGCCCTGGGAATCAAACCCCGGACCTCCCATATGATAGGTAGGAGCCCAATTGCTTGAGCCACATCTGCTTCCCAGTATTTCCTCCTAAGGTCTCTCTTCTTGGGAAAGACTGAGGATCATAAGACAGTTTGTCCTTCCTAGGTCTTAGGTTTGGTGGGGCTGTTAGGCTGCAGACTGTCCTGTCCTGAACCCCTGGATCCATGGGGCATACACAGTCTGCATCTAACCCAGGGATGCCCTGAAGGTTTGGGATGACCTTGGGCAGGCTTGTAAGATCTCACAAGTAAACCCTCTGCAGTTTAATTCAGACCAGGATGGTAGGCTGGTTCTGGGATTGCCTAAAGTCTTCAAATCCACTTTGGGAGAGCCTTCCTCCCTGTGACTTATTTTTATAGAATGAATGAAAATAGTCCGCATTTATTGATCACTTTTCTTACACTTTTTTCTCATTTCATCTGCTGATGAAATGCTGATGAGGAGTCAGGTTTAGAAAGGTTAAGTAACTTCCCTGTGATGACAGTATGCTGTTTACCCTCCATCCCATCCTGAGAACCACTCTCTGTCCTCCCTACCCAATCTGTGTCCTGAGACTGACCTCTGTGTACTAGGTTCCAGGGCTCCCTTGTCCTCTGGCAAATAGAAGGCACTTACAGGAGAATGGACGGTGGGAGGAGAGAGAGGTCAGGGTATTTCTTTCCACTGCTGCCCTCTTGATGTGAGGTTGTTATGGAAGCTCTCACTTTGCAGCCCCTTTCCAGGACTCCAGCTCCATTTCTTTGCCCCTACCAATTTAGAGGTAATAATCGTTTCCCACTGTGTTGATTCCCTAAATCCTGCACACATCCCCTGTAAACTGTCCCTTCACTTAAAGTCTTTTCAGTTAAAAACCTCTGCCTGTGCCATCTTCTTCTTCCTGAAAAGGATCTTGACTCATACAGTTTTACCAAGTTATATTACCTCCATTTGGAAAATCCGAGGACCTCTCCAATCAGAAGCAACCACATCCTATCCACTTTCAACACTCAGAACTACTAAAAGTTCCAGGACACAAGCCGTGATTTGCTAGACTGAGAACTCCTCCAGGGCAGGTGTGCTGCCCTGAGTATTCTTGGACCCCCACTTACCCACTTAGCCCAACAGAGGCAGCACCCTTGGACCACAAGAGCCTCCAGCCTCCGCTCCCTTCCCTTCTCCCCCACACCACCTGCTGAGCTGCTGGCACCTGTAGGAGCTGGATCACCACATCCGCCGGCCGGTTTATTTCGCATTGTGCTTGACAGAAGGAAGTTCATCCACGTGACTTTTTTTTTGCAGTACTCAGGGTGGATACAGTATGTCCTGTGGTGAAAAGCTTGTGAAGGAGAAATGCAGGTTTTAGACTCACCCCCACATTGCTGCTATTCCTATCTGAGATACCCGCACCCCCATCCGTAAAAGCTTTGAAACATTTTATTTCGAGATGTGGGATTACAGTCTGTGTAACAACGAGATAATGAGGAGGTGGCACACGAATAACCCCCGAACATGTTCTACACCTGAGACCTTTTCCAAAACTCTGTAGAGGAAATATTAGTCTAGTCAGTCTCGAGGCATTTATTTCTTAGAAACATTTACATCTGGGTAGGCCTGATTTTTTTAGTATTCCTGCTGGGAAGCACTTTGTACCAAAACGTACACCATGAGGCAGCTGCTACGGAGACTGCGCCTCCACTGTACATTTCTCTCTCAGCTGTCTTCCCCGGGCGCTTCAGCAGCCACGCCGTGTCCGCACGCTGCTGGGGGTGAAGGCCAGGGCGCAGCGTGACGGGTGGGGGCATCCCATTTGGCATCGGAACCAACGCACCGGAGTGAAAGCTGGGGACACCGCCCAGGGTGGTGGCACCGCTGGCGTGTGTATGCGCGGTGGTGGTGTGCAGGGTGTGCAGACCCCTAGCTCGCCCGCCTGTGCGGGTAGCACGTGCAGAAGCGGCGCAAGGGGGCCCAAGGCGCGCAGCCGCGGTGGTGGATTGCGCCGCGTCCTAGAGGCCCCAGGTTCCGGGCTTGCGTCTGTGCGTGTCTGCTGGGTTGAGGGGCCCTGTGCGCCGCTCCCCTCATGTGTGTATGGCCGCGGCCGAGAGCCCCGCCGAGCGGTGCCTGCACCAAGGCGGGAGCGCGCGCACCCGTGCGGGGTGTGTGTGTGTGAGACAGTGTGTCAGGTGACTCGGGTCACGCAGTCTCTCTCTCTCTCCCTCCTCGGGGAGGAACTGCCGCGCTCCGGTTGACTCCTCCGCCGGTAGGCGGGGCGGGGGAGGGGGCTCCAGAGCTGGCTGGGAATCGCGGGACCCAGACCCGGCTGCCGCCCGCGCGGGGGACGCGCGCCCCCCGCCTCCGCCGGCTCCCGCGAAGCTCCAGACAAAACCCAAATTCAGAACTAGGTTGCGGGCGGCAGGCGCGGAGATTGGCCCCCCACCCGGGACCCCCACCTCCCCCGGGACGGCCGGCACGCGGGCGCGATGAGCCAGGTGCTGGGGAAGCCGCAGCCGGAGGAAGACGACGACGACGACGAGGATGAGCTGGTGGGGCTAGCGGACTACGGGGACGGGCCCGACTCTTCGGACGCCGACCCGGACAGCGGGGCTGAGGAGGGAGGTGAGCGCCCAGTCCCCCGCCCCGCGCGTCTTCAGCCTGCGCCCCTTCCCTTTCCTCGGCCTCTTTCCGCCCCGGGCGGGCCTGGCACGCGGGCCGCCGACTTGGAGGGGATCCTGGAGAGCGGAGTTGCGCGGTGGGGGTGGGGAGGGGCGCCGGAGAGCTGAAAAAATAGGGGAGCCCTGGTGCAGCTGGCGGAGGGGGGACCCGGATCCGTGGAGATGGAGGGAGGAGGGAAGGGAGGAAGCGCCTGGGCAGGAGGAATGCGTGCTATCTGGCCCCCTCCAGGGCTGGTCCTCCCCCTCACCCCGAGTTCTCCGCAGGGTCTGGTGTTGGGGAGGGGAGAAGAAAGGGAAGCGCCCGGCGCGCCCTGGGACCTCTTTCTGAGAGCTTCTGTTGGAGCCGGGGTCAGATATCGTGGCTAAAAAAAGGCAGCCGGCTGCAGCGTGACCGGCAGGGTCGTAGGCAGCTGTGGGTGTCAGTCTTGTCCGGTGTTGCTGCGGGAGGGGTCCTGGGCCATCCAGGTCTGCGGTGTGCGGAGACCCGCGGGGAGGTGGGGAAGGCGTGCACAGGTGATTCCGCGGCCGCCCAGTATCCGCGGATTTCTCGTGATCCGGGCAGAAACGGTTGTTAGGATACCTTATCTGCGCTCAGTGTCACCATCTGGGCATGCCAGTTTCTGCCCAGGAGTGAACACTGGGCGGGGGAATACATTGCCACTGAGAAGCAAACTTGATTTCCTGTTCAAGAAGCGGGTTTTAGCGGTCGTTCATCCTGGGCGGTGGTGGTGGTGGTGGGGGCTTCTGCAGTTTCTTCTTAAGGCTCATGGAAGCTTTAAGTTTTGAGGATTCCAATGAAACCATTTTTTCCCCCTCAAAAGCAAGGTAAATATCTTTTATTGTAAGGTCTCTTGAAAAGGTCAATAGAATGCGGCTGTTAAACCTAACTTTTAGGTGAAGCTGTGTGCATCCTAGAGAAAGAGCTAACTTTTTGTTTCACATTGAAGAAATTGTGTGAGGGATAATTGTGTGTCTGTTTTTTGCTTCTTTGTTTTGAAGAACTTTTCTTGAAAATTCATTGAATTTATTTTAAATTTCTTACACAAAGTCTCCCAAAGGCAGCCTTCTTTTTATTATTTTACATATGGTAGGCTCTACTTTCTACGAATCAGAAAGGGAAAAAAGTTAACTAAGCCTTGCGCCTGATAGATGAAGAAAGCAACTTTCTAAGTCACCCTTTTTCAGTGTCCTGCCTCAGGGAAAATTTGTGTTGAGTCCCCATTTGCTTAAACTGATGCTTGCTCCTGTGTGCTTTGCCTTTGCTCTGTTCCTAATCGGTCCCACAGTTGAGCATGCTGGCCACATTTTTGTAGAAAAAAGATTTCAACCATTTTATTGGAATCTCTAGGGCTACCTTTCCTAATTAAATTGTTCAGTCGCTTCATTATTATTCAGCTTGCATTTGTTAGCTCCTCCCAGATTCTTAGGAGAATCCAGAGATTTAGAAAGGGAAAGTATTTGCAAGGTATTTGAAATGGTAGACACAAAATAGGTTGAATGTGTGATACTCTAAAAAAAAAAAAAAAAAAGAAAAACTACATCCTGGAGGAAAAGCCTTGTAATTTGATATTGTCTGGAGGCCAGAGGGGTTCCAGGATAAACAGGGACCTGCTTATTTTTTGCAGTTCTTGAAGGGGTAACTTCTAAAATTTGATTTGGGGCACTTGAAATTGAAGTGCAAAGCCCTGCCTGCAGGTTGGGATTTCCTGAACTAAGAGCTTCCCAGAGCCCCAACTTGGAGGCTTTGCTCTACTGCTGGCCTACAGGCAAACCCACCTGTAACTGGTGCTTTTGATTACTTCAGCAATGAAATCCTCCATGTGAGTTCTCAGGATCAACCTGGAATCTTGCTGTAAAAGAATTGAGTATATTCATGCAGTAAGAAGAGAGACGAATTAATGTGCTCTGGCAGACAGTACTTAAACCTGGCCTCCTCTCCTGGGCCTGCTGTAGACAGGTGGTCTGTTTCTTGGAAGGCTCGCTCCACTATCTCTTGGCTCCTGGACTTTCTAGGATTTTCTGGCTTTGATGTTGGGATTTAGGCCTTTAGCATGATTTCTTTCAGAACATTTGCTTTCCGGAGACAGACACCTCAGTCAGCAGTTCTAGCTGGGATTGGTGTTGGGAGTTGTGACTTCTGTTCCTGTGGCTTTCAGAGGACTGATTCCTGGGACCTCAAGATGCCATCAAAGGGTCATCCTGATTTCCAGTGGCCCTGGGCATGTGTTGCATTATAATCCTGTTTTATTTTTGGTAAAGTGCACATTTACCTACTCTCAGACTTTAAAAACAGAACATGAAAAAAAATGGACTTGTTTTTTCCGAGAAAAGATGGATATAGGTAACCTTTGAACGATAAGCAAAGCATATCTCTAATGAACCCTCCTTGGGTTAGTGCTTGTGCTTACTAGTACCTGGGGCTTTTTTCCATGAGGCTCGGAAAGCTACCCTGGCAGGTGGGATGCACGACTAACTGGCATCACCAGATAAGTTGCAAAGTAAGTTGTCAGGAGCTGCACAAAAGAATGTGGTTTGAAGGTGCATTATGTGATTTTCATTTCCCTTAGTCTTGTAAGGAAAGCTCTGATTTTTTTTTTTTTTTTTAATAATGCCTTGTAGGTTTTATCACATTGTGCTAAGTTTGAAAATGTAGTGCAGCTAAGGAGAGACTTAAATTGCACTTCTCCTCTGGCTTCCACTCCAAATTTTATTCATGACTAGCAGGAGCATTCCAGGGCACTTTAGGTTCTATTAAGGACAGATTTGGGCACCTCCCCCACTCCTTTCTGGGTAGTTAATCAGAGATAAGATAAGTCTCTCCTTTAACCCCTAAACTCCAGATAAAGCACCAGAGCAAGAGGGCAGTAATTAAACCATTAAAAACAATCGTGCAAAATAGAATGCTTTTTTTAGACACATGACCTTTTAAATCTTTAGTAAATTTCGTACGTTAACAGCTGTAGTAACAAGGAAAGCAATTAAAAGATCATATTTAATCAGAAAGTGAAAAAAATTTCCCGAGAGCGCCTCCCAGTTTTCAGGAGAAACTTGACTAAGGTAGCTGCCCACCTACAGTCTGGCTAAATGCAGTCTTTGTTTCCATAGTATCCTGTGTATTACCTTTGGGTGTGAGGAAGTGACAGTTTAGGCTGTTACTGGATGCTGGAAAGATCTAGAGGTCAGCAGATGATACTTCCCTGATGGGTGTAGGTGGGATGAATCCAACAATTCACATTTCTGTATTAGACAGCCACAGCTTTTTTCTTCTTAAAAAAATTAAAAATTATTGGTGCATTCATTTTCTCATTATCCCTTGAGAGTATGCAGAGATAATTATTCTGCTGATACTGAAACTGTAGAGATGCCAGGGGACTTTTCTAAGGCCACATCATGAGCTAAAGGGGAATAGGGTTTAGAAGAGTGTCAAGTGCATGTTGTGTGGAAATGTAAACCCCTCTCCTTGTGATTTTGTCTTGTCCAAAAAACAATTAGGTTGACTGCAGTCTTGGCCACAGCTGCTACCTTCTTAGGTTTCCTTCTGGCCCCAAAATACAGAGACACGGAGCAGTTGGAATTGATGAAAATACAGAATAGTTAAAATGATTTGACCAAGGTCACACCTTAGACACAGTCTTGTTCAAATAACTTTTAAGAGAGCATATTTTATAGTGTATCCTTTGGAAACATGTTTCAGTGATTCCAGGGTATCATAAAATCTTGATTCTCTTCTTTTATCAGAAATCTCTTATATTTTAACCAGAGATAGATCAGTATAATGGAAATAGAGACAGAAACATTGATTTCTGGATTGAGGACATGGCTCTGAGTTTGAAAGTCCATCTTTGTCAGTCCCCAGATATGTTTGCCCCAGAGTTCAGCTGCCCTGTTCCCCCAGAGCAATTGGTGGTGGTAGGCTTTCATTCCCTACCACAGCTACCTCTTTCTTGCTCATTTTTCTTATTTCCTTTATTTTCTACCTCTTTTATTCTTCTTGTAGCCCTTACCTTTTTATAGGAAAAAATTTTATTGTGCTAATTATATTTACAAGTTTTCCCATTTTAACCACTTTCATGTATACAATTCAGTGATATTAATTACATTCAAAATATTGCACTACCATCACCACCATCCGTTACCAAAACTTTTTGATCAGCTGGAAGGAAATTCCGTACCCATTAAGCAATAACTCCTTACTCCTCTTCTCCCCCCACCCCGTGCCTGGTAACTTGTAACTTACTTTCTGTCTCTATGAATTCTAGGTATTTCATGTATGTGAAGTCCCACAATATTTGTCCTTTTGTGTCTGGCTTATTTTACTCAACATGATGTTTTCAGGGTTCTTTTGTAGCATGGAGAGACTTAGCTTCTTTATGACTGAATGGTATTCCACTGAGTGTATATACCACATTTTCTTTATCCATACACCTGTTGGTGGACACTCAGGTTGTTTCCATTTTTTGGCTATTGTGAATAAAGCTGCTGTGAACATTGATGTTACAAATATCTGTTCGAGTCCCTGCCTTCACATCTTTTGAGTATATTCCTAGAAGTGGGATTGTCAGGTCATATTCTGTGTTTGACTTTTGGAGGAACTAACTGATTTTCACAGTTACACTGTTTTACTTCCCACCTGCAGTGCACAAAGGTTCGTATTTATCATCCTCCATATTCTATTATTTAAGTAATAGCCTTCCTAATGGGTATGAAGTAGTATCTCATTGTGGTTTTGATTTGCATTTCCTTAATGGCTAATGATGTTGAGCTTTGTTTTATTTAAGCTTTTTTTTTTTTTATCCTCTTCTGCCAAAGCCTTAAAGCTGTCTTGTGACAGTGGTTTTCCCTTGTTCTACTGTAATACTCAAGACACACAGGCCTGTAGCGTCCAGGAACCAGCCCGATTTTCTCTTCTTAAGGACCTCTAGGGAACCCTCCAGTTGGTTTTCCAGTGTGTAAAATAGAGCAGTACATAAAACCAACTTAGATTCATTGTCAAACCTGTTGTTTAAAAAAAAAAAAAAAAACCTCACAGGAACACATTTTGCGTCTTGTAAATCAGACGCAAATCATTGGTAAATCAGAACACATTTGAAACATGTGATTTGAGAGGATTTTATTTTATTATTATTATTATTATTATTTTTTAAGATTTTATTTATTTATTCATTTATTCCCCCCCTTGCTGCTTGCGCTCGCCAGGTCAGCCAACCCGGGGCCTCCCATATGGTAAACGGGAGTCCCACTGATTGAGCCACAGCCGCTTCCCGAGAGGATTTTATAGAGAAAGATTTGGTCTTCATACAGAAATAAAAATCACCTTCATATTTGCCTTTGTAAATGTGTTCTGTTTGCATTTAATTCTCCTCAATAAGTAGTTAATCAAATGGACAGTGACTTTTCATGATTTTTTCATTTTCTCTTATTAGTACTCTTTTTATTGATGTTTAATTCTCACTTGGGTTGGAATTTATTGAAGTCTGAGTCTTGAATGTATAAATAGTTCCATTGATCAACTCTACTCCAGGAACATAAAGGAGCCACAGATAATGTTGCAAAGAGAAACAAACCAGAGACCCTTTCCAAAAACCAAAACCACGTAGACCCTTAAAGCCATTGTAGACCTTGCAGAATACTAATAGCAAAGAGATTCTAACTTTCCCTTCAGGCTGAGTGAGCCACTGACTGTAGTCACATTCCACAATAGACCCTCTAGTTGCCTAGGCTTGGGTTGGGAAGAAAAAGAAAGAAAAAAAGATGTGTGTGTATGCTGAAAGATTGATAGATGAGGAAATTAAGACTCATGGATTAGGGACATATCTGGTGTTATTCAGCTAGTAAATGGCAGAGTTGGGACATGAATGCCAGTCTGGCACTAATCCAGTAATTTTTAAGCCATTCTACTTGCCCTGACTTGGCCACCACATTATTCTCATTTTCTCATTAAATTTTTGTTTTATTTTCTGGTTTTGGGCCTGTTCAAAAGTGACATCTCTTGGAGAACTTTCCTCCTTAATTAGAATAGCTTGCAAATGTATAATACATCAGTGTTTATAAAATACATTTAATAGGATGTCTCAGTCTTCCCAGAGAGACCCCTTGAGCTCAGCAATGCAGGGCCAACCCGTAGGGCCAACCTGAGGAAGTACACATTGATCTTCCTTATTTCTGGTACCTTCTTTGTTATAATAAGCATTGCAGGCAGCCTCAGAGCCTAAGGTGCTAGTTCTTTCCTTCCTTCCTTTGTTAAAAGGCCTGTGGATTTTTGACCTGGCTTTGCCAAATACTGGCTAATTGAAGGGGATTAAGTAATGAGTGTGCAGGTGTTAAAGACTGATAATGGCTCAGTTAGATGGCCCTTCCCCATAATGCTGTTCCTTGGGTGGGTGAGTTTTGCTTGGGTCTTCAGGAGTCCAGTTACAAAGTTGAGGTAGTTAGGAATTTCTGGTACTGAAAGGACCAAAGGGAAGGCTAGTTCAGTGTCCCTGACCACAGTAAATAAACTTTACCTAGCTGATCCTCTTGATGTGCAATTCCATCTGCTGTTTTGGGCAAAAGTCGGACTTGAAATTTCTTTTTAAAGCTCGGGTTAATTTTGCTTCAAATTATGCTGTCACTTTATCCAGTTCATCTAACATATTTATTGTGGTAGTCAATGAAGTCTCAGTTTTCACATCTGTAAAGGATAAATGGTGGAGCTTCTGCTTGAGATTCAGAGATGACACTGTAGGGCACAGAGGTGGTCAGTAAATAGTAACTGCTGGGTGAGAAAAGATGGGAGCTGGTTGGGTTTGAGCTGTTTCACTGTGACCAAAGCTAAACCTCCTCAAACCTGCCCCTACCCTCAAAGCCAGCAAGATCAGGAAAAGAAAGGACCCTCAAGGCATGACCTGCCTCAGCGGACTTCCATTCCCCCTACACACCTATCAGGCTTCCTCACATTCTTATTGTCCTTCTGAGGTGCCAGATTCTTCCCCACCCAAGCTGTACACCCACAAGTACTTCAGATTGAACGAATTCAAACACCTATTCAGCCTCTTATTTACTATCTTGGAAAATGGGCCCCTGTTCACTCAGTCGGCCAAGTGGAGAACTAGGGACTACTCTCTACCCTCACATCCAAAAGGTCACCAAGTCTTATCGAGTCTACCTCAGTATCTCTCACCAAGTCTTAACCGTGTCTACCTCGACGTCTCACAAGTCCATTCCTTTGCTTATTTCCATGGCTGTCTTAGTTTGCCAGGCTGCTGTAACAAAGTACCACAGACGAATTGGCTTAAACAACAGAAATTTATTATCTGGTGGGTCTGGGGGCTTGTAGTTGGAAATCAAGGTGTCAGTAGGGCCATGCTCCCTCTTGAAGGGGAGTGTCCGCTCCATGCCTCTCCATGGTTTCTCGCGGGTGGCCTCCATCCATGATGCTCCTTGGCAGTCTACCTCTGTTACATGGCCATCTCACTCTTTTTGTGCTCAGATTTCCTCCTATTATAAGGACTTCAGGTATATCGAATTAGAGCTTGGCTTAATCCAGTTTGGCCTCATCATAACTAATAACATCTTCAAATATCCTGTTTACAAATAAGCTCGCATTCACAGGACTGGGATTAGGACTTGTTGGCTTTCTTCAGATGCTTAGCAGAGAGTGGAGGGAGGTGGGTGCTCCTTCCACTTGTTGTACCCCACATGTTTCAGTGAGAGGGAAGATGGAGAGGACTTTGAGGTGATGGTGTAGATGCCCACTATTCCTCCTGGACATCTCTAGCCCCTGGAGGCGGGGGAGGGGAGACTGCCTCCCCTCATAACCCAGCTCCCACATTCACTCCCTCCCTAACCCCACCCAGATGCAGGTATCCTAGTGTGTGAGGGGAGAAGAGGGAAGGGAGAATGGTGTACAGGGTTTATCTGCTTGGCTCTTCTTACTTTGATTCTCCAAATAATGATCCTGTTGGTTATCTTCATGTCCCTTCCTGCTGTGGGCTTCCACCAGTTCTGTCCTCTGCAGCGGAAGTCTAGCATTCATAGTCAAGATTGTAGCTTCCTTCTTCAGTCTAATCCAGGGGTTCTTAACGTTTTTTGTTCCACGGACCCCTTCTCAGAATGTAACGGCAGATAGTTTTATGACAGTCAACTAGCATCAGGTCTAACAGCTACCATAATTTCGATGTATGGATGAGCGTAAGTGATTTTTCGAGATATGCGATAACTGTAATGTGATATGAAATGAATACTACTGTAATTTATTGCATACATTCATAAGTGAAGGAAATGGCAGGATTTCATTTAGAGGTTAGAGAAAATAAAAATAATAAGTTGATATTTTCAGTTCGAGCTCACAGACCCCCTGAAATCTTTCCGTGGACCCTTTGGATTAAGAACCCCTTAGATTAGATTCAAATCTGGGTTTTTTTTGTTTGTTTTTAAAAGGAATTTCTTTGTTGTCAACTTTGAGTTCTGTTTCAAGTTCAGTTATCCATTTGCTTATTTATTGTTCATGCCTTTTCTATTAGGGATTTGGTATGGGAGGGAAAGACTGTAGCATGTTATCAGTCTGATATTTTGAAACTGGAAGCCTTGGTTTCTTTTTAATTCATGTCCTGCTTTTGCTAAGATTGTTTTGTAACGACAATACTTTGAGTTGGTAAAATAATCACTGGTGAAGGAGAAAGCCAATGACCTTGTGGGGTCATTTACTTCCACATTACTGTTTATATGGTATATTATCAGCAATTTGTTGAGTTGGGAAAAGTGTGTGGGTAGGGTGGAGGTAAGGTGTTGATTATAGTGAAACTGTGTGCATATTTGCACCTGATTACTTTTTGTTTTTTTTCAGTCGTTTTATTTGAAACTTGTTTATTTACCTAAACCTATCAGAAATTGAAATATGAAATTTACAATGATATTATCAAGTATTAGCATGTGCTTTGGACAGTTGTAGAATTTTTTTAAAAAATGTGAGTTGCAATAGGGAAATAAAGGATTACTTTCTGTTCTCTGTTGGATTAATTTAGATTGGCACCAGGAACTGTGAAAAACAAAATGAGGTGTAGTTCAGAAGAAAATGAAACTAAGAAAAAAATGTATATTCCGCCTTTTTCTTTAAAAGTTAGTTTCTTTTATTGGTCTTTAAGTTTCTTAGTGTTTTTTTTTTTTTTTTTCCCCAAATTGAAACACAATTCACATACCGTAATAGCCTCCCTTTTAATGTGTATCATTGAGCGGTTTTTAGTATATTCACAAAGTTGTGCAACCATCACTATTATCCAATTACAGAACATTTTATCATCCCAAAAAGTAATCTAGCATCCATTAGCAGTCATTTCCTGTTCCCTTCTCCTCCCAACCCCTGGCAACTAATCTACTTTCTATCTCTATGGGTTTGCCTATTCTGGACATTTCATTTAAATAGAACCATACAATATGTGGCTTTTGGGGTTTGGCTTCTTTCACGTACTATAATGTTTTCAGGGTTCTTCCATGTTGTCGCTTAAATCAGTACCTCATCTCTTTTTATGGCTGAATAATTTTATACTGTTTTGTTTTTCCTGTTCTTCAGTCGATGGGCTTTTAGGTCGTTTCTACTTTTTGGCTATGCATAATGCTGCTATGAGCATTGATGATGTACTTAACTTTTGTGTAGACATATGTTTTCAATTTTCTTGGGTTTTTACCTAGGAGTGGAATTGGTAGGTTATATGGTAACTATGTTTAACATTTTGAGGAATACCAAATTGTTTTCCAAAGTTGCTATGCCATTTTATGTTCCCATCAGTAATGTATAAAGGTTCAAATTTCTCCATGTGCTTACCAACACTTGTCATTGTCCTTCTTTTTGATTATAGCTATCCTAGTGGGTGAGAAGAGGTATATCTCATTATTGTTTTTGATTTGCATTTCCCTAATGACTAATGATGTTGAGCATTTTTTCATATGCTGAGTGGCCATTTGTTTATCTCCTTTGGAGAAATGTCTAAGTCCTTTGCTTATTTTTAAATTGGGTTGTCTTTTTATTATTGATTTGTAAATATTCTTTATATATTCTGGTTTCTAGATCCTTATCAGATAAATGATTTGCAAACATTTTTTCCAATTCTGTGGGTTGTCTTTTCACCTTCATGAGGAAATCCAATTTATCTCTTTTTTCTTCAGTTGCTTGTGCATTTAATGTCATCTATAAAAAAAGATTGCCTAATCCAAGGTCATGAAGATTTATACATATATATATATTTATATATTTATATATTTATATATTTATATATTTATATTTATATTTAAAGAGTTTTATATATTCAGCTATCACTTTTAGGTCTTAGATTCATTTTAAATTTTTGTTTGTTTTTGGTATATGATGTGAAGTAGAGGTCCAATTTCATTCTTTTACATGTAGATATTATCCAGGTGTCTCAACACCATTTGCTGAATGAGCCTTATTTGGGAGGGAGGGGCATGGTAAGTACATTAAAAATTTTTATTAAAAATTTTTTTAAATATATTTTTTTATTAGAGAAGTTGTGCGCTTACAAAACAATCATGTATAATGTGCAGGATTCCCATACATCACCCCTCCTCCAGCACTTTTCATTGTTGTGGAACATTTGTTACAGATTATGAAAGAACATCATCAAAATATTACTAGTAGGGGGTCGGATGTGGCTCAACTGGTTGGGTGTCCGTCTCCCATATGGAGGGACCCGGGTTCGATCCCCGGGACCTCCCGGTAAAAAAAAAAAAAAAAAAAAAAAATATATATATATATATATATATATTACTAGTAACTGTGGTCCATAGCTTACATTTGGTATATTTTTCCATACAACCCTGTATTATTAACACCATGTGTTAGTATTGTACATTTCATGAGAGAACACTCTCATATTTGTACTGTTAACCATAATCCATCATTCACCACATGGTACACTGTGTTATACAGTTTTATGCTTGTAAAATCATCCAAAGAATACACTCAGTGACTCTCACTTTCATCACAGAATTGTGCATTCATCACCTCAGTAAATTTTCCTTAGTACAAAAGAATTAAAATCCCATACCTCCTTACTATTGACCTTTAGCATTGATAATAGTACCTTCTTTGACATCGATATAAGTATATTACAATATTGCTGTTAACTATACTCCATAAGTTACATTAATTGCATTTTTCCCATGCATCACCATATTCTTACCACTGTGTAATAGTGTCGTACATTTCTTTCTAGTTCATAAAAGAACATTCTTGTATTTGTGCTATTAACCACAATCCTCATCCACCTCTGGGTTCACTGTGTTTCAACTGACATTTGCATTCCTAGATGATCCCTTTCTGTTTGCTGAATGAGTCTTTTTTTTTTTTTTTTTTAAAGATTTATTTATTTATTCCCCCTGCCCCTCGCCCCCTGTTGTTTTGCGCTTGCTGTCTGCTCTCTGTGTGTTCTTCTGTGTCTGCTTGTCTTCTCTCTAGGCGCCACCAGGAACCGATTCCGGAACCTTCCAGAGGGGAGAGAGGCTACTCAATCTCTTGTGCCACCTCAGCTCCCTAATTTGCTGCATCTCTCATTGTCTCTCATCTGTCTCTTTTTGTTGTGTTATCTTTCTGCACCAGCTCTCCACGTGGGCCAACATTCCATGTAGGCCAGCTCTCTGCTCAGGCCAGCTCACCATGTGGGCCAGCTTGCTTTTTACCAGGAGGCCCTGGGAATTGAACCCCGGACCTCCCATATGGTAGATGGGAGCCTAATCACTTGAGCCACATCTACTTCTGAGTCTTATTTTTAATAACTATTTTAGGTACCCTCATTTAATTACAACATAATGTTTATTATCATTGCCAACTCTTATTTTATGGATTTGAAACTGAGTTTTAAAGTTTACTATCTTCTTCAAGGTCCTACAGCTTAAACCTGGGCTCTTGTTGACTTCAGAGCCCTAACACTTAATGAATAGGCTACACTGGATTTACTTCTATGTATATACTCTTAGTCAAGTAGGATGGCTGCTCAGGAATTAAGTGGTTGCCTAGGACTAAAGAATATTGTAGAACTAACACTGTTTTTTCCAAAAACAAAGAAAAGAGAGAGCCTGCTATATAGGGTTTTGAGCCTTTGCGGCAATTCCTACTTTTATCCAGTAATGCCTGATCCCTGTAGGACCCTTGGCAAATGATTTTAGGATTGAATATCTGTTACCAGGTACTAGATCAGTACTGACCTTTAGAACTGCTGTGATGATGGCATTGTTTTATGGCTGAGCTGTCAAAATTTAATAGACTTTTATGAAATTACATTTCAGTAGCTATGAATGGCTGGTGGCTTCCTTACTGGGTGACGCAGGTCTAGAGCCGGGGTGGACCTGGGAAATGTCTACCTCTCTCAAAATTTGTGTCTGCTCTCTAACACAGTCTAAGTCTGAAGTGTCTAATACATGCCCATTTTCCAGGCATTTGTGGCATGTGAGAGCACTGGTCAGGATAGGCTAACTGAGAGAAGCATAATTTAGAGAAACAAGCATATCTTCAGTGCACAGAGACTGAAGATCTAGGCAGAGATCATTGTTCTGAAATACTGAGACCTGGATTCCATCCTGCAGACAGTATGCTCCAGGAAATCTACTCTTTACACACCAGATCCCTGTTTGTGTTATGGAATCACACAGTTTTCCTGGCCCTCTGGGATGATTTGAGAGGATAGTGAAATGCCATTTTTCAGTGTTTTGCATTTACCAGAAGCTGTCCTGTCGATGAGTGGAGTGATTTAGTTAGCTTTCTGGGTATTTGGAAGAGTAGTGTTGACTGTGGATCATAAATCACATTTGAGGTGGAAGTGAAACTTCTAATTAACCGCTGTGAAAGCGTCTCACCCTCATTCTTGTTTTGTGGTTTCTCCAGTTCTGGACTTCAGCGATCCCTTCAGCACTGAGGTGAAGCCGAGAATCTTGCTCATGGGCCTGAGGAGAAGTGGCAAGTCATCTATTCAGAAAGTTGTCTTTCACAAAATGTCTCCCAACGAAACACTGTTCTTGGAGAGCACTAACAAGATATGCCGGGAAGATGTTTCCAACAGCTCCTTTGTTAATTTTCAGATTTGGGACTTCCCAGGGCAGATTGACTTTTTTGACCCTACATTTGACTATGAGATGATCTTCAGGGGAACAGGAGCACTGATATTTGTCATTGACTCCCAGGTAAAGCTCAGAGTCTCAGCCATGTGTACGGGCAGCTCTCCGTGTTAAAACAAGTTCATTTCTGATGGTTTGGGTTTGGTTTGGTTTTTAAAATCTGGAATAGGTTTTTCTGCCAAACAAGTGTTTCTCAACTGGGCCTGTCAGACTTTGTAAAGGAGAAAAAGTTTCCTCCATCCAGCCCTGACCAGCAGCTGACCATTAGGGAGCTCAGCAAATCATAGACTTAGGAAACGTCACAGTCTGAGTGGACTATCAAGGCCAAGGACAGCAAATATGTGTCATCTCCCCTCTGGTAACCTTGGCAAACATCTATAAAAGATCACAGCTTCTCTGTGACAAATATGTGCTTGTGTGTGTGTGTATTTTTTACCCTTTAAAAAGCGTTTATTATTTTCTATGAAGATAGTGCTAAGTGTGGAAGTTTCTCTTCTGAATCCAATTATTCTAATTAGTAGTATGCAATTTATTAAATATATTTATAATTAAATATATAGGGTAATTTTATAGATACTGAATATAAAAAGTAAAATTTTATTGGAAGATATATCTCTGAATAAGATGGATATTTTTCTACTTAATTCATGCATCCGAGCCCGAATAAGACTGGATTCTTTATCAAGTCTAGCTTTGGTTTTTGTTTGTATAGATGTTAAGCACTGAGAAACCTTGTTCATGTAAATAAGCAGTTGGATATGGGGTGAGCTTTGTCATATCATTCATTCAATTATGATAAACTCTTCCAAGTTATATCCCCCAAATAACCCTGTTTTCTGTCATGAAATGTTATTTTTAAGTATTTATCAACAAATATTCTGATTAGGGCCTCCTTCAGTTTTGTTGAAAGCAAAGAATTGGTAACCCTTTGACTTGTAAAGAGTGTTATTACCCAGTTGTTGGAGTGATTCACTTTATCACTAGTCACATCAGCATTCTGGATTGTCTTTTTTGTACCCGGGTATTTAATAAGCTGGGGCCACTATGGACAGGAGTTAAGATTGCACTTGGCTGAGGAGTGTGCCTTCCTCCATGAAGTATGAGCAGGGCCGATTGTGTGAAGGGAAGGTGGGAAAGGGAAAGGCAGGGCTTCAGAGGCATCTCAGGCAGATCTGTTTTAGGAAAGAGTACATGTAGCAGAATTGGGACAGTGATGCTCTTAAACCTCCCCTTGTCTACCTACTCTCCAAAAGTATCCATGATGCATGACCCCGTCTATGGCACTCGTAAGGAGTCTCTTACATCTATGGGGAGTAGAAAGCAATAGGTCTTACTGGCATGGGCCAAACCCTCTCTGAAGGTCGTGACATTCCTCTGTGACTGTGGACTTACAGTCAGACAGGTTGGCCTGCTGGCCTGCGTTGCCACGTTGCCACGGCTGGACTCACGGCCCTTCCAGGAGCACCAATGGTGTTACAGAGGAAGGATTATGAAGACTGCTGGTAATAATGGTTCTGAGCTTGTGCTTTTTGGAGATGATGCTCATGCCTGAGAGGATAACAAATGCATTCAGGGGTCTAGGTGCCTTTTTAGTATCATTAGGAAATTTCAGCTAAGCCATTCGGTTCCAAGTGGCTGCACTGCGTGTTTCATGTATAGTTGTGGGAGTTTGGCCTTACGGTTTTATGTGAGGGTGTTGGGGGAGACGTTAAATCAAATGCCTGATCTGTGAGATCTGGTGCCCTGCAGCTCCCATGGGCCCATCCATGAATGTGTGGGGTGCTTGGAGAGGGCATGCTCCCAGCCCAGGGCTGCTTTCCTGGCCCTCCCAGTTGTACTGACCTGTTTTCTGTGGTCTCGCCAGTATCCCCTGCCTCAGGCCTGACAGTACCATAAATGAGAGGAGCTCGAGGGGGGCTGCCCAGGTGTGCACTCTGCAGGGGGCACTCTGGGGGTGTTAACGCTAGTCTGTCTCTTCTAAGCTCCATTTTTCTCCATAAATACACCACCACTGTTTCTGTAGCTGGTAAACTAAGTAGCAGTAGCAGCCCTACCCATGGGTAAGAGATTCCACTCAGCTTGCTCATCATTTTAAGACAGCGGCTTAATAAGTTCTTACTTAAATATCACAGCATGCTTACATAGCAGTTTGCATTTGTGGATTTCATATTTCCAATGCAAATCTGTGTCAGGTGTGTGTAATATGGTTTATAAGGTGTAATACGTAAGCTGATAGGTATATAAGCCAATATGTACTATGGCTTATAAAATAGATGTACTTGTCTATTTTTAAAATTGCAACTGTAATTCAGTTTTAATTTTCCTTGAACATGAAAGACAGACCTTCAATTTGGGTTGGTGATTATATTTTGTTGTTTTTTGTTTTTTAGCTATAGACCAGAGAAAGTTAACTAGAAGGTATGAGAAATTCATTTTTTTATGTTACACTTTTTTTAAAAGTTAAGAAAAATATTGCTGAATTTTCGTTTACCAAAAATTAAAAATAATTAAATAAGGAGTTTTAGAGCCTAATATACTTTTGTTAAAAGCAGACTATAAAAATCATGTTTGCAGGAATCTCCATGTTCTGTGATAACAAGCACTAAAAAAACAAAAGTTGCATCTCCGCAGCACTTTAGTGGCATTTCCTTTATTTCTAAGCAATGCTTTGTTGGCCTGATATCTCATATTTTAATTTTTTGCTCGTGAATTCCTCACAATCACAGGATTGCCAGATAAATATATCACCAGGGAGAAAATGTGTCTTCACAGAATGCTGTGAAATAAAGGAGAGTAAAAGCATCAAGAGTGATTCCTTATGAGCTAAATGTGTGAGCCCTCTCCCTGCTCTTCCTTTCTCTACAATCCCACCTCCGCCTCCCACAAGAGCCCACAGAATGTGCCACTTTACTATGTACCACTGTCTCCAGGGCCACCCCCAGCCCCCTGCAGCCATTCCACACTGCCTTTGGATCCAAAAGGGAGTTTTGGCTTTGCCTGTATTGGTGATTGTGACCTGCTGATAATTCCTAGATCTAATTTTAAAGGAGAGACTAGACAATATGTTTTTCCTTTGTTTTTATTTGTCACAGAAGATAACAGATACAGACATTTAAAATGGGAAGACTCATCCACAATTCATCTACTCTAATTAACCAAGTATTTTCTTCATCTTTTAAGTGCCATTTTTTAGCCCTTGTAGCTATATACTGCTTGATCACTTAGTTGGTAATCAAACCACAGGTATGATTTTATGTACTTTGCAACGAGGTTAGAGTAGCAATTTTAAATCATTTGAGATTGTGATGTTCTCTTGCCATTGGTTTGTTTTGCTCACAGACATGTCTCCTGAACTCCCCTCTTCAGTTACAGATATAAACAATAGCAGTAGTTTGGGATTTTTTTAAGGTGTAGTTTTCACTCAGTAAAGTGCATCCATTTTAAATGTACAGTTTAATGAGTTTTGACAAATGCATTCATCACGTAATTACCCCCACAACTGATATAGACTGTTTCTACCAACCCCAAGTTCCCTTGTACCTTTTCTTAGATAGTCCCTGAACCTTTTGGCCACATCAGGCAGCCACTGTCACTGTAGATGAGTTTGCCTTTTCTAGAATTTTGTATATGTGGAACTATTCAGTAAAAGCATTAGTGTTTATTTGAGATATGTTAGGGTATTAAAAGTGCTGCAAATCATTAATCTAGTATTTTTACTTCTAAAATGCCTTACCTGTTGGCTCCAGTTTCCAATATTTGCCTTTCATTTTAAACCTCTTTCATTTAAAAACTCTGGTGTCCAATATTTGCTTTTCATTTAAACCTCAGGTTTAGAGTTAAAACAGGGGATGAAAAGTCCCTTATCTTACAAATCTCTTTCTTTTAATATTAAATTTTGAAATTTCAATCCCCCCCCTTTTTTTTGCTATAAAAACAAAACCTGTTCATACTCTTCATATTGGCAGAAATTAAGAGATTTAACACCACCAGATGTTGGTGAGGGTCTGGTGCTTCGGGCTCTCTTACTAGCTAGTCAGGTTGAAGGTACTGATACCCCTGACCCAGCAAATGCAGCCCTCACAGGGTAGGGCCTAGAACTTTTGCAAATGGACCCAAGGACATGTGCATGAAACTGTTCACATGAACATTGTCTAACATATTTAGAAAAATTCAGAATGTCCATCAACAGGCAGATAAGAGGACCATTCATTCAATGGAATATAATAGAGCAGTTAAAAGGAATTAGCACTGGAATTACATACTTCAGCATAGGTGAATCTGACATAATGTTGCTTGAAAAAGGCAAATTGTATAATACATGCAACTTGATATTTCTGTAAATTTTAAAACAATGTAAATGAATTCTCTGTTTGGCGATATAAATGTATGTAGTAAATGCATAAAGAGATAAGTGAATAAGCACTAAGCTCAGGTTGGGGGATGGCTAGAAGGTATGCTGGGAGGATGAGGAGAAACAGGGCTTTAGCGTCTAATCTTTTATTTCTTAAACTATGAGATGGATACACAGGTTGTTCTTTATGTTATTATGAAGGTGTTGGTATCATCTGGGGGAAGGACAAAAAGTAGTATTGTATAATTTGGGGTAATTACTCTAGACCAGGATCGGCAAACCTTTTCTGTAAAGGGCCAGATGGTAAATATTTTAAGCTTTGCAGACCACTCTCTCTCTGGGCTTTTCACAGAGGAAAACTACTCAGCTCTGCTGTTGTAGCACGAAAGTAGCCTTAAACAATAGGTAAATGAATGTAGCTGTGTTCCAATAAAACTTCATTTAAAAAAACAGGTAGTGGACCAGATTTGACCTGTGGGCCATGGTTTGCTGACCTCTGCCTTAGACCAGCGATCCCCCATTTTTCCTCCTGACTTGTTCCCCATCCTCCTGGTAACCTATATCGTGTTCCTATCTCTCATTGTTCATCACAGTTCACCAAGAGACTCGAAAAACTAGGAGGAATCTTATTCTGGGAAAGGTCCTAGGTGGTGGGTGATTTTCTCTTCATGAAACCCAGTAACAAGGAAACCCACATTCTTGGCAAGCTGCTTAGAGGCCTGCAACTCTGAGCTCTGTGACTGTCATCAGCCCAAATCACAACAACCTACAGCTGTATTTCTTTGCCTTTTCTTTGATAACAAAACTTAGTTTTTCGAACTTGAATTCTATGGCACCAGCTTTTATTTGGGCCTTGGCAAAATATTTTTTTGGGTTGAACCTATGTAGTTTCCAGAGATTGAGAGGGTGTATGTGGAAGTGAGCTTAGAAGGTTCCAGGCCTCTAACGGCTGAGCCTTTGTTCCTAGGACGATTACATGGAAGCCCTGGCCAGGCTCCACCTGACCGTGACCCGGGCCTACAAAGTCAACCCTGACATCAACTTTGAGGTGTTTATTCATAAAGTGGACGGCCTCTCAGATGACCACAAAATTGAAACCCAAAGAGATATCCACCAGAGGGCAAACGATGACCTTGCGGACGCTGGACTAGAAAAAATTCACCTCAGGTGAGAACAGAAACTGCTTAGGAAGCACAGTAATAGAAAAAAGCAGATTTGGGGTCCATAGTCACCACAGTTGGTTTATCATGGGTGGTAATTTACCTTGTTTACCTTGTTTTGTGTGGTAGACATTAGGGTAGCATTTAGGAGATGCAAGCTTTGCATGTACTAATTCTGGCCTGGTGAAAGCAATGTTTTGTTTGTTTGGATGTTTTATTTGTGTGTGATTTTTAAAACATGGTCAGAGCTAACATTCTCACCTGAAATAAGAAACATATCATGTGAAATTCAGTAGTGTAATCAAGAAGCTAACTGACAGAGTTTTCAGTTCTGATAAATAATGATAGTAACTAATCATAAACAAAGGGGTATTCTGCAAATAATTCAAATAGAAGTACCCACAGAGGAAAACCACTTTTCCATCATTTTTAGTTGGGTGGTACATGCATTATTTATGCTGCAAATTGGAAAATAAACTAGGTGCTTCGGTGAAAATAATATAAGTTACTAACTGGACAACCAAGAGGTGTGCGTAAAGATGATCTGGTGTGGATTCTCTCATTTTAAACTTTACAGTCCAGCCAGTGAACAGCTGGGAATTGGCATAGTTCTTGCTTGCTAAGACATGCTCCTTTTTTACTGTGGTGGTTTTGAATTCTGAAGGGGGCTAGGATGCGTGTTAGAACTGCAGCTGCAGAGGACAGGTATTATGACATAGCCTAAGCAATCTATTCTTGAGCCAGAAGGAACTGTGATGAAACATTGTTTCCTCTTTCAGCTTTTATCTGACGAGCATATATGATCATTCAATATTTGAAGCTTTTAGCAAAGTGGTTCAGAAACTGATTCCACAGCTCCCAACCCTGGAGAATTTGCTGAACATCTTTATCTCAGTAAGTAAATAATATACTTCTATTATGCATTTGCCGAATTCAAGAATAACATTGCAAGAATGAAAAAGATCTCCTTATTTCTGCTTGCTCTTACAGCATTTCAGGGTCACTTAAGTATTGCTTGTGAAGATATGCCTACATATTGTTTCAGATTCTTTAAAATTTCATTCTAAAAACAGATTCCTGTCCTTCACAGGTATAATTAGAATGTTTATTCAAATCGTAGACAATCATTCAATATTAATAGAGCCTTGTCAGAGGTAGGGAGCTTAAAACTTGGTTTTGGCAATAAAGCATATATTGTTGACTATATTTTAAAAAATAAATTTAACATTGTGAGATGAAGTGCTGAATGAATCCTGTAAACCAAAAGCTCCAGGCATACTCTGCAGAGCTGTAGTTGAAGCAGGTTTGCCTTAGGAGACTAATTAAACTCACATTTACTCCATTTCTGCATCATTTTGGTTTGCTTAGATTTTAAAAATTTGTTTTTTAGTTTATAGCCAGTAAAATTCACTTTTTGGTGTTTAATATTATTGTAGATTTTGCTGTTAAGTTACTTTTTCCTAACTACAGGTACATCTCTAAGAGTTAGAAAGCACCACCACTTTGTCTAAAGTAAATAATTTTGTAATTTCTACTTTTCGTTTCTAATGCAGTTCTATTATAAAGATTATGACAATGATGTTTCAATAGTAATGAAATGGTACATCTTAAATTTTTAATGACTTAATTTTTGCTTGTCCCTATTGTACATTGAGAATGGCATATAATTTTATATAACTAGTACAGTGGTCTGAAATCAGCTGTCACTTTAAGACAGCATCTTTTTTATTTCAGAATTCTGGAATTGAAAAGGCATTTCTCTTTGATGTTGTCAGCAAAATTTATATTGCAACTGATAGTACCCCAGTGGATATGCAAACCTATGAGCTCTGCTGTGATATGATAGATGTGGTTATTGACATCTCTTGTATTTATGGGTAAGTAAATCATTCTTAAAGGCCACAGTCAAGCCATAACTACTACTTCATAACATTCTGCATCTACTTGTTTGATTTTAATACTTTTGTTTTAAATGACTGAGATCCATAAATAACAATACCCGATCGATAGTAATAATTTATTGAGTAAATGCCCATTGTGCTAATAATTTCATTGCATGTTTTATATTGTTTAATTCTTAACTATTCCTTGAGATAGGACTTACAATCCCCATTTTACAGATGGGGAAACTAAGACTCAGTGTGGTTAAGTTTCTAACTCCTGCTTACTGCCAAAAAGGGACAAAACTAGAACTTAGGTCTACTTGGTGCTTCTGAAAAATCTGTCAACATATCATGATGTCATATACTCTTGTACTCTAAATAAATATCTTGGATTAACAACAGTTCTATTATTTTTTCTGTTGCGGGAAATAACTCCTGGGATGTTTTTAAATGTGCTTTTGATTTTCTTCTATTAGGGGAAGCAGAGACTCAAAATTAAGCAAGCAACATTACCTGTTTATTATTATTATTTATTATTATGGTCTTCTTACATTTTTTTTTTTTTTAAACAAATTGATGTACGTTTAAAATGATATAGAATAAACAAAGAGTTGGAAAATTTTTACCAGATATAGGAACAATTCTATGTAATTATAAATTTGCTGGACAGGTGCTATGCAGTGTGAATGGGTGTGAACTAGTTTTTATTTTTCTATCTTAAGATGTCAAGGTGTTGCCGTTGATATTGAACTTACATCTTCAGCAAATCATCGCTGAGGGAAAGGTTTTGTAAATATTCCCTTGAAGAGCTCATCCTGATTCTTGTTCCTTTTGTTCCTCTTCCTTTCTACTTATTGGCTGTGTCCTGCCTTACACAGCCTCACAGTCCTCCTCTTTCAGCTTCTGCTGAGAGTTTGTGTCTCCTTTTCTCTCTCCACTGTATGAAAATTCTTTGCCCACCCAGTTCAGATTCTCTAACTCTGTTGTACATACACAACGTATGTATGTGATTGTGTGTGTGTGTATTTGGACAACATACTTTTCCTTTTTTAAACCTTTGAAGTGAATATTCAATATATGTACGGTGACCTTGCAAATCCAGGGGTGTCTTTCAGGCATGTGAAGGTTACTCTCAGCTGTGAATCCCATGTGCCCGTTTCCTTTTTGTTCACTTCTTTACAATCTTCCTCCATCATTTGACCAAAAGGAAAGACCAGCAGATTTGGGTGTGACTCCCAGCTCTAACTATGGCCCTAAGCAAGCCATTCAGCCCCTCAGAGCTTCATTTCATTCTCTTCCTCTGTGAAATGGAGAAAATTGATGCATACCTCACAGGATTAGGTTCATAATGTGCCTTTATCTGGTAGACCTTGGATAAATGTAGCTGCCATTATTGTTGTCGTCATCATCATCTGGCTTTAGAAACAGGCCTTATTTCCCAAAATTACTGCCCTGAAGTAGTCTATTAATTTAAACAGTGAATGACCTTGAAATAGTAATGGAAGCTGAATGTACCCTGATTACTGTCTAGATTACTGTTGTAATCAAATAAAATGAACAACATAATCTAGCACATATTAATCATTATTGTGCATATGGTAATTAAACAGGAGTGGTAAGTTGTTCATGTAAATGATATTATTCAGAGTTACTTTTTTACCCAGCTAAAACAAACATGGGGAGGGAGGGTGTTGGGATCAGGAAGAAGCTGAGCTTTGCCATCAGATTGTTTTCCTGCAGTAGAGTGCAGTGTTCCTGAACGCCCCCCCCCCCCCGTGCCCTCCCCCACCGCCTGGTTCAGTAAGAACCAGTTTGGGTCACAGGTGAGGCGTTGGCTCTGGGGTTCCATCAGTTTGTTTGCTGGAGCAGCCCAGGTAACTTGGGGGAGCAGAGTGTGTGTGCTCGAGCTTGTGGCCCTCCCTAGGTAGCCCAGGAAGCAGGTGGCCCTGTACCAGCTGCTTAGTGGAGACCAGCAGACTCTAGAAGCAGGTGCGCGTACTCCTCAATGGAGCTGCTCAGGAATCTCAGCTGAGGTTCCACTGTGGCTGATGAGCACATACATACACACAGTATACTTTAAAATATATTCCATCTGCATATGTTTTCATTGCTTTGTACATGAAAACTTGAGTAGTAGAGCATAGCTGTTATAGTTGTAAAACTTATATTTATCTACTTGTAATTTTTTGTCTGTTTTTCTAATTTGTTTAACGTTTATTTTTTCTGATTATAAAAGTGTAGTACATGCTACATAATCTCATTACTTAGAGACAGTCACTACTCACATTTTTATATATTTTATTATGTGTAATTTATAGGATAATGAGATGATGTTGTATATTTAATTTTATATCCTGCTCTTTTATTTTAACATAATCACCTAAGAACATCCCTGAGTTTTTAGATGCTGTTAATAAACAGTGTTATTTTCTATAGACTATTGTATTTCCTTGGAAATTTTAAATACACATTTTTTCATGGGTAAAAAAATTTAAATGTTTCTGTTGCTCTCAGAGCATTACTTATAAGCAAAAGAAAGTCTAAAAAAAAGTAGTAGCTTAAAAAAGTGCTAAGGAAGTTAAGAATTCTGTTAAAGCATCTTTTACATCTGAGAGCTCACTAAAAGATTTATTTTAAAGTTTTAGTAGGTTATAGTGGGCTGAATCCTCTTTTTAAAAACTAACTTTTGCATTTTGCTTTTTAGAAGCTATCTATAAGCCAGTTTAAAATACTCTCAAAGCTAGAAACCCACATTTCCTTTCAAATACTATACAATTCAGGCTTTTCATTGAATCTGGCTTGCCACCCTGTCCTATAATGGAAGGTGACATGCACAGGATTCAGAGCATTGGCTGCATTTAGACCAGGGGTTCTTAACAAGGGGTCCATGAGCTTGAATTGAAATTCAAAAAAACATTATTGTGGGGATGTGTTGGTGTGGATATGATATATATACACAGTATAGTGTGGACTTAGTAAGGGGTCCGTGGTTTTCATATGACTGGCAAAGGGGTTCGTGGAACACAAAAGGTTAAGAACCCCTGGATTAGACCCACTTTACCCCTGTCTTCAGTTTTAACCAAGTTACCCTATTTCAGTTTTCTCAAATACCTAGCTTAGAGGATTCTTATGCTGGGCAGTGGATAATGCATGGTAAGGACTAAGAATGATGCATGCCACATAAGAAATGCTTAATAATGCTTTTATTTTGCAAAAATGGTACAGTTTAGCAGCAGCATAATTATGCTGTATTAGTAAGGTTTAGCACCAATTCCTATAGAGTCAAATTTCTGGTCAGTTATTCATAGATTGGGAAATAAAAATAAATCAAAGACTTTATACACAGTTTCAGTTCAGGGGAAAAGTTACAGGGAAGTACTTCTTTGTGAGGAAAGGATACATTACTCTGTGATTGCATCATTGTCTTCAGAGGGTCTTGTTTTGATGATTAAGGCAATAGTAATCATAGCAGGTAACGTTAATTTTGCATTTTCTATGTTCTCAGCATTATGTTCTGTGCTATATATGCATTATTTCATTTAATCCTTATTACAAAATTAATTACTGTTAATATGTGGATGAGGGAAATTGAGGATCAAAGAAGTTATGCAGCTTGTCCCAGCTCACATAGTAAGAGCTAGGATTCAAACTCAAGTCATCTGTGTCTGCAGACCACTTGTTTTCTTAAATAGGCCTGTACATTTATTTAACTTCTTACTTGAAAAAATTAAAACCTACAGAAAGAATAGTACAATGAACTCCTGTATACCCTTTGCTGGGATTCACCAATGTAATTTTTACCCATTTGCCATATTTAATAATCACATTCAAATTTAGCAAGGTTACATTACTGAATTATCTAATATATTAGTCCCTATTTGCATTTTACCAATGGTCCCAATTCCATCTTTCATAGCAGTTTTTCCCCCAATGTGGGACTTAGTCCGTCATTTGGCTGCCATGTCTCTTTAGGCGCCTTTGATTTGGAACTGTTCTTCAGCCCTTCTTTCATCTTTCATCAGACCATGCCTTTGATAGCCTGGTTATTCTATTATAAGAAAACAAGAAACCCTGTGGGCCATGGAAGGGAGAAGAGCTAACCTCCACCCCTCACCTGTGTTCCTCAGGTGCCTGGAGAGTTGCCCACCTGCCACAACAGCCACTCATGGTCCCAGTAGGAAAGGGACTGCTCATACACTGTGTACATTCTAGTGATTGTGTGTTTCTGAGATCTTTTGCTGAAAGGCACTGTAAGTGTAACCTACTTATCATTATGATTATCATTCTGTGTGTTAAAGTTGGTTTCCGTCACTGGGTTATAATTTGTAATTCTTTCTCAATAGTCAAATACATTTTGGTTTCTGTCCCCATTTAGCCTTAAAGAAGATGGAGCAGGAACCCCCTATGACAAGGAATCAACAGCGATTATAAAGCTGAATAATACAACAGTTCTTTATTTAAAAGAGGTGACAAAGTTCCTGGCTCTTGTTTGCTTTGTCAGAGAGGAAAGCTTTGAAAGAAAAGGTAATTTTTTGTTTCAGTTTAGAGTAACTCTGCCTTTATTGCTTGTGGAATGTGGATGGACAATGGCATGCCTTTTACAGCTTCCACACTTTAGTCAGGCTTCTGGGATAAGAACAGAGCCTGCCCTCTGCGCCCACTGCTGGGACCAGGTGGAAGTGGAACCAAGTGATTCTCCAGGAGCCTTTGCTTTTCTGTGAGTGAAGCTAATTGGGGCATTGTTGCCAGGCAGTAAAGTCTTTTGACAGGGAGAGGGTTCCCCAAGCCTACACTGAGTGTGGAGGCCTTCCCTCCACAATAAGGAGGTCTTCAGTGACCATGTGACCATTTGTGAAGGAGTGGACAACAGGCCTTAGACAGCATTAGAGCCAGATGGTATGGAACTTCTGTTAGCCTTCGTCACACTTAGGACCTCAAAACACATTGGCATCACAATTCCAAAAATGAATATACTCAACCTCACAGAATTTTAGGACCAAATTAGAGTTTTATTTAAAACAAAAACAATTAACCTCAAAAAGATACTCATATATCCCCACCCCCTTACTGGCTAAACTGGGAAATAGCAATATATCGACCTGGCTAGGGAATTTTGCCTAGCCATACTGGCTTTCAGCTAAGCACCTCAGGTGATTGTGCTACTAGCAGTCCTCATTAAGCTCTGAGAACACGAATTTGAGGAAGGAGAGAAAATAGATTTTACCAAGCCCCTGAAATGAGTTGATTTCTACAATCGAGTACTACGTTAGGTACCAAATTTCGTGGCTGCTAAGGCAGAAAAGGTAACATGAATTTAAATAACTTTCAGCTCATCTCTGAATACATTTTTGTGGAGCTAAATTTTTAAAAATATTTTGAACCGAGTTTGGATTTAACAGGAAAGTTGCAAAAATAGTACAGAGTTTTCATATACCCCTTACTCACCTTCTGCTACTGTTAACATCTTACATACCTGTTCAGTTATCCAAACCAGGAAATTAACACTGGTACCATATTATTAACCAAATAACAAGCCTTATTCACATTTCACCTGTTTTTTCAGAAATGCTCTTTTCCTGTTCCAAAATGATTTAGTTGTTTTTTCTCCTAGTGTTCTCCAATCTGTGTCAGTTCTTGTCTTTCCTGACTTTGACACTTTTGAAGAGTATTGATCGTTTATTTTATAGAATGGCCCTCAGTTTGGGTTTGTGTAGTGCTTTCACACAAGTGGAATGAGGTTATGCATTTTAGCAGGAATACTACACTGAAATGATGCTGTGTCCTTCTCAGTGCATCACATCAAGGAATTCATGATGTTCATCATTGTGAACCTGATCATTTAGTTAAGGTGGCATCTGTGGGTTTTTTTCTGTAGTAAAGTTCTTATCTTTCCCTTTGTAGTTAATGGATACTTTCAAACTATGCAGATTCTGTTTCTCCTCAAATTTTTGCCCACCAATTTTAGCATCCATCAGTGATGGTGGAACTAAAATTTTAGCAGGAGTTTATCATGTGCATCTTTGGTAAATTATTCTTAAACCATGTAGGTATGGTCATCTCTGAGGATAGGTAGATTTTGTAGAATTTATTAAACTATAAACCTAAGTATTAGTTTTAATTTTTTAATGTTGAACTAAGTGGACAGACTTAATGCTTAATCACATCATTTTTAACTTTTCTTACTGAGGGTGACCAGCCATCCCTGTTTTGGCTGGGACTCGGGGTTCCTGATACAGGGGACTTTCAGTGCTAAAACCAGGGATGTCCTGGGTAAGCTGGGATGAGTTGGTCACCCCAGCTATCAGTCTTTGTCTTTAAAAAGAACTTAATGCTTGTAAATGCATGGAGTAGTTTGATTGCTTTGTTGTTGCTTTAATCTCAAGTGTTGTGGAGTCCTGTTAATCCTGATAATCAGTGCTTGCTGATTAGCTTTTCCTCATGTTGACCTCGTTCAGCATTCTCATTAATGATCTCTGTGGCTGCTTTGGCAGAAAGGAGAAGATTGAAAGCAGATGCAGAATTCTCAGTCTTGGCTGCATGTTATAGTCACCTTGGGAGGGGGGAAGTTAAAAAACACGGATATCTGGGCCCTGTTCCAATCAATTAGAATAGAATTCCTAGGGGAGAGGCCTGGGCTGTAACTTTTTAAAAACTCCCTGGGTGTTTTTAATATGCAGCCAGGGTTGCACTGAGCCAGAGAAGGATGTGGGATGGTATTAACTGTGTATGGTCTTGATGATAGTGTTTATTCTGTTGTTGTTTCTGTTCTTATATTTTCAACTGCTTTTAATGAAAGGTATTTCATTAAGCATATTATGAATGCTTACTTTTTTTGGAAACCTAAGTTGTAAACTTACACTTTTTTACTTTTAAACACCAAATGTAGTGAGATTACTTTTCTGTTTTAAAATATGCAATGATGAGTAAGTTAAGAATTCTTAGTAGAATTCCTCAAGTTAGTATTTAATTGCCCCCCTTCCCATTGAGCCAGTTCCTTTACCTAAGCCACAATATCTTTTCCTTTTTAGGGCATTTATTGCACGTGGAGGCAGAGAGTTTGAGGTTGTTCTCACGTCTCATAGCCAAATTTCCACTAAATCTTTTTTTTCCCCTTGATCCTTGGTTATCCCTATTATTTTTCCCTCTATTGACTCATTAGTCTTTTCTTGAGGAAATAGTCTCCTAAATTTACTGCAAATTATGGTCCACTATTGTTCCAGTGGCAGCAGAGGCCCCTCCCCCCATAGATTTTCCTGCTCTTGGAAACTGAGCTGATATTTTCCCCCCAGTGCATTTGCAGTTGTGTGACTAGTGTGAAGAATTTCACTCCTTGGCTGAATCCCAATTCTTTCTTTGGCTGAGGCTCTGGAAGCATCACCTGACTGGATGGAAATAATTGTTGGGCTAAAGATAGTAAATAGAACCAACCACTTTATCCTGATTGGTGTAAACAATAATGTTGCTCTCACTGCTTTTTACAAATTAGTGGTAATGATGAAAATGTATTCTGTTATAATGTATTTCCTCAAGACTTTGGAATACCTTTTATTCTGTTATATTTTTGTGCTACTAAGTTATTTCTGAAAATGCAAAGAGATTCTCCTCTACTGTTTCTTCATTTAAAATTTAATAATGAAAAGCTGGGAGTGCCATTGACTTTGAAATTTCTGAGCTTGGAGTTGACAACAGGTGACTGTTATCACTCTAAAATCAGGGACTGTTTCTTAATCAACACTTAAGACAATGGCTTAAACATAATAGATATTCAGTAAATATTGATTGATTGATGGGGCTTTGAGAGCTCAGCCACACTCCAGGTCAGCATCTGCTTTCACTCAGTCAATTTAGTAACACCTCTTGAGAAAGAAAATATTAATAAATATTTCATTAGAGATATGTCTGAATTGTAAGAAATCCTTAACTCCAAAACATTAAAAAAAAAAAAGGGGGGGGGAAGTTCAGTGGTTCTTCAGATTTTTTGTATCAGAGATACCTTTGAAAATTTGATACTCTGATATATTTGATATATTCCTCAGAAAAAATGTACAGTCACAAGACTGCAGTTCCTGGCACCCAGCTGTGAGTCTCTTAGGGATCCATGTACTTGGTTAGGGCTGCTCCTCTACCACCCCCTACTGGGTAGTCCTGGCCATGGCAGATGCAAGACATTCTGTGATATTTAAGGATATTTTTGTTTTCTTTTCTAGGGCTTATTGACTATAATTTTCATTGCTTCCGGAAGGCTATCCATGAAGTATTTGAGGTGAGAATGAAAGTGGTGAAATCGCGAAAGGTTCAGAATCGGCTGCAGAAGAAAAAAGGAGCCACTCCTAATGGGACCCCTAGAGTGCTGCTGTAGGTGAGGTTTCAGGAACATCTTTTGAAATCAGACCTTTATAATGAGGCTGCTGTGCCGTGCTGCACTGAAGGAAGAGGAAGGAGGAGGTGACATAAACATGGATCTGTTTTTAAAAAATTCCTGCAACCCACTCTTTTTTAAATAAAGTAAGCACTTTGAAGCAAAAACTTGTATATTAACAATGAAATGAAATCCACTGTAATTTCATTATACAAATGTATAATGTAATTTGGTCTATAGTAGGAAAAGTCAACATATAAGAACTGCCAGGAACTGTATATATTTTGCACTTTTTCATGTTTTTTTCTCATTGAACCGAACTTTGATAAAACTACTTTTCTAAGCTTTTTTCTGTACTTGGTGTCAAGGACATGCATACTGTAGTCTGTATACATGTGGCAATCAGAAATTAATCAAAAAATGATACATTGGCAGTGACTTTTTATAAGCATGGGAATATTTGCTACCAATTATTTTAAAAAATCATTTTTCAGTGGAGCTGGAACAGCCTGGGGCAGCAAGCTCCAGTAGCAATAAGAACTGTCCTGTTTATAACGGGTGTAAGTTGGAGTTTTGGAGAAGAATATTAGCACCAACCTTACCTAAAAATTTCTATAGCTGCGGCAGTGCTTCCCTAGTCAGCAGTTTTCTTTACCTCAACACACGTCTATAGTCACTCTATACAGAGGGGTTGTTTCTTTTTGCTGTGTTACTGTTCTTTAGAACCTTTGGGACCAGATTTCTAAAATAGTGCCGACCATTGTAGAGAAATGAATGTTGCTCAAGTGCAGAGCTTCTGGAGGATTTTCTGTATCTGCCACCTGGAGCTAAAGTAACCTTAGATGCCAAAAAGTTTCCCAAATGTATGTGATTGGCAGTTGCAGACTAAAAAAATAATATACAATTCTGTATTTTTGGCCCCTGTGAAGTGGGCCTATTGTTGTGCTGTGTTTACCATGTTTATTTAGGGCCCCATTCTTACTGCTCCATGACACAGTGAATGGAGCAAGTCTTGGATGTCCACTGCAGAGCTTAATCCTGTGGGGCACATTTGTCACTTCTGAGTCTCCGTTTCATCTGCAGTTGTGTCCCTTGTGTGCTCCGCCCCTTCCCACCTTATGACTGAACTCAACTCAGCTGAACCAGTATACTCTCTAAGGCTGGAGAGCCATTCTGGGAAACCCCTAAGGGTCAGTGGGAAAAGGGATAGCCAGGGGAGGCATTACAATTAGCTGGACATTTGTTTCTATGAAATTCTTTCACTTATGTTTATTTTAGACTAACAGGAAATTAAAAGACTTCTAACCCTCACCCCAAATCATTCCAAGTAGATTATTCTTTGCTCATCTCAGAGGTCCGTGCCCTAAAGCATGTATGTGGAACATTGGAAAATAACTTTGTTTTGTTTTTGTGGAGCCTCCTAGGGACATCAAAGCTGGTCCAAGCAAAATGTATGAAGTCCCTAAAACAACTTTCCTTGAAATTCTCTCACTTCTCCTATCTGTGATTCCTTTCCATCCTCTCTTCCTTCTCCCCAACTCTCATTCCTTCAAAGCTGGTAACTGAAATTTAAGGCAGTACCTGATTGTTATTTAAGATTTGAGCCCTTCTAAGGGTCTGTGCATTTTGGAAGATTTCTAAAAATCAGTAAGTCACCCTAACTCCCTTCCTTGTGATTCCTACTAACGACCCCAGGTACGGGTAGGACCAGGGTTCCAGGGAAGTCTTCTCCCTAATTTTCAGTGCTGTATCCTGTTGGACCTTTGCCAACAAGCCTGGCACACACAGATTATTCTTATAAACCTAATTCTCTAGTATTTTTTTTATAGGATGTTTTCCTTTTGAATACTCAAATCAAAGAATCAGTTTTCTAATGTGAATTTATTCTCAAAATAGAGACACTTGCCTATCTGGCAAACCACACAGTACTTAGGTACAAATATATTACTGTAACCAGGTAGAGCTTCCATTTTTCAAGCTGGGTATGTGATGGATTTTTGTTAAAATGTGCCTTAAAAGCCTTTTACTTCAAGAGTAAATCATTCTTTGGGGGAAAGGCAAAAATAATCCTATGGCATAGGACCCAAGTTCATGGTAGTGAGTGTGCTTTTTGATTAATCCCACACTAATAAAATATATAGATTATTGCCTCAAACCTGCAAATGTGGCAATCACCTTGTAATTATAAGGAGATGTAGGAGTTAAGTCTTAAGTGTTCAGTTTTTCAGGTCTGTGTGTTGGAATTACAAAATCTCTCTCATCCTTTTGCATTTTATTTTTGTTATGGGAGTTAGCTTACTGTAATGTGTATGGTCACCTTTAGGTTTCAGATCTAATGCTGTGAATACAAAGCTCAAATACAAGACTTCATGGACTGCACTGGAATATATTTACTTGCTTTCAAAGGTTGAGAATTTGACCTGCATGTTTCTGTAGCAGGACAGTCCTTTGCCTTTGGAGTCAATTTGAACTTCTGTGTATATGTAAGAATCTGTGAATTATCATCTCTGTTTACTTTCAGTGATACAGATTAGTGTACATGACCAGGTTGGAATGTTTTTGAAGAAATAGAAATAAAAAAAACAGTTGATATTCACAGACAGTATTATTTGTAAACATAATATATTTTGGACCCTTAAATATGAAATGATTGCACTCACAGCAGTATCGTTATGTATGGGTTATAATGCTAACTCTGAAACATACTTCAGAAAGACAGCTGCACTGTGTTGATTATTAAATTATCGTTTGCATTCAACTTACATGGTCTGGATATGATTTGTAATCAAGTATACTATTACGTTTTACTTTAAGCAGTACATCATTTACAAGAATGTTAACTGCCAATTTAAAAGCATGTGCCACATGTTTGTGGTTTGGTAAGGCTCTCAAGTATATTCATAACTAAGCTATCTGGGAGCAGAATTTTTTTGTTTGTTTTTGGTGAAAAAGAAGTACGGCCTTTATTTGTAAGATAACTTATTATAGATGTATATCAGTGCTTCATTGGTAAAATTTGTTCAGATTAGCCAATTCTCATTTTATGGAAGTCAGGATAAATTGCTATGTTTAAATTCAATTTACACTTATTTTTAAACCCGCTTATCACCATATTTTTGATGGGGCATGCCTATTAGGACCATAGAAGAATTAACTGTTATTTCAGTAACCTTTAATTATTAATTCTTGCTGCTCCGGGCCTAATCCCTAGTCTTCTAGAAATTCTTTTCCTAATGTCCACCCTTTCATTCTTTACTTGGCTTAGTAAGATTCTATTCATTATATAATGACTTTATATAAATTCATATCCTCTAAGAGTTCTCAAAGAGAAATGGCATCAGATCTTATATTTAAATACAAAATCCTTTTTCTGTATGCCGATATGAAATAATTACTGCCAAGATTTTTAATGAGTAGTAATGTTTAATAGAAAGAAAATATTGTCTTTAACATAATAATAGATAATACTGATTGAATGCATATAGTATGCCAGGCACCACTCTTAAGTGCTTTTACCTAACTAATCCTCATGAATCCTAAGAGGTGGGTATTATCATTTCTATTTTACAGATGAGACCGTTGAGGCCAAAGAGATGAAATAACTTGGCAAAGATCGTGTAGCTAGTAAGAGGCAAGGCCACACGCTCTCAACCATTACCCTAAGCAGACTCTCCAAATGTCTCAAAAACTTTGCTGTCACAAATGCAAAGAGGTGAACTTGAAGTTTAGGACTTACTGCTGCATGGGTTTGTAAAGGCTTAAATGCTCGGGTATTTAAAAAGAAATACCTATTCTTGCACAAGCTCCCTTGCATGTTTGTAGAACTGTTAGGAGCAGTTTTCTAAGCATACAGAGACGTCACAAAGATTGTTTTGTTTTCTTCCTAATCCGTTAACTCTCATGCCAAGCAAATAACAGTGTTTAAATATCAGAAGAAAATTTAAATACCTTTTACAATAATTTAGTTTTCTAAGAGGTGATAGTATGCCAAGTTCTGAGGAAATCTTAGCTGTAAAATCCCCTTGAGTTTTTAATGTATAGCAATAATTTATAGAAGACAAAACACTGATGAGGATTAAGATTCAAACAGATAAATTTCCATCCTGATCCTTTCTTGGGCTTCTGACCTATATTTAAAATTGCTGCTAGCATACCTTTGCTGGAATCTTCTATAGGAAGAACCTCAAATCTACCATGTCCAAAATTGAACTTGGCTTTTTTGCTAAATCTTTTCCTTCGTCCATGATGGCGTGACTGTCTTCCCTAGTCTCCCCGCCAGAATTTGGGCCTCACTCTTGACTCTTCCCCCTTAGCTTATCTCCTACAGTCAATCGCCTGGTTATGTCACCTTAGCCTTAGGTCTATTGAATCTGTTCTCTTCTCTCCATCCCCTCTGCTGCTATCCTGTGGCACTCTACCCCATCCGTCCATCCGCTGCATTCTCCACACAAGATGGAGTGACCTTCCTAAATCACCAAAATTCTGGCCACATGTCACTCCCTTATTCTCCATTACTCTTGGATATCAGTCCAAACTCCTAAATAAAATTTAGAAGGCCCTGCTTTCCTGGTCCTTAACTACCTCTCCAGCTTTGCCTCATCCTCTCCCAACAAAGTTGGATAAGCATATCTATACAGTGTGTAGTAAATAATAAAAGCAGTTTTGATTCCTTTGTTTATCATTTTCCAAGGAAATCTTCTTTCACTCAAAAGTAGGTGCCTTTTACATACTGTGTGCTTAGTAAAATAGCTAAAAGGGAGAAACAGTAGACAGCAGGACTTTTAAAAAAATTTTTATTGTGCTAACATATAACAACAGAAAATTTCCCATTTTAACCACTTTCATGTGTACAATGCAGTAGAGACAAGAATTTTAATATCTAAAGATAATAGAAAATGAACTACTTTATTTTTAGATAGGTCCTTATAGATATCTGTTTGCAGTTGTGTAGGACTTGACCACACCTCAGCAGAGACCATGGATAGCAATAGCCAGCATCTGAAAAGTTGTGTTGTTTAACCAATGGCAGATCATGTGCTATATTTAAAATGAGTTTGCTGCAAGTCTAAGTATACTATAAGAAGGCTATGACAATAGAAATGTTTATTGAAGTAGTGCCTTTCCTTACAATTGAAGGTGAATTATGAAGTTATTAAAAGTATGAAGTTTTAAATTATTTTAAGGTTCATACTTTTCATACTTATATCTGAAGTCCATATCATTTCCAGTATTAGGGTTAATAAAAATATTTATATTACTATTTCTCTTTTTCAATCTGGGAACTCTGAGTGTTGCCTAGGGTGGATGCTTTTGTTCTCTTAATGTGTTAACCTGAGGAGCGGTAGAAAGTATGAGAAGATCTGATGTTAGAATATAGGGCTAAGGCAGTTTTTAGATCATTTAGGATTTTTAAAGTCTGAATGACATTTTTTTTTTTTTTTTTTTTTTTAAAGATTTTATTTTATTTATTCATTTATCCCCCCCTTGCTGCTTGTGCTCGCTGGGTCAGCTAACCACGCCGTGCGGGCGGGCTTGCCCTCACCAGGAGGCCCCGGGAACCGAACCAGGGGCCTCCCATATGGTAAACGGGAGCCCTACTGATTGAGCCACAGCCGCTTCCCATGAATGACATTTTAAAATGTGTCAATCTTGACCTAGCAGGTTCTTGAGATGATCTACTTATATATTCAAGTTATGTGATTTTCAGTTGTACCATCAATATCTTTGCAGTTTTTTGTAATAGTCATGGTAAAGTGAAAATAAATATAGGTTTTAATGGTTGCTGTCATGATTTTTAGCAATACTTCAAATCGTATCCTATTATGCACACAAGGAACAATTCAATTCCATAATTAAAAAAATAAAATAAAAGATCTTTAAGACTAGTCAAGTATGTAACTGTCTTTGTAGAATATTTTACTTTTGGTTTCAATAAATGATTTAGTACTTAAAGCTGAGATTGAGTCTGGCCTCAGTATTCAAACTTGAAAAAATAAACTATCTTAAAAGACAAAATGTCCATGTGGTATGCTTAAAACTGCTCTGGGACAGTACTCTGGGAGTTGAATTATGTTCCCTTTAAAGCCTATGTTGAAATCCATTTTAAACTTTTTTTGAGACAATAAGAAATACATTACTCATTGCAAATGATTAAACACTCAATACTTAGAAATATTACTGAAAAAAAAAACTCATGAAATAATATCCTTTCTACCTGAAATGTGTTCCACTATTTTCTATATAGTGTTCTTTTTCTAAAAGATCTCATCTCACAATCCACTAATGATTCACAACATGCTTTTAAAGTACTGCTAAAATGAACCCATTGGCCAGATCAGAGATACCTGAGAATTTCTCCCCAGGCTAAAATATTTTCCTTTTTTCTTTGTTAATTTTAAGGTCTTAACATAGGGGAAATTATGAGTAAACTCTGAAATTTTTCCTTCATTTGATCAGTGTTTTCTACTGTATATACTTTTCAGTGCCATCCCTTGGATATTTTGTATGCAGGATTGTATTAGGGGGGAAATTCTGAATATGATCTTGAATTTTTCTCTCATTTGATCAGAGCTTTCTACTGTGTTTAATAGGGCAGTGATACTTTTCATTGCCATCCCTTGAATATTGACCATAATTGACTTTACTTAGAGTTTAGTGACTCAGAAACTCATATCTAAGTCCCAAGAGGTCCTTTGTTAATTCAAGTGACAATGGTCTTATCCAGTATCAAGAATCCTTGAGTTTGCCCTTTTGTCCTGTTTTGACACCCTCAAAAACTTAGCTGGACCAAGCCCTTCCCCAGAGGAAAGCTGTTCAAGCAAGTACAATTAGGGGAGATCAGGGCATTAGTTTAGCTGCCTGAGCCCTTGAACACCCTGCTTCCTCAGGCTTTACTAATAAGCTCCAGGTGGAGGTGCATCTCCCTGTGCTGCAGAAACCAAGAGTCAAAAAACTAAGGCACGTCTCTTGGATGGTCAACTATAGTAGAGCTATTTAGACCTCAGCCACTGCTAACCCTCTTTACTAAAGTGGAGAATTCCTGTGAGCTGCTTGTTTGCCTGCTGCTTCCATGATTGCCTAAGTTACCCCAGGCTACTGCCAAATTCTCTCTCCATCGCTGGCCATGGGGAGAGCTAACCCATGTAAAGTGCTCACCTGTCCTCAGTCAATAACCTGGAACTAATTCCAGGTCCTTCCCAGACCTCTTCTACAGTGGCCTTAATAATTCAGGCTTTCACTTCCCCTCATTGGGAAACAGGCCAGTGAAGGGGCTGGCTGGGGAAGACCAGTCTTTTCCATCTTGGTGGAAGAGAAAGGAACTTAAGGTCTATGATGTACAAAGAGTGGTGCCCAAATCACATAACAACTGTTTCATTTAATGCTCTAGACCAGTGTTTTCCAGAATTACCTAGTTTTGAGAATCATTTAGGAAGCTTACTAAAAAATGCAGGTTTCAGGCCTTTAACCCAGTTCATCTTGAATCAGATCTCTTGGATGATCTGGGAACCTGCATTTTAAATAAGCACCCTAGGCAATTTAAGAGATGTTATTGGGCCTGTAGTTGTTAAAGGGGGTAGGAGGTGGAGGATTAGGATTGTAATCACTTGGGGGAGCTTTCTTGCACCATCCCCTCCCGCTTACATATGTTTGGCTAAAGTGTTCTTTTTTCCAACATGATTTATGTAAATTTTTAAATCTACATTATTTAACCTACAATTTAAATGTAAACTTTATGGATGTATAGTAAGTAATTAAAAAGTCTATTTAAATCACTTATTTAGATACTCATCCACACTCAATATACAAATTATACAAACTGGTATTTAGAAAAAATTGCTTTTTTCCTCCAATTTTATTCAAACTTTTCACATGCATCTTATATAGCAGAGAGTCTTAATTACCACTGGAAGAACATTTTTGAGACATCTAAAAGTTATTTCCTAGATATTTAAAGTAGAACATGATTTAAATCGAATAGGATACTGTTAATGGACATTTTATTGAGTCTCAAGAATCATTTGTTAAACAGGTTTTTTCCTCTGCATATTTACGATCTCCTCAAGGTTCTACTTCTATTTCTCTTTTTAAGTCTTTTTAAAAGACTACTAATAATGATCTCCAGTACTTATTCCTTAGGGCCATATCCTCAAGAATGAATGATAAATGTTTTCATCTTTCATCCCCCTAATTTTGTCAGGTGACCTTTATAAGATAGAAAACTGCCATTGCTTGAGGCCCTTTCAAGACATATTGCCTTCCTGAAGGGTGTTTTGTTCACAAAGGACTTTGTAAAGATAAAAATATAAAGTAACTCTTTTCTGAAGAATAATATTTTCAGGAAAAATTATACCTTTTTTTCAGGTATATATGATGTATATCTCTGTTTAGGAACTTCTGAAGCTGAACCTGGCTTCAACTCCCCAGGGAAGTCAAACTGGCCCAGCTTTTAGGAGATACTAGAAGGCAGATAGATTGTGGCATCCCTGCACCTTTTGTGTGTGTGTGTTTGTGTGTGCTAAAAGAATAAATTGTAGGAAAGTCCAGGATTGCTTTAGAAGTTGATGGCTTCGTTATCATTCAAAGTTTGCATATTATTTTATTTTATTTATTTTTTATTTTTTTAAAGATTTTATTTATTTATTCATTTATCCCCCCCTTGCTGTTTGTGCTCGCTGGTTCAGCTAACCACGCCGTGCGGGCGGGCTTGCCTTCACCAGGAGACCCCGGGAACTGAACCCGGGGCCTCCCATATGGTAAATGGGAGCCCTACTGATTGAGCCACAGCCGCTTCCCTGCATATTATTTTAAATTGGATTTTATCGGGAAGCAATATAGGGTTGTTCTAAAGATGTTATTAATATTGCCGAAATGCCCTATTGGCCTGCAGGATTATTGTAAGAAGTTCATAATTCATGTGTGCACTGAGCATTGTTTGTAGACTTAAGAATGATTCACATATCTATGAATTATTATTTTTTGAAGTTTGTGGATGCTATAGTGATGAATAAAATACATATTTGTCTAAAAGAATTACTGAATTCATAGCAATTTTTTGTCATTTTGCATTTTCCCAGTGAATAGAAACTGAAACTGCTCTCAAGGTGGGGAACAGAATTCTAAGCCATTCAGACTAGTTTGTAGATAAGCAAGTTTCATCAATCAGCAGGTGGCTAAAAGGGGCTTTGGAGAAGGACAAATTGGGGTGACAGAATATGGGGACAAAAAAGAAAAAGGCATAGGTTGGCAAAGGGACAATTAGGAGAGGACTCAGAAGGAGGGAGGAGAAGGCACGGTGTCACAGCTGTCTGCTAGCACGTGTCCATTCATCCATGAATAAGTTTTATCTTCGTTGCAGGTGTTTCCTTTAGAACTAAAATTTAGAAAATGAAATAACTCTTGTCAAACCCATCAGTTCATCAGAACTAAGAAGTAAGAATGATGAGTAGTATAACCTTGGTTACTAATTTTAAAAGTACCTTTAAATTATGAAAACAGTGATTAAGTGCAGTCCATACAAATGAAGCAAAAAAACCACAATACCAAAGGGTTCTCCCCACCCCCATCCTAAATACCAAGATAATTTTGGGGTATATGTCAGATTATTCAAAGCTATGATAGAAAAATAGGTCTCCAAGAAAAACAAAAATTAAAACTACAGTAAAAATTTCACAAGCAACTATGTAGTGTTGCAGTAGAAAACAGCTTCGTTGATTATTAATAGGAAAAGTCCTTTTAAATGAGAACTAGTGCAGTGTAAGTCATTTGGTTTAAGGAACCTGTTAACTCCACTGGGTTTCAAAAATGCTAACTTGATATCTCTCAATATTTTCTTCTGAAATACGGTAGTAGAAAAGTGATTTTTTGGATTCAGTTAGAAGGAGCAGGTAAGACAGTCATCTTGAACATATCAGCAGAAACAAGAAAATACAAAAAAGCATTTTCCCTTTTGGATCTTTTGGCTGGCTACCAAATGGTAGGCTACAACAAAGCTATTTAGACCTGCATTGCAATAAGGTGGGGCTCGCAACAAACAAAGAGCTCCTTTGCTTCTGATATTTTTGTTCAGGGAATCAAAGTTTAAATTTATGCCCATGATGATGATATAACCAGCACCTCCAATACAGTATTACTAGCTAAATCCTCTTAGAATATTATTCCCATGTTACTTATTAACTCCAATGGGAAAAAACAATAGGAAAAACATAGCAGGTAGGTTTGTTTTTCTGGGGAAACAAAACTATTATAAAATATTCAAAGTAATTAATAAAATGTTTACAATAAAGCCCATACTTGGTTTCCCAATGTGTTTTCTTTTTAAATTGTATTTAGAAAGACGATGTAAAATTAGCCAATTTATTCTCAAAGTGATAACAGCACTACTACTTGGAAAACAAGTAATCCAATTAGCTGGCAGATATTTTTAGTACAAAATGTACATATAGTGGAAATTCAACTCTGTTAAAATACCTATGCTTTATAAATAAAGGCTAAAGGTAAATACATCATGGCCATTCTGAGCAGTAGGATTATGGGAGATTTGCATTTTGTTCATATTCCACATACTGAACAATCATGTTTTGCTTTTATGATCAAGAAAAAAAAATCATTTTAGAAATGAAAATTTTTAAATGCTGAAGACTAAATATTTTAAAGTGTTTGCTCCAGGAATAGCACTGAGCTTCTGAGAAGCATATCCCTCTTTTCAAATGGTGGAAAACAGACATTGTGTGACTTAAGACAACTGGGTTCCTTTTTAGTGAAGCAGAAACAACCTAGGTTTCAGTTAGAAGAACTGGATTTCCCCTTTCTAGCTAAGTATTAGACTTGAGTAAGCATTGAAACTTAAAGAACCTCTTTGTAAAATGGGATTTCAGAGTATTCAAACCAAAGCAACTAATAATCAAAAGCTAGAAAAATTTCATCAATATGATAAAAAAATATATATGTTCAAAGCATAAGAACTTGTAGTTGAAAAAAAACTGTGAGAACTTAGGCAAATTGCTTGATTTCTCTGAGACCTTAATTGTCTTTATCTGTAAAATGGGTATGAATAATATGTGCCTCTGCCAGGGCTGTTAGGAAGAATAAGTGAATTGTTATATATCAAGTATCTAATACAGTCCATGTACACACACACACAGTACATCAAAAGCAGTACTTGCCTTGCTCCCTGATTCAAATGGTGGCAGGGGAGTGACCTGCACTCTTCAAAGGGCTTCGGGTTACTATCTAAGGAAAAGAGGTCAAAGATTGTGGTCCTAAGATGTTTTTAAAATTCTGAAACTTATTAAACTTTTATCTTTTGTAATTTTTGCTATCTCCAAATTGTTTTAAGAAAAAAAAAAAAAAATCCTTGAAAAGGCCTTTTCTTTAGGAATACAAATGTTAAAGAAAAATTATTCCAAACTTGACCTGGATAGAACGTTTTTTGCCTGAAGTAATAAGTGTTCCTGATCAAATATGAGCACTTTTTGTATAAACTTAAATATTCTGGGAAACCTACCTGTCAGCTAAGAATCTAGAGGACTTTCAATAGAATTACTCATATATATATACATATCTAATTACTCTTTTCTCTGCAAATGTCTGCAGAGAAAAATCTTTGAATTGGCTTGCTAGAGGCCTTTGCCCTTGCAACAATATTGTAATAAAACTTTGATATATGCCCATAACTAGATTGTCAGAATAGATTTTGTTTGTTTTTTAACCAAGGAAGATGAGGCTGTAGTTCCTACTGAGCCAGTCTTGGTGTGTTGGCAGTAGGGAGAAGAGCCTCAAGGAGAGACTTGGTGGTGGTGGATTGTAAAAATAAAGAAAAGCAAACATTCTGGTACCTGCTGAAGGAAGAAAAGGAGAGCCCCAGAGGACACTTGTGTTCTGGGCCTGATTGATGGACCTGAAGGCTGAATAATGGAAGGGTTCCTAATGCTTCCAGCACTTTTAGTTTCCTCAGCTGTCAGGTGCAAACCATAATACGCTTCACAGGCCTCTGTATTCTAAGGACCATTGCAAACACAGGAGAAATAAACCTGGGGCTTTAGAGTGAGTGGTCCAAGAGAGGATGTCAGATGTTAGATGACTTAAAGATTCAATAGAAAAAGTGTGAGGGAGAAAGAATGAAAATTGATCGTGAAAAGAAGAGGGGGATAAAATCAGTTTAATAAAATTGCTTAATTTTTGCACCTGTAAGGTTTTAAATGTCATTTTAATGAATGCTCCATATACAAATTATATTACTTTTCTTTAAGATTGTTTGGACTCTGCCCAGGACAAGGTCAACTACCCTGGGAAAGAGACCCACTATCTACACTCTCAGGACTAAGGAGTGACCCAGAGGAGTTGAGCCTGCAAGATGGTGTTTGATCTAGTTTGTGTACCTCAACCAAATGGATTATCAGTTTACTTTTCAGAAAACATGAAATGGTTTAAAAGATACCATCTACTTTTATGTGACCTGTCTTCCCCTTCCTTCCCCCTACTTTTACTCCCTTTCTGGTACAATTCGAATAGCAAGAACTCAACACAGTATAGATTCTTTAACAATAATAGCTCAGTGATGTTGAAAATAAATCAAAGTTTTCTATTTTTATACAATAAAATAAAGTTTGCCAACCTGATTGACAATCTCCCCACCTCCTTTCCTGGCGTGAGTTGATAAATCCAACTTTCTGAACCCACAGCCCTGTCTCTCTTTCACACTCATTTGATAATGAAGACTGAAGTGTGTCCTTTGAAGTTTAATGTTTCACATTTGTATGCTTCCTCCCAAATTCAGTGTAATTAATTCCCTTAAGTTCTCTTTTCTGACAGGTTTTAATGGGAAAAAAAAAAAAAATCTTAAAATGCCTAAGAGAATGTGACCTAATCACATTCTCTGTGGGAAAAAAAAAGATTTATAAGATGCTACTCAATTTCCTTTTGGCTGGTTTCCCCCTTCCCCACCTAACTACACAAGAAACAGCCTTGGACACTAAAAACAAAGCACTTTACAGACACCGCGGTCCAGGGCGCGGGCAGCTGGGCTGCAGGGCAGCTTTGTCGATGGAACCCGGCGCTTCCTCCGAGCCCTGCAGCGGGTAAGGCCGGGGCCGCCTCCGGCCGCGCCATTCCTGGATAAAACTCGCGGGCGCCTGGGGACCCTGGATGGAACCGGGGGAAGGTCGGCCTCCGGGGCTCCGGGGCTGGAGGACAACGAGGGCTCTGCCCGCTCGTTCAGATCCACGAGCGGGCTTGGCGGGGCGGGCGGCGGCTGCGGAGTGACAGGGACCGCTATCCACGCTGCCCGACCGCCACGAAGTGACTGCCACGTCAGGGCAACTTCACAAAACCCGAGCGAGGGCGGGTGACGCAGCCGGACGGCCCGGGTGGGGTTGGGCCCGCGACCAGGCCAGGACGCTGACCTCCAGCTCCGGCGCCCAGTTCAGCAACGCCCCGGCCGGCGCCGGCGCCTGCCCGGCCCTCTGGAGGCGGGGGAACAGTGGAGGAGGCGGTGCCATCGCAAAGCCCGCGCCTCGTCCGCAGCCTCATCGCCCCGCCCGCCTGCAGTCCCGGCCGCGGCTGGGCGGCGCCTGCGGAACACTCCTCAGCAGGCCCAGTTGGCCCGAGCCGCGCTGAGACGGCGAGGGCTTCGGCGCGGAGGGGAGGCGGCGGCGGGCCGGGAGACCAGAGCCGGTCCATTGACCCGCCATGGAGACCCGCTACAACCTGAAGAGTCCGGGTGAGCAGGACGGGAGGCGGCTGCCGACACGGACAGAGAGGGTCGGGGAGGGGGCCTGGAGCCACGGTCTCCCGCGTCCGTCGCCGCTCGTGGCTCTGCTCCCGGCTTCGCGATCTACGCGAGGCCGCCGCCTGCCGGGGAGATGCAGGCCGCAGCTCAGGGCGACCGGGTGGGCACCTGCTGCCGACCCCGGGGCCTGCCCAGAACTCCGCAGCACCGGAACTATTTACTTCCTCATCTTAGTCTGATGAGCTTGGTCATTAACGCATCCCTAAGAACAGGTGTAAAGGTGACGTCCGTGGGTAATAGACCCGTCCCCTCCCAGCAGCCTGAACACTGTCATTATCCTTTCTCCGACGCTGCCTCTAGGCGTTTGCTAACTGCTTGACTCACATATGAGAATTTGATTGTTTACCCTATTTGCAGTATTTGGGGCGAATAGAATTATAGATATAAAGGAAATGTTATGTACCAAACCAGTTAACCAAAAACTAAACTAAACAAAAAAAACTAGTTGAACCGTGTACTTTAGAGCTAGTCATGATTTTGACAAACTAATATGATAAAGATCTGTAGTTAGTCATAGAGCTTTCTCTTTCCATATTTAATGCTTCATTCACAGAAGGAGCCTAAACAACTATCCTCAAATTCTTTTCTGGTACTTTAATAAGATACAATGAATCACTGGGTTTTTAAAATGATATTTATTCTATCTTGATAAATTTGTCAGGAGGGAGAAACTCTGCAGTTCAGCTCTGAATGATAAATCCTAGAATATTAGTGGTGGTTTGACCAACTCTTGCTGCTTCTCATTTTTTTTCTTTCCAAAAAAAAAAAAACCCCCAAAATGAAAACCTGCTTCCCAGCAGCATCCTTATGGAAAAAGTTAATGTTGTGATTGATTTTTTTTTTTTATCCTTCTGAATATGTAAAGTCTCCAGAAAAACCTGAAGAGATTGATTGGACAGAGCTTTGTTAGCTTGAATGATGTCAGGCTAAGAAATATCCTTAGGTGACCAAGTCTGTAGAACTGGTCTTAACCTTTCAGGAGTTATTGACTCTTAAAAATCTGGTGACTGCTCTAAGCTTTCTAAGAGTCCCTGTAGGTTCATAAACACTCCATCCAGTCCATCTCTTAAGAACCCCAGAATAAAAAGAGGGAGAGCAAAGAGGAAGAGGGAAAGAAAAGCTTAATTTTTAAGGTTAGATGGTAGAATGATTGAATTATTTAGATTTGGTAGATTTAAATAAAACTATTTGGGTAAAAAATGTATAGTAACCCTTTGTCACATGGTATCCTAGGGTCCTTAGGAGGACTGAAGTATATAGTGGAATGTTCAGAGAGAATTGAAAAACTTGAGGAGTAGTGCAGTTTGGAATGAAGAACTCCTGGGTTCTGAAGAGATTGTTGTCAGACAACTTTGTTCAGTTTTGGTAGGTTATCATACCTGAAATTATGATTTTTAAAAAATTATGCAGAATTTTATACATCTCCCAAGTATATGACCTGTTTTCAGCTGGCTGAGCTTTGGTTGAAATGCCTCTAGAGCTGTATAATAAATCACTTCCTGTTTTTCGTTTCATTTCCTCAGTAGTGGTTTTGCCTTTCTAAAAAAAGAATACTTTTTTAAAAACTTAATTTTGTTATTGTGTGGATCATTTGGAGTTCATGAAGAAGGTGAATTAGACTTATTGAAAATGCTGGGAGGCATAGTGAAAATACTTCCTTTCTTTGTTTTATTTACAGTCCTGTGATATTTTTAGAGTAATGCTACATGAAAGGAAATGGTTAAAAACTGCACAGTTCTGGGAAACGGATGTGGCTCAAGAGGTTCGGCGTCCGTCTACCATATGGAGAGACCGGGGTTTGATCCCCGGTACCTCCCGGTAAAAAAAAAAAAAAAAAAAAACTGCACAGTTTAAGAGATACAACCTTTTTCCTCTCTGTCTGATGTGTTAGTGTCTTAGAGGTGTGGGTGGAAAAATTAAGGCAGTTTAGGTAACTGGTTAAAGGCCAGTGAATTTGTTCATATCATGGGTGGGAAAACTTTTTTTTTATTTTTTATTTTTTATTTTTTATTCTTCTATAATGGACTTGGGGTTGTGGGCAGAGGCAATAGCTGCCTCTGGATCAAGCTCCCTGATTCATTTTTTTTTTAAAGATTTTATTTATTTATTCATTTATCCCCCCCTTGCTGCTTGTGCTCGCTGGGTCAGCTAACCACGCCGTGTGGGCGGGCCCGCCTTCACCAGGAGGCCCCGGGAACCGAACCCGGGGCCTCCCATATGGTAAACGGGAGCCCCACCGATTGAGCCACAGCCGCTTCCCGTCCCTGATTCATTTTTTGATCTGCCCTGGCCAAGGTAGTAAGGTCTCATAGTACAAAGTAGGGAGACCTAGGCAGCTTTTCTCAGAAAGTGGCTTAAGGGTATGTGCAGCAGATGATAGAAGTATCAGAGATTGTTACAAAGATACCCACCACCTCTACCAAAAACCTAGGAGTTATCTCATCATGCCCTTGGTGTCAACCCCACTTTCATGCTCAAGCTTTAATGTCCAACTCAGACCCTTCTCCAAAGCTATAGATATATGAAGCTTACTAGTGACTCAACGTCTTCATTCAGATTTCCTATAAGTTGAAAGACTTTCTGTAAGGTGTAAAACCAAAAACAGTTTTCTTTCCACCCTCAAGTTTGCACCTCACCCTAACATTGACACACCCAGGCACCCATGGGAGTCATCATTGACTTCTTGGTTTACTCCTTTGCTCCATCCCCACCCACATACACACATACGTATACATATATATCTAATCAGGCACTGTTGTCACTAGATCAATTAAAACCAAACTAAATTAAAACTAATTTGATACTCCTCAAATTGAAATTTTCCTGTAGTTTCTGATAGCTGTGTATAAAGTTCAAACTAAACTACTTAGTTTGGCCTATAGGGCTGCTCATCATTAAATCCTTTGCCTTCCTCTCTGCCTTCCTTCCCTACTGTTCTTACCCTCCTTTGCATTTTTGCTGTCTATCCATTTTTCCTGAACAATTCCTCTGGTGGAGCAGCATTTCTCTCCCTAGTCTGTTGGAACCTCTGCTGGAAATACCTTCCTTTTAATCCTGCTGAAATTCCTATTAATTCTTCAAGCCTTTTCTAAGTTTCAGCCTCGTCCATCTCACAAACACAGACTACGGTACTTCCTTTATTTACTTACTCACTGATAGCTTATTGAGGGCAGAAAGTAGGTCTTGATCATTCTTCTATCTCCATCTCTCAGGCATTCTTTAAATATTTGTTGAATGGGTCTTTGCAGGGTCTTTCTGGGAAGAAACATCAGTCCTTAAATATTTGAGTGCCTTCATTAGGAAGAGGCAGTTGGGGACCATTGGCATTGAGTTCATGACCTCCATATACATACCTCCTGTATTTCACCCATGCTTTCCAAGAGACATATATGCAGGGAAAACAGTGGCCTGCAAAAGATCCCTTTATCATTAGATGGGGCTTTGGCTCCAAACCCTAGTGTAAATTCCAGTGAGCTAGCCTGGGCATGTAAAGAATGGTAATGCCTAGGCCTGAGGAGCCTAACACCTTGGAGCCAGAATAACCATATGGTCTCCATAAAAAGGAAGAACAAGAGCCAGGCAGGCAAGTGCTCTGGCCCTCCTGCCTTCCCTGGCACATTTTATCTCACCACAGAGAGTTCCATTGAATAACCTTGTATAAAGATGAGAGGAACTAGAGAGAAAAGGATTCCTCTCCAGCTGTGTAGAAGCAAGAGATGGAATATCAGGAGGGGCAGACCATGCTGTAGCCCCAGTTCCTTGATGTTCCATAGCAATGATATTTTTCCTCAGGAGCCAGAGGAGCCATGCCATGAGGGCAACTACATATGCTCAAAGCCTGATTGTGAACCAGAGAGATAATTGAGAAGGCCTTATTACTACAGTCCATTTCTGATCTGAGTAACTTGTGACCTGGGGAAGGGAGAGGGGTGAAGAGGAAAGGAGAATTACGTGAAGAAATTATTGACTCTTATTTGTCAGATGTAAACATTGAGGCATGATAAGATTAAGTGACTTGTTCAAGGACTTAGAGCTACAAAATGTCAGAGCCAGAATTTTAATATAGTTCTAAGTCCAAGAGTCCATGTTCTTTTCCACTAAAGCATTTATAATATATGTTATTTCAGCAAAAATAGAATATGCAACCACTAGACTAATCTGGCCTTCCCTTTGACCAATGGCTTTAGCTTTCACGTGGTATGTGCCCATTGAGCCAATGATTGTTCCCTTACAGGGTTGGTACAGATACTACTTGTTACAATTCTTACCCTTTTATACATCTCTTTAAATCTCCAGGTCCAACTATTGGGTGTTTATTTTCTTTTCTCCAATTGAACTGAGCTGGGCGGGGATGAAGCAGAGAAAATGTAATAAGGGTATGGAATGACATAAAATCTAACCCTCTTAGCTTAATCATTATTATATTCAGACAGGTACAAGGAATGAAGGCAAACAATTTCCTTGTCATCCTTGATTGCTGACAGCAGCCAAACTAACTTTATAACATCTTCTATGACTTTATTTTTATCTAATAATATTAATACAAAATAATAATGTTTATATGTAATGTTAAACCAGGGGTTTTCAATCCATGTTCCATGGGCCCTTTCAGGAGTAAAATAGATGGAAGGGGAGAAAATAGCCTATAGGCCCTTCCATGCTGGCCTCTTCACCCAAAACAACTAAATTAATCTGTTTTACATATCAGGGTTCTCCTTGAACTTTTCTTTGGACAAAGGATTTTGTCTTATTGTCAAATAAGTTTGAAAATCATTGTCTTGAATCAGATCCTTGGAAAGATATTTGTTGGGGGAAGATAGTAAAATTCAATTCAACAAATATTTGAGTGCTTACTATGTGTTGAGCCCTGGGGAAACTCCACTGATGTAGATACACATTGCCCTTACTTTTGTTCAGTAGGAAAGACAAGTGTTAAACAAATGAGATGATTTTTTTCTTTGAGAGGCCAAAGTTTGGGTTTTATTTATATGACAGGAAGGAGAAGCCTAGAGCCTTTAAGGTCACAAAAAGAGTAGTGGCAGAACTTAGAATAAAGCCCAGTTGTCTGTTGGTTGGAGGCCTACTGCTCAAAAATGATGCTAAGGCCATAAATTAAACTTTCCGTGTAGACCAGTGTTTGTCCACCAGGGACAATTTTACCCTCCACCCCCAACCAGGAGGATATTAGTCCATGTCTAGAGACATTTTTGGTTGTCACAACTCGTTGGGGGTTTGGGGGCTACTACTGGATAGAGGCCAGAGATGCTAGTAAACATCCTACAGTGCATTGTATAGGACAGCCCCACACAACAAAGGATTATCTAGCCCAAAACGATAATGCCAAGATTGAGAAATCCTGATGCAGGCCAATTAATTTCAGTTTTCTTTCTTTTTCATATCCAGAGAATGATCTCCTAGCCCTAGTCCCTGGGCAACTATTTTGCCATTGTAGGTTTCTTTGATTACACAGAAATCTAGCAAGGGGGGGGGGGTGGTCTGTGAGACCCATCATTGCTACTAGAAAAACCCAAGGTCTTTTCACTTTCAATATATGAAGACCCAAATTATATTATTGGATAAGTATTATTTTATAGAACCAAAGAGAATATAAGCTCTCTGTGTTGCAGATATAGTTGTGTGATAGTCAAGTAATGTCTTCTCTTTCTTATTCTCTGAATAGCATTGCTTTTTCTACTCGAGTGGGAAGGTTGATCAGTGCTAAGACACACAAGCTAGATAGCTCTTATTATTCCCAACTTATAGATGATGAAATTGAGGCTCAGAGGTGAGTAAAATAAAGCACACCTCCTTCCACCTGGTTTCTTATATTCCAACATTCTCAAACACCTGGCCAGGGCTGCTGCATGGGTTGTGCACTGCACAATTGTACCACTTCTGAGGAGTACCATTCATATTCTAGACATTGTAGATTTATTACGACAATTTTCCCAGCAGATGGCACTAAAGTGGCTTCTTCTAACAAAGTCAGGAATATAAAGACTATTTTCCAACAGAAGGAAGTAAAGTTTCTTGAGGAAGAGTGCCTTTTTCTAATGCTCATAAAGGCAGTGTACGGACCAGCAGAAGGAATGGAGTTATTGATGACTCTTTGCCTATATATGTTAACAGTTCAACGTGGAGGCTTTTTGTTGGAACAGGGGTTATCCTCCCTTGCTAACCACTTATATGATTGTGAGTCAGTATGCAGGTTTCCCAAGAAGACTCATGTATAAAAATCAGTGCTTTGAGTCATGGAATAAAATGGCCTTGGTATCTGATTTGGATTGTTCACACTTCGTTTAGGCTTAAGTCATCCTCAGCTTGGCTTAGACAAAGAGACATTGACATATATATCAGTTTCTTAGATTTGGCAGCCGTGAGGTGCAAAGGGTGCCATTTCCATTATAGATTGTCTAACCATGATTGATTTAGAAACATGTGTTGCCTTGGTTGTGATCGATGTCTAGTAATAGCACATGCTGCACTCTTAGGAGGCTGAGGGCAGATGTTGGAGAATTTATCAACCAATGAGCTCCACGTTGGCCCTTGTGAATCCTCAGGGGTCAGAAGGGATGCTTCCAGCTGAAGGGTATTTGCCCACATGTGCATTCTGTCTTTTTGAGATAGCTATATTCTTTCTTCCTATTACTGCAGTTCTTTAATTGTTTTCTGGAGCTTTGAGAAAGATGTTTCTGCCAGTTCTTGCTGGTTATTCAGTTCTTCTGTGGGGGACGGAGTCCTAAGGTATCACACTCTGCCATCTTGAATTGAGAATGACGTTTATAAAAGATGAAGTACAGAGTGTTTTGAGAGCATATAGAAAGGGGACTTAACCTCGTCCCTAGAGCTGTGGTTTCCAAACCTGACTAACCATTAGAATAGCTTGCAGAGCATTTAGAGATCAAATTCCTTCTCTGCATCCCTTTCCTAGGACTCCTTAGGGAATTTTACTACCTGTCCAGGTGAGAATCTGTAGTCATTTCTCCAAGTGTTGGAGGTGTCAGGGAGACATTCCTGAGGAAGTTACTAAAAGGGCTAATAGGAGCCAGTCTGGATGATAAGGTGGGGAATGGGGCAGGAGCAGCACTGCAAGCTTAGGAAAAATGTAGAAAAAGAAGTAGAGAGATGGTGGAATATGTCCAAAGAATTGAATGAAGCCTAGTGTCTAGAACTCGGGGTGGGGGTTATACCTGCTTGTACATGTTTCTAATGTAGCAGTTATGCTGTTGTGTGTTGACCACCCCAGCACCCCCCAGACTGTAACCTTCATGATGACTGAAACTGCATTTTGTTTATGGTTGTAGCTGCAGCATCTAGTACATAATAGAAGCACAGTAAATGTTTAATGGTCTAGTGAACAAAGTCTCTGCCTACAGGGGCATACTGTAGTTCAGAGTAATAGATGGAAAAGAATATTAATAATTATGAAATAGGATAGTGGCTTAAGGACCTTTTTTTTTTTTTAAGCCTAATGACCCTTAAGTAAAATGAAATTTTATACAAAATTCCAGTAAATACCGAATTGTTTTGCATGTATATGTGTGTTTGTGTGTGGGGGGAGTACTTTTCATAACATTCCAACCAGTACCTCCATACATTCTATTTTATTGTTCTCTCTGCCTATTCACATACCTACCTGGGTAATTCCTATTGTCTTTCAAATGTCAGTACCTGACCCCTTTCCTTTTCTGTCTGGTTTCAGCTTAGGTGCCCCTCTAGTATTCCCAACATCCTATACATTATTCTCTTATAGAACTTATTGACCTATATCAGTAGTTCAGTAGTTTTCAAGCAGAGCTTCAGGGAGCCTTGGATTACCTGTTTTTTTCCTGGATTTGCTATCCCACTGCATTATCCTGACATTGTTCTACCTGGTCTCCTAAAGCTTGAGATGAGAGGGGCTGGGATCTAGAACACATGTCAAAGGATTGGCCTTTGAGAGACAATAGAGAAGAGAAGAGAGTGCAGATAGGCTTGTAGATTTTAATAGGCAGGTGATTGTACTCCAGCTATTAATCTTTTATCATGGAAATAAAACCATTAACTTAATGATGGAAAAGAGAAGAGAGTTGAGAAGTGAGTAAATAGATTTGGAATAATCTTGCAGTGGTGGGTGAAGAGTGGGCTAAGTGGGCCAGTGGGCATACTAGAGAAATGTAGGAACCTTGGGTAGCAATGTTTGCCCAGTGGAGGTTGTTGATGACTTTATAATGGCATCAGTATGCCAGCTTCTGTGATATATTTTTTTCCCCATCTCTAATGCTAAGCTGCTTAGGTGTAGGCACCATGTAAGATGCTGGGAAATGAATAGAAAATGTGAAAGCCCAACATGTTTGTAAACTAGCAGTACCATTATGTGGGTATGAAAATGGTTTAAAGGAAAGTCTAAGGTCATGTATATTACTAAAAGGAAAGCTAAAAAAATGTAACATGGAACTATATGGCAATAGTAAAACAGCATGTGAAATATGAATATGGGTGAAATTGCATTTATAAGACTGTTTTTCTTTGAAGCTGAACAAATATATGTTAATACTACAAAATGTTAATTCAGACAAAAAAAAATCATGCTGAAAGAAACCAGACACAAAGTGCTACATATTGTATAATTCCATTTATATAAAATGTAAATATAAATCAATTTATAAAGATGAAATTAGATTAGTGGTTATGTAGGGCTGGGGAAGGAATGCTAAGAGTTGTGGAGTTTTTCTTTTTGGAGTAATGAAATTGTTCTAAATTTTTTTGTGGTGATGAATGGACAACATTGTGATTATACTAAAAGCCATTGATTGTACACATTGGATAGATCGTATGGTGTGTGAATGTGTCTCAGTGAAACTGCTTAATAAGTAAATAAATGGTTGTGCAGGAGTAGCCAGAAATAGCAGCTATGTACAGCAGGGGAGACATAGGGAGATTGAGAGGTGAAGAATTTTCTTGTTTGTTTGTTTGTCTATTTTTTATTATTATTATTGAAATAATGAAAATGCTCTGATAATGATTGAAGTTATGAATGCACAACTATGTGATTGTACCACTTTGTTTGTACACTTTGGATGAATTGTATGCTTTATTAATATGTATAAATAAAATTGATTTGTTTTAAGGAAAAAAGTTAAAAGAAAAAAAAAATATGTTGGGGTTGGGTCAGCCAGAGTTGAATTTTATCAGGGGAGTATGAAAAAGGGACTCCTCAGAACCAAAGATATGGATAAGGGGGGAAGTGAATATAGATACATGTGGGGAAAAGAAAGTTGTGGAGTCAGTGAATTGAAGCTTTTAATTAAGCTGAAGAAGGAGTTTTGGGATATGGAGATTCATCAACCTCAGGGTACAGTTCCATTCAGTTACTGCAAGATCTAGTGAGTGGAAAGTCCTAAGAGGGCAAAGATATAGGGGGATGTGGGTTTGCCATTCATCAACCCAGAGGCCGTGTTTTAATATAGATATTTTAGCAAGGTAGAGTCAGACTGCTTGTGTGGGAATATTAGCTCTTTGGCCTTGGACAAGTTATATAACCTCCACATGTCTGATTTCTCATCTAGAATATGGGGGAAAAATAGTACCTTATAGAGTTGTTCTGAGGATTAAATGAGTTAATATTTGAAAAGTGCTTAAATAATTGCTACCACATAGGAAGTTTATATAAGTGCTTGTTAAATACAAATAGTGTCCTTGAGACTTCCCTATATATTTAATTTAATACATCTCTTCAAAATATGCCATTCTTCTTATGCCTAGCTGTTTCCTTCCCTTTCCCCATCCATTTATTTTTATCCCATAATTAAACTTTTACCATATGCTCAGTTGAATTAATCCTCTACACATTTTTCGTTAAAGTAAGAACTTTTTCTTTAGGCTTGTAAATCTGTGCTTATTACTTGAAAAGATATGTTTTAAATGCCTTTATCTTATGAATTTTATTTCAGCTGTCAAACGTTTAATGAAAGAAGCAGCAGAATTGAAAGATCCAACAGATCATTACCATGCACAGCCTTTAGAGGTTAGTTTCTATCTTCATATTCTTCAGATGGTTTCTAATGCTTTAATATTTAAAACAAAATCTTTAAAATTGCCTCTTCATTGCTTTGAGTCATTACTGATGTATTTGCTATAGTTTATTGATATATTTTATTCCCTATATTTCCTGAGTATTTCATTAGCCATTCAGAATCATTTTAGAAGAAGCAGATTTCTGGTTTCTGTAAAATGTCTATCAGATGCTAAATTGACTTTGGGTCTTGAATATGAGGGAGAGAATGTGGAAAGAGACCCAGACTCTTTAGTTTGGAAGCTCCAGCTCCTAGAGGGGTCTCTGTAGCCAGCCTGTGCTTTTTTCACCACATCTCCACCTCTTTCTTCAGTTTTCTGGTTTTCGTGGTAATAATTACAATACGATATAATAATTTTTCAAGTATTTTGCAAACTGTAAAGTACTTAACTGTAAGATGATATCAATAATATGTATTAATATTACCATTTATAAATAAGCTCTTGGGCTTATTTATAAGGGATAATTTTTAAAGGTTAAAGTAATTAAAATTTATAGTAGTAGTTTGATTATATGATAATTGTCACTGTGATTGGTATTCTTTCAAGAATTAATCCTCAATTTAATTAAATCCATAATCTTATGAGTATATAACAGCACCCTGAAATTTTTAAAGTATTTGTTTAAAAAAGATTTGAACTCTTATGGTACATTAAAGCTAGGTTAGTTAGCAAACCAGTTTCTATTCTTGAGACAGATTTTTCATATTAGAAACTGTTCTAACAATACTATAAAACATTTATTTTTTCTGGTCCAGTAATATTTCTAATATTCATATTGATTAAAATGACCAATCCTTTTAATATTAATAATTCCTTATTGGTTATTGTTTCTGTTCAGGATAACCTTTTTGAATGGCACTTCACAGTTAGAGGGCCCCCAGATTCTGATTTTGATGGAGGAGTTTACCATGGACGAATAGTACTGCCCCCAGAGTATCCCATGAAACCACCAAGCATTATTCTCCTAACGGTAAGAATTCTTGGCTTTTTAGAATGCTTGTGGTTTAACTCTAACTGGTGGCTGCAAAGTATAATCATCATGCTCACTTTCATTAAGAAATAAAGTGAACATTATTATAATTTTGTCTTTAGAGTCCAGGCCCTGGGATTATTATTTTTTTCCCCCAAGTAATTCCTAGGAAGCTGATACATCTAAGAAATACCAGTGATACTAATGGATGCATCAATGTGATAATGTGGTCATTAGGATTCAATGGATTAATATATGCAAGTACTGGGCACAATGTCTGGCATAGGGTAAATAATAAATAAATAAGGTAGCTATTAATGAGTAAATATATAAGGTAGCTAATGTTATTGCACCTTGTATTCACATAATCGCCCTCAGCTTCTTACTTTTCTTACCCTCTTCTGTTTCACAGTTTCCTCATCTTTAAAATGAGGATAATAGCAATGCCTGCCCTATTGAAGTGAGGTGGAATTAAATAACTCTGTATCCTAAATACAGCTCTTAAAACAGGGCCTGACACAGAGTCCTCAATAAATGTTAGCTATTATTATTATTTATATCTCAGGATCTCTCTCCATCTTTACATATTTTATCATCTGTGTGAAGGAAAACTATTGAGCCAGTATCTTTCCAGGGACCTTTCTCCATCAGTAGTTTCTCTGTTAATTGTTAAGCTTTTCCTCCCTCATTTCCATTAGTTGTTAAGTGTGTTTAATTCTCCTTTAACCTTAAAAAAAGGAAAAACAAAACGCAAAAATCTTTCTGTATCTCTGCTACCACCTCAAGCTGTTGTCCTCCTTTTCTCCTTCTTAACCTCTAAGGCATCCTTACTCTAGTTAAGCCTATTGCAGCCTGACTTCTGCACACAGCCGTCTGTTGAAATATCCACACTACATCAATCTCAGAGACCAGTTTGAGAAGTTCCATTGCTTCTTCTTGGTCTTCAACCTGTTCAATCTAAGTTAAGCATTTGACACACATGGGGCAGCAAATAGTGAAACAAAAGTGCTCATTAGTAAATAGCAAATTAATTCTGCTTTAACTTATATTTGGTATAGTGGAAAGAGCATTGACATTAGAGTCAATAGACCTGATTCTGCTCTTTCCACTACACCATGGCAGGTTATATAATTTCTGTGAATTTTTTCATCTGTCCAAAGGGATATTGTGTATAATAAATACAATCACACTATAAAGTTCCTGGCATAGCAAAACTGCTTAACAAAAATAAGGTGATATTGAGAATTGTTAATGCTGGCAGTAGGGCTGGAGCAGGGTTCTGGTGGCACCCTGCTGCCTCAGAAGTTATTCCTTTTACTTGCTAGGTCACAGGGAAAACCAAGTGATCTGGGGAGAGGAAATGGAGCATTGGGGAAGTAGGAAGAGGGGATGGGGATGGCAGCTGTTTACCAACAAGTTAAGAAATATTTCAATATTTGACCAATAATATGGGTGAAAAGCAGCCCTGCCCTCCTCATTTTCAATATGGTGCTCTTTCTAATTATCTACCTCTCTTTTGAAAAGTATTCTCCAACCCTCATTCAACAAATATTTATTAAACATGTCGTGTCCCCTGTGTTTAATACCATGTGCCCTGTTGGTATGGCAAAGAATAAGTAAAAGTCTCTGCCTTTGTGGAGTTTATATTCTAACTTTATGCCTCTTCTTCCTCATCCTTCCCCTAAGAATGGATATTCTACAAGTTCAGAATTCAGCTCTTTTCTCTTATTTCTATGAAATGTTTTCATTGATTGTCTCAGTGAAGAGATCTATAAGTCTTTGTATATCTTCTTCGAACATTAGCATACCTACATTTTACCTGCCTCCTGGTAGATCTATCAAGACATCAGATCCATGTCCAAAACTAAAATTATTATCTCCGACCTTCCTCTTCTGGGTATAGAAATTTTATTAAATAGCATCATCCTTCTTAAAAACAGTCATTTCAAAACTCAGAACCTTTTTCTCCATGCCCTTTCTTACCAACATCTAATTAGATGGTATTAAGTCTTTAGAATTTATCCTAGCACTATCTCTTGCATATATTTTCTCTTTTAGATCCTTCGCAGAGCCTAGCATCGTCCTAGACAGAGTAGGGCATCAGTAAATCCTTCTAAGTTAATTATTTAGATTCAGTTGTGCAACTCAGTTTCAGAAAGGAACTATAGTTTTCTAAAAAAATAGCTTTTATTATTCATTCAGCATCCAACAAGTATTTGTGAAGATGTATAAGAGGACAAAAATCTGTGCACATTAAGAGGTTACATTCTTTTAATAATATTATAGAAAATATAAAATATTAAAAACACAAAAATATAATTTTTAAAATGCATTATTTTTTTCCCTAAGGCTAATGGAAGATTTGAAGTAGGCAAGAAAATCTGTTTGAGCATCTCAGGACATCATCCTGAAACTTGGCAGCCTTCATGGAGTAGTGAGTATTAATTTATAGTGAAGATAAATTAATAATTTTGAAGTATGATATCTTCTTGAGATTGAAGCTGGCTTGGATAAATCATTAGGTATTATTGAATAGATAATTAAAATGCTTCTCCCTGTCTAGATTCTTGCCATGAGTTTTTTTTTTTTTTTAATTTAAACTAGAAAACATTTTACTAGTAGTTGACTGGTAGTAGTCAACTTTGGCCTTTGGCTTTTGTATATATGTTTTTTATAAATTTTTAAAAGATACTTAGATTACATAAATGTTACACAAAAAATATAGGGATTCCCATACACCCCACCTCCCACACCTCCCACAACCTCCCACATAAACATCCTTCATTAGTGTGGCACATTAATTGCAATTGATAAACACATCCTGGGGCTTTGCCATTAAGCATGGACCATAGTTCACATTGTAGACTACACGTTCTCCCACACAGTTCTGCATGTTATGTGATGATATAAAATAGCCTATATCTGTTGTTGCAATGTCACTCAGGGCAATTCCCAAGTCCCGAAAAAGCCCCCGTATTACAACTGCTTTTCCTTCTCCCTGCCCCCAGAGCCTCCAGTGGCCACTAGCTCCACATCAATATTGTGATTTCTTCCATTGCTTGAATCACAATATGTCTATAGTAGAATTCCATAAGTCTACTCTAGTCCATAGTTCTTCCCCCAATCCTGAGGAGTCTGGGATGGTAATGTCCACTCCACCTCCAATTGAGACGGTCTTGCCATGATTTTAATACAGCTTCCTTACTTGTCTGTGAAAGCCTGAAAGTCTTTTTTTTCCTTTTTCCAGAGTAAACCAAGTTCCTTTTAGAAAGCAGCTTAGACTGATGTTTACTTTTTATTTCAGTAAGAACAGCATTATTAGCCATCATTGGGTTTATGCCAACAAAAGGAGAAGGAGCCATAGGGTCTCTAGATTATACGCCTGAGGAAAGAAGAGCACTTGCCAAAAAGTAAGTTTTGGTTTTTGTTCTTGGATAAGGTCCAAATACTTTTCTAGATGATGGCTATTAGGAAATAGGTTCTGTCTGTGACTTTGTGAGTTATGTTGGCTATGGGAGCTGGTCTTAACTTGGGTATTTTAGAAATTCAGCTTAATCAATTAGACCAGAGTCTAAAGAATTGATTTCATGTTATCGAGTTTTAGAAAGTAGTTGGTTATATTAACCTAGAGTGGGAGATATATTCTCCATGAAAAAAGTACTGGTCATTTTCCTCTACTTGAGCAGTATTACAGATGGAAAAAAAATCAGAAAAGTATATGTTACTTTCCACAAGATTAGGAATTCCTTGAAAGCAGGGAGGAAATCTGCTTTATCCATCTTTGTATCTACATTTTTGAGCTCATAACAGGCACTGAACAAATGATTTGAAATAAAGTAAAGGAGTTAGATTTTCTTTATCAAGTTGTGGTTGCCCACTGGTATTGCCTTCTCTATTTTTTTCCAGGAGCATATTCATCTATATAATCCAGATTCATCATTAGATTCAGAGTAACCCTTCTGTTGAGTAGTGCTGAGAAATAATTCTTGATTTTGATAATTTTCCTGTTCTGGACTCTCTGCTGCCTACTATCCATCCAACATTTTGCATTATTGAAATTATAGCATATTTTACTAGCTCAGAGTAGGCCATCCACAGATGTTTGTTAAATCAGCTAGATTTTAGTGTCTGGAAGATTTGATAGGCACCCTGTTCTCTTCCACAACTTTCCTTTTTAAACTTTGATCCCAAATTCTGTGGATGTATCTTATTTGCAGCTACTGTACACAGAATATAATAAGTACTTTTAATATATAGTATTTGTTTTTCTTTGATTTCCAATGTTGGCTTTCTGTCTTAAGACTTTTATCCATTAATTTCATGTATGAGTAAAAACATGAACTTGGCTTCTCATTAGCCTTCTGTGATATATTGTATTGTGTGCCCCAGTTTGGACATGTTCTTGGTCTGCATTCTGGGTGTGGACCCATTGTAAATAAGATCTCTTCAAGACTTTACTTCAGTTAAAGTGTGGCTCAACTGAATCAGGTTGGGCTTTAATCCAGATTATTGGAGTCCTTTCTAAGATGAATGAAAGTCAGTCAGAGACAGAGAGAGAGAATGCCACAGGGAGTAGTCAGAAGCTGGAAGTCAACAGAACCCAGAAGAGAAAGGAGAAGACACTACCATGCTCATTGCCATGTGACAAAAAAGCCAAGGACTAAGGATCGCCAGCAGCCAGCCCCAGAATGCCACAGTCAGGGGGAAAACTTTGCCTTGCTTATGCTTCAATTTTGGACTTAAGCCTCAAAACTGAAAGCTAGTAAATTCCCATTATTTAAGCCAACCCATTGTATAGTATTTGTTTTAGGAGGTAGGACACTAAAACAACTTCTAATATTCTAAGTTCTTGGCTTATGATAGAAGCTTTAAAAATATATTTTAATTCATTCATGGTGGCATAGTGGCATACTATCCTTGTAGATAAACCAATATATTAAAAATAAACACTATCCTTTAAGTTTCATCTGACTTCTCAGTTAAAAGCATCTACAGGTGCTAAAGTGCAAATGGACAAAAAGTAATGGTAAATCTGTGGTTTTGGACATACAGTGTACAAAGAGATAATTTGTAGCAAGTACCAGAAAAGGTGGAAGTGGGACATAGGGGTATAGGGAACAGTGTATGCTATTGAAGTCAAGTTGTTATCAAATAAAATATGATTGTTATATATTTAGGATGTTAAATTTTAACCCCATGATAACTACAAGGGAAGTAGCTGAAAAATATATCCAGAGAGAAATGAAAAGGGACTCAATGTGGTGCAATCCAAAAAAATCAAATGAATATAAAAGTAGGCATTAGCGGATGAATTGAGGGAAAAAAATGTACAAGTCTTAAAAACAGTGAATAATAAAATGGCAGAAGAAAGTCTTGCATTGTTAGTAGTGACTCTAAATGTAAATGGACTAAACTATCCAGTCCAAAGTCAGAGATTAACAGAATGGATAAAAAAGGAATTATATGCTGTCTATAGGATGTAAGTAGGTTGAAAGTGAAAGGATGGAAAAATATCTATAATGCAAAAGTAACCAAAAGAGAGCTGTGGTAACTAATATAGGTGAAATGATTTTAAGTCAAAAACTGTTACAAGGGACAAAGGCGACCATTATATATTGAAAAAGGGGTCAATACAACAAGAAGATGTAACAATTATAAATATATATGTACCTAATAGCAGAGCCCTAAAAATATGAAGCAAGTACTGATTTGAAGGGAGAAATAGACAGTTCTACATATATAGTAGGAGATTTTAATCCACCACATTAAATAATAGATAGACTATCTAGATGGAAGATCAATAGGGAACTACAAGAAATTGCCTGATACTCTAAACCAACTAGACCTAACAGACATACATAGAACACTTCACCCAACAACAACAGAATACACATTCTTCTCAAATGCTCATAGTTTGTTTTCCAGGATAGACCATAGTTTAGGTCACAAAATGAATCTCAATAAATTTAAAAATATTGAAATCATGCAATGCATTTTCTCTGACTAAAATGGAATGAAGCTAGAAACCAATTACAGAGGGAGCACTGGAAAATTCACAAATATGTGGAAATTAAACAACGTATTCTTAAACAACCAGAGGGTTGAAGAGGAAATCACAAAGGAAATGAAGAAATATCTTGAGGTAATGAAAATGAAAATACAATATACCAATACTTATGGGATGCAGCAAAGGCAGTGCTAAGAGGAAATTTATAGCTCTCAGTGCTTATATAAAAAAAGAAGAAAGATTTCAAACTAGAGACCTAAGCTTAAAACTGGAAGACCTAGAAAAATAAGAACAAACAATACTCAGAGTGAGCAGAGGGAAGGAAATAACAAAGATGAAAGCAGAGATAAATGAAATAGAGAATAAAAAGTCAACAAAACCAAAAGTTGGTTCTTTGAAAAGATCCATAAAATTAATACACTTTTAGCTAGACTGACAGAGAAAAAAAGATAAAGGACACAAATGACTAAAATCAGAAATGAAAAGGGGGACATTTCATTGACTCCACTGAAATAAAAGGACTATTAAGAGGATTCTAAGAACTGTATACCAACAAATTAGGTAACCTAGATGAAAAGGACAAAGTCCTAGTAACATGCAAACTACCTATACTGACTCAAGAATACAAGATCTCAACAAACCAACAACTAGTAAATAAGTTGAATCCACTATTAAAAAAAAAAACAAAAACAAAAAAAACCAAACTACTAACAAGGACCAGATGTCTTCACAGGGGAATTTTACGAAACATTCCAGTAAGAATGGACTCCAGTCCTGCTCAAACTATTCCAATAAATTGAAGAGGCAGTAACCCTCTCTAATTTATTCTATGAGGCAGGTCACCCTCATGCCAAAGCCAGATAAAGATTCCACAGGAAAAGAAGACTACACACCAATACCTCTTATGAATATAGATGTAAAAATTCTCAACAAAATACTAGCAAATCAGATCCAACAGCATATTAAAAGAATTACGCACGATAATCAAGTGGGATTTATCTCTGGTATGCATACTTAGTTCAACAAAAGAGAATCATGTAATACCCCACGTTAACAAAATGAAAGAAAAACCCACACGATCATCTCAATTGGTACAGAAAATGCATTTGACAAAATCTAGCACCCCATCTTGATAAAAACACTTAGAAAACTATGGATAGAAGGAAACTTCCTCAACATGATAAAGGCCAAATATGAAAAAAAAAAAACCAAGCTAACATCCTACTTAATGGTGAGAAATGGAAAGCTATCCCTCTAAGACCTGGAACAGGATGAGGATGCCCACTTTCACCACTGTTATTCAACATTGTATTGCAAAGTCTAGCCAGAGCAGTTAGGCAAGAAAAAGAAATAAAAGGCATCCAAATTGGAAAGGAAGAAGAAAAACTTTCTCTTATTTGCAATGACATGGTCCTATATACAGAAAATCCTGGAAAATCCATAGAAAAACCCATAGAGCTCATAAATGAATTCAGCAATATGGTGGTATACAAGATCAACACCCTAAAAATCAGTGTTTCTATTCACTAATAATGAACAATCTGAGGAAGAAATCAAGAAAAAAAAATACAATTTACAATAGCAATTAAAAGAATCAAATATCTAGGAGTAAATCTAACCAAGAATGTAAAGGAATTATGTGCAGAAAACTACAAAAACATTGCTAAGAGAAATCAAAGAAGACCTAAATAAATGGAAAGACATTCTATATTCATGGCTTGGAAGACTAAATATCGTTAAGATATCAATCCTACCCAAAGCAATTTTTAGATTCAACACAATCATCAAATTTATATGGAAGGGTAAGTGGCCCTGTAATAGCAAAAGCCATCTTGAAAAAGAAGAACAAAGTTGAAGGACTCACGCTCTCCTATTTTAAAACTTATTTCAAATCCACAGTAATCAACACAGCATGGCACTGACACAAGGACAGACAGATAGACCAATGAAAGAGAATTGAGAGTTCAGAAATAAATCCTCACATTTTTGGCGAATCGATTTTTGACAGAGGGGCAAAGCCCACTAAATTGGGAAAGAATAGTCTCTTCAACCAATGGTGCTGGGAAAATTGGATCTCTTTGCAAAAGAAGGAAGATGGACCCCTAACTCACACCATATACAAAAGTCTGCTCAAAATGGATCAAAGAACTAAATAGAAAAGCCAGAACTATCAAATTCCTAGAAGAAAACATGGGGAAGCAACTTCAGGACCTTGTGTTAAATAACGGTTTCTTAGACAAGAGCACAAACCACAGAAGAAAAAATAGATATATGGGATCTCATCAAAATTCAAAACTTGTGCTTCAAAGGACTTTATCATGAAAGTAAAATGACAGCTTACACGAGAAAATATTTGGAAACCACATATCCGATAAGGTTTTACTATCCACAATATGTAAAGAAATCCTTCAACTCATCAACAAAAAGATAAAATCTCAATTAAAAAATGGACAAAAGATTTGAATAGCCATTTCTCAAAGAAGATATGACAAAATGGCCAAAAAGCACATGAAAAGATGCTCAACATCATTAGCCATTAGGGAAATGCAAACCAAAACCCACAATGAGATACAATTTCACACTTACTAGAATGGCTAATATTAAAAACAAAAGCAATTACAAGTGTTGGAGAGGGTGTGGGAAAGTAGGAACACTCTTTCATTGCTTGTAGGAATGTAAAATGGTGCAGCCATTGTGGAAAATAGATTGGCAGTTCCTCAGAAAGTTAAGTATAAAATTACCATATGACTCTGCAATCCCACTTATAGATATATACCCAAAAGAATTGAAAGCAGGGATTTGAACAGATATTTGCACACCGATGTTCATAGTGGCATTATTCACAATTGCCAAAAGATGTAAGGAACCCAAGTGTCCATCAACTGATTAAGAGATAAACAAAATGTGGTATATACACACAATGGAATATTATTTAGCCCTGAAAAGGAATGACGTTCTGATCCATGTGAAAACTTGGATATATCTTGAAAACATCAGGTCGAGTGAAATAAGCCAGACACAAAAGGAGAAATGTTGTATGATCTCACCCATATGAAATAATTAGAATAAGCAAACTCATAGAGTCAGAATCTAGTATACAGATTACTAGTGGATGGGGTAGGGATAGGGAATAGGGTATAAAGCTTAAAGCATACAGAGTTTCTATTTGGGACAATGGAAAAAGTTTGGTAGTGGATGGTGGTGATGGTAGCACAACATTGTGAACATAATTAACATCACTAAATTATATTTTTGAATGTGGTTAAAAGGGGAAATTTTAGGCTGTATACATATTACTGGAATAAAAAAAAAAAAAATCCATGCAACTGTATAACACAATAAACCCTAAATTAAACCATGGATTATAATAATAGTACAATTATAAAAATGTGCTATTTTTCATCAGATGTAGCAAATGTCCCACACCAATGCAAGGTGTTAATAATAGGGTTGTATATGGACCCTGTATGATTTTTCTATAAACCCACAACTTCTCTTTTTAAAAAAGGTACATGGAATTTAAAAAATCAATTGGCCATAGATAGGAGCATCTATTTCTGAACTCTGAATTTGATTCCATTGGTCCCTATATCTGTCCTGTGCCAGTACCGTGCTGTCTTGACACTTCAGCTTTGTAATAAGTTTTAAAATTGGGAAGTGTGACTCCTCCAACTTCATTTTTCTTTTTAACGATGGTCCTATTTCAGGACTCTTCCCCTTCCAAATAAATTTGATGATTGGCTTTTTTTGTCTTCAAAGTAGGCTGTGGGAGTTTTGATTGGGATTGTATTGAATTTGTAAGTCCTTTTGGGTAGAATTGACATCTTGGCACTATTTAGTCTTTCTTACATGAGCATGGAATGTCTTTTCATTTATTTAGGTCTTCTTTGATTTCTTTTAGCAATGTTTTATGGTTTTCTGTTTATAACTCCTTTTTATCCCTGGTTAAATTTGATTCCTAGATATTTGATTTTTTAGTTGCTATTGTAAATTTTTTTTTTTCTTAATTTTCTCTCAGATTGTTTATTACTGGTATATAAAAAGATAGTTTAAGTTTTTTATTGGACTTTTTACACAGGCTTCAAATAGGCTCTTGAGAACAGTGTAATAGACATTTTACATATTTTGTCATTGTGTGGGTCTAAAGATTGTAACTTATTTTCTGTAGATAGTATATTGAAAAAAAACTGGAATATAAGTCCTAGATTTTTTCTAACACCAACATAATCTACATTCTTGTCTCAGAACTATAATAATTGTCTTCATTTTTCTTATCTTAGATTATGTGGATATATGTGATACGGAATTTGTCCAATGTTCTTTTCTTTTGAATTCGGTTATTCAGTATTTGAGTAACTCAATAAAAGGGAGTTAACATTCATCTATTTGTTTTATGTTCTTTAAAAAAAACATTCTCTACCAGATCACAAGAGTTCTGTTGTGAGGGATGTGGCTCCACCATGAAGGATGTCCTGTTACCTCTAAAATCTGGAAGTGATTCAAGCCAGGCTGACCAAGAAGCGAAGGAACTGGCTAGACAAATTAGTTTTAAGGTACTGTAAATTCATAAATAAATTCAAATTATGTAGTTCTTTTGTCTATTACTGAATTCTGGATAGAAAGGAAAGCCATATAGTTCTATTGCAATAGGGTTTTGAAAAAAAAATTTATATACATCCACAAAGGCATTATAGCATAATGAGTAGTTAAAATCTTGGATTCTAGAATACAATGCCTGCAGGGTTCAAATCCATCTTTGCTACTTATGGGTATGACATCAGATGTCCTAATCGCTTATTGCCTTTCCCCCATCTGTAAATAACAATAGTACCTATCTTTCAGGATTTTTTTTTCTAACCTTTTATTGTTCTGCTTTCACAATGCTCTCTGCAGTGTATGGTAAACTGTTCCATTTCAGCTGAAGACAGCAAACTCAGTAGTTTCAATTTAAATTTTTTTTTGTTTTTCTTTCTTTCCCTATTCCCAACGAGTCTTTCCTTTATCAACATTTGGATTTTCACCCTAACTGGGCATGTGGGGCTCAGAAATTGCCCAAAGACTGTAATGTTTAGAATTTCAGGATTTTTTTGAGGATTAAATGAGTTACTACAGGAATTGCATTTAGAACTGTCTTGGTGTTTAATAAATCTAGCTGCTATTATAGAAAATATAGATAAGTCATAAAAAGAAAATGACCACCATTCATAATCCCATCCCCAAGAAATAACTACTGTTAATATTTTGACTTATTTCCCTTATATATTTTTCTTTGCATATTTTTAAATCCAAACATAGGAGATATAGTATTTTAATACTTTGACTGACTGCAGTCATAATTCTGGATTTTAATTAGCTCCATAAAAAATGCCAGCCTGTATTAAGCATCTTGCTACCTCCTCCGGGAGCTCTTCTCCATCTCTGCATTCTCTCTGTGCTTTCAGTGTCCAATTCTTGGAAGAAATTTTCTCTTCTCTTTATTGTGCTTAGAGGAGGAGGTGCTCAATAATAGTTGGGTACTTTTTCCCTTCTACGCATTTTTATTACACTTAAATCACTTATCTGAAAATCTTGGGCTGATGTATTTTGTACATTGGAATTTTAAGATTTTAGGAAATATGGTACATATAGCATATATTAACGCTCCCAATGGGATCTAGGATCTCATTATCAAACACATTAATATTTCCTCAGCACACCTGGGAATATTTACAGTAAAGTGGGATAAAGACTATTAATAGCCTCATATCAATTCATGTCAGGCTTTGCCTGAAAATTACACACAAAAAAAATGATTTTGGAATTGTGAATTGTGAACCATTGTGTTGGTTTTTCCCTCCTCAAGTAATTGCTCCTTGAGAACAAGGAATGTCTGTTTCTCTTCCTATAATATGCAGCACAATATTGTACAGAGTATTCAATGGTTAACTGATTGATAATAGATATTAAACTAGCAATTAAAATTTATACAAGGAAACTTAGTAGGTTGTGGGTTATTCTGTACGTTTCCTCTTGTAATATTGCTCTTGGATGTACCTTTTTTATAGGCAGAAGTTAATTCGCCTGGAAAGACTATCGCTGAGTCAGACTTAAACCACTCTTTTTCACTAAATGATTTACAAGATGATATACCAACAACATTCCAGGGTGCTACGGCCAGTACATCGGTATGGCTTTTGTGTGTGTGTGTGTGTGTGTGTATCTGCATCATTATCAGTACTTCTCATAGGAAGAGATCTTGTACAGCAAATATCTGAAAATTTTGGTTCTCCTAACAGTTGGATTCTAGCCTAACTGTCCCTCTAATGAATTAAATTATCATGAACAAGTTATTCATTACTTTCTGGGCCTTAGTTTTCTTTTCTCTTAAATGGGGATGGCCTGAATAATTTTTAAGTCCCATCATCTCTCCAGAATTCTGTGATTTCTCTGAAAAGTTAGTTTCAGTATAATCTGAATTAAAAAGTGTACATAAGTTAGCTTCCAAATAGACATATTTACTATATTTGGTTGGTTTATTAAGCTGCATTTAAGGCATTGAGTTAGAACCAAAGATTTGCTTTAGACTCTTTGCCACTAGCCACTTGTGCCTATCTAAATTTAAATTTAATCACTTCCTCAGTCTCACCAGCCACACTTTTCAAGTGCTCCATAGCCACATGTGGCTAGTGGCTACCATACTAGAGAGCACAAATGTACAGTATTATCATGTTTGTAGAAAGTTCTATTAAAAGCACTGCCTTATATGTGGTAAGTGTCCAATAAATGCTTTCTGAATGAAAGAATACATGAATACTCAGGATGTTGTTAGTTTTCTTAACCTGTTCATTAAAAAAATTGATGGTCAGAGAGACTGGTTAAGAAAATGTACCTGGATCAGTGCTAAATAATTAGGATTATGGGAAAAGCATGACTGTCCTTTCAACATATAAAAGGCAAACTGTTTTGAAGTATTTTTTGTGACAGGTTGTTTGGCTTAGTAACCACATCTCCTCCCTCCCCTTCCCCACCAGTATATAGAGGACTAAAGGGTCAGCAAAATTAAAACAGAAGTGTGCAAACACAGATTAGCCCTTTTTACCCAGTAATAACTTCCTATAAAGTGGGACCTGAATAGAGCCTTGAATTCCTCTCTCCCACTCAAGAGTGTAAGCTGGGAAAAGAAAAGTTGGTTAGTGAGGGGCAAGGAAGGGAATGCTCTGAAGAAAGTACTAGGAGAACTATGGAGATGGAGGTACAAGTGGGGAGCAAGTTGCTACATGGTGGGTTGTGGGAACACAGGTTCAAGTACAGCAGAGATTCTCAGCAAATGACCACTTTATTACTTACATGGCATAAGGGGTCCAAACAGACAGGGCAAGAGATCCCATCATGGCTGTTCCCCTGGGGAGGCCGACTGTCCAGGTCAGGATCTGTGTATGATGGCTCAGCAGGCTCCACTTCACCTATGCCACTGAGTGTAGGGTATTTATACAATCCCAAGGGGAAGGGGCCTACCACTGAGCAAAAAAGCATATATCAAGCAACCATTTTGCAGAGTTCCCACCCTGGAAAGCCACTGGAACTGCTTATTCCTGGTTTTGAGTTCAAGGTATGGTCAGGCTGTTCCATTAGACTTAACATGTGCCCCGTCCCCCATGGAAATCTATTGAAATACCTGTACACAATAGAAAAGGAGGGCGAGTGTAGGTGAGGGCTAGGAGATGGCCACTAGTTCATGACTTCCCCAGCAACAAGAAAAAAGTGTATGCTGAGTTTAAATCATTTTTACGTAGTCCAAATTTAATTTCATGAATTAGGAATATAATGAATTAAGTTCAAAGTCGATATATGTTTTAGTTTGAAATTTAAAAAATCATCCAGATTACTTTTCACCTTTAGTATTCTAATTGTTTTTTATTTCATAAATAGTTTTTTTGTTTTGTTTTGTTTTGTTTTGTTTTTAAAGAACCATTCTGTTAGAAAGAGGAGGGTGGTAATCTTTTTCACCGATTAGCACAGTCTCCATATTTGTGATGTATATAAAGCTGTCTTGGCAAATTTACTATGTCAAATCTGCCCCTATTAAGTATTCCAATTACACTTGTTCCAATTGTAATTTATTTTCTATTGTAGTGTTTATTGACTCTCTAGTTTTCCAGAAAGTAAGTTCCTTGAGTGTCAGGGTTCTCTATCTATAGCTCCACTCTATCCCCAGTTCCTGGCATAGTGCCTTATATACACTAAGTGGTCAGTACCTTTTTCTTGATTCAATGAATGAATCTTAGAATTGGCACTTAAAAAAAAAATAGGAATACAAGTAAAGAAATCAAGAAGTTTAAATTAAAAGAGTACAAACAATAGTGTCATTGTTACAGTAGAATTTTCCATTTTGATTTTAAAGTACATAAAACTTAGAATTATTTTTCATAGAATATAGGTCATTAATTGACACCAGTTTTGGCTAAAACACTGGCAGGCAAGAAATTGTCTACAATTGCAGGTTAAACTTTTAGTTACATTCACATATCAGTTATCTCCAAGAGTGATTATGTAATTCGACCACTATGGAAATTACAAACCTGGTTTTGGCTATGGGTGGCAGCTTTACATGCAAGTGTAATATAAATTCACTGAAACATTGTATATCAAATTCTAGATAAGCTATGTTTTTGTTTTTTTATAGCTTCATAGGGGCAAGAGATCGCCAAAAGTCTAAATACAGCAGATTATATCAGGCCATCTGTTAACTTGTTGACACAGATCTTCTAGCTATGTACAATTGTGAAAATACTGATGTTAATTTTTGTGTTCTTCCAGTCTTATCAGATTTTTTTCCTTTTCCCAGGGATTGAGGCTCTGAGTAAGCCATTCCATTTTGTATTTTAAAAAAGCAAAACCAAAAAATATAAGAAAAAAACCAAACTGCCTCACAGATGCTGGTTATTTTAGGTTACTATAGAAAATTGATATGTATTACTCAGGACTTGGTGACTGTGATTGTTGTAAATAGAAAAAATTTGAAATTTATAGTATGTTTAAATATAAAAGCATAGATCTTAAAAGCTATATCATCCTTTCAAAAGTCACCAGAAACACAGGAACCTAATTATAACATAACTATATAAATATTTCCATTAAGTACATGTATGGAAATATTTGAAGTCTATGTTTTAAGGGATTGTTTTTCTAAATATGTTAAACATACTAATAAAGGTCCAAATAACTGTCCTTCTGAAGAAAGTCATGACTGACATTTTTAAACTTAAATCTAGGTGCCACAAAAGGGTTACATTAATTGTTTAAGAACACTAATAATAACTAACATTTAGAAAACAATTATGTATCCTAAGCATTTTATATCATTATCCCACTCAATCCTCACAACTGAATCCTTGTGTTACAGATGAGGAGAGCTGAGTCTTAGAAAGGTTAAATAACTTGCTTAGTTATTTAACACACATCTACCAAGTGGCAAAGCCAGGCTGGTAATGATGAGGCTATGTATTTTGGTCAGGTTATGGACAGGATAATGTTCTCCCCTCAAACTAATAGAAAAAATAACATGTATGAAATAAAAGCTTTTGGTTGTGTCATTCTCTGATGCTGGTTTCTGGATGGTTGGCACCATCATGTTTTTTATTTTCCTTAAGAACTCATTTCCTTTTAAGCCTCTAGTACTTTTGCTTTATCAAACATGTTTATCTTCTTGACTACGCAATCAGAAGAATGGGAAATTTCAAATGGAATGTTGCTATATTGACCACCATAACTCAGTTCAGTTTAATAAGTCTTTCACTATGTGATGCCTATGAGGGTTTATGACCTCATAAAGTGCTGCAGCTATATATATATCTGCTCTCTTCAGTGAACAGATTGCTCCTGGGAGTCCTGGAGTAGGGAATCCAAGTTCGTGCAACTCTAATTCATATCAATACTAAACTTTTATTTTTAACTCAAAGTCAGTAGTTCCTTTCTACCTCTGTATTGTAGATCAGTACATTTCATTGCTGTCAAAGGAATAGTTTTAAGAAATTCAGATTATGCAAGCCTTTTAATATTGAGATGAATGTCAGACCTAAAATGGAATTTATTCTGCAGGTAACTTAGATCAGCATCTCCCCACCTCCACAAAGCCCATTCTCATTTTTTTTTTTTTTTTTAAGTGTTTGAGTTCCACTATTCAATCTTTTTGCTTCTAAATAATGAAATTTCTCTTAATGGAAAGTATTTTAAATGTTTTATACTTAATTTTTAAACACTATTCTGAATAAACATGCATTCTCATTTTTTATTTGAAAGAATGTGTACTGACAGTATTATATAATCAGTATAAGAGTTGCTTTCAATAGAAAAATTTAAAGGCCATTGGGTTACTAGAGGCAGAGGTTTGTGTAAATATAGTGTAATTCATATTTTTTAGAGCTTCCATGAATAGGCCATCACTATTTTTCTTGTCTATAAACCATATTTAAGACCTTGAATCATTTGGTATTAATTCATGGTCATGCTTTGGCTGATCAGACATTGACCATCGATAGGAAGCATCTGTCATCCAGTGCTTTGTGGAGAACATGGGGAACAACCAGTGCCTAATAAGAGGATACTTTGAGTCACCCACACCTACCTCTGAAGTCTTGTCAGCACATAAACAGGGAGCTCATAAAGTATCCAACAACACAGTAAAGGATACTTCTGGACTTGTGTTCATACAGTTGATATTCATTATGGGAATTTGAAAACTGCACCCAATTTCTACAAAAATATTGCTGTGAAGAATGTATTGTTTTAAATTATTACCTATGCTCTATGATTGTTCATGGAAGCATGTTGATGTAGTAAGATAATAGAAGAAACCTGATTCATGAAGGCACACTGTTGAGAGTTGCCTTTCTGGCCATTTTGAATGGCACATTTTCAAGCAGAAATGAAAATTAAATTGCCTCCCTCTTTGGATCTCTTGAAAGAAGGGAGATGCCCAGATGCATAGCAGATACTGCTGGAGGAGTAGACAAGGAGAGAGTAGAAAACCATCTATGGAGAATATGGGCAAGCCCTGCCCTTATCTTATTTGTTACTGGTAAATTCCTTCACACCTGGTGAGTACCCAGAATAAGGTTATGTTGTTGGCTTATTCAGGAGAGTGAGTTATTAGTCTCAGCCTTGGGATAATTCTTGGTAGTTTTGCCCTTAGCTATAGTTAGTGCTCTGAGAATATTCGTGAAAAGGTAACAAGTGCATATATATACATATTTCTTTGCCGATTTCAAATAAAATTTCTTAAAATTTCCTAGTATGGAGTCCAGAACCCCTCAGCAGTGTCCCTTCAGCAACCTACCCAACCTGTAGCTAAGAATACTTCCATGAGTCCTCGACAGCGCCGGGCCCAGCAACAGAGTCAAAGAAGATCGTCTACTTCACCAGATGTAATCCAGGGCCAGCAGCCAAGAGACAACCACACCGATCATGGTGGATCAGCTGTACTGATTGTCATCCTGACTTTGGCATTGGCAGCTCTTATATTCCGACGAATATACCTGGCCAATGAGTACATATTTGACTTTGAGTTATAACATTATCTGAGTCTTAAGAGCTGTGACTTGAGTGCTTCATTAAACATTCTGCATTGGGCATAATCTAAGAATTGTTTACAAAAAGATTATTTTGTATTTACCCTTCATTCCTTTTTTGATCCTTAAATTCAGTATAAATATAGATAGACATTCAGAGTATGTTGTGCTTAATTTAAGGTAATAGAAGTCAAAAGTCCCTACTCAAGATTTGAGCTGCTTTACAGGGAAATAACTTATTGTTTCTCATGCCTCAACTTCTTTTTATGTAAATTTGCAATGCTTTTCTTTATAGCCCTTTGAAATCTTTTATAAAAGATGGTGTTTTAAGTTCCAATGAGTATTACTAGTTACTCAATACAATTTATTGAGTACTGTTTCTATTTATGTAGAATGATATAGGGATAAAAGAGTTGAAATGGGAAAGCAAAACTCAAGTAATTTGCTTAAAATGTCATTCATAGGAGACATACTGGGATTGCCCGTTTTATGACTTCATTTTTGGGTCCTAAACATTCTTTAGTGAAAATATCTTTATGTCAGTCAAACATTTATGAGGAAATGAGGTCACATCTTCGTTGTTGGATGTTACTTGAAGAAGGAATAATACTTTGTAAACCACTATTGTTCCCCTCCCCCAATATGCACACAGAATTTAAAGAGAGAGAGAGAAAAGAATCCTCCATAGATCTTTGTTTTAAAGAAGGAAGGGTCCAAGCCAGGAAATTGCTTGATTTTCTTCCAGAAGTTAAGTGGGATGACTGTAAAATTCAAATGTTTTCTCTGCTTTGAATTGTTATTTATCTTTTGAGATGTATCATATGCCTAGTCTTAGAATCAATATAAATATTTTAATTATTCTGGGAATATGCATAATGTTGAAATATTTCACATACCATTTTAATACAAAAGCTCAGGGCCCAAGTAACAGTGATAGAAAATAGAAAAACCTTTACTTAGAATTGTCCATCTAATCAAAGCCCAAGAAATAACTTTCAGTGCAAAATCAATGTATAACTTACCGCTGGCTAGTTCCACAGACTCTAGTAGGTAACTTTAGCATCATAATACCTGGTGGGAACATATAATTATTCAACATGTTCAGTAGCAGCATTGAGGATACTCTTGAGGTATTGCTAATGAAGATTTAATTTTTAAATACAAGGAGTCCCCAGCTTTCAAAGAGGTTATGCTCTGTGCTCTAAAAGTTCATTTGTAATTTTTTTTTTTTTAATAACTCAATATCATAAATGGTGTTAGGTTCTGGACCAGTCCACAAATGTTAACCCATAATGTATCTTGAATAGTTCATGGGGAGGGTGCTAATAAAGTCCTTGAGTAGTTTGAATTAACTGAAATTATGGGTAAGATAGAAACAATCTATAAAATGGTTTTGAAGGCAAATTTAATTTTTACAGCTGTTATGGGACTTTGGTTCTATTAGCCATCAGATACAATTGTTGTTTTCATCTGATTGCCAGTTTTCCTTTATGTCTGCATCTAAAACCAGAGCATATTGTTTCCTATTAGATAATACATAGTTGTCTAAAACTTTGATAAAATAACATTTTTAAGGTGTTTATGGTTGTTTGTTACATCTACAGCTAAAATTGGTAGTCTTAAAAAAGCTTAAGGATCTTATGAACACCTCTTATGCCAGGAAAATTACAGATTACTGTTTTATAACTTTATTAACATGAGAAAATGCATTCTCAAGTCATGTTTTAGAACATAAGACATTAAAAATATCGGTCCATTGGTCTCTTAACAAGAAGTCACTGACCAACTGGGAAGACCAGTAGTTTGATTATCATATAAGAGGGAGGAACTCTCCATACTCCCAAACTATGCTGAAGCTAATCATGTGTTTGGAACAGTGTTCCCTCTCCAAGGTGAGGCCTCCATTTCCTCTCAAACTTGAGCCAGCTCCTGTTTCTATGTAATCTTAAATTGCATGTTTCCATGGAGTGTACCTATACTTTAAAATGCAGTAAGCCATGGAGCAGGTTGTAGTTCAGTGGTTGAGCACCTGCTTTGCGGTACCTCCAAATAAATATGAATAAAATGCATTAAGCCAAGAAAATTTTGCATTGTATAGATCCTTCTCTCTGTGATTTGACTCTTCCTTCACCCTTCAACTTACAGGCCAACTTCTTTAGTGTGTTGGGATTTTTTTTTTTTTTTTTTTAACACCTAATACATGTACTTGAAAGAGGCACATTTTGCTTCTTCCCTTTCACCACACATATACTCCCTTAAAAAATCCTTTTCAATCGGATCTCCATTGTAGAGTTAATGAGCAAAATTGATCTTTGGGGACATTCTTACTCAAATCCTACCTGAAGGGACTCCAAGAAAACTATTATTTTTAAAGCCCCATTTTAACCCCTGAATTCCAGCATAAGGCCAAGACTGGATATATGATCTGGCAGGTAAAGGTTAGGATTCCCTCGTCCCCCAATCCTCAGATTTAAGTAACTCACAGCTTTTTCTTTAACTAGCATAACACATAACTACATACAAGGTAGTTAAAATAGCATGTTCAGAAAAAATACATAATGTCTATTTCACCTTTAACTGTTCAAGTCAATGAACCTTTCAAATTTTATGTAATGCAGGGCTTTTATGTAGCACTTTATGTTTTCATGCTGCTTATTGTTTTATTCTACTGAAATAAATGAATTTCATCAGGATTCTCAACTAATTTTTAGAAAAACTTTAAAAAATTATTGTTTTTTGATGGAAATAAAAAAATTTCCTATTTCAAGAGAATAATAAATCTTTTTTTTTATTTTTGGCTATGAATAAACTTTCTGGTATCTTCAGACCTCCCATTTTTATAGACCAGAATCAATAAATAAGTAAACCTCACACATTTACACTTATTTGGGCAGAACAGGCTGAAGTACTGAAAAACCTGTATTGTTTTCTTACTTGCAAGTCAGTATCTGTAAGGTGAATGCAGTTAGTAAGCCTGATTTTTAATAATGTGTACATTGACATATGTACTATTAAGGCCATCTTCATAGAGGCTGTACATAGCTTAAAACCTGTTTGGAATGCCTCTTTAATAGTTACTTTCAGAGCAAGTTTGAGCTGCTCAATAAAACCAGTGAATTTATTCATACCTTGTTTTTGACCAAAGGTGGTATTCTTTGTTATCCAGTCTTATCTCCTGTCCAATTTTCTTCTTTAAATGTATCTCTTGCATCTTTCCACTTCTCTTTGTGCTCACTGCCACTACACTAATTAGCCATTATCTCTTCTGAATTAGTGCAACAACTTAACATGTCTCCAGTCTTGCCCATTCCTCTCACTGTAGTCAGTCTTCTTTAATACACAAATCTTTTGGTGATCAGAGCCCCATCAAGCATTCTAGGCCTATTCTGACCTCACCAAATGCCAGCCGGGGCCATTGGGGGCATTCCTCTATCTTGAGAGAAATGAACAAAAGTTAAAGTTGTATCATCCACTGGTATATAACTTTACATTCTCACACCAAATACAAAAATGAACTCCAAGTGGATCAAAGACCTAAATATAAGAGCTAAAACCATGAAACTCTTAGAAGAAAATAGAGTAAATTTTTGTGACCTTGGGTTAGGGCAGTGGTGTCTTAAATACAGCACCCAAAGCACAAACAACCCAAGAAGAAATAGATATGTTGTATTTCAGCAAAATGAAAAAATTTTGACTTTCAAAGGAAACCATCAAGAAAATAAAAAAGACCACAGGATGGGAGAAAATATTTGCAAACCATGTATCTGATACAGGACTTGTGTTCAGAATATATAACGAACTCTTAGAACTCAATAAGACAAGCTGATTAGAAGATGTCAGAAGACTTGAATAGACATTTCTCCAAAGGAGGTATATGAATGGCCAATATGCACATGAAAAGGTAACATCATTTACCCTCAGGAAAATGCAAATCAAAGCTATAATGAGGGAAATGGATGTGGCTCAAGCAGTTGGGTTCCCATCTTCCATATAGGATGTCCAGGGTTCAATTCCCAGGGCCTCCTGGTGAAAGGCAAGCTGGCCCATGTGGTGAGCTGGCTCATGGGGAGTGCTGGCCCGCTCAGGAGAAATGGCCCACACAGAGAGCTGGCGCAGCAAGATGACTCAACAAAAAGAGAAACAGGAGAGACAATGAGAGATGCAGCAGACCAAGGACCTGAGGTGGCACAAGAAATTGAGAGCCTCTCTCCTTTACGGAAGGTCCCAGGATCAGTTCCTGGTGCTGCCTAAAGAGAAGACAATCAGACACAAGAACACAGAGCAGACAGCGAGTGCAAAACAACGAGGGGGAGGCGGGAGGAATAAATAAATAAAAATAAATCTTAAAGAAAAAAAACCATAATGAGATACCTCTTCACACCCAGTAGAATAGCTATAATAAAAAAGACAGACAATAACAAATGTTGGTGAGGGTGTGAGGAAATTGGAACCTTTATACGTTGATGGTGGGAATGTAATATGGTACAGCCACTTGGAAGAAGCTTGGCAGCTAATCAAAAAGTTATATAGGGGAGGGGCAGCAGGAAACAATAGAGGCCGCGCACGCTGAGCTAGCACCCGCAGCCTCCCCGCCCCTCCCGCAACGCTCAACTCCTGGAACTCCCCGGCTCGCCTATCCGCCAGGGCCGACAAGGAAGCAGCCTTTGATGACGCAGTGGAAGAACGTGTGATCAACGAGGAGTACAAAATATGGGAAAAAAAACACTCCTTTTCTTTATGATTTGGTGATGACCCATGCTCTGGAGTGGCCCAGCCTCACTGCACAGTGGCTTCCAGATGTAACCAGACCAGAAGGAAAAGATTTCAGCATTCATCGACTTATCTTGGGGACACATACCTCGGATGAACAAAACCACCTTGTGATAGCCAGTGTGCAGCTCCCTAATGATGATGCTCAGTTTGATGCATCACACTACGACAGTGAGAAAGGAGAATTTGGAGGTTTTGGCTCAGTTAGCAGAAAAATTGAAATAGAAATCAAGATCAACCATGAAGGAGAAGTAAACAGGGCCCGTTATATGCCCCAGAACCCTTGCATCATTGCTACAAAGACTCCATCCAGTGATGTTCTTGTCTTTGATTACACGAAACACCCTTCTAAACCAGACCCTTCTGTTGAGTGCAACCCAGACTTACGTCTCCGTGGACATCAGAAGGAAGGCTATGGGCTTTCTTGGAACCCAAATCTCAGTGGGCACTTACTTAGTGCTTCAGATGACCATACCATCTGCTTATGGGACATCAGTGCCGTTCCAAAGGAAGGAAAAGTGGTGGATGCGAAAACCATCTTTACAGGGCACACAGCAGTAGTAGATGTTTCCTGGCATCTGCTCCATGAGTCTCTGTTTGAGTCAGTTGCTGATGATCAGAGACTTATGATCTGGGATACTCGTTCAAACAATACTTCCAAACCAAGCCACTCGGTTGATGCTCACACTGCTGAAGTGAACTGCCTCTCTTTCAATCCTTATAGTGAGTTCATTCTTGCCACAGGATCAGCTGACAAGACTGTTGCCTTGTGGGATCTGAGAAATCTGAAACTCAAGTTACATTCCTTTGAATCACATAAGGATGAAATATTCCAGGTTCAGTGGTCACCTCACAATGAAACTATTTTGGCTTCTAGTGGTACTGATCGTAGGCTTAATGTCTGGGATTTAAGTAAAATTGGAGAGGAACAATCCCCAGAAGATGCAGAAGATGGGCCACCAGAGTTGTTGTTTATCCATGGTGGTCACACTGCCAAGATATCTGATTTCTCCTGGAATCCCAATGAACCTTGGGTGATTTGTTCTGTATCAGAAGACAATATCATGCAGGTGTGGCAGATGGCAGAGAACATTTATAATGATGAAGATCCTGAAGGAAGTGTGGATCCAGAAGGACAAGGATCTTAGATGTATCTGCACTTGTGATTTTAAACTCCCCTTTTTTCCTCTCAACCCTGAGATTGATTTAACACTGGTTTTGACACAGACTTTGTTCAGCTATTCCTCTGTAGCTACCATCAACAATGCTATTAGCCCAGACAGTGGGTGTTTTCTAAATATTAACTGGGGGACTTGATTCAGCAAAGCCACAAACTTATATTTAAATTTTTTTCAGGAATTTTCTAGAATCAAACCCAGGTCTGAAGTAGACACAGAAAGGGGAATATATGTGTGTGGTCATTTTTCTTCTTATGCTATATTCCCAAGTTTTTCAGACTCATTTACAGTTAGAGTGAATAAGGAATAGAGCCAAGTGGGGTAGGCGACTGAGCCATGAAATATAAAATTGCAGGATGTGTTTATTCAGGAAATAGGGGAGAGATTCAAGTCATATAGGTTCCTACTCTAAACTCGTCATACCTGACTTTACAGGATGCACATTTTCCCATGTAGACCAGTCTCTTCTCAGTTTCTTCAGTTAAGTCAAAACTTTATTTTACGTGTTCCTCTTTCCTCATATATTTTTGCTCGTTAGTGTATTTCTTGAGCTGTTTCATATTATTTCTTTCCTTTCTATGAAATGGTTGTTTTTTAAACTTGGGACCACCAAGTTGTAAAGATGTATGTTTTTACCTGACAGTTATACCACAGGTAGACTGTCCAGTTAAGTTGAGAAGAGTGAATCAATAGCTATTTGTTTTTAAAATTAAATTAATCCTGGATAAGAGTTTGGTTTTATTTTTCATTTTTTCCTTTATTTTTTATTTTATTTTTATTTTATTTTATTTTTTTTTTTTTTTAGGAGTTAGTCCTTGACCACTAGTTTGGTACCATCTCCCTTTTGGGTGACCTGTTTCACCAGCAGGCCTGTTATTCTCCATGACTAACTGTGTAAGTGCTTATAATGGAATAAATTGCTTTTCTACGTAAAAAAAAAAAAAAAAAAAAAAGTTATATAGGGGAGTGGATGTGGCTCAAGCAGTTGAACATATGCCTCCCACATGGGAGGTTCCGGGTTCAGTTCCCGGTGCCTCCTGAAAAAACAAAAACAAGCAAAACAAAAAAAAAAAACCAGCTCAGGGAAGCTGGTGTGGTGTGACATATGGGGTCTCAGGTTCAATGCCCGGCCCCCGGTACTGCAAAAAAAAAAAAAAAAAAAAAAAGTTATATATAAGCCAGCAATTCCACTCTCAGGTATATATCTAAGAGAAATGAAAGCGTCCACATAAAAATTTCTACATGTTCATAGCAGCATAATTCTTAATAGGCAAAAAGTGGAAGCACCTCAAATGCTTGTCAGCTGATGACTAGATAAACAAAATGTGTTCTATCTATACAATGGAATATTTGGCAATAAAAAGAAATGAAGTAATAATATATGCTATAACATGGAGAAATCATTATGCTAAATGATAGAAGCAGGCACAAAAGGCCAAGTTTTGTATTATTCCATTTATATGAAATGTCCAGAATAGGCAAATTCAGACAAAAAATTAGTGGTTGTCAGGAGTTGAGGGGAAGGCGGGGAGGGGGAGTGACTGCTAATGGGTACAGGATTTCTTTTGGGGGTGATGTAAGTGTTCTACAATTAAAGAGTGTTGATGGTTATACAACTATGAGTATGCTAAAAACTGGATTTTAAATTCACTTTAAAAGGGTGAACTTACAGTATGTAAATTATATCAATAAAGTTGTTAGAGTAAACTCTGAAGTTATAACATCCAACTATAGTTTTCTCCCTACTGTAATCACAATAATTGAAATATAATAAAAGAGCTTTGAACAAAAAGAATGGTAGGGTCTAAGATTGTAGCTGTAATGCAATAAGACAAATATTTCTTGGAAACCAACAATATCCAGGCACAATTCTAAGGTTCCAGCCAGGCCTTTATAGTCCTGTTCCAAATAGAGGAAAGGAAAAGAGATCTTTTGAACAAAATATATGGAAACTAATTCTTCAGGAGGAGTGGGCTTTAAACAAATTACCTGAGTAATTCTGAGGAGTAGCCAGATTTGGGAACCAATAAATGAGTCCCTATGGCTGAGTTATTTCCACTCCTGAATTCCCATTCAACCCATCGTAATTTGGCATCCTACCACATCTCACAACTGAAACTGCACTTACTCAAGTTAGGTAAGATCTGGTTACCAAATCCAGTACCTATTTCCTGGCTTCACCTTTCTTGATGGACTGATAACTAGCTCCTTCTCCCTGAAACTACTCTCCTTTGCTTGTTCTTCTATGTGTTTGTTCTTGCTGCCCCACCCATCCTTCAAAAGTATAGATTCTCCAGGACCTCTTTTATTTCCCTGGAAAATCTCACCTTTTCCTATGGTTAAACTGCCATCCATACACTGATGGCTCCAAATCTATTTCTTCAATTCAGACCTTTCTCCTAAGCTCGAGGCTCATACTCCAACTGCCTTTTGGGCATCTGGAGTCAAACTCCAGAAATTCAAAATTGTCTTGTCTCTCCACCAAACTTGTCCACCTCTAATAGATTATCAGTTAATGGCAGTGCCACCCATCAGATCTCTAAACTTGAATCCTTGGTATCATAGTTGACTTCTCACTCTCTCACCTCCTGCTCTGTTCAGTCACCAAATCTAATCTACTTCAGAAATAACTAGAATATGACTATCGCATTCCTCTGTCTTCTCTCCTCTTCTTCCCTCCTCCCTTGCCTTAGGGCAAGACCTCATCCTCTTTTGTTATTGCAACTTCTCTGTGTGTCTGTCCTTCCAACCCATCCCAACTAGGAATTCCTTAAAAAAATTAAGTGGATCATTTCATCCCATTTTGCTTAAAAGAGTCAGAAGAGCTTTTGATTATCTTTCCTACACAATAAAGTTCCAGTTCTGTTTCACTTGTGACCATTCCTCCTCCAGACCCATCGCCATCTCTTTCTGTTTCTAGCACACTAAATGTCTCTATTCCCAGGACACAGAAGGCAAGCAATAAGTAGTTTTCAAACACATTTTATTCTGTTGAGTAGATTAAATATAACCCATACATCTTTACACTTCTAGTGTGCATAATTCCATATCCCTGGGGAGGAATCAAACCTAATTTACAATGTTCGATTATAATTTTGGGGTTAAAGACCAAAGTTAGTCTAATGTTTGTAATAAAAAGAAAAACTTACATAATAATGACTTTTCCTTTGGTTTATTCTTCTATTCAAAATAAAAATACAAGTTTTTAAAAAAATTGATGTGTATTTGGAGAAAAGCAAGTCTCCTTGGCCATAGGTATTTCTTTTAGATCAAGAAATAAAGCAACCCTGTGAAAACAGATCTTCGTGTGTTTTCTGAACATTTCTTAAACACGTTCATGCATGCACTCATCTGTGTTCCCACCAATTCTTCCCTGCCAGTCCACTCAGAATCCAAGCTGGCTCCCTGGTGGACGAGACAGACTGGTTTTATGTAGTCCGAGAGAAGGATTAATGACTTCAGTAGAAAGCTGGCATGTTCAAGAGATTTACTTTTTTTTTTTATGTAACGGTTTTAGCCAAAGCTTTTCTAGGACGGTGGAAGCAGAGGACAAACCTCTTGAATAATGGCCAATCACTAAGCAGCAGGGAGGAGAAAGCGTTGGTGGTTGTGTCATGGACAGCGGGGGAGGTAGTGGGGTGGAGGTGGGGCAAGTATCAGTATCAAATATTAAATCGGGAAAATCAGCCTTGCTAGCCATGTCCTCACAGCTCCACTGGGAAGCACCATCACCGTCACGGGGTAGCAGACTGAATCAATGGTTAAGCCAGGGGGATTTGCCCTGTTGCAGGTTACCGGAAAGCAGCTTGTTGCATCATAGACATCCACAAAATGCCTTATTTTACAAGACTCATTTTGATCTTATTTTGCCTGGCGATTCTTGTGGAAAGCAGAAAGCCCAGGAGGAGGAGATGGACAGGGCAGCTGGAAATGCCCAGGCTAAGGTAAAAGTCATCGGTTGAGGGGAGGGAGGTCCCTTCATAGCAGCTGCAATGCCCAATGGGCAGCTCCTCGGGAGGACTGGGTGCTTATACTGCCGTTATGGGAATCTGTTTTCCAGCAGGAATTAGAAGGGGTCTCAACTTTACTGAAAACACTCTCTCGCTGGACACAAATACTCTTGTCACAGGCAGAGAGCAAAGCAACACTGGGTTCATTCTGATGCTATGTTCAGTCAAATTGTGATTTAAGGCAGATTTAAAAAATCCACTCATTGAAGATTTAGTGGATAAAAAAATCTTTGTACTTTCCAGATTGTAATGCTTTGCTCCTCAAGATTTACATCCCATAGATAGTCTGCTAAATAATTATACCCTAGTACTTTTTAGGGAACCATATATAGGAATTTAGCCTGAACTATTAAGAAAAATTGTACCCGGGAGTTCTTTAAGTTATTTGATTGGGAATAACCTTGTAACGGGATTGGGTTTCATTTTACTGTTTTGAACCTTTAGAAAAGGTGTTCATAATTTGGTAGTTATCAGAAATATATGTATAGATCATATACATATATGAATGCACGAATGCCATTTGATGATATAATGGAAACATTTCCAAGAAATACTGATTGGGTCCAGAATTTGCATTCAAAAGCATCACAATTAGAAATCTAAGATCCTTAATAATACGTTTGCTTTAAACTGATGTGCAAAGCCTGATACTCCAGGCCTGATGTAGACATAAGGGTAAGTAGGAAGGTAAAAAAAAAAAAACCTGGAGCTAAGATATAAACACCATGTGTGAGATGTTACACATCTATTTTTCATTCTACTAAGCATCCAGTGGACTAGTGGTTTTGAATATAAACTAATATCTTAAGCCATATTTTCTATGTCAGTGGTTTCCATATTTAATCATGCACTGCTATCAGTAAAAAGTTTTTAAATGTGTCTCACATATATATTTACTTACATATTATATACATGTACTGTTATAAATATATTAAATAAAGTCTTGATTGCTTTCGTTATTTGTTAGATAAAAACTAAAATAAAGTTACAATCTCGACTTCCCATATCCCACTCAGCCTCGCCAGATGTATGCCCCTGATTTGGAGACTGCTTCTCTGGGAGATGTAAACTCTGTGAAGGGTCTATTCCTTCCTCCTCAGTCAGAAAACAGACATTAAAAATCCTGCAGAATGACAGGAAAGAGGCACTGCTCTGGAAGACTCCTAGTTATGTTGCCAGAATCAGGCTGTTGAACTGGAAGGGACTTCAGAGGACATTTGGTCCAGTAATTCCCCTGAGGTCTAATTCTGTGAGATGTTAATAGGTGTTGGGTGAAAAAGGGGGTTCCAAGGTCAGAGAAGCTTGGGAAACCCTGGTTTAGACCATTTTTTAACAGATTTCTTTATAGCAGAATTTTTCAGAACCTTTATCAAACAAATGGGCATTGTGAATCTTGAGGAAGAGAATAAATTATGCAGTGTTTCTAAAAAAAAAAAAAAAAGCACTACTTTTTTGGGCACTTATCTCGTGGGATTCATATCCCGTGGGGCACACATTGGGAAACGGGGTCCAAATCCAGCTCCTTTTACAGATGTAGAAACGGCGGCTCCGAGGCAGGCTTGCTTACTTGCGCACGTATCACTAGGGACCAGAAGCTGGCCTCCTGGTTTACTCAGACTAGAGAATAAGCGTTGTCTAAAACTCTGCTCCCCTAAGGAGGGTGCCGCTGTTCAGCAGAAGCTCCCGGGGGCCCTTAGGGACCCCCCAGCACCCTTGATTGCCACATCTGTCACCCCTCCTCAGAAGGCCCACATTCTAGTTCTCAGACACATGCATGAGCTTCAGGAAAGATTGAATCTGACTTAGGGGAGAGGAGAATTTCTTGGAATTCATCCTATGAAGCATTAAAGTGAATGAAAAGATGAACATGTACATTCAAAGAGAAGAGACTATTGAACTGAGGCTGGTCAAAAGGGTAGGGAAAATGTGACATCAGGGAACACGGTGCTAGGCCTTTCTGCTCCCACAGCACATGCATGTGAGCAGACATCCATAGAGCTATGTCTCTCTGAGAAAAATGTCAGCCAAGCATCTGTCAGTTTATTTTTTCAAAATTATTTTCATTGTTGACACAAAAGAGTTAGGCTCTCCTAATGACTAACAGGAATAAAATGACCTGACTTCCTTTTCTGCTACAGCCTTAGAGCTCTTTATCTCTTTAGGATCTTTCCTCTTCTTAGGAAGTTCTGTTCACATACAAACATACACACACTGTCACACGTGACACCACACACATGATTTCACACACATACACAACATGCACACACAATGTGCACTCACATTTGCACATACAATCACACACACAGTCACACAATACACTCAACCCATGGTCGCACACACGGTCACAATCACACACACACACTTGCAGGCACTAGTAAGACCTCTTCTGACCTCCCATAAGCCTCCCCCCGCCAAGCCACCCACAGAACAGCCATTCTGCCCTGTAGCTTCTTTTGACCAAAAACCACTTTGGGTTTTCTGATCCTGTGTGTCCCTATTTATTGACTTGCTGCTGAGTGAGCCTGTTTTCTCTTACTCGTTTGTTTTGGTTTGGGTTCCTGACTCTTGGCCTCCCAGCTTTATTCTAGCTCTTCCTTGCCCTGCTGCCTAACTTGACCACGTGATAGCTTTCCTGTCAAGGGAGGCCCTTCTCCCTTGAGATCTGAAACTCAAACCACACTCTGGGCAGAGGAATTCTGGGCTGTGCCGGATAACACTGCCTGCCCGCCCCCACCTGCCCCAGAGCTCAAGGTCCCCTTCAATATTTCCCTTGCCCACTTGCCTCTTTGGAGCCTCCTGTCCTTGGCCATCCTTCTCTGGATGGCACAAGTCTTGTTGGACTCCAGCAGTTTTACTCTCCTGCCATCCAGAGACATTCATTCTTCCCCACAGAAGCCCAGAGAATGCAAGGGGCCCAGATGTCAGGGCAACTTCTGTTCCTGGCCATGGGGCCATGTCTCCTGACCTTTCTGGCCTCCGGTGAAGGTGGTGAGACCTTCCCCACTGGGATGCTGTGAGGATGGGGTGAGCTCAGGACCCGGTGCAGAGGGGGCCGCAATGCACATGCCCGGTTCTGATGATTATTATTGCAGCCAAGCAGCCCACAGCACACTGGCACTAGTCCTGCTTTCTCTTCTCCCTCACCCTCCCCTGCCACGGGCCAGGTTTGAGATCCTGTGATGGTTCTGGTCTTCCCAACTTGGGACAGGGGCTCGGGACGTTGTCCCCGGAGTCTGAGGTTTCAGGGCCAAGGCTCCCTGGGCAGGCTGTGAAAGGATGAATCAAGAACACCAAGCTCACACATATAGTCCAAAGCTTAGGCTATCAGCAGCCTGAGTTATCAAATAACTGGTCCCAGGCCCTCATAAATGGCTCCCGGATTTAAATCTCTCTCTTCCTGGAGTGCTGGCATCTGGTTCTTCCACTCCCCAATCCTCCCTCTAAATGGATATGGGAACTGCTGCCTAGGAGGGAATTTGCTGACTACGAGGCAGAGAGGCAGTGAGCCAGATGGACTCCCAATTTAATGTCTGTGATCTGCTAAGCCCTTGGGCTGGGCTCTCCTGCATTCCAGGAGCGTCTTTGCTGGGGGCATCTGAACGCAGCCCCTCATGCTATTGCTGCCCAAAGTCTGCTTGTCTTCTGGAGGCAAAACTTGAGGAAGTTCCTCGGAAACACTCTGACCGTGACTACAAATACTTCCGAGGGAATGGGGCTAAAGTCACATAATCCCACTGAAGGGGAGGAAGTTAAAGTGGACTTTTCCCCTCGGAGTTTGTGACTATAATATCTAAAAGCAAACTGGCCATGGCTTCCTCCTCTAACTGCTTAAAGCCCTTCAATGTGTTCCCACTGCCTCTGGATAAAGATAAAATTGTTCGCACCATTTTCTAGCCTCTGTACACCCTGCCTCCCTGCTTGCTCCTGAGCCTCATTCTCTTCATTGTAGCCACACCTTCCCCCTTCTCATTTAGTGCTCATCATCCTTCAAACCAGGTCCCTTCAGACTCAGCCTGTCCCAAATCAAACAGCTCTTGAGGGCAGGGGACACATACTCTTCATTCGCTATCCCTAGAACCTGCGACTAAGCTGAGTTTGAATACCTGTAGGATATGTCTTAGGTTCCTAGGGCTGCCAAAGCACCACAAACTGGATGGCTTAAAATGATAGAAACGTATCATCTCCTGGCTCTCAAGGGGTCAGCAGTGCTGGGCTCCCTCTGGAGGCTCTAGAAGAGAGTCTGCTTTGCCTCTTCCTAGCTTTGGGTGTTTGCCAGCCACCCTTGCTGTACCTTGGCCTGTGGGTGCATCATTCCCCCTCAGGCTTCACATGGCCTTCTCCCCTGCGTCTGTCATGTCCTCCCTTCTTATAAGGGCACCAGGCATATTGGGTTAGGGCCCATCCTAATCTAACCACATCTTCAAACATCCTATTTCCAAATGAGGTCTTATTCACAGGATCAGGGTTTAGGACCTTGACCATATGATTTTTGGGGGACACAGTTCAACTCAGAACAACACCTGACTGGAGATACTCAGCTAGGCAGTTGGGTATACAGGACTAGAGCAGGGGGATATAGATTCAGGAATCATGAGCATGTTCATGACAATTTAAGGTACTGACACAGGAAAGCCTGCCCAGGAGATGGGAGAGGGAGAAGAGAAGGTGCTGGGACAGAGCGAGGGTCACTGGCATTTAAGGGATGGGTTGAGGAGGAGAGGGCTGCAGTGAGGACTGAGAGGGCTTGTCCTGAAAAACCAGGTTTCCAGCAGAGCTGTGGCCCTCCCTGGCTCTGAGAAGTTCCTCAGCAAGAGTAGCTGCGGGCCCTGAGGTGGGGCGAGAGGTGTCTGGGTGTGAGGAGATGACAGCAGTCCGCAGAACACAGCTCTTTGGGGGGAGGGGGTTATTTATTTGTTGGGGGGAAATGTGGAAAGGAAATGTTCACAGGAAAATGTAGCATACATATTCCTACCACTTTTCAGTAAATTTCGGACCTAGACAGTTTCTGTTTTGTTTTGGTTCTGTGTGGGAGAGACTTGAGTCCAGTTTAAACCATGATGGGAATGAGCTGGGAATGAGCAAGAAAGCAGGGCGAGGGTGTTTGAGGACAGAGTTCAAAGAGCTCTGGGGAGGGCCAGGCACTTCTCCTGAGCCCCCAATTTTCCCCAGAACCTACCCGGCCAGTGTGCCTCATTAGTAAACGGTTAAGCTTTATTTCCTCCGACCCCAAAAGTACCCATGAATCCCCCAGGGGTGAGGAAAAGGGGGTGGGGGTGGGGAATGGAGGGCAACATGGTGCCGGCAGCTGAGAGAGTTCCCTGGTCTGACAGAGCCCAGGACCATCAGCTGCCACCTTGCACGGGACCCTCTAGCTGGCCGGGGCAGAGATGCAAAAGGCGGGCCATGGGAGCGCCCCGTCCAGCACCACCAGCTGACTGGGGGACGGGTTGACAAGGCAGGCGCCCCTGGAATCCCGCTGCATCCTGCTCCCAGCATTGGAACTGTCCAACTACCTGAAGTGAAAAGCAGCCTGCATGCTTGACCGCGCCTCTAAAAAACAGCTCAGAGCACAAAGAAAAAGGCCCAGGCACAGAGGACAGAAGGACAGCTGTGACTTAACGTAGATATTTTTACGCACGTCAGAAGGAACGAACTAAAGACATTACATGGTTAGAGCCTCCCCAACACAGGCGAGGGAAGAGTCTAATCCACAAGGAGAGACGTAATGAGAGGGAAGGAGGAGAGGGTGAACTTGGGAAGGTGGGCCCGTGGGTAGGTGTCGTGACAAAGGTATGCATTGCATGTGGCTTGTTTCCTTTGCTGAGGTAGGAAATGATACTTTTTTAGAGGAAGAGGGAAAGTGAAGAAGGAGAAAGTCTGAGGAAAGTGAAAAGGGGTTGGAATACCACACGGAGAATGGGGACAGAGTTTACGTAACTCCTGGGCAGTGTTTGGGCCAGCTGGAGCAGGTCACGTGCGGAGAGAGGCCACCCTCCCGTAAGGTGGTGTGGCTTTCGCTCAGCCAGCTGGGTGCACGCTCCTAGATGGCAGGCAGAAGACTCCCTCCTCAGGAAGAGGCAGCAGAAGGCTGCCCGAGGCAGGGAAGTTGAGGATATTGGCAAACTAGTTGGTTAGAAAGCAGACTGAAATGAAAATAAGGTGGGAGCAATTAGGAAGATGGTGATGAAAAATTTTGGAAATAGTGAATGATGGTTGCACAGCATTGTGAATGTAATTAATGCCACGGACTTGTACACTTAAAAATGACTAAAATGGCAAATTTTGCATGCATTTTACCACAGTTTTTAAAAAAGGGGTGGGGAGATAATGCAAGGTGGAGAAAGGATGTCTGGCAGACAGATCCTGCAAAATGAGAACTCCAAAAAATCATCTCTCTCAATGTCTTTGTGGGCCGAGGGGAAATATTTCTTGCTTGTTGTTGCAGTCACTTATATAAGAAGAACCTCGACGTAACCAAAATCCAAAAAGGAAAACCTCAGCCACTTCTCCGGGTGGACGAACATGACTTCACCATGAGGCCTGCCTTTGGAGGTAGGGCCGTGTCCCCCCCTCGCTGTCGGGATGGGGGCTTGTCCTCCGGGGCTGCGTGGGTGCAGCTCTGGCTGGCTGTGGGGTGCTCTTGGGCATAGCCCTTCCTCAGGTGCTCTGGGATCCCCATGCACAGTCAAATAAGCCTAACTCTGCTTCCGGAATCACTAACTTTCCCAAGGAGAAGAGACAAAGTGAGTGAGTGGAGAGGGCTGTTGATGGAGGAGAAGCTGACCGCTGACTACGCAGTTTATATTCAGAAAGGAGACCCACCATGCTGCTGCCGCCAATTTTCCTTTCCTAAAAAAATAATAAGAAAAACAGGCTGTTTAAATCTGGAAACAAAATTGCGCCTCTGCTTGGCTGCAAAGGAGCCAGTCAGGGGACTAGCTGGTAACTTTCCAATGCAGCAAGAATTTAATCCATTTAAATGGCTCCTCTCACAGACCTGCTCCCAAAAGGGGAATGGCCAGTGGCTGTCCCTCCCGGGACCTGGAGCAAGACCACAAGACAGTCAGTAAACGAGGCCCTTCTCCCAACAGGCAGGGAGAGGGGTGAGAATAGCAGAAAGCAAGAGATCCTTGGGCCAACTGCTCCCTTGTGGTTATGGGGAAACTGAGGGGGCCCAGAACATTTCAGTGGATGGACCCGGCTTTCCTTTCTCCTGTCTTTCTCTTTGATCGTCTCGTAGGTCCCAGTGTTCTCCTGGGGTGGGGAGAAGGTGTAGGGGTCACTTTTGGAAGTCACCCACCCTCTCTCCTGTGTAAAATGGGGATAATAATCCCTATGTTTGGAGTTGTAAGGATTAAATGAGAGAATGTCTGTAAAAGCTCTGGAACATATTGGTTCATTTCCCTTCAGAAAAACCTAGCTGTCTCTATTAGTCAGCCAAAGGGGTGCTGATGCAAAGTACCAGAAATATTTTGGCTTTTATAAAGAGTATTTATTTAGGGTAAAAGCTTACAGTTCCAAGGCCGTAAAAAGTCTGGCTCAAGGCACCATAAGAGGTACTTTCTCACGAAAGTCAGCAGCCACGGGTTGAAGCAAGATGGCAGCCATCTCTGCCTGGTCTCTCCTTCCCCTCTGGGCTTCCTCTTCCTCCAGACCTCTGTGGGCCCAGCCTCTTGAGGCTCTGCTCAAGTGATCCTGCAGTCCTCTCTCCTGGAATAGGGCTTGTTTTTTTCTGGTCCTTCTATATCAGTCTCAGCTGTTCTGTTCTCTTCCTGAGGTCAGCTGCAAACTATCAGGAGAATGGCTCATCTATTCCCAGGGCTCCAGTCGCTCAAGCCTTCTCCTTTCTGTTATATGACAGGGTAAAAAATGACAGAGCTCTCTCTTCTTGTGTGTCTGTCTGCCTGTGTGAGTGCCTGTTTCTATCAACCCCAGCAAGGGAACGTGGATTAAACCTGAGTCATCCCAAATCAAAAGCCCTAATCTTTTTTTAATTTAGTTTTTAAAGAAGCTTTAGATTGCATAAATGATATATTGAACACATAGGGGGTTCCCATATACCCACCTCCTCCCCCTCCCACACTTTCCCCCATGTATTAGTCAGGGTTCTTAGGGAAACAGAATCAACAGGAGATATCTGTAAATAGTATGAGATTTTATAAGAATCTCTCAAGTGACTGTGGGGATGCACAAGTCCAGGTTCCACAGGCAAGCTTCAAGCCAGGGGCTCCGGTGAAAGTCCAATGAAGGTCCTGGATGAGTTTCCAGGAGACATTGGTTGTCTAAAGATGAGCTGGGAAATTCTCTCTGAATGCTGAAATCACTTCCCCGTTTAAGGAATTCAACTGATTGGATAAAGCATCACTCGTCGCTGACAGCAACCTCCCTGGTTTGTTACAGCAGACGAAACTTAGATGATGAGAAACCCAAGGTGGAGGAGTTTTATTACACGCAGGCCCAGAGGAAAGTCAAGTCTCCAAATTCTGAGCCCTGGGCATCGGCTTTTATGGGGTTATATAGGTTTCTGCTTATTGGCTAGTGGGTTGCTGGGCAAGCGGGCAAATTCCTGAAGCAATCGGGCAGGGGCGGGGGGTTATAGAAGCAAAGGTGCCAGTTTAGCTTATCTTCCTAAAGCAAGGGCCTCAGGGAGGAGAGGAGGTTCTTCTTTGTGGATTCCAGACAAAAGCGGGAGGAGGGTGTTATCTGCTTAAGTTGTGGATTCCATGGGAGAAAGAGAGGAGGGGCAGTTATTTTCTCAAAGCTGTGGGTTTCTGCTAACGAGGAGGAGAAGTGCTGTTAAAGACACAGCAGCAATTTTTTTTTCATCAGGTTGATGTAGATGTAATCAGCGATCTCTGCAGTAAACTCACTGATGACTAAAGCCCATAAATGTCCTTGTATTACAATTAGCCTGGTGCTTGCTTGACCAAACAACTGGGCACGATTACCTGGCTGAGTTGACACATTAGCCTAACCATCACACCCCATTAATGACATCCTTCTTTAGTACGGTACATTTGTTATAACTGATGAACATATATTGAAGCATGACTACTAACCATGGTCAATAGTTTACATTATAGTTTACACTTTGCAGTGCACATTTTTATAGGTTTTGACAAAATGTGTAATTGCCTGTATCTGTCATTGAAATGTCATTCAGGACCATTCTAATTCCCAAAAATGCCCCCTAATACACCTATTCTTCCCTCTCTCTCCCCTCAGAAACTCTCGTGACCACGGCCTTTATATCAATGTTACAAGATCTTCCATTGTTAGAATAATAATGTCTACTTTAGTCCTTAGTTGCATTCCCACCTTATGTTTGTTCATTCCTCAATCTTGAGGATTTTAGGATGGTGATGCCCACTCTGTTTCTGATAGAGAGAGGGCTTAGATCCCCTGGGACAGATGGATGGAACTGTTTTGCTTGCAGTTGTAGATACTCTGTTTTTTGGGGATTATCATTTTGTTAGTTGTCCTGGGCAAGTCTGATGAACTGGAAAGCAGGTGCTGCAATACTGCTGAGATTCAGGGTTTAACTGGCATATGAACGGACGGAAGATTTAAGTCTATGGGACATACATTTAACGAGTATAGTGCTAATTATAGGCTCAAATAAAAGGGGCAGAAGAGCCATATATATGGAAATTATAAATAAGTCTAACTCTGTAACATTGGGGAAAGTATATTCCAAGCTAAGGCCCACTGACAGGGTGCTGAATTCCTGAGATTGTCTGCCCTGCCTATAGTGTCAAAATGTCTCCAGAGCAGGGGTTCTTAAACTTTTTTGTTCCACATACCCCTTTGCCAGTCAGGTGAAAACCATGGACCCCTTACTAAGTCCACACTATAATACGGTGTATTTTGTAATAACTATATCACACCCCCACCAACACTTCCTCACAAGAATTTTTTTTTTTGAGTTTCAATTCAAGCTCATGGACGCCTTGTTAAGAACCCCTGCTCTGGAGCCCCAGGAGCAGCCCTGCTTGAAGCACTGTTTACTGTTAAAAGCCTACTCTTAACAGGTAATCCAATCAAAGACACCACAGCTGAATTTAATGCAATCAAAGGTTATCACACCCAGAGGAATAGATTTGTTTACAAATATACTCTTTCTCATTTTGGGATTCATAAATAATCTCAAACTACCACACTGTCAGACTCTCCTTTTATGTGACTGTTCAGGGATTAAGAAATTAATGCATCCCAGAGGCCTTTGCATTTTAAAAGGACTCAAAGCCTCCCACTCATCTCCCTGAGCACTGACACCTACCAAGCAGTGGGAGAAAAGTGGGAGGCAGATTAGTCCCGAAACTCTTCTCTTTCCTAACTGGCAACATCCACCACCGGGGCAAGATACTGCTTCCATATGTCTGGTAGTTCAGGTTCCCTTGGGGACCTAGGCCTTCCATATTTTATAAAAAATAAAAAATAAATTTTTTTCTGAATAAGCAACTTTAAAGTAGCTGTATCTGCTCCAGGAGGTCCAAGCAAGATGTCCCCCCCTAAGTGGGAAACTCCACCTTGCCTTTCTTGGACAGTGTTGGCTAAGAGCACAGAGGTCAGCTAAATAGCTAGGAACAAAAATAGCAAAACGGTATCAATGACAGCTAATACTACTATTGTGACTGCTCTGTGCCAGCCACCATTCTAATCAAGATACTTTACATATATGATTGTTGGTTTTACCCTCATAACAACTCCATGAGGTAGATACTATTATACCCAGATGAGGAAGCCGAGGCACAAAGAGGTGGTGTAACTGGCCTAGGCCACACTCCTGTGAGGTTGGGCCCTTGCTCCTAGCTGGTCTCTTTCTTGCCCCCTCCAGCCCTATGTCCCTTTTTTTTTTTTTAAGATTTTATTTATTTATTCATTTATCCCCCCCTTGCTGCTTGTGCTCGCTGGGTCAGCCAACCACGCCGTGTGGGTGGGCCTGCCCTCACCAGGAGGCCCCGGGAACTGAACCCGGGGCCTCCCATATGGTAAACGGGAGCCCCACCGATTGAGCCACAGCCGCTTCCCAGCCCTATGTCCCTTGATGCAGGGCTGACTTATCCCTTAGGCAGAGGAGGCACTGTGCCCAGGTCCCACAACACTTTTAGGGGCCCCCCCAAAATGTTTTAATTTTTTTAATCAGAAAAAAAAAAAAGAAATTTTAGATAATATTATATGTAAAACACTTTTAATATATAATATTACTATAGCTATCTTTATACTAACAGTCATAAAATATACTTTTTAATGTCTTTTATGGAGGAAAGGACCCATGAAGGCAGTGCCCAGGGCCCTCAAAAATCATAATGTGCCCTGCCTCAATGCACCAGTTTTGTGGGACAAGTGTATGTGTCTGCGTGTGGGTGATATTCCAACAATGTATTATAACTTACTGCCAGAGGCTGTTGTTGCTGGCAGGAGCTTGAGCAATCATCTGGTCAATAATCTTAGTTTACAGAAGAAGAGCCTGGGGTCCAGGAAGGTTAAGTCACAGCCACAGCAGAGCTGGTTCTTTCTATGACCACAGCCTCAAAACTGAAAGCCTGGTAAAAATGCCCCTTCCTCTGGTAGAAAACCAAGAAAGCCAGGAACTAGCTCTCAGGACTGGCACATGAAGTCCTGCGATATTGCCACGCTTCCAGCAAACTCGGCTTTGAGCAGAATCAAACAACAGACTGCTGGAGCAGGTGTAGCTCAGTGGTTGAGCACCTGTGGTACATGTACGAGGTCCTGGGTTCAATTCCTGATACCTCCTAAAAATAACAAACAAAACAAAACAAAAAAAAAACCCGACAGGCTGCAACCCCAGTCAGGGGTGCTCTGTCCTCAAACCACATTCAGGGAGCAAACTTGACTTCCTTTACCCTGATCAGTGCCACCGCTGGACCCATCAGTGGGGCCACCCAGAATGTAGAGGGTCAGGACAATTGACTGCCTGTGTGAGCTACTGACCCTAGGAAAGGAGTCTTGGATTTGCGGGAAGCTACAGGGGAAGAAAGTGTCACCTCGTCACCTCCAGCAGGTGGGATAAGACCTGTGGCTCTGGCACATCAGTTGTTGAGAGCCTCAGACACCAAAGCATAGGGTGGGGCTGCTTCTCCCTCCTTCCAGCCCCTCACCCAGGGCAGTCATTCCTCTGGGCAGCTTTTGTCCTCTGCAGGGCTTTCCTGGTGGAACAGAGGAGGGGGTGGTCCCAGGGCTCCATGCCCCATGAGCCTATATAAAAGGTTTGCCACTCCTGAGAAAGAATAAAGGTGGGACCCTGAGTCCTGGCCAGGCTGCAAGATGGGCAGTCACAGGAGGGGGCTTCTCGCCACCTGCAATTTCAATGGTCTTTACAATCTATAATCTCCGGGAAGATGGGGTTTGGCTTAGAGCCAAGAGGATTTCCCTGCAGGTGCTCCTGAGGGTTCCCATTCCCCCCATGCCCCATCCCTGCCCAGGAAGTGGTGGGCTTCTTTCTGTGAGGAAGGAGGCTGGGCAGACAGCACTTAGGTGACTCTGTGCCCATAATAGAAGGTCCCCCTTCCTCAGTGGCAGCCCTGTGCCAGGGCTCTGGCTAGACACAGAGCAGGGGCCCTACCTGCCCTGAGTGCCGGCCTGGCCTAACACCGCCTTCCTCTAGCCTGAAATGCTGGATCTGTGCAGAGTGCTGCTGTGGATACGAAAAGAAGAAAGGCCCCTACGGGCTAAGGGCCACTTCTCCCTGTGCTTCCGGGTTCTGGACTGCAACTCTGAGGAGTCTGAGAATTGGGAAGCTGGACTTGGCCTCTGGGCTGTTGGGAAGGAAATTGGAGAGGCAGATTTCATTTCGCAATGTCTTAGCTTGATTTACAACCTTTATAGGCATATGGCATATGGCCTTCAGCTGTGCTCCTGCCTGGGCGTGGGCCTGCAGATGAGAACACCCACAGAGGTCAGCTCCCGGCACAGAGCAGGGCAGAGCGGGGTGGAGAGTGGGTCTGGAGGGGCAAACGGAGCCTGCCTGTCGACACTGAGTTCAGGTTTGGGCCGGTTGAGTTTGACATGCCAGGGGCACATCCCTTCTGGAGCACGGACACCCTGCTCCTACTTCTGCTTTGCTCTAAAATTAACCTTCTCTTGCTGCCCCAAACAGCCTCTCCTCTGAGCCACCCTCGGGGCACTCTCCTTTCCCAGCCTGGTGCTTCTTGAGGAATCTGAGCTCAGGTGACCAGTGAGGTCACCATGCCCCTGAGCCACAGGGGGCTGGGCAGGGAGCAGGTTTGGGCCCCAACTGGCAGATCTGTTTGGGAAGGTAATGTTTAAGAAGTTGGCTACATGTCCAGTGGAGACCTCTTTTAAAACCAATTAGACAGGGAAGCGGCTGTGGCTCAATCAGTGGGGCTCCCGTTTACCATATGGGAGGCCCCGGGTTTGGTTCCCGGGGCCTCCTGGTGGGGGCGGGCCCGCCCGCACGGCGTGGTTGGCTGACCCGGCGAGCGCAAGCAGCAGGGGGGGCATGGATGAATAAATAAATAAAATCTTAAAAAACAAACAAACAAAAACACAAACCAATTAGACAGTTGGAATTTAGGTCAGAAATTGGGGCTCAGGAGGGAGTTGAGCATCTCAACTCCCCTGTGCTGTAAGGAGAAAGTTGGTTGTGTGAGGGGCCCAGTGTCTGCAAAGAATAAAAGTGACCCCAAACCCAAAGTCAAACCATACTATCCCCAGTAATGAGAGTTCTCTTGCTCCAGCAATGCCCAGGACAGCTGGGCCCAGTCTGGTCATCCCAGAGTGTGAGCAGAGAGGCCACGGGCCGTTCTGGGGGAGCAGTCCAGTGCTACCCGAGACTCAATGCCTGTGAAAACTAAGATCAGTTGACACCCTAGTAGGGAAAGGGTGAAAGGATACCTCCTTCCTCCAAATCTCTGTCCACCCGACACCTGCTCAGGCCCTTCTTACCTCATTCAATGATGAAAATGTCTGAGATGTTTCCTAAAAGAGTTAAGCACAGAGTCCGTGGGAAAGGGCATGACTGCCCACAGGCAAACTTGTGTTTTTTTTTTAAGATTTTATTTATTTATTTATTTATTTATTTATTTATTTATTTATCCCCACTTGATGGTTGTGCTCGCTGTGTCCATTTGCTGTGCGTTTTTCTGTGTCTGCTTGTCTCCCTTTGTTGGGTCGTCCTGCTGCGTCAGCTCACCGCGCCGCGTGGGCTGGCTTGCCTTCACCAGGAGGCCCCGGGAATCGAACCCGGGGCCTACCCATATGGTAAACGGGAGCCCTAGCGATTGAGCCACATCCGCTTCCCAAACTTGTTTGTTTTTAAAGCAGTTTTATTGAGATGTATTCACATACCATACAATCTATCCAAAGTGTATAATCAATAGCTTTTAGCATAATCACAATGTTGTGCATTCATCACCACAAAAAATTTTAGAACACTGTCATTACTCCAAAAAGAAAAATTCCACACCCCTTAGCAGTCCTTCCCCAGCCCTACATAACCAGTAATCTAATTCCATATTTATAAATTGATTTATATTTACATTTTATATAAATGGGATCATACAATAGGTAGTACTTTGTGTCTGGTTTCTTTCACTTAGCATAATGGTTTTTTTCTGATATTAACATCTTGTAACAACATACATTTGTTCAGAAAAAGTTTTAGATATGCAGTATCTATTCATATTTCACATACGGTTTTACTATGCTATACAGTCCCATATTATATTTTTTAACTTTCCTTTTAGTAACATACATGACCTTTGACTTTCCCTTTCAGCCACTGTCATACCCATATAATAATATGGCTAGTTACAAGCATTATGATGGTGCTTTCACCTCTTCTATTCATAGGCAAACTTGTTTTAACAAGTGGGGTAGGGAGGTTGATGCCCCACTGCCTGGGCATAACTTGGGGAGGTTGTATTTGTGTGTGTGTGAGCATGCGCGTGTGCATGCTGCCACATCAATTGTGAGGGTGGAGTGTTGTTGGGGCCATGGCACAGGGAGGTGGCTGGGCAGATGGACCTGAGACTGAGCTCTTGGCCATCCAAGGCCTGATGATGAAACTATTCAAGCTATTTAGAGAATGTCCTATATGCCAAACCCTATTCTATGGTCTTATACATAGATTCACACATTTAATACTCATGATAACTCTATGAGATTGCTATAATTACTATACCTATTTTACAGATGAGAAAACAGAGGCATAGAGAAGTTATATATGCCTAGTGTCACACTGCTAGTAAAACTAGTAAATGATGGGTCCAAAATTCAGATCTAGTCAGTGTGACCCCAACAAAATGGTGCTTTTTAAAAATGTTTTGTTTGTATGTGTGTGTCACAGAGTCTGTTTAAAGTTCCCATCATCATAATAATAATTCACAACTCTTCTCTGGCTTCCTCTCTTACACACACACACACACACACACACACACCTTTTTATGCCTTTTCAAGGGGTTCACAGAATCCCTGCACCCATGTCCAGGGCCTCCGTGGAACTCAGGATAACACACACACACCTTCTCCCACCCCCACCCTGACTCTTGCCTTACACAGATGATCTCAACAAGAGGACGTCGATGAGAGTTGACAGAGCACAGACCTGAGCAAAGCAGTCAGGAGCAGCTGGGAGGTCAGGGAATCTTTGTGGAGGGTGGCATGAAGGATGCCAAGGGAGGGGAGAGGGGAAATGCAGGCCCAGGCTGGGGACTGGAGGGGCACAGAGAGATGGCCCTCCTACCTGCCCTAAAGCCTGCTCCATTGTCCAGCCCCCACAAGGACACAGCGGCTTTCTTTTTAAAAATGCCTGCTCAGGTCTCTTGCCTCTTTTTCATAATGGAACTTATATTAGTCAGCCAAAAGGGTGCTGCTGATGCAAAGTACCAGAACTCTGTTGGCTTTTATAAAGGGTATTTATTTGGGGTGGAAGCTTACAGTCACAAGGTCCAACTCAAGGTACCATAAGAGGTACTTTCTCCTCAAAGTCTGTTGCCACGTGTTATCACAAGATGGCGGGTAAGGTCAGTGAGGGTTCAGCCTTCCTCCTTCCTCTTGAGGTCTGTTATCCCAGCTTCTTCCAGTCTCAGCTATAGGCTGACATAAGGCTCGTTTCTCTCTCGGAGGCTCGTTTCTTTCTGGGCTCAGCTGCTCTGTTCTCTCCACAAGGTCAGCTGTAGCCTATCACGCTCCTCTCTCTTCCTGGGCCCTCTGCCGTGTCTAATGAGCTGTCTCTATTCCTCTGTGTTCTTCTCCTGTGTGTCTACTTCCATGTGAGAGTCTGTTTTATCAGCCCACCAAGGGGGCTGGGACTCAACGCTGAGTTGTACTCTAATGACACGGTTGAATTAAAGCCTTAATCTTAACATAATTTAATCAGATGGCTCAGCTGAATCTAATACAATCAAAGGGTCATCACACCCAGAGGAACTGACCAGTTTACAAACATAATCTTTCTCTTTTTGGGATTCATAAAATCTCAAACTGTCACAACCCCTTTGTCAGTTATATGTGTTGTGATTATCTTCTCCCACTCTGTGGCTTGCTCTTCCATTCTCATAGTTTTTTGATAAATAGTTCTTGATTTTTTTTAGGGCAAACTTTTTATTGAACCATAATATCCATACATAAAAGTACACAGATCATAAGTATACAGCTTGAGGAATTACCAAAAAGTTAACACATTCATGTAAAGAGTACCTAGATTGAGACAGTATTTCCAGAATTGCAGAAGTTTCCGTGTCTTCCCAGTCACTGCCCCCTCACCATGGGTAACCATTATCCTGACTTCTAACACCAAGGATTAGCTTTACCAGATGTTCTTAATTTTAATGTAAATTTATTGATATTTTACTATGTTTAGGCTTTTTGTGTCCTGTTAAATATTTTCTTATTTCAAGGTAAGAATCTATCCTCCTATGTTATCTTTTAGAGCTTTATCGTTTTGTCTTTCACATGTAGATTTACAATCCACTTGGAATTGTTTATATATTGAATGAATTTCATATGGATAGGCAATTGTCCCAGCATTATTTATTGAAGATATTCTTTCCCCAATGCTCTGCAATGATATCCTTATAATAAATAAAAAATTCTTATATGTGTGTATCTGTTTCTGGACCCTTTGCTTTGTTCCATTTGCCAATTTGTCTATCTTTATGCCAGTACTTCACTGTCTTAATTTACTATAACTTTATAAGAATCTTGATTTCTGGTAGAGCAAATCTTCCCACCCTCTTTTTCTTCCAGAAGGGCTATTCTTGGATCTTTGAATTTCTTAATAATCATTCAGTCAAATTCCACAAGAAAATATTAATGGGATTTTGATTGGAATTATACTGAGTATATAAATATGAATAATTTATATCTTTACAATATTGAATCTTCCAATCCAAGAACATGATATATTTCTCCATTTATTTAGGTCTTTAATTTCTTTCAATAATGTTTTATAGTTTCCACATATTTTATTAGATTTATTTCTAGGTACTTATATCTAGGTATTTTTCATGCTATCGTAAATGATATTTTTGAAGAAATTTCCTTTTCTAACTTTGCTTGTATGTAGAAATACAATTAATTTTTGTGTATTGACTCTGCATTCAACAACCTTGTTAAACCCTCTTATTAATTCTATTTTACCTGTTGATTTTTTGGATATCAACATATAAACATATAAATGCAAACAATAGCACTTTTGTTTCTTTCTTTGCAATTTTTAGCTTTAAAAATTTTTTTTTGCCTTATTGCACTGGAAAGGACCTCCATATAATATTGAATAAAAATGGCATTAACAGTCATTCTTGTCTCATTCCTAGTGTCAAGGAAAAACTTGCAACATTTACCACTAAATATGGTATTTTCTGTAGATTTTTTGTAGCTATGCTTTCATCAGATTAAGGAAGTTCCCTTATATTTCTATCTGCGTGTGTGTGTTTGTTAAAAATCATAAATGGGTACTGATTTTAACAAACACTTTTTCTGTACCTATTGAGATAATCAAATAATTTTTTCTTTTAGTCTGTTAATATGGCAAATTATATTGATTGATTTTATTTTTAGCATTTCCAGTCTTATACTGTAATTCTTAATCTTAATTTAAAAAAATCTCCTTGCACATAGTAAACTTTGCTATTTTAAAGTCTATATTACATCAATATCTGAAGCCCCTGTGGGTCTGTTTCTTCTCTATTTTTCCTGCTGGGTATTGTTCATGTCTTATTTTCTTGTGTGCCTGCTTATTTTTTCTTATGAACTGTAAATTATATTTGCATTTTTTGGTAGAAATAATTGGAGACCTAGAATGATGTTATCTTGCTCCAGATAGGATTTACATTTATTTCTGCCAGGTATTTGGTGGCGCTAATACCTTAGGATGCCAGATAGCTTTAATTCAGTTCCAGGGGTTGACATGATTTGATGCTAAGTGCAAACATTGCCAAGGCCTATCTGCTTCTGGCTCTCCTTTACTCCTAGGGGGACACTCTTTGAGACCGTAGTGTAAAACAGCCCCCTTGGTGGGCCTGGAATTTAATCCCTGTCTCTTAGCCCCATAAAGTCCTTAAGAGTGTCATCCAGTCTCTCAATTCCCCTCCTGAATTGGCAAATACCCCCGGGAGAAGTATCTCCAAAACCTGGACCCATCTCCTTGCCCCACCTCCCAACCCCTTACATCTGGCCTGTTTGGTTGATTCCAATGCCTTTAAACATAGGTTTTTAAAATTTTGTCTAGCTTTTTACTTTCCAACAGAAATGTTGTTCTGAATTACTTAGTCTGCTATTACTGGAAATGGAAGTCTTTGATGGATTTTCTACTGTTAAAATCAACATTGCATTTCTAGAATAAACCTGATTTGGACATGATTTATTTTCCTTTTCATATATTGTTGGCCATCCTTTTTATATCTTACTGGCTGTGATTTTTTAAATATTTTGTTTAGGATTTTTGATTCTCTATTCATGTGTGAGATTGACTTGTAATTTTGCAGTCTTCTTCTAACTCCTTAAACCTTTGGTAAAATTTGCTGGTGAAGCCATTTGGATCAATTATTATTATTCTTATTATTATTACTTTGGTGGGAAATTCTAAATTACAGATTCAATTTCTTTAATAGCTATAGGATTTTTCAGGTTTTTAATTTTTCCTTGTATCTATGTTGACATATTGAATATTTCTGGGAATTTGCCCATTTCATTTACTTTTTTTTTTTTTTCCAAATTGCCTCCCCCCCTTTTTTTCTGACTTTATTTTGTACATTTAATAATTGAAAATATAAACAATTAAAAACTTAAAAGTTTTTCACAAGAACAAGGTTCATAAGTAAAAGAAAAAAAGAAAAAAAAAACTTAAAAGTAAACACAGATGAATAAATATATACATTTCTTAATTAAATGTACTGGATACATATAAAATTTTTTTTTAATCAAGCAATATTTTACACAATATATCTGGTTCATAGAAACACATTCATACAGTATTTGTCCTTTTGTGTCTGGCTTGCATTGCTCAACATAATGTCCTCCAGGATCATCCATGTTGTCATATGCTTTATGACTTCATTTCTTCTTATAGCTGCATAATATTCCATCGTGTGAATAGACCACAGTTTATCCAATCATCTGTTGATGGACACCTGGGTTGTTTCCAACTTTTGGCAATGGTGAAAAATGTGGCTATGAACATTGGTGTGCAGATGTCTGTTCATGTCACTGCTCTCAGTTCTTCTGGGTATATACCAGTAGTGGTATTGCCGGGTACATGGCAAGTCTATATTCAACTTCTTTAGGAACTGCCAAATGGTCCTCCACAGTGGCTGTTCCGTTCTGCATTCCCACCAACAGTGAAGAAGTGTTCCTATCTCTCCACATCCTCTCCAACACTTGTAGTTCTCTGTCTTTTTAATAGTGGCCATTCTGATAGGTGTGAAATGATATCTCATTGTAGTTTTGATTTGCATTTCCCTAATCATGAGTGATGTTGAGCACTTTTTCATGTGTTTTGTTGTCATTTGTATTTCTTCCTTGGAGAAATGTCTATTCAAGTCTTTTGTCCATTTTTAAATTGGGTCGTTTGTCTTTTTATTGTTGAGTTGTAACATCTCTTTATATATCCTGGATATTAAACCCTTATCAGATATGTGATTTCCAAATATTTTTTACCATTGAGTCAGCTCCTTTTCACCCTTTTGACAAAGTCCTGTGTGGTGCAAAAGTGTTTAATTTTGAGGAGGTCCCATTTATCTATTTTTTCTTTTGTTGCATGTGCTTTGGGTGTGAGGTCCAAGAAACCACGATCTACTACAAGGTCTTGAAGATGTTTACCTACATTTTCTTCTAGTAATTTTATGGTCCTGGCTTTTATATTTAAATCTTTGATCCATTTTGAGTTGATTCTTGTATAGGGGGTGAGATAGGGGTCCTCTTTCATTCTTTTGGTTATAGATATCCAGTTCTCCCAACACCATTTGCTGAAGAGACTGCTTTGTCCCGTTAGCAAGGACTTGGTAGGTTTGTCTAAAACCAGTTGACTGTATAGGTGAGGGTTTATTTCTGGGTTCACAATTCTATTCCACTGATCGATGTGTCTATCTTTATGCCAGTATCATGCTGTTTTGACCACTGCAGCTTTGTAATATGTTTCAAGGTCAGGCAGTGAAATTCCTCCCACATTGCTCTTCTTTTTTAGAATGCTCTTGCCTATTCAGGTGCACTTACCCTTCCAGATGAATTTGGTAATTGCCTTCTCTAATTCAGTAAAGTAAGCTGTTAGGATTTTGATTAGTATTGCATTGAATCTATAAATCAGTTTGGGTAAGACTGACATCTTCACGATATTTATTCTTCCAATTCATGAACACGGAATGTCTTTCTACTTGTTTAGGTCTTTTAAAATTTCTTTTAGCATTGTTTTGTAGTTTTCTGCATATAGGTCCTGTACTTCTTTGGTTAAATTAACTCCTAGGTATTTGAATCTTTTTGTTGCTATTGAAACTGGAGTTTTCCCCCTGATTTCCTCCTAGGATTGTTCAGTACTAGTGTACAAAAACATTACTGATTTTTGCGTGTTGATCTTGTAACCTGCCACTTGCTGAACTCATTTATTAGCTCAAGTAGCTTTGTTGTGGAAACTTCAGGATTTTCTAAGTACAGAATTATGTCATCCACAAACAGTGAGAGTTTTACTTCCTCTTTTCCTATTTGGATACCTTTAATTTTTTTTTCTTGCCTAATTGCCCTAGCTAGAACTTCTAGTACAATATTGAATAACAATGGTGATGGTGGGCATCCTTGTCGTGTTCCTGATCTTAGAGGGAAAGCTTTCAACCTTTCCCCATTGAGTTTGATGTTGGCTGTGGTTTTTTCATATATGCCTTTTATCATATTGAGGAATTTTCCTTCTATTCCTATCTTTTGAAGTGTTTTTATAAAAAAAAGGATGCTGGATTTTGTCGAATGCCTTTTCTGCATCGATTGAGATGATCATGTGGTTTTTTTCCTTCAATTTGTTAATGTGGTGTATTACATTGATTGATTTTCTTATGTTGAACCAGCCTTGCATACCTGGAATAAATCCCACTTGATTGTGATATATAAGTCTTTTGGTATGCTGTTGGATTCGATTTGCAAGTATTTTCTTGAGAATTTTTGCATCTATGTTCATTAGAGAGATTGGTCTGTAATTTTTTTTTCTTGTAGAGTCTTTATCAGGCTTTGGTATTAGGGTGATGTTGGCTTCATAAAATGTGTTGGGTAATTTTCCCTCCTCTTCAATTTTTTGGAAGAGTTTAAACAGGATTGGTGTTAATTCTTTTAGAAATGCTTGGTAGAATTTACCTGTGAAGCCATCTGGTCCTGGACTTTTCTTTGCTGGGAGATTTTTTTATGACGGACTCAATCTCCTTTAATGTGATTGGTTTGTTAAGTTCTTGTATTTCTTGTAAGCATCAGTTGGTTGCACTTTTCTAGAAATTTGTCCATTTCATCTAGGTTGTCTAGTTTGTTGGCATATCGTTTCTCATAATATCCTCTTATGATTCTTTTTATTTCTGTGGGGTCATTTGTAACTTCCCCCCTTTCATTTCTGGTTGTATTTATTTGCATCTTCTCTCTTTTTTTGTTAGTCTAGCTAGGGGTTTATCAATTTTATTGATCTTCTCAAAGAACCAGCTTTTGGTTTTGTTGATTTTCTCTATTGTTTTTCTGTTCTCATTTTCATTTATTTCTGCTCTAATCTTTATTATTTCTTTCCTTCTGCTTGCTTTGGGATTGGTTTGCTATTCTCTTTCTAGTTTCTCTAGTTGTTCAGTTAAATCTTTGAGTTTAGCTCTTTCTTGTTTTTTAATATAGGCATTTAGGACTATAAATTTCCCTCTCAAGACTGCCTTCACTGTGTCCCATAAGTTTTGATACACTGTGTTCTTGTTTTCATTTGTCTCAATATATTTACTGATTTCACTTGCAATTTCTTCTTTGACCCACCGAATATTTAGGAGTGTGTTGTTCAGTCTCCACACATTTGCAAATTTACTTTTTTCTTGTCTATTACTGATTTCTAGTTTCATTCCATTATGATCTGAGAAGATGCTTTGTATAATTTCAATCTTTTTATATTTATTGAGAGCTGCATTGTGACCTAACATGTGGTCTCTCCTGGAGAAAGATCCATGGACACTTGAGAAGAATGTATAACCTGCTGAGTTTGGATGCAGTGTTCTGTATATGTCTGTTAGGTCTAACCTGTTTATCATATTGTTCAAGTTCTCTGTTTCCTTGTTGATCTTCTGTATAGTTGTTCTATCTAATTAGTGGGGTGTGAGTGGGGTATTGAAGTCTCCAACAATTATTGTAGAAATGTCTATTTCTCCTTTCAGTTTTGGCAGTTTGTCTCATATATTTTGGGGCACCCTGGTTAGGTGCATGAAATTTATGACTGTTATATCTTCCCAGTGGATCGGCCCTTTTATTAATATATAATGGCCTTCTGTATCTCTTATCATTTTTTTGCATTTGAAGTCTGTTTTGTCTGATATTTGCCCTTTTCTGGTTACTATTTGCGTGGAGTATCTTTTTCCAACCTTTCACTTTCAGCCGGTTTGTATCCCTGGGTCTAAGGTGCGTTTCTTGTAAGCAGCATATGGATGGCTCATGTTTTTTTATCCATTCTGTCTGCCTGTATCTTTTGATTGGGGAGTTTAATCCATTCACATTCATGATATTACTCTAAATGCACTATTTACTTCCTCCATTTTATTCTTTGGTTTTCATATGTCATCTTGTTTATGTCGTCTTTTTACTCTTTTGGTTATCCTTTCTGCTTTTCTTTCTTCTATACTCTCCTCCAAACCTCTCTCTCCCGGCTTTTTCTTTCAGGTTCTAAGGCTTCCTTTAATATTTCCTGCAAAGGTGGATTCTTTTTTGTAAACTCTCTTAGTTTCTGTTTGTTTGTGAATACTCTATACTCACCTTCATATTTGAAGGACAGTTTTGCTGGATAAAGAATTCTTGGCTGGCAGTTTTTCACTTTTAGTTTCCTAATTGTATCATATGACTATCTTCTCACCTCCATGGTTTCTGAAGAGAAATCTGCACTGTCTTACTGGACGTCCCTTGTAAATGATGGTTTGCCTCTCTCTTGCTGCTGTGAGAATTTTCTCTTTATCTTTGACATTTGACATTCTGAGTAGTATGTGTCTTGGCGTAGGTCTATTTGGATTTATTCTGATTGGGGTACAGTGTGCTTCTTGGACATCTAAGTTCATTTCTTTGGCGAGAGTTGGGAAATTTTCAGCTATTATTTCCTCAAATACTTTTTCTGCCCCTTTTCCCTTCTCTTCCCCTTCTGGAACTCCCATGACACGTATGTTTTTGCGTTTTGTGTTGTCATTCAACTCTCTGAGCCCCTGCTCAATTTTTTTCCATTCTTTTCTCTCCCTGTTCTTTTCTCTCTTCAATTTTAGCTGTTCTGTCTTCGGTATCACTTATTCTTTCTTCTATCATTTTGAGTCTGCTGTTGTATGCCTCAAATGTATTTTTTACTTCACCTATTGTATCTTTCATTCCGATGAACTCTGTTACTTTTCTGTTCAGGATTTCAAATTCTTCTTTGTGTTTGCTCAATGTCTTCTTGATGTCATTTATCTCTTTAACTATATTCTCTTTCATCTCATTAATTTGATTTTGAAATTTTGTGCTCTTCTCACTGATTAGTTCTCTCAATTTCTGCATCTCTTCTGGGTTTTTGCTGTATTCTTTTTCTTGGGCCATATCTTCTATTTCCTTAGTATGGCTTGTAATTTTTTGCTGGTGCTTAGGCATCTGGTTAAGTTGTATTTTACTTAGATGCTGTAGCTCTTTCTCTTTTATGGGGTTTTAGTGGCAGGAGGCTGTGAGTTACCACATCTCTTTGATTTTTGGCTCCAACCTTGATTGTTAGGATTGTCCTGCTGGTTGCTCAAAACTGGGCACTGGACCCAGTAAATGGTTGTAGAGTCATATCCTAGGGCCTTGGGCAAGGAGACTATAGAGGCCAGGAAAAGCCTCTCCTACTTATTAATTTTCTTATGTGCACTTCCTTGGTCTGCCAGGAGATGGTGCTCATTGGCCACTCTCAATTCAATGCCTGGTCAGAGGGTATTTGTTGTGACACAGACCAGATCAATGTGATAGAGCTTCCTGTCTGGGGGCTAAGAGCCTTGTAATTCAAACTTTCTGCGACAGTTCTCCAGACTTCTCTCATAGCGCCCCCTTTTCCCCAGCTAGGAAATATTTCCACCCCCTTCTGAATCCTCAACAATCAGTCCCTGTTAGTAGAGGAGGAGATTGGGAGGTTTGTATATCTTTAGCCCCTTGCAGACTCCAAGGCAAACAATGGCACAGCCCCACCCGGCCTGGAAGTGCTCTCAGGACAGGGCAGACCAAACCTGGGAGTCAAAAGCAGGGTCAGCCCCAGGCTCTCTCCCCTCTCCTGTGGAGTCCTCAACAATTAGTCCAGGCTAGAATAGAGGGGGTTGTGAGGGTCGGATTTGTCCAGTCCTTCCTAGGCTCCCAGGGCAAACCACCATGTGGAAGGGTCGGTGGGGCTCCGCAGCCCAAATTTACAGGTCAGAACCTGAGTCAGCCTAAGGCTGTGTCCCTCTCTCTCCCCTTTCCGGGAGTGGTAGATCCCTGGAGCCCCCTTTGTCTGTGGTCGCAGGCCCAGAGGCCGGAGAGTTCTGAAGAGAGTGGGGGAGGGTGCTGGCAGCAGCAGAAGCTGCCGCTTCCAACTCACGGTTCTGTCGTCGCAATTTCCCTCTTTTATTCCTCTCTCCTCTGGGTGGTGTGCAGCCTTCACCTGCTGTCCGAAATCCTAGAAGATCTTATTCGGGGATGTTTCAGCCTGTCCTCTAGCTATTTTTCTGGAGAAGAGATTCCTGTGTCTTACTAGTCCGCCATCTTCCCGGAAGTCTCCTCAATGTTTTCTTGATGTCATTTATCTCCTTAACTATATTGTCTTTCAACTCATTAATTTGATTTTGAAAATTTGTGCTCATCTTGCTGATTAGTTCTCTCAAATTCTGCATTTCTTCTGGGACTTTGATGTATTCCTTTTCTTGGGCCATGTTTTCTATTTTCTTAGTATGGCTCATAATTTTTTGCTGGTGTTTAGACATCTGGTTAGGATGTGGTTACTCAGATGCTCAATCTCTTTCTCTTTTGTAGGGATTTAGTGGCAGGAGGCTGTGAGTTACCACATCTCTTTGATTTTTGGCTTGACCTGGATTGTTATGATTGTCCTGCTGGTTGCTCAAAACTGGGCACTGGACCTAGTAATTGGTTGGAGAGTCACTTCCTAGGGCCTTGGGCAGGGAGGCTATAGAGGCCAGGAAAAGCCTCTCCTACTTATTTTTAATTTTCTTGTGTGCACATCCTTGGTCTGCCAGGAGATGGCGCGCTTTGGCAGCTCTTAGTTCAATTCAATGCCTGGTTGGAGTGTATTTGTTGCAACATTGACCAGATCAATGTGATAGAGCTTCCTGTCTGGATGCTAGGAGCCTTGTAATTCAAACTTTCTCTGAGACAGTTCTCTAGCCTTCTCTGGCAACCCCCTCCCTTTTCCGGGCTAGAAAATATTTCCACTCCTCTCTGAGTTCTCAACAATCAGTCCCTGCTAGTACAGAAGGAGATTAGGAGGATCTTATATCTTTAGCCCCTTGCAGGCTCCAAGGCAAACAATGGTGCAGCCTCACCCGGCCTGGAAGGGCTCTTGGGACACAGCAGACCAAATTTGTGAGTCAAAAGCTGAGTTAGCCTTAGGCTGTGTCCCTCTCTCTCTCCTTTCCCTGGAGTCCTCAACAATTAGCCAAGCTAGAAGATTGCCAGGGTCGGATTTCTCCAGTCCTTCCCCAGCTCCCAGGGCAAACCACTGTGTGGTCTCACCTGGCCTGGAAGGGCTCATGGGGCACAGCAGACCAAATCTGTGAGTCAGAAGCTGAGTCAGCCTTAGGCTGTGTCCCTCTCTCTCCCCTTTCCTGGGGTGGTAGATCCCTGGAGCCCCCTTTGTCTATAGTTTCAGGCCCAGAGGCCCGAGAATTCTAGAGTCTTTAGTGTGGGGGAGGGTGCTGGTAGCAGCAGCTGCCACTGGTTCCAACTCACAGTTCTGTTGTGATTTCCCTTTTTTGTCCCTCTCTCCTCTGGGTGGTGGGCAGCCTTCACCTGCTGTCCTAAACCCTAGAAGATCTTTTTCAGCCTGTCCTCTAACTATTTTTCTGGAGAAGAGACTCCTGTTTCTTACTAGTCTGCCATCTTCCCAGAAGTCCTCATTTTACATTTTAAATAACACTGGCAAAATTGTTCAGAATAACCTCTTTTTGTCTTTTTTTAAAAATGTCTGCTGCATATATAGTGATATCTTTTTCATTACCAATATAACTCCTTTTCTATTCTTTTTGCAGGGTCAAAATATCTGGCTGTGAATATGAATTTGTCTATTTCTCTTTTATTTTATTTTTATTTATTTATTTATTTATTTTAAAGATTTTATTTATTTATTCATTTATCCCCCCCTTGCTGCTTGTGCTCGCTGGGTCAGCTAACCACGCCGTGCGGGCGGGCTTGCCTTCACCAGGAGGCCCCGGGAACCGAACCCGGGGCCTCCCATATGGTAAATGGGAGCCCTACTGATTGAGCCACAGCCGCTTCCCTATTTCTCTTTTAATTCTATTCGATTTTGCTTTCTGCATTTTGGGGCTATGTTATTAACTGCATATAAATTTAGAATTGTTATATCTTAATTTGTTATTATGAAATGGCCCTCTTTACCTCTATTTTATCCCTCTTTAAGCCTACTTTGTTCAATATAATAGAGCTACACCCACTTTCTTTTGGTTTGTTTGCATGATATATATATTTTCCATCCTTTTATGTTTAACTTTTCTTTATCTTATATTTTCAGTGTGTCTCTTTATTTTATTTTTAAATATATATTTTTATTTTTAAAAAGATACTTAGATTACATAATAACATTTTTATGTAACATCATAAAAAATATAGGGATTCCCATATGCCCCGCTCCCCGTATCTCCCACATTTTCCCACATAAACAACATCCTTCACTAGTGTGGTACATTCATTGCAATTGATGAACGCATTTTGGAACATTGCCAATAAGCATGGATTATAGTTTACATTGTAGTTTACACTCTCTCCCACACAATTCTGTAAGTTATGGGAAGATATATAATGGCCTATATCTGTCATTGCAGTGTTATTCAGAACAATTCCCAAGTCCCGAAAATGCCCCCGTATTACACCTGTTTTTCCCTCCCCTTGCCCTCAGAGCTTCCAGTGGCCACTGCCTTCACATCAGTTTTGTAATTTTTTCCATTGCTAGAATCACAATTAGTCTATAGTAGAATACCAGTAAGTCCACTCTGGTCCATAGTTCATTCCCCAGTCCTGAGGATTCTGGGATGGTGATGTACACTCCACCTCTAACTGAGAGGGGGCTTCGATCCTGTACAGCTGATGGATGGGACTCTCTTGCTTGCAGTTGTAGGCTCTCTCATTTCCTTAGTATGGTGGTTGTCCATCTTCACCTCCTTGTTAGTTGTCCTGGGTGAGTCCAATGAACTGGAGAGTAGGTGTTGCAATCCGCTGAGGCTCAGGGCCCAGCTGGCACATGGACAGCCCAAAGATTCAAATCTCTTGGACGTACACATACCAACTCCAGCAGTATGTCTGTTTATTTATTTATTTATTTATTTTTAATGTGTGTCTCTTTAAACAGCTTAGAATTTTGTTTCTTTATCCAGTCTGACAAACTTTTTAGCACTACTGTACTATCAATCTAACAATATTTGTTTGTTTGTTGACAGGACCATTTGGTCTATTTACATTTATCAAATTATTTATATATTGGTTTTAAATCTACTGCCCTACTAGGTCTTTTCTACTCCATGTTCTTTTCTCTCTCTCCTTCCTTTTTTTTTTTTTTTTTTTTTTTTGACTTGATTATTTTTTATTGTTCCTCTTTATTTTCTTCCTATTTTAGTTTTGAAAGTACACACTATTTTACTATTTTTTGGTGGCTCCTTGGAAAACAACATGGATCCTTGGTTTATCATACTAGTATGTTAATTAACTGTTGTTAATGCAAAGACCTTAAAATGCTCTCACTCTTTATCTCTCACTGCTTAAATAGTATTCTTATTGTATTTTAATTCTATGTGTTTTTTCAATCCCACAGAACATTGTTACTATTGTCTTATACAGTCAAGGTTCACCTATAATTATGCACCTATTTCCCATTTTGTTCTTTATTCCTTTTTTTTTTTTTTAAGATTTATTTTTGTTTATTTGTTTATACCCCCCATTGCTGCTTGTGCTCTCTGTGCCCATTTGCTTTGCGTTTTTCTGTGTCTGCTTGTCTCCCTTTGTTGGGTCATCTTGCTGATGAGCCGTGTGGGCCATCTTGTCTTCACCAGGAGGCCCCGGGAATCAAACCCGGGGCCTCCCATGTGGTAAACGGGGGTCCAACCAATTGAGCCACAGCTGCTTCCCATTTATTCCTTCTTGTATCCCTGGCTTACCTTCTGGGATCATGATCCATCCCATTGAACAACACCTTTAATTAGGGCAGGCTCCCTGTTGGCACATTGTTTTAGTTTGTCTGAAAGTGTCTCTATTTCACATTTATTCTTGAAGAGTTGGTGGGAAAGAAATTACATATATCTTTATATATTTCACTATTGAGAAATCCCCAAGGTGTACTTTCTAGGACCATGTGAGGAGAAGTAATAGCAGAAAGGCTAGGAACCAAGAAGAATCCAGGGCATCACTGGCCCTTGGCAATATTGCCTCAAGTCCCACCAAGGACTCCTATTTGGCTTGCTAGACCCTTCTCTTAAAGCAGAAAACCCCACAGCAGCATTAATGCCATATTAGTTTAATTAGATTAGTTTTCCTTCTAACACCTGATAGGACTCAACCCACTTAAAACCTTAAAGTGCTTATGGAAGGAGGTGGAGAAAGACTAGCAATCTGGAAGAATTTCTCCCCAAACCAGCTCGGGAATGGCCACAAAATGGAGAGCCCGGGAGCTTCAGCCTGGTGCAGTGGGATAGGCGCAAGGCAAGTCTCAACTGCTTTGCTGCTCAGACCAAGGAGGGCAGGGCCGTTGGTCTCAGTCAGACTTGAGGTATGATTTTCTTGAGTGCAGCTCTGGAACCTCCTCTGTACACAGATTGTTTACCTCCATCAGCCTAGGTCACCTGAGAACTTGACACCCACGTGGGCGGTACCTCCAGAATGCTCACAGGTTTTATCAGATTTCTTCTTAGAAGGGCATCTGGAGCTGTGGAGAGCAAGCCAGGCCCAGAGAACAGAAGACGCAGTAACAGGCACCAAGCAAGCCAATGTTCTTTATCAGGAACATGTCCTTCACTAACACCAGCTCCTGATGAAACCTGGGCACGTTGTCTGAAAACCAGGCCACTGGGAAGTTGGTCCAAAGAGGGTGACTGCTATATTCTTTCCTCCCTTGGCACTTCAGAGAAAGGGAGTGAGGGGAGCTGGGGGGCAGGGCAGTGTGCACCACACCCTCCAGGAGAGGCAGCACTGCCCAGGAGTTGAGCTCAGACTCTGGGGCCAGGAGACCACCAACCTGCCTTCTCGTGATGATCGTGTTGGGGGCCCTTAGCACGGCACAGAGGTCTGGGTCCTGGGAGAGGACCCAGCGGGCTGCTCCAAGCCCCTCCCTCAAGTGGCAGGTCCTGCTGGAGAGAGGGCAGGACAGTCAGCCCTGAGAGCGGACCTGCTTCTCCCTCTGAACGTTCCACTTCTGGCGCCTCCGGGAACCTGGAATAAAAAGAGGTTTCAGCTTTCCAGCAGGGATTTCTAATGGGCCGCTTCCCTGCTAGTCCATTGTTTGAGCAACACTGGAAAATAAGATAATCACCTTGCACCCTACTTTATCTGAGAGGAACAAAATAAAAGTAAAAAAGAAAACATTCTACATATTTACTTTCATATTTAAGAACACAGAAAATATCCCCTAAATTCCACCAGTAATAAAATACTTCTATTGAGCTCAAAGAAAAAATCATTAATAATGTTATTTCAAGTATTAGCAAGCCTACATGGGAGACATGGGAGGAGTTGTGAAGTCATGTCCCCAATGCTCTGAGTCATGTCCAGGAGGAACCCTCCCCCCCAACACGGACTTGGGCCGGAACTAAGGATTGAACCTTTTGGATCTTCTCCAAGTCAGGATCTCTCATCGTCCTTCCTGTCCATGGCCAAAGTTTTTCATATTCCCTAACATCTAGACTCATCCTGCTGCCCCAAGCTTCTCCCTGCTCAGACCAAGGGGTCCAGAACAAGAACGTCCTGGTCCCAAAGTTGCTGGTCAGGGCTGGGGGCTGACGATGCCCTTGCCCCATAGTACTCAGCTCTGCTGCCACTTGTCTCTCTCTAGAAATGTTTTTTCCCACCGTGAATGTAATAGTCTTTGCCAATATGCTTGACAGACACAGCATTCTAAGCTTTTTTTTAATATTAGAATTTCGAAAACATTTCAGAAACATAACATGCATATAGAAAAATGCACAAATTGTAAGTGTACAGCTCAAAAAATGATCACAAAGTGAACACACCTGCGTAACCACCACACAGCTCAAGAAATAGAACAGGAATCCACATGTAAACAGTTTTAGAACTCTTGCCACGGGCTCGATGCTGAGTGCTGAGCTTCTGTGCTTCTCATCTGACAGGTCCTGAAGGGATTTCAGCATCTAAGACAGCGTTGTCTTTCCCTGAGCTCTAACTTTATGTAGAGAAGGTCTCGTCTCATGCTGGGCTGAAGGCTGCTGCTCTAGGTCAGGTGCTCCTAGGTAGCGTTTGAATGACTGGAAGATCCTGACCCAGGCACGCGGGCGCCTCAACCTGGGGTCAGAGGCTCTCGGGTCTCATCTGTCTTTTCTAGACGTCGCAGGAGGACAAATGACCAGGACCCCAGAGCAACATAATTCTCTCAATGCTACAGAGACAGCCTTGGGATGTAGAAAAGAATACCCAGCTCATTTATTCATCCGACCAACATGGATCCACCTTGGCCCAAGAATGACAAATAAGGCAAACACGGTCCCTTCCTTCTCAGAGAAAGTTCCAACACCCAACACGGCAGGCACTAGCAAGAAAACCCTCCCAGAATCCAGAACCACTGCCTCACCCCTGCTCTAGCCCAGGCTCCGCTCCCCTCTCCACCCCCAGAGAAAGGGGCTGGGCTGCTTCCCAGCCTGGTGGTAGAGAGACATGCATCCTAATCGCTGCCTTTGTTCTCTGCAGGCCCGGCCATCCCTGTGGGCGTGGACGTGCAGGTGGAGAGCCTGGACAGTATCTCCGAGGTGGACATGGTATGCCGCACCTTTGGCGGGGCAGCCTTCAGGGAATGATCATGTGGCTACATTTCTGTGAGAGCTCTGGTGGGGCCTCATGGGTGCAGGCTGTGCCTGTGTGGGTGGCAGCAGGAGCTGGAGGGGCTTGGACGTTGACCTAGGGGAAGTGAAATCTAGAGCAGTGGTTCTCCATTGGTTAAATGCATATTCCTGAGCCCACTCACTTCAGGGCGAGGTCAAGGACTCTGCATTTTGAAGACTCCTCAAGAGTCAATGACCCAGCTTCCAGCCATCTCTGTGCTACTCTGCCTTTTGTGCACTGCCCCTTTAGTTTATAAACTTCCTGTTTCTTCTGCCTCAGGGACCTTGAACCTGCTCTTGCTCTGACCCTCCCCATGCTGTCTCCTTTTCATCCTTTAGGTCTCAGCTGAAATGAAACTTCTTCAAAGAGACTCCTCTGACCACCTAATCTGGAGAATTTTCCTTCCTAGCCCACATCATCACTTGTTTTGCGTTTTCTTGGCCCCCACACTTGACTATCAGCTCCACGAGTGCAGGAACTTGTCTTTTATTTTGTACCACTGTATCTCCAAGGCCTTGTCCATTGTGGGTCCACTGGGGACCCTCAAAACATGTGTGGAATGAATGAGAGTAGGGGAGGCTCCCCTTTCCCACTGCAGTGCCATTGTGTGCCCTTAAAGGGTGGGGGTCTCCCTGATGCCTAATGGACTAGTCCCAGCAGAGCTGATTCTCTGTTGCTGCCGTGCACCCCCAGACAGCCATAGCTCTAGCACCCGGTAAAGGATGGGCCCAGGTGTGAAAGGTATATGTGTGACAGCCTTCAAATGCTCGAGCACACACTGCCAGCCCCTTTGGAGTACATAACGACTTGCCCTGGCTTCAGAACCAGCTGGATCTGGAGCCACCCTGGCTGCCCTTGCCCTGAGCCAGCTGAGACGTCCCTCTGAAGACCCTCCCGCCTTATGTGGCTCAGAGGGAGGGGACCAGGATGACTTACTTCCCATAAAGCAACCACCAACCAGTGGGAAGTCAGGTAGACTCTAGTACAAAGAAGGTGGTAGTTAAGTAACAACTGAGCCGGCCATGCAGGGATGTTTGTGAATCTGCCATGGGGCACTCCCCCTGGGCAAAGTTCTTCAGAGCATGAGCTCCAGCCATATGACCTGGAAGGGAAAGAACCAGAAGGGGCATTTGGCCTCTTCCTACTCACATACTGGCCCTTCTACTTGGGTGTGTGCATCAGTTTCCTAGGGCTGCTGGAACAAATTACCACATACTGGGTGGGTTAGAACAACAGAGATCCATTCTTTCAAAGTTCTGGAGGCCAGAAGTCCGAAATCAAGGTGTCGGTTATATTGGTTCCTTCTGGGGATTTGGAGGGAGAATTTGTTTCATGCCTCTCTCCTAGCTTCTGGAAGTTGCCAGCAATCCTTGGTGTTCCTTGGCTTGTAACCATCTCTCCAGTCTCTGCTCCTCCATTGTCACATGGCCATCTTCTCCCTGTATGTCTGTGTCTCTAGGTCCAAACTTCCCTCCCCTTTCTCTTATACAGACACCACTCATTGGATTTAGCATCCACGTTAATCCAGTATGACCTCATATTAATGTAAGTAATTACATCTGTAAAGCCCTTATTTCCAAATAAAGTCATCTTTACAGGTATTGAAGATTAGGACTTCAACTGATCTATTGGGGAGCACAAGTCAACCCATCATAGTGTGTAAGAGAGATCATGGCAAGTGCTGATGCACTGGACGCCAGGAGCAGTCTAGGGACAAATTGTCCTGTGGGCACTATCTCAGTGCCCATTCTCTCCTCCCTTCCTGGGGCTCCCTCCAGGCCCATCGCCACCATACACTTTTTCTCCTTCCCCACCTGCTGCCTGAAGAGGACCTTTTGAGCAGTTATTTTCTCATTTGCACCTTGTGTCTTAGCTCCGGCTATGGTTAAAGGCATCAAGTTTACAGGTGAGATATATATATATATATCTAAAATAACAGAATAAATTTTCAGGCTGAAATCATGGTAGGTAAGCCATTGCCCATCTACTCATCCATTCATCCCTCCATTTTTCCATCCTGCCATTTAGCACCTACTATGTACCTTGGCAGGCATTAAACTAGGGTCTGCGGATTCAAGAGTGGGAAGGACACAATCCTGTCTTTCAGGATCTTATAAGTCTAATGGCAGAAACCCTCCTAAGAGGAATGCTTGGCCAACCATCCAGGCTTCCAGAAGTGGCCACTAAGCAAAATCAAATGGCTAGCCAGGTGGGCAAAGAACCATGTGTGCAAAGATCTAGGTGAGAGAGAGAACAGCGCTTTGGAGAAATCCACTCTGCCTGCAATCATGCAAGGCTGTCGGCATCATAGCTTGGTCTCCTGGACTCCAACCTCCTGATACACAAGAATAAGCCACTGTCTTTCCGATTGCAGGGGCACCATTGCCACAGGGCCGCACAGCTGACACCTCTGAGACTGGAGAGTGAGCCCGAGGCATCCATTACCACAGTGGGTGATGGGTAGATCGTAAGGAAAGAAGCTTTCTAAGCCATTTCTTTCCTGTCTCTCCCCGGTTCCCACAGGACTTCACCATGACCCTGTACCTGCGGCATTATTGGAAGGACGAGAGGCTGGCCTTCCCCAGCACTTGCAACAAGAGTATGACCTTTGATGGCCGGCTGGTGAAGAAGATCTGGGTCCCCGATGTCTTCTTTGTCCACTCCAAAAGGTCGTTCACTCATGACACCACCACTGACAACATCATGCTAAGGGTATTCCCAGATGGGCACGTGCTGTACAGCATGAGGTAACTGAGAACGGGGTCATCATTCCTGTGTCCAGTGTCATTCCGATCTGCAGGATCAGTCCCTTTGGCCCTGAAGAGGTTGTCATTGGGGTGGAGTCTGTGGGTTACGAGGGATGGTACAAACCTTCTGATGCCAGTCAGAACTGACCAAAAATGAAATGGCCAGCCTAGTGGGTGGCGACTTCCCCATAATTGGGAGTCTTAAGCTTGGATTAGAACACTACTTGGTCTTGAATAGATTGAAGGAGACCATGACCTTCTATGCACTTTCTCCTTTCAGAGCCTATGATTCTACTTAATTGGTCATAAAGACATAAAAAAAAAAAAAAAAAAAAAAAAAAAAAGCAATAGCTACCATTTTCTCAGTGCTGTGCAGACTGGCTTCTGGGCTAACTTGAGAGGCTTACAGTCTTGTTCCACATAGTCCTGGCCTGCTTGCATGCTTCACCAGAATTAAACACTGATAGCAGATTCTTACTGGCTCTGGTTGGGAAGAGGGCAGTGGGGGCAGGGGGTTAGCACAACCTCCCAGGCATCTCTGGGAGTGGATGGCGCCTATGGGCTAGGGGCAATTCTCAGGAGTAGGGTGCAGGTGTGGGCCTGGCACAGCCAAGACCTGCAATAGCTGGGGGGTGGGGGGTGCCCTGGCGCAGTAAAGGGCATCTGGGCAGGGCACCAACAGCACCTGCTACAGAAGATAAAGCTCTAACAGTTCAGGTCTGTAATTTAGACATCTGTCCCCACACTTCTGAAAATAGACATAGGAGGCAGCTCCTCTTGGTGGTGTGCCATGCCCTCTACTCTGGGCAGGTCTCTGAGCCAATAACTCACTGCACGAGCCAACATGTGTGTTTGGGTTGTCTAGGATTACTGTCACTGCCATGTGCAACATGGACTTCAGCCACTTTCCCCTGGACTCCCAGACCTGTTCTTTGGAACTGGAAAGCTGTAAGTATCAACATTCCTCTCAACAAACCTTTGCCTTATTCCCTCTTGGACCCGTGTGACATTTTAGTTTTCGTGAGACTGAGTGCTGCCTGCCAGCCCAAGGTGTTTACTCCCTCCCAGGCTGTCATAAGATTTCTCTGTTGCTTCACCCAGGGTCAGAAGCAAAGGAGTCAAATTAACTGTTTTCCTTTTCCCCCAAAGATGCTTATACAGATGAAGATCTGATGCTGTATTGGAAGAATGGGGACGAATCCCTGAAAACAGATGAGAAGATAACCCTGTCTCAGTTTCTGATTCAAGAGTTCCACACCAATTCCAGGCTGGCCTTCTACAGCAGTACCGGTAGCTAGCTTCTGCCACGGTCTAAATGTGGAAGGAACACATTCAAATTCTTCTTCAGCCTTAACCTTTTTCCCTCCCAGTGAAAAGACATTTCGATGATTAAAACAATATATATCCACAAAATATAAACAACATTAAAGCAGAAAGTAAAAAAGTTGCCATTGTCTGAAATCCCATCACCCAGAGCTAATCAATCCTAGCAATTCATTAAACCTCCTAGACATCTTGTTTTGATTGTACAATTTCACAAATGTGGAGTCATACTTTACAGGTTATTCTGTAACCTGATTTGCTTTATAGCACATATGGTTTTCCTAAGTAATAAATACATTATTTTTAATACTTAGTGTATCCTCTTGTGGGACCCTGGACCGTGTTGGAGAGTATCCACTCGTCAGCTTTTCTCTACTTTCACCATTAGCTCTACAGCAGTTACGGGGAGCTAGAGGACTTCCTGCTTCATTGCCTTTGCCCCAGTGCTGAGAAGCCTGAGCCCTTCCACAGGAAGTTTTCGTGCCATTACCCATCCCTGCATGGCCAGCATCTCCCTGCTCACCTACCCTCCGTCCCCACCCCTCTGTGCACAGCATCAAACATGGTGGAAAGAGTGAGCCCCAGTCATGGCGGTGTTGGTGCCAGGCCTCCCCACCCCCCCCAGGACCGCTTCAGTGCATGCCCACAGCTTTCACCGTCACTGCCTCTTCCCTTTCACTCTGCTTTGTGTTGCCACACGATTTTCTGTCTTATCTATTCTTAGCAAGTTCAAATCAACTCTTTCTAAATGATTTCAGTTTGCTTTTCAATCAAGCTCTAAGAGTTGACCATGTGACAGCACTGTTCTGAGTGCTTTAACTAATTTCTACTCAACAAACCCATAGTGTGATATTGTTATTATCCCCACTTTGCAGAGGAGAAAACTGAGACTCAGAGAGATTAAGCTCTTATCCAAGTTACACAGTTGGTAAGTAGCCAGGCAATCTGCCTTAATCAGTGTGAATATTGCCTCTTAGATATGTTCTTTATTAGAATAATATTCATTGGTTTGTTTAATTCCCCTCTGGAGCCTCTCTGGAGACCAGATGAAAATGCATCTTCCACTCACATTATGTACTGTACCACACATTCAGGGTTTGCAATCCTACCCCGCAGGCTGGGAGCTGTTATCGCACTGCCCTCTGTGTGGAGCACAGAGTCGATTTCCAAAGCTTCTGGTTCCCACCCAGCTTTTCTAAGGCAACACTTACCTGGTTTTCTTAGACAGAAGTTTAAGGAGAATAGACTAGTCCCTAAAGGAATAAAGGCAGTTCTCAGCCCTTCCTGAAAGGCTCTATGCAAACCTAAGGAACAATGTGATTTCTTTCATGGCTGCGCATTTGAGTAGGAAAGATAAAAGGTGGAATCTGGGTGAGCTGGCCTGAGTGGACAAAGGCTGTGGGGTGAAAAAGTGATTCATAGTCTCCACCATCTTTGAAGATTACTTTCTCTTTATCCAAAAAGCACGTGCCTCACTCAAACAACCCAGGAGCCTTCACCGCAGCCACCTGTCAAGCTTGTCTGGACCCGCCCTATTGTTTCAGCCTTTCCCTGTTGACCCAACACTTCCCTTTCCCAACTCAGTACCAATCTACCACTCCAGCCACACGGTCTCTGTCCCTCCAGCAATCTTTCTCCAGGTGCAGCCTGGGCTGTCCCTCTACCCGAACCACCAGGAGAGCGTGAGCAACAAGCAGATTTGTGAGCCCCACTGCAGACCTACTGCGTCAGAATCTCTGGGGGTGGAGCCCAGGTAAACAGCTCCCAGGTGCTTTTGTGCACACCAAAGGTCCAAGACCATCGGTCTTAGCCAGTGGTTCTGGGAGTGTGGTGCCCAGACTGGGAGCACCAGCAGGGCCTGAGAGCATTGCGGGTAGAGCCCAGCAATCTGTATTTTAACAAGGCCTCCAGGGAGTAGTAGATGCAGATTTCTGGACCTGCCTCCCCCCCACCTTCGCTTTCTGATCCAGGAAGTCCAGTGTGGGCTCTGAGAATTTGCGTTTCTAATAAGTTCCCAGCGGTGCTCTTGTTGCTGGTTCAGAGACCCCACTGTGACAGCCCCTGCTAGGTCAATGTTGTTTCCAACTCTAGGGAAGTTTTAAAACACACCCATGCTTAGGTCCCCAACCCAGACCAATTAAATCAGAATCTCTCAGGGATAGGCCAGGGCTTTGGAGAGTTGTCAAAGCTCCAGATGGTCCTGGGCTGCCCAACCGCTAGTCCCCACGTCTCTGTGCCTCTCTGAGCCTCTGCTCTGTGGTCTCCCTGCTCCAGTGCCCTCCTCTCCCCACCCATCTGACCAACTCACACTCATCTCATCCATGAGACCTTTCTCTGTCCTTCCACAGGACTCTCTTTTCCAAAACCTAAAGCACTCACTGCTTCCATGGATATTTTAGCACTTACATACACTCTGTTCCATATCTCAAGCACTTCCATTCTGGGGGACTTCCAGTCAGCTCCTTGGAAATCCCTGAGGGCAGGAACCAAGGTCTGGGCTTCTTGTTCTCCCCCTCCAGCTCCAGCATAACACTCTCACGTGAGGACCCTCGATGGTCAGAGGCTGGAATGAAGGGACGCTGCATGACAAGAGTTCTGAAGTGGGAACTGGAGACCTGAGTGCTGATCCAGCTCATCCAGGAGTCAGACCAAGGTTTTGGACAAGCAGCTTGACATCTAGGAGTCTCAGTTTCCTCATCTCCCAAATATTTACATAAGACCACAGTATCAACTATGCTATCATTGACTTCATGTTTTCCTTTAAATTGACTCCCCTTTTGTACTTAAATTTATTTTGAAAAGAAATGTTATATCACTATAATCAATGGAAAACTAGTATCATTTGCCAAAAATAGAAGATGACTTTAATGATAAATGTATTGAATACAAACAAAAAAGTGCCTGCCTCTGTACCCCTGAAATAATTTGTGTCCCACCATTGTATGTGGCCCCTGCTTTGGGGCACACAGGGCTGGAGTGAGTTCTAATGTCGCTCATTCCACACTCACGCTGTCCTTGGGCCATCTTTTGGTCAGGATGGTTGGGTAATGATCTCGCGGATCATTTGAAACCTTATACTTTCATCCCTTGCTTACAACCATTGGTCAATGATTCTCAGACTGGCATAGTGAAACAGATCATTTCTACATCATCCTTTTTCACCTGAGGAAGTGTCAAATGGTATATGACTTTCCCAAGGCAGATGGAGTGTCAGAGGTAGAACTCATGCCTGACTTTTAGTAATCAGACATGAACAGTCTATTTCTTCTTGTGATGGAGGTGAGGTCGAGTGAGCTGACTCCACTTATAATAAAGGGGACAATGAAAACAGTCCAGCTGCCCAGCCTCCTGCCTCAGTGAAATTGCCTTCAACACCATAGAAGCTCTCCAACTTCTTATGCTTCTCAGGGCAGATGGCCGTGGTTTGCAGAGAACAAATACCAAACAAACAACTAGATCTATAGCTCCTCTTAGCTCTACCTATTATAGGGATACTGTGTAGAGAAGTTAGATAAAACCAAATACAACAGTAAATGTACTAGATATGGATTAGATATTTATAGGAGAGAGGGCTTAGATTTTGGAAAGGAAAGGCATTTTATTAAGCCAATTGATCATTAATTTTGACTCTCTTCTGCTGCTGAGAGCAGTATCAGGGAAACGAGAGCTCCCGGTGAAGGAGCTGTGTTCCTGCCTCTCAGATTGGAACTCACTCGTGTCTTCCTTGTATCCCCCAGGCTGGTACAACCGTCTGTACATCAACTTCACTTTGCGTCGCCACATCTTCTTCTTCTTGCTCCAAACTTATTTCCCCGCCACCCTGATGGTCATGCTGTCCTGGGTGTCCTTCTGGATCGACCGCAGAGCTGTGCCCGCCAGAGTTTCACTGGGTAAAAGCATTCAATAAGGCATGGGAAGGTGGTGACTTTTTCAGTCGGTCGCTATGTCAAGAAAAAGTAAAATTGCTATTGATCCTTGAATTGGTTCCCTGGGCTGCTGTAATAAATTCTCAGATCCACAAACTGGGTGGCTTAGCACAACAGAGGTGCATGGTCTCGCAGTTCTGGAAGCTAGAGATCTGAAATCAAGGTGTCGGCAGGGCCACGCTCCCTCTGAAGGCTTAGGGGAGACCCTTCCTTGCCTCTCTCCTGGCTTCTGGCGACTGCCAGCATCCTCTGGCTTATAGCTGTGCCACTCACACCTCTGCCTCCTTCTCATGACCATCTTCCCTGTGCATCTGTACCTCTGAGTGTCCTTGCCTCTTCTTTTAAGGACACCAGTCATATGGGATTTGGGGCCCACACTGATCTAGTATGACCTCATCTTAACTAATTATACCTGCAAAAAACCTATCTCCCAATAACATCAGCTCCTGAGGTACTGGGTGGATGTGAATATTTAGGGACACTATTCTATTCAACCCAGCACAATCCCCAAGAATCAGAGTCAAAATGAACAAACTTTCTTCCTGCGTCTTGCCCTCACCATTCAGGTGCTGGCCTCAGTTTCCCCCACTACATTATGAAAACCACAGGGAGCTAAAACTACATCAATTTTGCTTGCATCACTGTATAAGCAGTAGTCAATCTGGGGTATTGTGGAGGTTTGTCTGTAATGGAGCTCAGTACTTAGGTAAATATGCAAATGCTGAAACTGTATCCTGTAAATTCAACATCTTGGGTTAGTGGCCTTGTTTAGATAGACTGAAAGTTTGGGGACAAGGCCCGTAATTTGTGATTTTTGGGAAGGGGAGAGCTGCATTCCCTGAAGCTGTGATTTGAACACTCGACAAACTCCTGAATTCCAGAGTGCAAGTTCATAACACTTAATTGTAAATTGGGACAAAATCTTGAGACATGTGAGGGTTCAACCAGCAAGCCAAAGTGAAGAAGAAACTAGCATGACAGTCTTGCAATAATGCCCAGGCTCCAAAGACTTAAACATGGTTTAGTTGGGAGGGAGGGGTGTGTGCACTCAAGGAATTGAGGCTTGGGACATTTCCCTTAGAGGTGTCCTTTTTGTCATAGTTTTTAATTCCACAATTGAACAGATTCTTTCTGAAGCACCCCTAACCTTGCCAGCCCATCTCGATGAGAGCAGACATGCAGTGAGCTGTCCTGCTGAGAGTAGGATGGCCTGGCTGGAAACATAGCTGGGGAATTTCTCATTTGATTTAAGAGATGGAGAATGTAAAATTACGACTTAGCAGAAGGTGGGGGCAGTTCTGCCCCGTTGCCGCGGCCTGAGCTGGGACCGGGGCCTTGCAGGCATCACCACGGTGCTGACCATGTCCACCATCATCACGGGCGTGAACGCCTCCATGCCCCGCGTCTCCTACATCAAGGCCGTGGACATCTACCTCTGGGTCAGCTTCGTATTCGTGTTCCTCTCGGTGCTGGAGTACGCGGCCGTCAACTACCTGACCACGGTGCAGGAGCGGAGGGAGCGCAAGCTGAGGGAGAAGGTGAGAGGAGCTTCCTTCATTTCCTCGTCTGAGCCTGTGCTACTGATTGGGTGAGGAGTGAGAGAATGCATGTAGATGAGGCAAATGTTTATACAAAAGGAGGAAGTTCCTGCTTTAGAAAAGGTTCTAGCTTCTACCCCAAGGATCCCAGAAAGCTGAAAGTCTTTATATAAAGACTGGGAACAGGAAGACTTAGGTCCAACTCTGTCATATCTTCACTGGGCCTCAGTTTCCTCACCTGTAAAACAGAATTCTCACCCTGCCTTCCTCACATGAGATAATGTATGTGGAAGGTGTTTTGAAAACTGTAGGGTTCCAGACAGACAAAAAGTAACACTATTATTACTGGACATGTCTGGGGAAAATACCTCTATGTCCTATGACCAGAGAAGGGGGGAATTCCAGAATGAAATCTCCTTTTTTAAAAAATCAGTGCTCTGGCCCAGTAAAAATTCAGCCACATAAGACTTTAGCCTTTAGACTATACTATTTATACTGTAGTGCATTACACTGTACCATATCATATCATACTATGAGAATAGAAGGCAAATGTAGAATTCTACAAGGCAATGTACATGGGCCTTTGGCACAGGGAGGGAAAGTCTATTCCATTCATATTCAGACTCTTTGCAAGCCACAGTAAGAAATAAAATGCTGACTTGTTAGCAAATAATTTGTGCTAATCATTTCACTATCAAAATGCACTTTCACCTAAAAGGTACGGGGATTAAGAGTCATTAAAATCCCACTTACTTTATGCCCATCAAAGTGGTTGTTAGTCCCTTAGCATAAGGCAGCTTTGGATTTTAGGAAAAGAGAATATGTTGCCTTTACAAAAGTAGATTTTCAATGTCTCCATTATGCCTGTCGATATTTCTACATTGTCTCCAAGTTTGCTAGATTGTTTAAGAATTTATTTTTAAAACTCTATCCAAAATATTCTTACTTTAACATTTGAATACTTGGTTAAATTTTAAATGGTTGATACATCGATCATTATCAAATGTCTTTAGATTATATTTTAACATTAAACTTTGCTGTATAGAGCTGTTCAAAAAAACAGCAAAGGCTTTATCCTACAAATTCGCGCTCAGGAGCCATTAACTCTGCAGAACTTGTTTTCAGATGATTCCTTGACCTGTGGCCACACGAAGGGTCCTGGTCATTGTTCCTGATTATAGGACACTGTCTAAAGAGCAGCAAAGAAATCACACGTCCCTACGTCTATCTCTCTGTCTGTGAGGGCAGACACACAGGAGGTGAGAGCTCATACTCCACTTTTGTCAAACGTGTGATTTAAGGGCTCAGAAGCCGTAGTTCCTAGAGGGCAGGCAGTTTTGGGAAAATCCAAAATCTCTCCTCTGCTGCCACACAGAGAAACCACTATTCAAGAGCACTAAAATGCCACCAGTGGAGCTTCTAAAAACAAACAAACAAAAAACAGACAACAAACAAACAAACAAACAAAAAAACCAACTCAGGGGAGCCAATGTGGCCCAGTGGTTGAGCACCGGCTTCCCATATATGAGGTCTTGGGTTCAATTCCTGGCCCCGGTACCTTAAAAAACAAACAAACATATATATATATATATATTTCAGGCACCACGCCCCTTCATCTTTAAATTTAGCTCTTCAGAGTAAGGATGATTTCTTGAGCCATGTGCAAAGAAATGGGGTCCGACAACTAGAATCAGAACATGGGGGTTTAAAGTCCTACTTCTGGCACTCCCTACCTGTGATCTCAGGCAAATTGTACAATCTCTCTTGCCCTTAATTTTTGCCACTGTAATTGAGGCTGTTTGTACTACATCAGTGGTTCTCAACCCTGGCTGCACGTTAGAATCACCTGGGAGGTTTAAATTACTTCGTCTAGAGTGGAGTCTGGGCTTGGCCATTTTAAGGAGCTCCCCAGGTAATGCTAATATGCAGCCAGGGTATTGAATCATTGGGCAAAGTGATCTCTGCAGATCCAGTTCTGCCATTCTGTGGTTCTGAGTAGCAAAAGAGCTTTGCTTTCAGACCGGGGCCCCTGCTCTGCCCATCTCCCAAGGCCAAAATGAGTCTGACCCTCCTCTTGTGATTGCTACGCTCCCTTGTGTTCGCTCCGTAGTTCCCGTGCATGTGTGGAATGCTTCATTCAAGAACCATGATGCTGGATGGAAGCTACAGTGAGTCTGAGGCCAACAGCCTGGCCGGTTACCCGAGAAGCCATATTCTGACAGAAGAAGAAAGACAAGACAAAATCGTGGTCCACCTGGCCCTGAGCAACGAATCCAGTGCCTCTAGGAAGAAGGGGCTTCTTAAGGGCCAGGTGGGTTTTTGCATCTTCCAGAACACCCATGCCATTGACAAATACTCCAGATTGATATTCCCTGCCTCCTACATATTTTTCAACTTAATTTATTGGTCAGTGTTTTCCTAGCGGCTCCGAGGCTATGCCTGGGAAAGGGCACAGTTACTGTGAAGGCTGACCAGCTGTCAGCACCTGGACCTGCTGACCACGCTCCCCTCATGAGACAGAGCAGCAGCTCTGAGCCTCCACGAGTGGGGCTCCCTCCCTGGTAGGAGCCCGCGAGCCTTCCAGCTGCCCTTCCCCTAGACTGCATGGGTTTGCTCCTCGTTTGTGCTCTGTTCTGTGTCACACTTCATGCTTCTCTGGGCTCATCTTTGTCTGTTCTTCTGTGTGAACTGGTTCACCAGAGCGTCCTTCCTAAGAAAAAAGACTCATATGCGTCCCCAACATTCTGAGACACTTATGAAGCTTAGGATGCAGTTGTGGAGGAAAGAAAGAGAAAAGAAGGGGCAAGCTTAGGGATATACTGGGTAGGAGACAGGAAATTAGGATTCAATATAGGAATTAAGAAATCCGTGAATCAAGATGACTGGGATTAAGTGCCTACTTAGGAAGGAGAAAAGGTCAGATACTGGACAGGAAATGGGTTGGCTTGTGTGAGTATGGCAGCAATATTAGCGGACATCATCCATTCATCCATCCATTCAATCTTTCATTAAATTTGAGTTCCCACCCTGTGCCAAGCACTGTGGGAATGAACAAATAGAAGTCTCTTTTCTCAGAGAACTTCTCTAAGCCCATGCTCATTACAGGCATGACATAAAGTACTTCTGCCCTTCTTCCTCACTTGTCCCCTAGTTATCCCTCAGATCAGTTCTGTTTGCTGGTGAAAAGCACGCCCCATCTCCTGTGCGGCCCTCTCAGGACCAGCTCAGTGTGCCTCTCCTGAAGTCCCATGAGGACAAGCCAGGACTGGGGAGGAGGGCAGTGACGTGAGAATTTATGTAGCAGCCCGTGGTCTTGGGTAGGAAGGGTGCATGGGCCTGCTATGGAAATTTGTTTCAGATGCTGTTCTACCATCCTTTCTAGGCTCCTCTCCTTCCCCAGCACACCAGTGTCCTCAATAATCTCCATATCTGAAAACTGCCCCCACCCCCAGGAGACCCACCTACCCTAATCAGAAGTGCTCCACACTCTAGAATGATCTCTCCCTTATGCCCCAAGCTAAGGACCCTTGATCCTAATGCAGCTAAGCTCAGAGTTAGGAAAGCAATCTGATGTACTGAATCCATGCTGAACCATGAATGACCATTTCCCTTAACCCCATTACAGTTGTTTTTCAGTTAACATAATTGAATTTCTAATAAGTGGAATTTCAAGTGGTATAAAAGAAATGATTTTAAGAAGGGGGCCTTTTCTTTAAACCACAGCACTTGGAATCAGAAGGCAGTCCTTGGAGGAGTGGGGTGCCCACGGCAGACCCCTTGCTTACTCAAGGGTGTTGTTCCATCATTCCCCCCCTGCCCCTATACCTTTCTTGCCCAGGATCCAGTCCAAACTTTGGTCAAGAGTAGACAAGTAGTACAGCAAAAGAGAGGGCAGAACCTTGCCTTAAATCATGTAAGCTCTGGTCTATGGAGTCTGCTCCAGAGCTCATGACTCCCAGGGGCATATGTCCTTACGTCCTGAGGACTGGGGCACACATGGACATCAGGGCCTCCAGAAGTTTCAGGTCAGGAGCCTGTAGCTTCTTGATCCTCCCACTTGCTCTCTCATAATGACTTACCCCACAGTTGCCCTATGTATCCCAGCTTGTCTGTCCCTTCTCCTGGGTCAGCCCCCACCCATTTCCTCTGTTCTCATACACATTCCTTGTGCTTCACTGAGTGATCCCAGTCCTTACTTCACCAGCCCCTTGCCCAAGCCAAGGACCAGACACATCATCTTTGGCCATCAGCCCTTTTCTGACCTGTGGCTCCCAGGACACCAGTCCTGAGACCACGTGATCAAGGCTGGGATTCAAGGAGCTAAATTCTCAGCTGGACTGGCCCCAGGCAACTTTATGACATAAATTATGTTGAGTGACCCTTGTGAGCTCCTTATTGTTAATGTTAGTTGCTGTGTGGTTATTATATATTCAAGCAATGAATATTTTATAGCATCCCTGTGAGGTAAAATGTACCAGTATAGTAGAGGTTCAAATTAAGGAAAAGAGATGGTCACAGCTCACAGAGAAGACTAGTAGAGGATGTGAAGACAAATATCTATGATATAAGTTAAAAAGTGGTAAGTGCCACAATAATGGTTCAAAATATGATGGGAAGTCTAAGGAAGGAGGGAATGATTCCCACTAGGAACACGGGATCTCGTGGAGAAAATGGTCTCTGAGCTACTACTTGAAAGTTGGAGATTTAGGCAAGAAGAAATAGGCCAAAGTACATGCGAGATTTGTGCTGTCCAATATGTAGCAACTAGCCCCAAGTGTCTATTTAAATTTTAATTAATTAAATTTAAATAAAAAACACAGTTCCCTAGTCAGACTAGCCACATGTCAGTTGTTGAATACCACATGTGATTAGTGGCTACTATATTAGAAAATTACAGATATTGAACAAACATTTCCACAGTCACAGAAAGTTCTATTGGACAGTACTGCTCTAGATGATGGGGTTAGCCTGAGCGAAGGCAGGGAGAGAGGCAGGAAAATCTGGGGCTGCAAGATGTAGGGTTTATGGGGCAAGTTCTCTGTTTTGGCTGGAGCCCAGGCTGTAGGAAGAGGAGGTGAGAAACCAGGGGTCAAGGCCAATGCATACAGGATTGCCTGGTGGGTCCCCACCATGCTAGTGCTAATGAGGACAACATCCCCACCATGGAGTTGCCTGACCCCAAACCACTGGATTTTCCAGCTTTGTAGGCAAATAAGGAATGAAAGCATAAGATCAAGGAAAATCGGATGGTACAGGGCATCTGGACATGTTTAGAAACCCTAATCCCTGGAAGTTCCCCTAAGTCACAATGCTGCTCAAAGAGTGATAATTACATTGTTATTAAATATATCATATTACTTTAGTTGCAATTCTTATTTTACTTTAACACTTTTCTTCTGACTACGTTGTCTTTGTAAATTGCGGGCTCATATAACTTGGTTGCCTGTTCATAACTTTAAAAAATGTATTTTTGATAGATTATACATTTAACTGGAGTTAACCCTATAGCAAACATTTAGAAACATAAACAGTGTTTTATCACGTGGGGACCCTGATACAATGACCCATTGTACTTAGAACTGCCTTATTGCAGTATAATAGTCTGACTTTACTTGAGAAAAGTAGAAAATTAAAGAAGGTAACATGAGATGATAGAAGGAGTGGAAATAGGAACTAAGGAAATGTTGAGAACATGGAATGATTTACTCTAGAGATGGGACGATAGAGGAGCAAGCAATTGTTATCGGAGATGCTTGAGTGATACTTTATTTCACTGGATGTAAGACGTTATCAATTGTAAGATGCACCCTTATTTCATGAACCATTCAGAAAGAAAAAATGCTGCTAATTAAATTATGGCAAATTTCATTTAATTGTGGCATGACTGTAAAAGAAATCCTGATTTCACCAATATTAAATTGTGGAAAAATGTGCATGTTAGAATAAAAGAAACGGGTATTATTAAAAAAAAAAACAAAAACAAAAACTGGTGATGGGCCATCTTCATTGAAATCAAGGGACCAACACTGATTAGGCGCTTGTCTTCAAGGCCTTGTGCTGGGCGGCAGACAGAGGGTGGCAGCTGCAGAAGTGAGTGAGGAACCCCCTCCAGTCAGCAAGAAACTTACCCTGTTGTGGACATGGTTCAAAGGAAGGGAAGACCACAGAGTTTGAGGAGCAAGTGCTGCCTGTGATGAGTTTTAAGCAAATGGATAGATACAATTTTTAAAAATATTTATTAGAGAAGTTGTGAGCTTACAAAACAATCATGCATAATGTGAAGAATTGCCATACATCACCCTTACAACACTATTGTGGAATTTTTGTTATTGATTATGAGAGAACATGATCAGACTATTACCACTAACAATGGTCCATAGCGTACACTTGGTATATTTTTTCCACATACCTCCCTATTATTAACACTATGTATTAATATTGTACATTTGCTATAGTTCATAAGAAAACATTCTCATATTTGTACTGTTAACCACAGTCCATCTCTCACCACATGGTTCACTGTGTTATACAATCCCATGCCTTGTACATTCTATCCAAAGTGTACTCAGTGACTCTCACTTTCATCACAGAGTTGTGCAGTCATCGACCCAGTAAACTTTTGAACGTTTTCTTAGTCCAAAAGAATAAATCCCATGCTACCCTATTATTGACCTTAGCACTGATATAGCACCTTCTTTGACACTGATGCAAGAATATTACAATATTACTGTTAACTATAGACCACAAGTTACCTTAATTGTCTTTCCCCATGCACCACTATATTCTTACCATCTTGTAAGAGTGACGTGTGTTTGTTCTATTTCAGAGAACATTCTTGTATTTGTATTATGAACCACAATCCTCATCCACCTCTAAGTTCACTATGTTATTCAGTCCCTAGATTATTCTCTAGCTTTCTTTCCATTGATGTTTACATCCCTAGACTACCCCTTTCAGCCACAATCCCTTTTATAAATCAGCCGTGTTAATTATACTCACTATAATGCGTTACCATCAACTGGATAGATATGAATGATAACATAGCAGAAGGAAAGCTTGGGGTATGTTCAGGAGGTAGTGAACAGACACCCTACCAAATGGATAACAGAGATAAGACTGGAAAAGGACACTGGGGCAGGAGGGTTTTGAGCAGGGAAGTAATAATCATTTGGTAAATTGATTAATTTGTCAACTGAATATAAGCTGGAGTGTTTGCCAGTGACAGAAATCCAAGGGGATTTATTGGAAGGATCCTGGAGTGTTTAGTAGAATGAAAGAATTCACAAGAAGCAGGGAACCTCTGGGGACTGAAGGGTTTAGAATTGGGACTTTTACTAGTTTCCTAATACATTACACAGTTTGTGATACATTATCACAAACTGGCTGGCTTCAAACAACAGAGATTTGTTCTTTCACAGTTCTGGAAGCCAGAAATCCAAAATCATGGTGTCGGCAAAATTCTGGGAAGAGTCCTTCCTTGCCTCTTCCAGTTTCTGGTGACCCCAGTTGTTCCTTGGCTTGTGGCAGTGTAATTCCAATCTCTGCTTCCATCTTCATATGGCCATATTCTCCCAGGGTGTCTCTGTTTCTCTGTCCAAATTTCCCTCTTCTTATAAGGGCACCAGCCATATTGAATATAGGGCCGACCCTAATCCAGTAAGCTCTCATTTTCACTTGGTTACATCTGCAAAGACCCCATTTCCAAATGGGGCTTAGGACCTGAACATTTCTTTTTGGGGGAAAACAATTCAACTCACAATAGGACTCAATACCTCCAGGGTCATGTCTTTATCCATCACTCACCTGTCTTCATTGTCACCTGATGCAGACAGGTTTTTCCACTTGATTGGGAGGATGGCAGCCACACCCTCCCACTTCCTTGACTCTGGTGTCAAGGGTCCTTTCGGGTTCATTCCACTTAGAATGAACCTGAGGAAGGATAGGTCTGATCTGGGCCGTGTGTGTTGAAGATGCCCAGAGCTATGTGCCTGGTTAAAGTTTAGAAAGTTAGCAGCCTTCATAAACCCTTTTATTTGGTTCAATCTTTTTATAAATATCTGCAGGAGGAAGACCATGAATTCAAAAACTTAAATGCTGCTTAGTTTGAGGGAAACATTGAGGCAGGGAAATAATAATAATAATGGAGAAAATTTATGTTAAGTTCAGTTTTGTGTGAGACCCACAGCCTATGGGCTGACATTAAGAGAGACTGAAAAACCAGAAGAAAGCTGTTGTGCACAGAGGAAAATGTGTTTGGGTTTGACAAGCAAGTGGAGATGTCAACTAAAAAGCTGTAAATGCTGGTCTGGGCCTGGGAGGGAGATAAGATTTGGGATGACCCTTCTAGATGGGCTCAATGAAGCTATGAACGTAGATGAAACTCCTGGAGGAGAAAAACCAGGAGAGGTGGCCAGGAGCTGAGAAGTATGTATTTAGGTGAGAAGAGAAGGACTGATCGGAGAAATAGGAGGAGAACCAGATGACTGTTGTGTCCAGGAGAAGGAGGACAAGCTAGTGGAGAAGGGTGAGACTATGGGTAAATAGTAACCAGAAACATTAAGAGTAAATACCATGAACAGATGTGGTGATTAGGAGATGGCTGCTCATTTTGAGAGAAAATTTTTTCAGAAAATAAAATATACAAATCCAGAGACAATAAATGGCAAGTGAGGCTCAGATTAGGCAGAATGGTAAGTGGGATCAAGGTCAAAGGGCTATCCTTGGTAAACCACAACAAGTGATTTAGGTAGACAGAAGGGGAATGCTCAGAGAATTAATGCTATTTATCGGGAGAAGATGATGATAGAATCTTCTTTTTTGCTTTCTTGTTAAAGGCACTTGATAGAACAAAACATGATTGCCAAAGCAATAACTTTAGGGTTAAAAAATATATTATAGACTCTTGTTCTCCTGGAGGATATAAAAATTAACACTGTGGACACCTGGCCTGGATGAAGGGTTGTGTTCTCAATGGTTCCCCAAACAACTGTATTGGAATTTGGGGGAATGGTCCAAAAACAGTGTTTCTAACCCAATTGCCAGGTCGGTGGACCAGAGCTTGACAAGAAACAGCCTTGATGGCTTGTGCCATTCTCTCTAGCCCCTTCTGTCCCCCACACATAGGTGGGCACCACCAGGGCCATCACAGAAGATAAGAGAACAGACCTTATAGCAACTGCATTGTGTCAAGGGCTACGTGATGCATTCCCTGTGGCCAGCACCATACCAAGCATGTGCATATGGTTCCCCACTCAGTTCTCATGTAAACCCCATCGAGGAAAGAAGAGTTTTCCCCTACAACTTCCCCCTAAACTCTGCTGCTATCCATAATTGTATTCAACACATTTAGGTTGATGGACTTTGCATGAAACAATTCATTCCTTATAGTGTTTTCAGGGAAAAAATGACTTATTCTCCTACTTAGATGGATAGAGAAGGGGTTGGAAGGAGTAGATAGAAACCCACACTGGTCTGGGTTGTGCTGAAGCATGTTGGCATGGAGTTGTTCCTATACCTGGGTGAAGAATTGGAGTTAAACTAGGACACCCAGTTAGCTCCTTGCAGCTGGAAGCTGGCCCTGTAGTTCGTGCAGATATTCAGGGCAGCCAGAGCAAGAGCAGTTATGGGTTTCCCACCACATAGGCTGCTTAAATGGTGCTGTTGATTTAATGAATGCACAAGCAGAATTCATCCCCCCCCCCCATTTGAGATATTTTCCCTTTTTCACTTCATTGAAAAAAGGAAGTACGGCTGTGGCCTAGGGGATTAACACTGGATTTAAAGCAGCTGACTCCCCCACCCCCACCAATCACTACAAATGGGACATGAGTTAAAACTGTAGCTACAAGGAAAGCTGTGCCCTACATGGGGCTGGGGGCACGTGTGCTGGACTGTTCCGGCAAGAGCTAAATCTCAGGCCAGGAGGGCTCTGCACTGCAGCCTGTCCAACCTCCAGAGCCATCCGGAGAGTGTCTGCACCTGGAATGTAAAAACATTCCCCATTAGCGAATTGGCATGATACACTCAGTCCTGAATCTCAGACCTTCACGTATCACTGGGAAATGGCATTTGTGCAGGCCATTGAGAACATTAGGTTTTACATTTATTTGAAAAGGTAAGTTGAAAAATGAACCTCTGTAAGGAATTGTTTAATCAAACCGTTCAGGTTTATGGTGCCCTGTGCTCATCTCCACCCTGTCCGTTTAGACCAATGCCACTCAAACTTTAATGTGCGTATGAAAAACCTAGGGAGCTTGTTAAAACACAGATTTTGGTTCAGTAGGTTTGGGATGGGACCCACGATTATCCATTTCTAACAAGCACCCTGGCGAAGGCAGTGCTGCTGGTATGCAAATGATGTCTTAGCTAGCAAAGTTCTAGAGACTTCTGCTCATCATTTAAAGCTGAGCTCCAATGTCACCTCCCCATCTGTAGCTTTTCCTGAAGTCCCCTCCTTTCCCATAGCAGAATTTATACCTCACCTGTGTTCCCAAAGCACTCTATGCATTTGTGCATCGAGGCACTTCCTTTATAGAGTGACTATTCTCCTAGAGCAGTGGGTCCCAACCCTGGCTGCACATTAGATCACCTGGGGAGCTTTTGAAACAACATTGATATCTGAGGCCCACCCCTGGAGTGCCTGTTGTCCCAAATCTTTTTTTTTTTTCTTTTTCTCTTTAATAACACCAACTCTATTCTAAAGGCTGGTACAATAACACCAACTCTATTTTAAATGTTGGTACCAAAGACTAAAACAAATTTCTCTGGGGAAGCATTGTTAGGACATGATTTGCATGTTTAGAAACTATGTTTCCTGGAATCCAAGCGGTTGTTTGGGGGTGCTTCAGGGTCCACTCTGGGGAGTGGGAGATGAGGGAACAGGAATGAGCAGAGTATGTGGGACAAGCAGCGGACCCTGTCACAGAGTGGGGAGCAGTGAGGAGGGAGGAGCCCCACTTCCTCTTTTCCCAACAATTTGTTCATCCTGATCTTGGGCTCAACAAAATGAACCAGCTCAACAAAGAAATATTATCCCTACTGTGAGCACCTGCTTTTACAGGGAACCAGTCCTTCAATCCTTCAAAGAGCCTGGTGAAGTAGAGTTGTATGGGCAAATATGGCAAGTTAGAGGGCCAGGACTGGAAACGGGGCTTCCAGGCCCAAGGCCTTTTCACTTTTCATTCACTTCATTCCCTGAAAAAAAGCCGTGGGGTCTGAGACAGACAGGGCTCAAGGCTCCTATCAACAGCCCTTGATCAATCCAGAAGGCACTAGCCTCCTACAGAGCTTTGGCTTTCTACCCGGTAGTGTGGACTTCCCCAAGCTGCTTTGAAGAATTTTCCAGCCCCAAGCTCTGTCCTCTGGCTGCCAACCCTCTCTGGCCTCTAGCCTTCACCCAACTGCTTTCTCTCCCCTCACCTTTCCTTTTTCAAGAGGGCACCATTGCTCTGCCTCCAACAGAAAGCTGGCAGCTGCTGACCCCATAGCCCCTCCTGTATCCGGCTCTCCACTCTGCCGGTTTTAAAATCCTAGGTCATTGGGAAGGCTGAAAAGTAGAGCATGGCCACACCCTTTGTCGTATCGCCTGCGAGCAGAAAGAGCGCATGTTGGTGAAAGCTGCGGCAGTGGGGATTAATAACCATCACAGATGTAATAAATCCTGGCATGTAAGATCCATGAAAGCAGGGATTTTTGTTTCCTTAGCTGCTGTATGTCAGAGTCCAAAAGAGTACCTGTGGATGGAAGATGCTCAGTAAATATTTATGGAAGAAATAATGACTAGCCACTCTTTGCCAATGCCCTCTCTGTGCCAGACACCGTGCTAGGTGCTCTGCTTACATCATGTCATTTGCTGTTAGCTACTGAGATAGCCAGTTCATGTTCAATATGGAGGTGGGAGGGAGCCTAGAGATTAAAAGAATGCACACTGCTAGCTGAGTGACTTTGAACAATGTCCTTAACCTTTCTGAGCTTTAGTTTCTCCATCTGGGAAAAAAAAAGATAGTAATTTTGGCTTCTTAGGGCACATGGGAGGAGTGAGTTTGTGTGTCTGAAGTACTCAGGTATGTGGTACAGAGGAAATGCAAAGCATAAGAAGGAGAGGAAGGAGAGGGTTGGAGGAGAGGAAGAGTGGTAAGAGGAAGAGTTGGAGGAGGAAGAGTGGGAGGAGGTAGAGTGGGAGGAGGGGAAGGAGGGTGCACCAGAGGGAGAGGAGGAGAGGAGGTGGAGAGAGGAAGGAGAAGGAGGAGGAGAGAGCAAGAGGGAGGAAGGAAGAGGAGGAGGAGAGGGGGATGAAGAGAGGCAGAGGAGGGAGAGGAGAGGGGGAAGTGGAGGAGAGGAGCAGGGTTGCCGATTGTAATGGTTAGGCTAATGTGTCACCTCGGCCAGGTAATTGTGTCCAGGTGTTTGTTCCAGCAAGCACTGGGCTAATTGTAATACAAGAGCATTTGTGGACTTCGGTCACCACTGAGTTTACTGCGTGGATGGCTGATTACATCTGCATCAATCAGGGAGATTGCATCAGCAATGGGTGACACTTTTTTCCAATCAGTTGAATGCCTTAAAAGGGGAAGTGATTTCAACATTCAGAGAGAATCTCCCAGCTCCTCTTTGGACAGCCAGCTTCTCCCAGGAACTCATCAAGGACCTTTCATCGGACTTTCATCAGAGCCCCTAGCTTGCAGCCTGCCTGCGTAACCTGGGCTTGTGCATCCCCACGGCCACGTGAGAGACTCTTATAAAATCTCATATTATTGACAGATATCTCCTGTTGATTCTGCTTCCCAAGAGAACCCTGACTAATACACCAATTTTTAACTTAGCCAAATGAGAACACTTAAAACTCTCCCCCCGACCCAAAATACTACTCCCATCTATTATCACCATCATTTCTAAAACAACAACAGAAAATTTAACCCTGAAAATGTAGGGTCTGGTATAAGACTATTTGAAATCCTTCCCAAGAAAACACAGTTTGCAGCTGTACCCTGACATTTTCAGCAAAGGACAGACTGAAACGTCATCATGGAGCAGCTAGCACTTAGGGGACCACCTATCTTGGGGGGCAGGGGAGGGGGACTCTTTATTTTGCAGATGAGAAAACAGGCCCAGAGAGGGCAGACAGCTAGTTTTTAAAGGAAAAGTGCTTAGCCACATACACTTTTCTGCCAGCTTTGGAACTGGAATTAGTTAAGACCTGTGGGTTAGTGACTAGCACCATTTGTTACTGCTAACCTGAAGGGCAGGAACAAAGGCATCTCTTGTTTTCTGTCCTGTTTTTCTGCTGCTGTCTATTGTATGTTAATCAACACTCGGCGTGGTTATAGCCATCTAAATATTTCAAATGCATAGTCATATCTGTATTTATGAAAAAGTTACCTTTTAATAAACATAGTAAATATAAAACTATATAGCTACCTATGGCTGGCAGTTTTTATTGATGTATGATTTACACGCAATAACACACACAGATCATAAATGTACCGTTAGATGAGTTTTGACAAATGTGTACATTCATTAATCCACCTTCCTACCATGATATAGAGCAGTTCTGATGCCTCCTGAAGTTTTCTCATGCCCCACTTTTAGTCAGTCCTTATCTGCATGACCATACCTCACAAATGCTGTTCTAAGCTCTAGCACCATTACATTAGTTTGCCATTTCCCTTTTTTTTTTTCCTCAGATTTTTTTTCTTTATTAGAGATGTTGCAGATTTACAGAAAAATCATGCATAAAATACAGGATTCCCATATACCACCCTGTTATTCACACATTGCATTGGGGTGGAACATTTGTTATAATTGATGGCAACATTTTTATAATGTTATATAAAATGTTATATATAATGTTACAATGTTTTATAATGTTTATATTAACTACAGTTAATACTACAATTAACTGTAGTCCATGCTTTAACCTAGAGTTCACTGTTTGTGTTGTATAGTTCCATGTTTTTCTTTTTTTAAATATATTTTTTATTTTTTATAAAAGATACTTAGATTGCATAAAATGTTACATAAAAAAATGTAAGGAGTTCCCATATGCCCCACTCCCCACACCTCCCCCTTTCTCCACATTAACAACTTCTTTCATTAGTGTGGTACATTCATTGCAATTGATGAACACATTTTGGAACATTGCCACCAAGCATGGATTATAGTTTACATTGTAGTTTACACTCTCTCCCACATAATTCCGTAGGTCATGGCAGGATATAAGGGCCTGTATCTGTCAATGCAATGTCATTCAGGATGATTCCCAAGTCCTGAAAAAGCCCTTGTATTACAACTGTTTTTCCCTCTCCCTGCCTTCAGCACCTCCAATGGCCACTGTCTCTACATCAATGATATAATTTATTCCATGGCTAGCATCACAATAAGTCTATAGTAGAATACTAGTAAGTCCACTCTAGTCCATAGTTCATTCCCCAGTCCTGAGGATTCTGGGATGGTGATGCTCACTCCACCTCTAATTGAGAGGGAGCTTTGATCCCATATGGCTGATGGATGGGACTCTCTTGCTTTCAGTTGCAGACTCTCAGTTCCTTGGTATGGTGGTTGTCCATCCTGACCTCCTTGTTAGTTGTCCTGAGTGAGTCCAATGAACTGGAGAGTGGTGTAGCAACTCCGCTAAGGCTCAGGGCCCAGCTGGCACATGGACAGCCCAAAGATTCAAGTCTCTTGGACGTACACCTACCAACTCCTGTACCAACTATAAGTTCAAATAGAAGGGACAGAAGAGGCATGTGTAGAGAAGTCACAACCGAGTCTAACTCTGTCACACTCAGGAGCATGAACTTCAAAGTAGGGCTCCCTGGCAAGGCACCAAACTCCAGAGCTATCTGCCATTACTGTAGGACCTGGGTGTCTCCAGAGCCCTCAGGAGCCCCTCTATTTGGGGTAGTATCTACTTTGGGAGTCTATGAGATCCTGCTGAGATGTGCATAAGCGTTACCTCTGGGATGACCTCCCAGCTCATTTTGAAGTCTCTTAGCCATATAAACTCATTTGTCTTTACCTTTTCCCCCTTTTATTCAAAGTCTTTTTCCAGTTGCATTGCTAGTTGGTGCTTGGTAGTAATCCATCAGTGCCAGGGAGGCTCATCCCCAGGAGTCATGTCCCATGCTGGGGGGAAGGCAATGCATTTATATGTTGAGTTTGGCTTAGGGGAAGGCCACATTTAAGCAACAAGGAGGCTCTCAGGAGGCAACTCTTAGGCACCCCACAACACTAAGTTAAGTTGCAGTTTCAAGAGCAAAGGCTCAAAAGCATAGTAGTCAATATCAAGGGCCCATCAATGGACCATCCTTCTTCACTAGTCATTGCACCTGTACTTGGGAGACTGTTGCTGTTCCATTAGAGACTGTGACAGAGCCCCGCAGAATGGGAAATCAATATTCTTTCAGTTATTGTATGAATCTCCACCCAGTGTGACAATGCCCCATGAACATTTGAACACATTTATATACCTTATAAATATGCCCAGGTGAACTTCCTCCCATGTATCCCCCATCACAGACACCCCACAACAATGATCCTCCCCTGCCACAGTTGTAACCCTTCTGTGATCCAAAACTTCTTCAAAAATGAAGCCAAGAATATTGCCAAATACAATTAATAGGAAAATGAAATAATAATGATAGGTTTAAACAGAAGAAATAAAATACATAATAATTTAGAAACCTAAAACTGAAATAAAAATTAAAAATTGGGATATTAAAAAAATAATGAAAAATATTTAAAAAATTTTTTTTGACGTTTTGCCTTTCATCACTGTAATATATATTGTCCTGTATGTACAGTGACATTTTCTTCCATTTCTTCCCCAGTGTCTTACCTTTTTTCATTTTGCTTCAAAGAAGTTGTAGGTCACAGTAAAGTCACATACAGAATATAGGGGACTTCCATATACCCAACATCCTCCCCCTTTTCCCCCTTCCCATATTAATAACCTTTTTATATGTGGATGGTACATTTATTACAACTGATGTACAAATATTGAAACATAGCTACTAACCATGGTCAATGGTTTACATTATGTTTCACATTTTAGACCATAAACTTTTATAAATTTTTAATGAAATTTAACATGGCCTGTATCCATCATTGCAAGATCATGCAGAACACTTCCATTGCCCCCTAAATACCCCCTCTTCCATCTATTCTATTCCTCCCTCCTCCTCCCCTCAGTGCCCACAGCGACCTCCAAGTTTCATAATTACTTGGAACAACACTGAGGCTTGACACACTGGTCTATCCTCTCCTATTAGGAACCGCCCATGCTCTAGAGAGACACCCACCCCTCCGTTTGAGAATATATTGAGTCTCCCCAGGGTGGGAGTCTAATGCCTTCCTGCTCATTATATGTCTCCACCCACTTAACACTCTATGACAAAACAATCACTTGCACATTCTCTGGAAGACTGCTCCAGGTGCACCCTGTCCTAAATGCCCCGCCATCCAACACCCTAAACTAGTAATCCTTCCTTGTCATATTAGTCTGCCATTTCTAAAACTTCATATAATAGAATCATAAGGTATATACTCTTGAGTCTGTCTTTTTTCACTCAACATAACATTTTTGAGATTAATCCATGTTGTTGCATGAATTAGTAGTTCATTCTTATTTGCTGCTAAGTGATATTCCATTGTGTTGATAGACATTTGGATTGTTTCCAATTTGGGGCTGTTATAAATATAGCTTCTACAAAAATGTGTGTACAAGTCTTGTGTGGACTTAGGCTTTCATTACTCCTGGGCATATATATACTTAGGAGTAGAATTGTTGGGTCATAGGCAGGTGTACATTTTTTTTGTAGCAGTTTTATTGAGATATAATTCACATACCACACACTTCACCTATTTAAAGTATACAATTTAATGGTTTTGAATATATTCTGAGTTGTAAAACCATCACCATTATCGATTTTGGAACATTTCCATCACACACACCCCCCCACAGAAAACCCAATACCCTTTAGCTAACCGCTCACCCTCCTCCATTTCCTCTTCTCCCCAAGCCCTAGGCAACCACTAATCTACTTTCTGTCTCTATATGTTTTGCCTGTTGTGGACATTTCATAAAAATGGAATCATATAATATGTGTCTGGCTTCTTTCACTTAGTATAATGTTTCCAAGGTTCATCCAAGTTGTAACATGAATCAGCGCTTCACTCCTTTTTATTGATGAATAATATTCCATTATATGAATATACCACATTTTGTTTATCCATTCATCAGTTGTTGGACATTTAGGTTGTTTCCACTTTTTGGCTACTATAAAAAGTGTTGCTATGAACATTTGTGACACATTATTTTGTATGGGCATGTTTTCATTTCTCTTGTGTAAGGAGTGAATTTGCTGGGTCCATATGGTAACTCTGTCTAACATTTTGAAGAACTGTCAAACTGTTTTCCAGTCACTGCATCATTTTACATTCTCACCAAAAATGTGTGAAGGTTCCAATTTCTCCACATTCTCACTAACCCTTGTTATTGTCTGACTATTTGATTATAGCCACCATCGTGGCTATGAAATGGTATCCCATGGTTTTGATTTGCATTTCCCTAATGACAAATGATGCTGAACATTTTTTCTTGTACTAATTAGCCATTTGTATATCTTCTTTGGACAAATGCCTATTCAGATCTTTTGCCTATTTTTAAATTGGGTTATTTGTCTTTTCATTATTGAGTTGTAAAACTTCCTTATATATTCTAGATACAAGCCCCTTATCAGATACACAATTTACAAATAATTTCATTCAGTGGGTTGTCTTTTCACTTTCTTAATGGTGCCCTTTGAAGCACAGAAGTTTTTTATTTTGATGAAGTTCAATTTATCTATAATTTCTTTGGTTGATTTTGCTTTTGGTGTCTTATCTAAGGCAGGTATGCATTTAACTTTGAAAAAAACTGATAGGTATGTGTGAGTGTGCATATGTTTTAGCCCAGAAAAATGCCTACCAAACAAAAGATACTCTTGACTGAGACTCAAATATGGCAAATGTACAACTTTAACCTTGTTTTGGGTGGACACAGGGGTGAGTGAGGAATTTGGAAAGGAAGTTTGTAGCATGAAGTAAAAAATTGCAAATTCATGCAATTTTAAAAAGTTGTTTACCAATTGCAATCAAATGAAGAAAATTGGCTTGGTTTGAAAATGCATGCTTACAATTTAGAGACAAGTTGCATCTGATAGGCTATTAATTGCTTTGTTTTATGGTGGACACAATTCTTAGACTCTTAGTTTCCTTATATGTAAGATAGAGCCAATTATTCCTGCTCAGCCTACCTCACAGTGTTGTTGTGAGAAGCAAATAAGAGAATACATGGAAAAGCATGTCAACTTAAAGCCCCGTGTAAGTGCAAAGTGCTGGAGTTGTCTACGACAAATTCACATAGTTTCCCCATGAAAACATTTTGCACATGCTAGGCATTGTTCTAAGCATTTCACATTTATTAACTCATTTACCTCCCTCCAAAGTAAGTACTATTGTTTTCATTCCCATTTTACAGATGGAGAAACTGAAGCCCAGAAAGTTGAGAGAAATTTCCACAGGGCACACAGGCATAAATGGCATAAGCAGGATTTGAACTCAGATGGATCTGGGTGGAGTCTGAGCCATTATTATTATGCCACCTGCCTTTCTAAAAAGATGTAGTTGTGTCTCCTCTTAGCACCACTGCTTTACATGAACTCTCCCCATCCAGAGTCTGTATTTCCTTATAGGAGTGTTGCCATATTCAAATTCTTTGATACGTTATCCACTAGACATAATGGAAGAAAGCTGAAGGTTTGTTTAAAATCGTAATGATTTCCCAATTTTGGTCTTCTCAGAGGTTTGCACTGTGACTGCTAAGTCAGCCATAGTCTCAGCTTCCCTGTAATGATCTTAGTTTTTACAAGGCAAATCACCCACCTGATCGAACAGAACTTGCTGGCTCCTTTATATGGCTGTCTTTGCAAGATGTGACAGTGTGATGTCTGACTGAGGTGGGAAATGCCCTGTAGAACTGAGTGCTAAGACTTGAACATCCCCAAGTCCAAGGTGGTTGGGTCATTCACTCGAATGGCCAGCTCTCTGTCCTCACTGCCTGGACCTCTTGGCCTTGCTTCTTACAGGCATCTCTCTAGGGCCTCAGTCTCTGCCTCCTTTTGTCTGAGATGCAATGGATAGCAGACGTGGAGATTGGTTGGGGACAGGTTGAGATGGACGGCATAACATTTCTTTCTTTTCCATTTAACATTTTCTAGGGACCACTAATTAACACAAATCAACCTGAGAGTAAAACACCGTTGTTTTTTTTTTTTTTTTTTTTAAAGAAGTTTAAGAACAGCTCTTTATTTTTGTTCTTTGGACTATGAATATCCACAGAATGACAATGATTATTGCTGTCAGAGTAGAAGGATTTGTATACCGACAGATTTTTAAATTCATCTGAATAACTAAAATATATTATATCTGATCTACATGTTGAAATTGAGGAAAATTAAAACAAGGAATTTTGCTAGATGGATAGATCCTCACCGTGGCTTAGTATTTCAGGTTGGAATTGTACTATATGGAGATAACATAACCCATGAATTCAACCTCAAAACGTATTCATAGATGGAAGAGGTAATCATTGTCGCTAATAGGATAGTCCAGAGAGGTAGCTGCCAGGCAATGATAAGCAAGGTATATGGATGAAAAAAATAAAAAACCAAAGTAAAAGACCCTGCCAAAATAACTGCATGCAGTCTAGCCTTTTGGGTATTGATTGAACATTGACTTTGACGATATCTTAAAGACAACATATTTAAAACCAGATTCAACTGGTTAGCTAATAATTACAGGATCAAGTTTATTATAATACAATCTCACCACCCTTCTCATCTTTCCCTGTTTTTCCAAGGATTTAATTGATGGAGACTTATTTTTTAAAAAACACTGTAATCTATTGCATCAAATGCTAAGACTTATTACTAAATATCTTTTCCTTTTATTCTTTGCTGTCAGCTTCTAGGACTCTCAGTCTAAAAGACTTGATTAAAAATTGGTCTGCTTTTACTTAAAATATATATTTATATCCTAGAATATCTACATATTTTTTCCGTACCTGACTCAGAGTTCTTGAAACTTCCAAATAAGAGTCTCTGTGAGTCTAAAGCACAGGTTTTATGCAAAATAATCAAGGCTGTCTGTAGTTGTCAGAGTCTGAGCTGTGGAAATTCTAAAGTTAGATGAAACTTAAATCAGCAGCTCCTGAAACTACTGAATATTTAATCAAGGAGAATCCACCGAGAAAACCACGTGTGCTACTGTCGCTAACATTTTCCACCGAACAATCAGAGGCGGAGGTCATGGCCCCAAAGACCATGTCACCTCCAGCATCGACTAAAACGGACAGGACAGAAAATTATTAGTTGTACCTAAATGGAACAAATTAAAACAAGAACATCCTACAACTCTATAGCAACTTGGAAAAAGCAACCCTAACCAAACTATCCACCTGAGTCTGTTTTCTGTTGATAGAATGAGGTAGCTTAATCTGGGGAGCCCCCACACTTTTCTCAAATGAACAGTCAAGATCCTATAAGATGACTAAGGTAAGCTGGGCCCCCCGGTGATAGCAACTCACATGCACAAGCACCACATCCACCCCCCCCAACCTGTGATTCATGTTCACATCCAATCTGCGCAGGATAGTCTCCTGGGTGGGGGGTGGGTTATGGCGTGACATTCAGTTTGATTTCAGAGGCCCCCTGTCCAGTGGTTCTCTAGGGAAAGCCTAGCCCTAACCTTTGGAGGCAAACGTAGACATAAATCTATGAAAATCATTAGTTCCACTGGTTTGTGAAAGATCCCCAGTATTTCCTCTCCTTTAAAGCAAACTATCACGTTGTCTGGGAAAATAAAGAATAAATACACTTGGAAGTGTACACTTGCCTTTTTTTTTTTTTATTATTTTTCAATAGATTCAAAGAGAAAGGTGGTGGTAGTAGAGTTCATAACTAATTTTAAGGAAATATGTGCAATCAGAGTTAATCTGTGCACTCATATGCTGGAAAGAAGTTAAATAGTCATGCACTAAATTGCACAACTTTTAGGTTATCCTTTTCTGTTGCACATTTACCCAAAGTTCTACTTGTCTGTTGTTTATTTTATCAAAATTTAAATTATATTCTTGCTTTTCCTTAAAAGTTTGTAGTTCCAAATGCACCTACCCTTCAAAGAATTCATTCTTATCACCCCCGGAAAACCTGTTTCACTCAAATGAGTAACTCCTGTGGAACTAATTAGCTAAAAGATCTGAGTTGCCACCAAAATGCCTTGCTGGGCAACATGCTAAGTAAGAACGTGTCACAAATAAAGTAATTTTATAGAACAGCCATTTCAGGAAGTATAAAGTTGATGGAAAAGCACAGACCTTGGAGTCAAAAGCACAAAATGACCAATTTTATTAACCATGTGTCCTTGGGCAAGTAACTTAATGACTTGGGTTCTTCATCAAGGAAGTGGAGTTAGCAGCCTGCTCTGCCCACTCTGAGGGTTTTTCTGGGGAACAAATGGAATCGTGGATGTGAAAATGTTTTGTAATTGCCAAAGGACCATTCAATTGCAAACTGTTATTATCCAGCAGCTGTTTGGTTGCTTTAGGGGAAAACAAAAGAAATCCTAGTGTTTTGCATTCAGTCTGCAGACAACACGGGGTCACTGCTGAAGCCATCCAACATCTACACCCCCTTCCATCCTAGCAGACCCCGTAAAGGGCTCCACGCGGGGTCACAGTGGCTTTAGGCCTAGATAGATTTCACAGCATTTCCTGTTTTCACCACAACATCTGCCCTGATGACACCCCTGAACCATGTCCAGCATATAAGACTCTACCAACAAGAAACTAGGGAATTTTTCGTGAAGTTAAATTTGAACCTAGAGGGGGCAGATGTGGCTCAAATGGCTAGGCGTCCGTTTCCCATATGGAGCGACCTGGGTTCGATGCCCGGGACCTCCCGGTAAAATGAAAAAAAGAAGAAAAATATAGAAGGCGCACAAGCCGCCAGGCCCCCCCGTGTGTGGGTGCACCAGGCTCTACCAAGCCACACAGTAGGATGATGATGTAACAGGAGAGTGACACAAGGGGAAAGCCAAGACAAGATGCGCCAAAGAACCAGGAACTGGGGTGGCACAGGTGGCAGATGCCTCTTTCCCACATTGGACGTTCCCAGGATCGAATCCTGGTGAAGACAGGAGGAGCGGACACAGAGAGTTCCCTAGCGAATGGACACAGAAGATAGCAAAAACGGGGTGGGGTGGGGGTGGGGGGTTAAAAATGGATGAAAGTAAACAAATAAATTTAAAAAAAAACAACTTTTGAAACTAGAAGCTTATTGTTTTAGCTAGAGGCAGACTTTTTTGGGAACAAATGAAAGGGTTCCTTAAACAATTTGCTATAATTCCAGCAGAGGGAGACAGGACTGCACTGACTTTCCCAAAGGAAATGAGGTTTCATTCAAAGGTTTTCCATTTGGAAACAGCAGCAAAGACATGTTATGTATTCAGTCTCCAAACAACACTTCACACCTGTGGTGGGTGATGCCCTTGGTGGCTGATCCAGGATCCAGCTTGTCTTCCTCCTTCCTGAATTAGAACCCCAGCTTTGTTCAAGTATCCCCACCCCAGGTCCGGAGGGATCTTGATTACTTAAGTCAAACAGAGCATGGCTTTTCCCTGGCAAATGTAATTGGTCCAGGGGTGGACTTATGACCTAACTTGGCCAATCAGACTGAAGGGAAAGGCTTATCTTCCCTGCTCTGGGAAGAGGCTTCTCCCCTCTCTCTTTCTTCCCAGGGATATGCAAGGAGGAAACTTCTTGTTGTTGGCAGCCATGATGCAACCAGGGGTAAGATGGCCTGAGGAAAAAGAGGATGAATGAATGGGTGGAGGGAAAGTACCTAGAAGGAACCTTTGAGAACACCATTGAATGGCAAAATCAAACATCGCTGTAACTTGGATTTCTTATTTTTTGAGACAATAAATTCCCATGTTGTTTAGGCCAGTTTGTGTCAAGCCTCTTGATTCAAGCCTCTATTTTTTTTTGCAAGTAAAATTGTCTTGGCAGATATGGTACCTATATGGAATATAGATTGATGCACTGCCTTCAGTCTCCTGAAGGCCACCCAGTGTCTTTAGCCCATTGGGTGGGCCGAAATCGTGGTTGAGAACCACTATTCACTACTTTTGATTACTTTTCACTTTAAACTGTTGATTGGTTTTACATGGATCATTTGTTGGGGGTGTTGTTGCATATTATTTCTGTTATGTTATTCTCTTTCATTGACAAAGCACTTTACAAATTTTTATTATTAATTCCTAGTACTAGGTGGATCTACAGCTTAGAGGGATATCTCCAAGGGAGGGAACTACAGGACAGCAAGGCAAAACAACATGTCCAAGGTCACTCAAGATGTCCATGGCGGAACTGGAAACATATATGTGAATGTCAGGCTAATGTGTCAACTCGGCCTGGTAATGGTGCCCAGTTGTTTGGTCAAGCAAGCACTGGGATAACTGTAATACAAGGGCATTTCGTGAACTTTAAGCATCAGTGAGTTGATTGCATAGATGGCTGGTTATATCTACAATCAACTGAGGAGACTGCTGTCAGCAGTGAGTGATGTCTCATCCAATCAGTTGCAGGCCTTAAAAGAAGAAGTGATTTCAGCATTTGGAGAGAAAACTCCCATCTCCATTTCAGGTAGCCAGTGTTTCCTGGGGAACTCAACAAGGACCTTCACTGGAGTCCCTGGCTTGTAGCCTGCCCTATAGAATTTGGATTTGTGTACCCCCATGGTTGCATGAGATAATTTTATAAAATTTCATACTGTTTACGGATATCTCCTGTGAGTTCTGTTTCCCTAGAGAACCCTGACTAATACAGCTTGGTACCAGGAGTGGGGTATGTCGAGATACCCCTTCTAAAGTGAAGGATAAGCTGTTGCATCTGGCCCCTCCACAAACAAAAAAGAGGCACAACACTTAGTTGGCCTCTTCTGATTTTGGAGACAACACATTCCTCATTTGGGTGTGCTGCCCTGGCCAATTTACCGGGTGACCAGAAAACCTGCTAGTTTTGAATGGGGACCAGAACAAGAGGAGGCTCTGCAACAGTCAGGCTGCTGTCCACCTTCAGGTGTGGATTCATATGTGCTCCTCTCATCTCTAGTTCTAGCCTGATGGAGGGGAAAGTCAGACCATCTGAAAGAGCATACCATGGCAGTTTTAAAAAACAGAAATCTTTCTGATGATGTCTTGCTTCTCTCTCTCTCAGAGGGGTTATATATATGTTTTTTCTTACTGACTCTTTATTGCTAGTTCATCTTTACAATCTCTAATTAATTTAAACTAGAGACCACATTTTAAAAACCACTGTGAGGGGAGCCTATGTGGCTCAGTGGTTGAGCACCAGCTTCCCACATACAAGGTCCCTAGGTCAATGCCTGGCTCCTGTACCTCAAAAAAAAAAAAAAAAAAAATTAACAAACAACAACAACATCAAAAACCCCACCATGGTTCCAGGTAGAAAGAGCTTGCCAAGGTAGGAAGAAGGGGTTGCCTCCTGGGAAGGAGACCAAAGTGCCCAACTGCCACGTGTTTAATAGATTGCTCAGAGAATCACCAGATAATTGGTCCAAGCATTCATGAAATGCTTATTATTTGGCCACAATTATGAGAAATAATGGATCAAAAGAATTGTAAGTTATCAAGCAACTTGTACAAAGCCTTGTGTCAGGTGAAAGATGAATAAGATACCATGAAGAAGAATGCACTATATGTGAAGCAAGTAGCTGGCTGTTTTAGGCAGCAGATAATTAAATGCTGAACTTATGCAGTAAGAATAAGTGCTATGGTACACAGAGAAGGAGAGCTTCAGATGGGCCATTGAGGTCAGGACAAGTTTACTTCACTGAGGAGATGAGCCGTGATCTGGAGCTTCACATTTCAAGGTAAGAAATTGGGGGCAACCAATGCTGATAAGAAATCTTTATTTCAAACACTGTTGAAATTTTCCTTAAAATACATTAATACATGAGTGTCTGAAATTGTTTCCTATAGTTTAAAATACTTCAAGGTTAAACTGAGGAAAACTTAAATGTATTTCTGCATTTCCTTCCTCAGGGATAAAAGCACTGAGCATTTAATAGTTCATACATTTATCCACTAAAATTTAATTGGGCACCTCCACTGGGCCAGGCAAGGATCTAAGTGGTGAGCAAAACAGATATGCTTCACTGGTAGTTAAAATCTTAGGTGGTAACAAAAAAATTTTGAAAAAAAACAATTTAGGTGGGGAGATGAACAATATACGGGTAGTTAGGAAAGCTTCACAGGAAAAGGACAGGTTTAAGTGTCAGTGAATGACACTACAAAATCTACTTAGGCAGGGTGGTCAGGGAGGACTTTTCTGAAGAGGCTATGTTCGGTGGAGACCTAAAGAAAGTGCAAAGTGGGGAGCAGAGGTCCATGCTGGCCCCCGCTGGGAATGCGAGATGCCTGGGGCACCGTCTAGCACAGTGTGTGTGTATGGGGTGGCAGGGGTGGGGGTTAGGGGGTGTGTCGGGGGGTGAGGGACCAGGACCAGATAAACGTGGGAAGCTGGGGAGGTCTCGAGGTCAGGATAAGAAGTTTAGCTTTTTTTCAAAGTGCAGTGGGAAACCACGGAAATGTAATCAGCAGGAAATTCACCTTGTAGCCAGAAACCTGCTTTTTTATTCTGCTCAGAGAGATAACAGTGGGATCCAAATTTTTAAAGAATTATTCTGGCTGCTCTCTGAAGAATAATATAGGGAGTTTGCCAGTCAGAGTCCAGTCAAGAGACAGAAACCACATCAATCATCTGAACAGGGAACATTTAATATGAAGAGTTGAGAACTAGGTCAAAGGGGATTAACTATTAAAAGGAGTAGAAGGGGACCCAACGGCATGCAGAGGTAGCAACTGCAGAGAGCAGCCCCTGGGGCTGAGGGAAAGGTGAATAAGGAAATTGGAAACTTAGAGGAGGGTTTTGCGGCAGGAACAAGCTGCCCCCTACAGTGGGGAAGAAGAAACTTCTGGGGGCTGCTCCCCAAACCATGAGAACCACAGCTGCTTTGGGGGACACTGTAGGGACAAGCTGTACACTGAGCCCGTTGCTGCTGCATTGAGAAACAAAAAGAAGGAAGAAAAGTCTCTTCAACTCCAGCTTTGCAGACCCTGCCCAGTACCCTCTGTTGGCAGAGGCTAGCATCTTTTTGGCTGGCAAAAGAGAAACGTAATTTGCTGAATTCAGCTCTAGAAGCAATAAGTAGGGCAAGACCCGGCCCAGTGCAGGAAGACCAGAAGCAAAACGGTTGCTTGTAACTAGAGAATGGGTAGTTGGAAACTGTTGATGAGGGCCTGGGGCCATTGTCTGGGGGAAGTGCAGGGTGGGAAGTTGCACTTTACCTCATCAGCCTGTGAGTGCCTTGTGTGTTGGGTTGGCTTCCAGTGCTCCAAGGGGAACACTGGAAGAGCCTAGAAGAGGCATTGAGAAAGTAAGCTCGAGTCCTTTCCCCACTGAAGAACTACTCCCCCGGAGGCCCCACATTGGTGTAGGGGAGGCTATGATGAATGAGGAATAAAAAGGTGAGAAGAAAGAGGAGACTGATATACTTAGTACAGGAAAAGGAGGGTTTGGCCAAAATACAATGTGTTGTATTTTAAAATTAGTCTGGAAATAGGCCAGTCTGGATTCTCAATAAGCCCTGGCACCTGCTTCCTAACTCCTCTATCTTCTTGAATCTGGGTATTGGCCCTGGTGGTTCTCTCAGGCTGCGCGTCCTCCTAGGTTCTTGTCTTATGAAAAGGACACAAACAAACTCTGCAGTAGAGCCACATGGTGTTAATGGAAAATAAGACTTGTTAAGGACACTTACAAGCAGGGAAGTAGCAGAATGTACATGGCTTTCTGAGCTCTTGTGGTCCCACTGAGAGGGGTGTTTGGGTTAGGCCTGGATGCACAGGGCTAAATGCAGAAAAGCTTCTGCAGGGCTCTGCCATGGGAGCTTGCTGGGGGATGAAGCTCTGGGAAGGCAGAGGTTCTGGAGCTGGGCAGCTGGTATCAGCCTGTCTTTCCATCGAGCTAACTCAGACCTGCTGAGCCAGCTGTCTGCCAACCTACCGAGAGAGGGTAGGAGATGAACGTTTGGGACCATCTGGATTTGCTCTCCTCAGTCACACCCAGGCTTCTGGATCCTGAGCTGGTCCCTGGTCCTCTCAGAAAGAAAGAAAGGCATTTTACAATCTGGACATCAAGGAGCTATTTAATGCACTCCTCCCCACCCCCCTCCAATGCCTTATTGTCCTGAAGATTTTGATATACTGTGAGCTCCAGACTATTTCCCCTTTGGCACTGTGGTTCTTCAGATCAGCAAGTCACTGAGATTAAGCATCTAACCATGTATGGCTTACATTGACTTCTGCAGACATCGCTTATGCTGCTTTTATTTCTGTATGTTGACTTATTTTCAACATCTATTTATTGTAGGTGCTGTTAAAGGATCATTTTTATAAGAGGATATAATCATGGCTGTCATATAATTATAAAATGAATACATGTCAAAGATTTTATTTAACACAATAATTAGTGAGGGTACCAGTAAATTGTTACAACAGGTTCAAATTGACTTACAGAGATTTATACACCTTGTTAGTGATAATATTCAAAGACAATCGGAGGCACACACCTCTATGGGATCAGATAATCCCTGGAGGGTCCACAAGACAAGGTCCAGCAATCTATTGAAAGGACACCTCATAATTGCTTCTGCTTATTTCAAAGTCTTCAATAAATTTTCCTGATAATCTATCCTCTCTTTGTGATTGTACATACTTTCAAAGAAAGATTATTCTCAATTGTAAAAAAAAAAAAAAAAAAAAAAAAAAAAAAGCTGATCTCATTAGGTTTAGCTGATTATTCACAAAGGTGCATCAAGAGTGTTGACTTGGGAAACAGATGTGGCTCAAGTGATTGGGCTCCTGTTTACCATATAGGAGGTCCAGGGTTCAATTCCCAGGGCCCCCTGGTGAAAGGCAAACTGGTCCTCATAGAGAGCTAGCCCACACGGAGGGCTGATCCGCGCAGGAGTGCTGGCCCATGCAGGAGAGCTGGCCCGTGCAGGAGAGCTGGCGCAGCAAGATGGCTCAACAAAAAGAGACACAGAGGAGAGACAATGAGAGACACAGCAGACC
>JAKSZT010053791.1:19573462-19660256 GCA_026826555.1 Tolypeutes matacus
CCTTCCTTCCTTCCTTCCTTCCTTCCTTCCTTCCTTCCTTCCTTCCTCCCTCCCTCCCTCCCTCCCTCCCTCCCTCCCTCCCTCCCTCCCTTCCTTCCACAAGCACGTATTGCTGCCTTTTAAGCTCCCGGCACTGTCCCAGGGCTAGGGAGGCAATGGTGAGCAAAACAGACCTGGCTCCTTCCCTCGGGGTGTGGACAGTCTAATGGGAGAGATGGAGGTTAATCAAATAATTTTTACAAAATGTCAGAACTGCAAGGACCTTAGAAACCTCCTCATTTTAAAGACAAGAAGATCCATGGCCCACAAAGGTACCAAACTTGTGCCACATTCACATAAAATCCCCCCACTTCCTATGCTCTCCATTCACAGTCGTAAAATAAAAATAGAAAGTTTCACAGATGGATATAAAATTCAAGCTGAACCATATGGAAATGTTTTTGTAGTTCAAAAAGTTGAACAGCAGCCATTTCACATGGTTCAGACAAACATTTTCTCACTTAATCCTCATGGCAATCCTGTAAAGTTAGAACTATTGCCTAGTCTCACAAGAAATGGATGCGTAGAAAGATTAAGTAACCTACCTACCCAAGGTGAACAGCTTGTTTGTGGCTGAGATTCAAAACTCACTCCTTCCAATACCATAAGCTGCCACACCAAATAAATCTAGCATCAAACAAATGATTGTAATTGTTGCAATTATTGTGACCTCACCTTGTGAGGTCTTTTCTCACCCGGAAGTGGGCCTGGCCTCTCTGTTCCAATGCCCAGGGCGATGGGGGATGGTGGCAGCTAGGTGGTGGAATTCATGCAGCGGTTTCCCACACTAAAACGCATTGCAGGCTCTCCCTTGGCAGATATGCCCTTGGTAGGGCAACAGCAGGCCAGAGCTTCCTGTGAGGGCCCCACAGGGTGGTAGGGACAGAGGTCAGCCATGGGGGCAGGAAGAAACCTAATCAGACAGGTGGACACAGGACAGAGGTTGATGACAGGAAGCTGGGCTGGTCCTATCCATACCAGACACAGCCTCTGCTGCCCTTTGGCTCCAGGCAACTCGGGTCTGCCACATGTGCAGACCTCGGGCCTCAGGGAGTGTTCACACTCTTAGAGCGGGGTGGGGAAAGCAGATGAGTAGTTACCCCAAAATCACTTAGTGAGGAATCAAAGGAGCTGAACTGTTTACACCTGAGGAAAAATACAGAATGATCATTATGTGGGAAAATGCACAGTCTCTATTGCAATTCAGGAAGTGCAACATAAATAGCATTATGGCTACCACCATATTAAGTAAATAAAAATTAAACACATACACACACCCTGAGCTGGTGGGACTGTGTGGAAGCAGATGTCCCATTGGTGGTGCTGTGTCAGTGGACAGACTCTTTTGGGACCACCGTCCACCAACGGGACCAAAGCTGTCAAGTGCCTTTTGCATCTCAGGGATGCCACCTTCTGGAATACACATGAAAGTGCTTCATGGCCCAATCCCTTACTCCACAGGCCTAGAGATAGAAGAAACTTGCTGTGCCCCCCCCCACTGGAGAAGATGGGGTTTGAGGCAACTAGCCAGCTTCCTAACTCCTTGTGAGTCTGCTCTGCCGCACCAGGTCATCCTACAAAAGAGTGATGAGTACAAAGTTTCATGGAAGCATTACTCATCTTGGTGGAAAAACTGGAGACTAGCCCCGTGTGCAGCCTTAGATAAACGACAAAGCAAACTCAGATGCCCTGGCTCCTGTTTCCTCTCTGATTTCTCTCCTCCTACTATTCTCTGGCTCAGCCACTCTGGAGTCTGTGTTGCTCCTGGAGCACACGGAACACGTCCCTACCTCAGGGCCTTTGCACTTGCTGGCCTCAGCCTGGAGTAGTCTATTCCCAGCATTGACTACCTCAGGCCCCTGCTTGATTGTTACCCGCTCAGGAAGTGTTCCCTGGACACCCATATAAAACAGCAATCTCAGCACCCACTCCCTAACCCATTACCCTGCTTCCATCACAGTCACAGCTAACATATCAACTTGTTGTTTATGGCCTATCTCCTCCACCCCAGTGCTCCTCTGAAACTTAAGGTCCATGAAAGCAGGGACTTTCTTTCCTTTTAACTTTTTGTTTTGAAATAATTTCAGACTTACTAGAAAATTTCAAAAATAATACAAAACCAATATAGAGAACTCCAAAATATACTCATACCAAGATACCCAGATTCACCAACTTTTAACATTTTGCCACATTTTTTATATCGTTCTATCTAGCCAGCTATCATCATTTTCTAAACATTTGAGAGTAGTTGGCATGCATCATGCTCCTTGAATGCTTAATGCTCCATATATAACAAGAACAAGGGTATTCACTTATGTAACCTCATTAAGTACAGTTCTCAAGTGAAGAAATTAACTTTGATTTAAAGCATATCCTTTTTTTTTTCCCTCAATTGTCCCAATAATGTTCTTTTGGGCATTTCCCCCCATTATGAAATCCAGTCCAGGATCTCATAATGCATTTAATTATTATTGTTCCTTTAGTCTCTCTCTCTTTTTAAATTGTGTAAACATATATACTACCTCATCTCAACCACTGCCAAGCACACAATTCAGTGGGATTAATCACATTCACAATGCTGTGCTTCCATCACCACCATTCCTAACCAACTCTCCCATCACCCCAAACAAACCCTGCACCCCTTACACATTAACTCCCCATTCCCAGCCCACTCCTGCCCCTGGTAACCTGCACTCTACTTTCTGTCTCTATGAATTTGCATATTCTAGTTATTTCATATAAGTGGCATCATACAATATCTGTCCTTTTGTATTTGACTTATTTCACTCAAGATGTCTTCGAGTTTATCCATACAGTAGCATGTATCAGAACTTTATTCCTTTTTAAGGTAACTGATGTTCTGTTGTGTATTTATACCACATCTTGTTTATCCAATCATCTGTTGATGGACGTTTGGGTTGTTTCCACATTTTGGCTATTGTGAATAATACTGCTGTGCACGGTGGTTTATAAATATCTGTTGAATCCCTGCTTTCAGTTCTTTGGGGTATATACCTAGAAGTGGGGTTGGTAGTTCTATGTTTAACTTTTTGTGGAACCACCAGACTGTTTTGCATGGTAGCTGCACCATTTTACATTACCACCAAAAATGTACAAGGCTTTCTATTTCCCTGCATTTTCGTCGGCACTTATTTCCTGATTTTCAATAATAGCCATTCTAGTGGGTGTGAAATGGTATCTCATTTTGGTTTTGATCTGCAATTTCCTAATGGTTAATGATGTTGGGTATCTTTTCATGTGTTCATTGGCCATTTGCATATCTATTTTAGAGAAACGTCCATTCAAGTCCTTTGCCCATTTTTAAATCGGTATGTTTGTCTTTTTATTGTTGACTTTTTATTGTTGACTTTCTTTTGTTCCCTGCTTATTACCCAGAGTCCACCATAGTGGTTGACACATAGTAGGTGCTCATTTTGTTGAAAGACTGAATGAATATTCAAATGATTGATATAGGAACTCTAAACATTGTAATCATAATAAAAGAAAAAGAAAAAAAAAACAAAAAGAATGTATAAGATGCAAAAAGGATATAATAATCTGAGGGAGTTAGGATTTATTTAATGCTTGCCACGTACCAGGCATGCAATTTACATTTCATTTAATCCTTTCAACCTAGGAGGTGGACACTATTGTTAGCTCCATTTTATTAGAGGAGGAAATTGAGGTTTAGAGCTTAGGTAACTTGCCCAAGTTCACACAGCTAGTAAGTACTCAGCCCAGATTTTAAACAGGCAGGCAGAGTCCAAAGCCAATATCCTTAACACCTGTGCTAAACTATGTACATCACTGCTTGGGAGAGAAGTTAAAATGACATAGAATGTACTATTCTATAGGTTGCTTTCCACAGAAGTTCATAAATTTATTATTGGATCTCAGGAACACAGGATTGATTTAATCATATTCTTTGATTGAACTTTGCTGTTCAATGCACACCTCCAAAGTTCTTGGAGAATCCAATGTGTATACTATTATGAAAGAAAAAAAAATGCATCACGGGGAGGCCTGTGGGAGGTTATTTTACTATGAATATTGTAGTTGAGGAGAGCATTTTGTGCATGAGTAATGAAATTTTCTGCCTAAAAAATAGCTCTGGGCAATCTTTAAAAGAGGCCAGTTTCATGATTAGATTGATTTATTAATTCTTCCCAATGAAAGGCCACGTTTTTATGTCTGTAGAATGGGGATAATACATGCCAGAAGTAGTATGAGGATGGAATAAGATGGCAGGTTCAAATGCCTAACAAAATAAAGCAAGTTAGTTCTCTTCTCTTCCTCTCCCCTGAATGTGTTTGCCCATAAGGAAAATGGACCCCTGGATGTGTGTACTCGATTTCTTTTGAAGTTTTGGTTTGGACACAAATAGTTAAAGGTGATCCCAAGAATCCAAAGCTATCACACCAGACGGGAGAGTGGTGTGAAGGCAGCCGTCAAATAGGTAGGGCCAGGGCTTGGGACTTGGCTATGCCACATGCTTGCTCCATGACCTTGGACAAGTCACTTGATATGCCGAAGGTAGTTTCTTCTGTTCAGTGGAGTCAATTATGTCTGTCATCTCAGAGTTGTAAGGATTGTGTGAACCAATGTATGTGAAAGTACTTTGAATAATGGAAAACTCAGTTAACCTATCAAAGTTCTGAGCCTCATTTATGCCATTGTTGGACGGACAACGATAAGACTTGTCTGTGCAGATTCTCATGCCACCAGCCTAGGAAGAGTCCCCTGAGGGGTTGTCTTTGCTTTGAGGCCAGATGCTCTATACACACCTCCCAGCCAGCCTCCCCTGAGGCCCCATCTAGGGAAATGAGGTCAGTGTAGCAGGCCTTGCTCTACTTGAACTTGTTGCTACTGATTTGGTCAAACACAGCTCTGCTCCCAAGTTGTCTTTGTTTTTTTTTTAAAAGATTTTATTTATTTATTCATCTATCCCCCCCCCTGCTGCTTGTGCCCACCGGGTCAGCCAACCACGCCGTGCGGGTGGGCCCGCCCCCACCAGGAGGCCCCGGGAACCGAACCCGGGGCCCCCCATATGGCAAACGGGAGCCCCACTGATTGAGCCACAGCCGCTTCCCCCAAGTTGTCTTTGTAATTAAACTATCTAGAGGGAGCCGATGTAACTCAAGTGGTTGAGCACCTGCTTCCCATGTATGAGGTCCTGGGTTCAATCCCCTGCACCTCCTAAAAAACAAGCAAACAACAAAACACAGCCAGGAACCAACCTGGAGCTTAGCCTCCGCGGTTGCTTTTTTCTCCTTTATGAATGTCAAGACAGCATTTCCCCATCTCTAGTCTTCTGGCCTCTCTCCTATTTTCTAGGTTTCTCTGCTGCAGGATCCTTAAATTTCTTGAGATGTAATCCATCTGGGTCTGTATGCCTGCGGTCCAGTAAAACCAAATACAACAGAGGTTCTTAACTTTGGCTGAACATTGGAGCCACCTGAGGAAGTTGAAAAAAAAGCTGGTCGGACCCTCAGAGGTTCTGACTTAATTGGTCTGGGGTGTGGCCTGGGATTATTTTTCTGAAGCTCCCCAGGTGATTCCAATGTGCTAATCAGAGTTGAGAATCACTGAATTAGATGATCTCATTGTTGTCACTATCCTGGGCAGCTACTAATTCTCTGTATTCTCCCCTCCCCAGTTTGAAGACCATTCTCTTGGATGGAGAATATCAAAGTAAAATTGGATTCTGTTAGCAGAATCTCAGCCTTATTGTAATCATCTATTAACATTGCCCCATCTTCTCCAAGCAGTATGTTTCCCTCTACCTGACTCTCCTGGTTTAGAAAACAACTTAAAATTTTTTTCTGCTTGTTGTCTTTAGCACTTTTTCCCCTTTCTTGCTTTTTAAAAAATTGTGGCAAAATATACATAGCATAAAAACAACTTTAACCATTTTTAAAGTGTACAATTCAGTGACATTAAGTACATTGACAATGTTGTGTGACTTTCACCACTATACATTTCCAGAACATTTGCATCATCTCAAACAGAATCTCAGTAGCCTTTAAGCAGTAACTCCCCATTTCTCCCTCCCCACAGAGACTGGTAACCAGTATTCTGCTTTGTGTCTCTGAATTCCCTTATTTTAAGTATTTCCTATAAGTGAAATCACAGTATTTGTCTTTTTGTGTGTAACTTATTTCACTCAACATGATGTCTTTGATGTTCAAAAGTTTTTAATTTTTACGACATCCGATTTATCTATTTTTTTCTTTTGTAGTTCTGCTTTTGGTGTAAAATCCATTTTTGACACTTTTCTTGAGTCTTGCCTCAAAATTTTGACACATTTTGCCTCCTTAGCACATTTCTTACAGGTCCATTCACCTCTTTTAAGGATTTGTGCTTCTCCTTCCATATTTTGTACATATCTTTGTAAAAATCGGAGCTCTGTACACTGCTGGGAGTTGGGAATACAGAGAGGTATAAGACAGACTCCTTCTTTTAAAGCTCACGGTGAAGTGAGTGGGACGGTCAGAAAGGGCCCCTCCATTCAGGGCAGCCCATGTTCTAGTGTAGAGAGCACTGAATCCAGGGGAAAGAGGAAGTGCAGGCAGTCTTCCCTGAGGGGCTGATTGATCTGGGAGCTCACAGAGTGCCTGGGTGAGAAGGGATGTGGAGACTGGTGGGAAGGACATTCCAGGTAGACAGGCCAGCAGGAGCAAAGACCTAGCATTGTAATTGGCACCCACAAGAAGTGGAGGAAGAGCGAGTGGATGCTGAGACTGCAAAGGTGGGCAGGAGCCTTTTTGTGGTTCTTATAGGTCTTCCTTTTATGGAATTTATTTTGAGGGTCAAGAGTTTTAAGAGGGGGAAGTGGCATGATCCTGATTTTCATTCCATGGTGTTGATGTGATGGTTAGATTGGAGAAGGATCAGACCAGAGGCAGAGAAGCCTGCTGCCTCCTATTTGAAGAAATGATGATGCCCCAGGAAGTGGGAAAGGAGAGGCAGGGATGGGGAGAGAGGTGTTTTTTTTTTAAGATTTTATTTATTTATCCCCCCCAACCCCCGCCCCATTGTTTTGCACTCACTGTGTCCCTTCACTGTGTCCTCGTCTTCTCTTTAGGAGGCACCGGGAACCCAACCTGGGACCTCCTATGTGGGAGAGGGGTGCTCAATCACTTGAGTCACCTCAGCTCCCTGCTTTGTTTTGTGTTTCATTGTCTTTCCTCTTTGTGTCTCCTTGTTGCATCATCTTGCTGCATTAGCTCACTGCACCTGCCCATCGTGCCAGCTCACTGTCTTGCTTGTCTTCTCCAGGAGGCACTGGGAATCAAACCTGGGACCTCCAATGTGGTAGGCAGGAGCTCAATCACTTGTGCCACATCCACTTCCTGGGAGAGAGATTTTTGAGAAGGTTTAGCCAGGACTGGCTGACTAACGGGGGTGGGCAGGGCCCCAGCTGGCCTATTCAAGACCTTTGTGCATATTAGAAAGTGGTGCCCCTATGGGCAGACACTACTCCAAGTAGAGGAGCTAGGGCTGGATTTCAGCTCTCACCTGTCTTTCAGCAGGGCCTTTGTGCAGAGTACAACATGCCCAACTGTTCTTGTGGCCCCAGATGGCAGTATGAACAAGAGGTTAGAGTTGAGGATAACACCAGGATGTTTCGGATTATATGTAAGAATTTATTTCCTTGGCTATTACAAATGCCAAGAAAGCAAGATCATTTTCATCAACCAGTTCTTGCTTCCTTGTCAAAATTAAGTTCTTGATCTTCTCAGAGATGATATTATCAGCTAAGTGAGGTATAATTTGCCAAATGCTCTGCTGTTAGCTGAAAGAGCCCCATCCCTGCTCTAGCTAACCTCCAAGAGAGCTCTGAGATCTACATAGGGAAAACATAGTCCACCCACAAATTGACTGGAAACCACAACAAGCAAACAACAATAAACTCCACAGTTGGAACTTTTCATTCTGTTCAGTAGAGTTGAATGGAAATGGGTGGTAAGATGGGTGCTCAGTCCAAAAAGCTGTCTTGAATGTCATCCTATATATCATAATGTGGGACATGTCTATCCCTTCCCCATAGCTTCCCGAGGTTCATTAAATAAACATTTATGGGGCACTAATTTTGTACAAGGTCTGTGCTAGGTTCTATGTCATGGAATAGATCATCTCAGACCTTCCACATCTAACCCAAATTCCTGGCAGTGGAACTGGCATGTAGTAATCACGCAAGCATTTTAGTCATTCCTGTTACTTACTGTGGCTAATACTTCATTTCAAGATTAATAATCATCCCCCTGCATGGTCAAAAGATGCCAATGACTGGGAAAATATTCCATGATATAACTTGAGTGAAAAAGCAAGTTACAGGTTTTTTTCTCTCTCTTAGAATACTGTACAGATATATACAGCATGACAGTGGTTATTTCTGAGTGGTTTCCATCTTTTCCTTTATGTTTAAATCTATTATCTGAATTTTTAACATGGGCACATAAGCAGAAAAAATATTTTAAAGTATTAAAGAACAGCAATGAAAAAGACTTCATCAGTCTTTTCCAGGGTAGAATATGAGCCTCATGAAAGGCAGTGGCATCTCAAAATTTGACAATCCTCCCCTTAGTCTGTGCCCAGTTCTCTTTTCAGACTGGCTCAAGGTCAGACTTGTTTTCCATTCTCTCCCCCTCTAGGTCCCTCCTGCTTCCTTTTCCAGGTGTCCTCTAATGAAGACGATTCCTTCCTTTATTGAACTCACATGAGTTGAGAGTGCACCAGGCAGTGACTGTGTAAGGTGCTGAGTTCAAAGAAGGCTCTGCCCGGTGGCCTGAGGCCTCCTCCTGGCCCTGCCGACCAGGGCATCAGCTCTGATGGCCTGCCAACTCAAGAGGAGCCTCCTTCCACCCTTAGCTCCTTCCCACTTCTGTGACCCCGTCCTGCAGAGCCCACGCCTGCCTGTCTCCCTCGGCTGGACATGATCCCTACAGATCTGTCAAGTCCTGGCAGAAAACAAAATTGCACTCAGAAGGGCTTGACTAATAGTGGTCATTGAATAAATGACCACAGAGCTGTAGGCAGGGCTCTGGGAACCAACCCAGCGTGTTGATGCCCCCAAGGACACAGAGCAGCCGAAAGCCGTGCCTGCTCTTAGGTCTGAAGGGCAGTGGTAGTGTTGGAGCCTGTTGAAAGCTGGATTGTGGAGGACGGGTGACCCACTGAGAGCTGTGTTCACAGCCATTGCCAGCACCTGGCATTGGAGAAGGGCGCCAAGGGAGGAATAAACACCCCCACCTCTCTCTCTTCCTGCCAGTGCCTCCCATTTGGCTCATCTCCTGCCAATGCCTCCCATTTGGCTGAAACCAGAAGCCAAGTGAAGTCCAAGTGATACTGTCCCCCAGGCAATGTGCTACTCTCCATAGTAAGAGTTTTATGGTGGACCCAAGTTAAAATGCGCACATCCTCAAGAACCCTCTTTCAGAATGGTGGCAATTTCAGGCATTTTAGGTCAGACCTCTTCAAATCAGCCCTCACAGGTAATTAATCCTCCAATTCCTGCTCCTCTGGGTACTTGCAGAATGCTCATCAAAAGGCTTAACTAGCACATCGAAGTTTCATAGGTTTTTGTTTTCTTTCATATTTTGTTCTGGTTTGATTTGAAGTAAATCTGCAGGGCGAGGGTGCTTTGTTGATCTGAATACTTAGACTGTCTTTGTAACATCTTCATTTTTTTATTTTCATAGTAGGCCTCAAAGACAGAGGCAAGAAGCTGACAAAGATACCCACAAGCTAGGCAGGTATGGCCATAAATGCACCCCACCCTGAAAGACGTTTCTTCTACTGCAGGGATTTTCAGCAGCCCCACCGGCTCTCGCTAAGGAGTAGGAAGCAGAGGGTGGGAGACCAGAGGAAGGGGGAGCCTCAAAGGGGAGGGAGGAGGGGTTCCGGAAGAGGCTGGGTGAGAGGGAGGGTGTCTGCAGCAATGGGGCCTGCCCTTCCTTGTCTTGAAGACCCTCTGCCTGCTCTCTTACGTCACAAGCAGGGTGGCTGGCTCATGGCTCACTAGTTCCACTGCTTTCCCTGGGCCACACCCTTTTCTACCAGCACAGCTATTTCCTCACTTCAGAAGAAAACTTCCTGGACGGCTCCGTGATGTCATGGGTTCGTTCCAGTCGTGTGCCACTTTATAGTCTGAAAACTGCCCCCACACACATTCTCTTATTTCATCCTCACACCCCCTGTCAGGCTTCAGGACTTTATCAGATGAAGAAAGTGAGTCTCAGGGAAACGAGTTGTCTATCAGCACAAAGCAAGCCGGCAGAATTGAGGTCAGAGCCCTGGCTTTCTGTCTCCCAGGCACACTTTCGCCCCTGAGATGCTGAATGATTTCTTCAGGAAAGAAGATGGCGAAGGGTATGAAGGTGGACTGAACTAGTTGTAGTGAGGAAAACCTGTGTATTGGGGATAAAATGCATCAGGGCTGTGGTTCTCAAAGTGTCAAACCTGACCAGCAGCCTCAGCTGCCTCAGGGAACTGGTTAAAAATACAAATTCTGGAGGAGAAACTGCATTGGGTGGTGGGTAGGGGCTCAGGGATCTGGGCTTTGATAAGTGTCGCCTAGACTAGAACTTGGACTAGAAAAGTGTGCATGTGTGTGGGGGTGAGGAGGTAGGGGATGCTACTGACCCTGGAGACAACACAAACTTGATGTTGGCATAAGGAGGAGCAGGAAGGAAGCTAATTATTTCTGTGGATTCTAAAGCCATTGCACATTGTTTGTAACAGCAAAAGGCTGGAGGTAATCAAATGCCCACCAATAGAGGACCATGGGGCATCCAAGTGGTGGAAGGCAATGCTAGTGTGAAAAGGACTAGCTCAGTATGCCTCATACGGGAAAAAAATCCAATGTATATAAAGTAAAAAAAAAAAAAAAAAAAGGCAAGATGTAGAAGAGTTAACATAATTTGTTAACTTTATATTTACTTGAATATCTAAGAAACTCTGGGTAAACAGACATGAAACTAATAAGAAAGGGACCTGTAGATGGGGGAATGGGATGGATGGAAGGAGAGGTGAGAAGCTGATTTTTCACTACATTTCCCTTGTTTTCCATTCTTTTTTTTTTTTTTATTAGAGAAGTTTGGTAGGCTTACTGAAAAGTCATGTGTAAATACAGAGTTCCCATACGTCACCTTATTAACATGCTGCATAAGTGTGGTACATTTGTTACAATTCATGAAAGAACGTTTTTATAATTGTACTATTAACTATAGGCCATTGTTTACAATAGGGTTCACCGTGTTGTACAGTCCTATCCTTTTTTTAAAGTTGTTGTAACCTGTGAATATATTGTCTATTTATAATAAAAATGACCCCAGCTGCAATTCAGAAACAGCAGCACAAAAAGTGGCCTCCCATGGAGACAGGTTAGTTGGCATTCAACAGGAAGGCAAGTTCATCCTGGCTCCACGGTGTGGGCCACCAGAAACCAGGCTCACCCCACACCCACCAGCTCTTCCCTCCAGCTCAACCCCCACCGCCAAAAAGGGCTGAGACTCTTTGGGGGGAGTTTGCACTTATTAATAGGGGTCAAGGCCAGCAGTTATCAGCCTTGATTACACATTAAGATCATCTGGGAAGCTGTTAATTATACCAATTTCCAGGTCTCACCCCTAGACAGTCTAATCAGAATCTTTGGAGCGGTGCCTGGGCATCAATATTCTAAAGTTCTTTGGGTGATTTTAATGACTGGCCATGGTTGAGAGCCTCTGTCTTGGACCTTCTTGTCAGTTCATAATCAGAAAGGTGGAGAAAGGAAAAAGAGATACCCAGTAGCTTAAAAGAAGAAAGAATACACCCCATCAAACCTGAATACAAATGTATTTTTTAAAATCTGGCTTGGTTAGAATATGCAATCAACCTGTTTTGTTTTGTTTTTCCCTAGCAGCCCAATTCTAAAAAGAAGCCATGACATCACCAAATCACCACTGACAAAATCTGAGCAGCTTCTGAGGATAGATGACCATGATTTCAGCATGAGGCCTGGCTTTGGAGGTATGACACTTGCTCTCTTGTAGGTTGTCTTCTTTCCTTAGGTCCTTCTCTTTGTCTGTGGGCAGGAAGTCAAGGAAAGGGACCATACAGTTTAGCTCTCTCCTGATCAGGTCTGCCTGACCAGGGCACCAAACCACAGCATCTTCTGAGCATCTGCCCTGCCCGCCCTGAGCTCTGCTCCATGCACTGTCAGGAGGCACTTGCTGATTGGTGGCTAGGCTGGACTGGCCCAAGCTGTCCATGGGCCGCTGCGCCTGCAAGGATGGCTCAGGATTAGTGAGGCCGGCAGCTGGCTGTGGAGAGGCCAAGGGAAGATGGGGCAGCTGCAGCCAAAGCTGACCCCTGAAAACGCTCTGAAAAAAACAACCTGGGACTAAATTTGTTCTCGTCTGGGAGCTGGCAGGGCTCACCCTTTGACCTATGTTTTCATCATACCTTTAGATGAGCACATGTTACCAAAGAATCTCCTCATTTCAGAATCACCTGAATGATTCAGACAATTTGTTTTTAACTTTTGCTGGCATATTCCAGGAAACCAGTCTGTGATTACACCTTTCCTTCTCTAATTGACCTCAGATTGGCATGTAGGAACCCCAAACCTTCAAATATGGCATGACTCCAAGGTTCCAGGGGAAATGCTCCCTTTCCCTACCTCTTCCATAGTAAAAGTTTAAGCCAAAGAATGAATGCTCTTGTCGTACCCCGTCCCCAGGCCCGGCCATCCCTGTGGGCGTGGACGTGCAGGTGGAGAGCTTGGACAGCATCTCCGAGGTAGACATGGTAAGTGCTTCTCTGACCAGGGCCACAGGCAAGGGATACCTACGGGGCCTGTGCTGACCAAGGGGTGCCCTATGTACTTGGATTCACTCCGTCTCACGTCTCCCCGGGGAGGTGGGAATTTCCACACTTGTTTATAGATGGCTCAGGATGGTTAAGACACCTGCCAAAAGCCACCCAATTAGTACAGAACAGAGCCAAATGACAAACTTGGTCTTCCCCCACCCAGCACCCAGGCTCTTGCCACCGGGATGTGTGACTCTGGGCAAAGGCTCTCAAAAATAACAGCAAGGGGCAAGGTTGCAGCTGCTGTGCAGCCAGACACATCCTACTGAGGATTCTGTGGCTGGCTGTGGAAATGCAGAAGTAGCAAAAGACTGGTCCTTTTCTTTTCTTTTCTTTTCTTTTCTTTTTTTGCTGGGTTCAAATCAGAAACTGGAATGTTCTACAATTCCTTGACCTACAGGACTTTTTTGGGCCTTAGTTTGTGTTCTCTAAGAAGTAGATCTGAGACATGCATTCTAATATCACTGGTTTATTTGGGAGGTGATCCCAGGAAACACCGAAGGGTGTAGGGATGTCAGATGGGGAAAGGAAAGAAGCAAAAAGGACTAGGCTATTAAACTGGTTACCGCTACGAAAATCAGTCAGCTGGGCTGTTTACCCTCCACCCTCCTCTCTGGCTGAGGCTTGCTTCTGGAAGCACTAACTCTCTGGCACTTCGGTTTGCCCTGTGTGTGGAACTGGTGAGCCCTTAGGCTCACAGGTGTTGGCAGTAGCAGCCTTGTCAGTGTAGCAGCAAAGGCCCAGAGGATGGAGTGGCGCTTGGGGACACCATTTCTGCTACAGGCCTCTTGCTGAGTCCCTCTCTCACAGGGTTCACTTCCTCCTACTGTAGCAAACCCCAGAGACTAGAAGCAAGACTGTTTGCTTCTCTGCTTCATCCCCCAGCCAGGGTGATGAGCTCCACGGGGTTCAGAATCTCCTGCTGACACCCGGTGGTTTGTTTCTGGGTGGGGTTGCCCTCTCCATGCCCAGGACTTCACAATGACCCTCTACCTGAGGCACTACTGGAAGGACGAGAGGCTGTCTTTCCCAAGCACCAACAACCTCAGCATGACGTTTGACGGCCGGCTGGTGAAGAAGATCTGGGTCCCCGACATGTTCTTTGTGCACTCCAAGCGCTCCTTCATCCACGACACCACTACGGACAACGTCATGCTGCGGGTCCAGCCTGATGGGAAAGTGCTCTACAGCCTCAGGTAAGGTCCAGAGAGGGCCTCGTTTTGTGCTTTTATTCTGCAGAGTTCTTTCACCCCGAAAGCACGGAAGGAAAGGCAGATCATTGTTTTAACCAAGAAAAGAATTCATTTCACAACAGCAATTTTGCTTTTGGGCTTGGAATATTAATGCATCTAGCTTCTACTTTTTCGGTAGCTGCTAACGTTTAATTTGAACATCAGGAGAAACTTTACACGTTTCTGGAAGATACATTTGGGGAAATTTCTCAAGCTGATACTCATGATTTATGCCCTCTCCTATATATTTCAATTTTTAAAAGTTTACTTAATAAAAATGTTTATTTCTCTAGTATGAGTCAGAGAAAGAGAGAAAACATTCTTCACAAGACTTGCCTTCTCCGATCTCTCTCCCACTTTTTGGATAAGTTTTAGAACTTTGGTTAAAAACATTTCTTTTACTTCACCCAGCCAGTCATAGCCATGTTTCCCATCCATTTTCACCACAGTATCCTACTTGAGAAACTATGGGGAATCTGGGCTACTTTATGACTTTAGATAGTATTCTGAGCATCACTTTTAAAGAATAAAATGTTTTTCTTCTCACAAATGCAGATGCCTTAGAAATGTATAATTGCTTATTAAGCACGAAATTGGAAAAGCTTTCCTTAAACACAAGCACCACAGCATGGCTTGCACTGAGTGGTCAGCTTTAGAAACGTCTGATGCTCAATTGTCCCTGGGAGGGGTGTGCAGAGCTGCAGGCCTTCAGAGAAGGGGCCTGGCTACTCGCTGTGATTTACTGCTTTGTGCTGTGTGGATGGCGCATTTCAGTCTACGCGCTGACTGGTGGTAAGGCTGCATCTGCACACCACTGTGTGCGTAGAGGTGCCTTGACTGTTGCACAGTGTATTGCTAGAGTCAGGGATGGACCAGCATCCCCAGACATCTCAAGAAGTGTTGCAACCGAATTTCTTCCCCTTCTACCCCCAAAAGAATATCTATAACGATCCCTCAGTGCTCATCCTGGCTTGGAACCTAACAATTAGGTACCAGACTCAAAGTAGGGTTATGGGGTTTTTGTCTCCATGGCTTGAAATGGCTCTTCCCACAGGAAGACCTCAGGTGGGTTGAAGATGTACAATCCCTTCTCCAAGCCACTTTGGGTTAATTCTCCATGGGGTCTTTACTTCTGAGGCAGGTAGTCAAGGTATCTTAAGACTCACGAAACACCAACAAAACAACACAATCCAACAGCATTGACAAGACTGCAGAGAACTAGTCCGTAAGGCAACGTGACCAGTGGGGTGTTAGTAAATGTTTAACAACAGCTGGCTGGGAAAAAAGTATGTAGGTATAGAAATTTATAAGTCCATTATAAATATTACTGATATGAAGGATGTATAGCACGTGATTTACATATGAAATAAAATAGACAATACTCTTTATTATAAATTCCATACCTTTATAACTTCAGCATGATTTGCTATTTTTTCTAAAATCCACTATTGGATTTTACAATTCTATTGTCAACAAAAATCGGTCTACAAAGAAATGTTTGTGAGCATTTGTTTGCTTGAATGATTGACAAGCAAGCATAAATCTGACATAAATGTTGGTTGATATTTTTGTTTACATTAATAAGATGAAATTGAAACAACAAAGAACTATGTAGAAACTTAACATATTCATTGGACATGAGTGACATTTATGCTGAATTGGTAATAGCTTTTAAATACTGGAAGATATTTCCTCAATTTTTAATACTATTCACTATGTAATAACTATAGACGTACCACACTTTTAAGTTTAATCTGATTTCTTAAGGTTATATATTCATTTTCTTAAGTCTAGACATAAACAAAACAATAAATCAAGCCCTGATCTGTAGCATTTAACAATTTCTGTGGTGTAAATACTCCCACCATGGCCATTTTCAAGCTACCAATGTGATGTCATTGAATGTGGAGTTGGGAAGTGATATGCAGTAGTTCACCATCATACAGTATTTCTACCATCTGGGTACAATAGATGTAATTAACTTCAAGAGCATAGGTAATAGTAAAGGATAGTAAAAATAATTAGAACTCATAATTCATAAGGCTTAGGTTACCGAGGACTACCACTCTGAGTTTTATTTTGGGGAACACATGCTAGGCATTGTCAACTCCATCAATATCTGGTCATCTCCTAAAATCCATTCCAATAAATTGCCCTCCCACTTCATTTGCTCGTTGATTCATTCAATAGATTTTTATTAAGAATCTTCTGGGAGCCAGGATGGTCCCCAAGGTTATGCAATGAAAACCCTGCCAGGTTCTGTCTTCTCTGGTGACATGATGATTAATGATATAAAGTCACTGCCCTGAGAGAGATTGCAGGCTAGTGGAGGAAGAGACATAGGACCAAATGATTCGGATGCAAACAGAGGTGTGTGCCCAGGGCAGGGCAGAGAGGCAAGGAGGGACAGGTAACAGGGTGGTGAAACTGAAGCTTCCTAAGCACTAAGGTACAATAAAGTGAGATTCCAAATGAAATGTTCCATCCTGCTAGGTAGATCTTACTAAAGAAATGTTCAAAAACCAATTCTATCTTGCGTCCCCGCATGTGTACGCCTGGTCTCAGCTGTTCTACCTGAGACCCCCTGGGCGCCAACCCTAGTCCCCCGCGCAGATCCATTTCCGCTCTGACAAGATGAAAGAAACTATCATGAACCAGGAGAAACTCGCCAAACTGCAATCACAAGTGTGCATTAGTGGGAAAGGAACTGCTCGCAGAAAGAAGAAGGTGGTTCATAGAACAGCTACAGCAGATGATAAAAAATTTTGGTCCTCCTTAAAGAAATTAGGGGTAAACAATATCTCTGGTATTGAAGAGGTTAACATTTTACAAACCAAGGAACAGTGATCCATTTTAATAACCCTAAAGTTCAGGCATCTCTGGCAGTGAACACTTTCACCACATCAGGCCATGCTGAGACCAAGCAGCTGACAGAAATGCTACCCAGCATCTTAAACCAGCTTGGCGCAGACAGTCTGACTAGTTTGAAGAGACTGGCTGAAGCTCTGCCCAAACAATCTGTGGATGGAAAAGAACCACTTGCTGCTGGAGAGGAGGATGATGATGAAGTTCCAGATCTTGTGGAAAATTTTCATGAGACTTCTAAGAATGAGGCAAACTGAATTGAGTCAACTTCTGAAGAAGATAGAATTTGAAGTTACTTGGAGCTGCTATTTTATATTATGACTGCTTTTTAAATTGTTTTGTTTATGGATCTAATAAAATCTAGATCTCTAATATTTTTAACCTCAAGCCCCTTGGACACTGCAGCTCTTTTCAGTTTTTGCTTATCCACAATTTCATTCTTTGCGGCTAATTAAGCTGAAGAAGCCTGAGAGTAAAGTTTGAAAACAAATATTAATAAAGTTCTTTGCCTAGTAAAACAAAACAAAACAAAACAATTCCATGACCCTTGAACTTGTAGTCAACTTCAAGATAAAAAAGGATCAATGACTGTTGGGAAGAGTCAATGATGGCTGGAGGAAGAAAAGATCTGTGAGATATTTCTTGGGAAGAAGTTGTGGCCATGCATGAGCCCAAGCCCTGGGATATGGGTAGGAGAGAAAGGGTACTCTGTTCTAAACCTGGGTCCCAGGGAGCAGGCCTTCGCTGGGACCACCTGAAGAGCTTGGCACTTGTGTGCCTACAGTTGGCAGACACCTTGCAATTAGAGATGAATTGTCCAGCCACCCTGGGGCAGAGCCAGGAGAATTTTTTTTTTACTGTAGTAGGATCAGACTGTACTCCCAAATATGTTGGGAACAGGTAATATGTAAGTCCTTATGGAGTGGACGGTGGGTGAATCAAGAGCTGGTTGGGGAGCAGCTACTGGGGAATGGAGACCTGCAGCCTGGAGGTGCCCATCAGTAGAACGAAGAACTCAGGAAAGAAGCAGCTTCAACCATGCAGCAGGCCCAGACAGCACAAAGCCACCTAGCCAAAGAAGGACTGCCCTGCTCCCACCTGTCTTAATTTGAATGATGTTTGAAGTGTTCATTAATATCTTGTACCCAAACTCTTTTAAAAAATAATTAACTAATTTTTTAAAGAAATTTTAGATTACATAAATGTTATATTAGGGAAGCGGCTGTGGCTCAATCAGTGGGGCTCCCGTTTACCATACTGGTGGGGGCGGGCCCGCCCGCGCAGCGTGGTTGGCTGACCCGGCGAGTGCGGGCAGCAAGGGGGGGATAAATGAATAAATAAATAAAATCTTAAAAAAAAAAAAATGTTATATTAAAAATATAGGGGAAAAAGAAAAAAAATAGATAAAAGAAAAAAACAAAAACAACAACAACAACAAAAATATAGGGGATTCCCATATGCCCCAGTCCCTCCCCCTCCCACACTTTCCCACCTTAACAGCATCCTTCATTAATGTGGTACATTGGACCCAAACTCTTTTAATTTCTATATTGAGATGTGTTTTGTTGCTCAAAAGGGTTATGGCTGTCTATTACATGACAGTTAGCAGAAAAGTCACAGGACTTGCCACGTTTCCATCCAGGACAAGGGAAGATTCACACACCCCACCCCCACCCCCACCCCAATGATTCAATGCAAAGGGACTGAGGAAAACAAAAATAAACATGGGTTTTGATCACACCATAAACTGTGCTTGTTCAACAACAGGATGGAAAGAACCAGTCTGTATCAACTATACAAAGAGAAGAGATATTCAATCCTCTTGTTCATAACAAAAATCTTCCTGCATTTGACATTTCATGTCCCCAAATTTAGCTTCAAGTATCCCCAAACTTAGCTCCTAGCTAATGCATCCTAATGATGTCATTAGGTGCAATTACACTGGTGATATATCCATAAATATGGCAGCCCACCCCTTAGGTGTCTAAGCCAGCCGACAGCCTGACGGCCATTTGCCAACCTTTCTGCCATAGCTTCTGGCACAGCCACCCCCACCCCCACCCCAACACACCCTATTTATCAGGATTTCCAGGGGGGATAAGACTGGACCAAGACTTCTAGTAGTACAAGACCTCTTCACAAGCAATCCGTGCAGAAGGCAATCATTTCATACTCAGATACAGCAGGAAAAATGGAGAGAAAGCTCTTTTCCTTGAAATTCCCATTTAAATTAATGGTGATTTTTTTCCTTTTTGCCTGTGAATTGTCCAGAAAAGTTCCACGACTTTATGCTTGTAAATGTTGTGTGGCTGGAGGAAAAATAGTGCATTCTATATTAGCCAACAGCCTTCAATCATGTCCTGCCATGAGACTGCCACTGGACGGGAAGTCTTTCATCTACGACTAGTGTGAACTGTATCTGTTTTTTGTTGTTATTTTTTTTTTTAACTTTTTAAATTTATTTTATCCACCCCCCTTGTTGTTTTACATTCGCTGTCTGCTCTCTGTGTCCATTTGCTGTGTGTTCCTTCTGTGTCTGCTTGTATTTTCTTCTCATCTTTCTCTTTAGGAGGCACCGGGAACCGAAACCAGGAACTCCGGTGTGGGAGAGAGGCACTCAGTTGCTTAAGCCACCGCATCTCACTGGTCTGCTTTGTCTCTTGCTGTCTCTCCACTATGTCTCCCTTTGTTGTGTCATCTTGCTGCACCAGCTGAGCTCTCCACAGCAAGGGCCGTCAGCTCTCCACGGTGTGGGCCAGTGTGCCTTCACCAGGAGGCCCCGGGAATCAAACCCAGGGCCTCCCATATGGTGGATGGGAGCCCAATCACTTGAGCCACAACCGCTTCCCTGTATTTGTTTTTGTGGGTTTTTTTTTTTTTTTTTTTTTTTTTTTGACACAGGAGCCTATTTTCCTGTGTAAAACTATGAAACAAAACCATTAGATGCCGGAAAGTTCTTGCACCTTGGTACAATAAGATCTTTCAGTGTTTTTCCAATAACTGTGGTCTCCATGGAATCAACCACTAAAAACACCTCTGCCTGCTAGTAAATAATCTTATTAATACAAAAATATCAACACGGTATGTAAAAACAAAGGTGCTGGATTTGACAACTGGCCTAAGTGCTTCATTAGTATTATTCTGAAGCATTATATATTAATACAAATAATCAAATATCAATAAAGTCAGTAAAAGAACAGAAGAACTCAACTTTATCTAAAACATGAGTACAATATATGTTCTTAGGCTTGTTTTAAGAAACCAAAGACTTCCCTGGACATCAAATGGGTTTTGTTATTATATTTCACTTTGTTGTATCGACTAAAACTATTGCTTCCTTAAAATGCCTCATACTGAGACTGGTGTTAAACATAAATACCCAAGAGTATTCCACTGAATTTATCACTCCTAAACTACTTATGAAAATCCTGACACATTGCTTATGAATTATAAGAAGGAGATAATTATCAAACTGGAAGGCAGCAGAGGCCTTTTTCTGTTTATCATTTTGCACCTGTATTTTACAGGTTCTGAATGCTTAGATTTTGTCTTTGTGCTTCTAGGGTTACAGTGACTGCAATGTGCAACATGGACTTCAGCAGGTTTCCCCTGGACACACAAACATGTTCACTGGAAATTGAAAGCTGTGAGTAGGCTTGTGCCCAGACATCAGCACACAGCTACTAAGTAATTCTGCCTTCAACATTTAGTAGCAGGAATAGTATTTGTTCCCCATTCATGCTTACATTTTTAAAGCAATTCCTTCAATTAAAGCTAAGTCTAGGGTAATTTTAAAAATCAGGAAAAATTTTGGGACTGAAACCTTCTATTCCCATAGTTGACCCTTTATTGTCCTATGGCAGTGGTTTTTGAATGATGAGACTCTATGAAAGGATCTCAGAGTCCACCATGGTAACTGCTTAGAGAAGGGGAGCAGGAGGGCGTATTAATCAGCCAAAGCGGCGCTGATGCGAAATACCAGAAATTGGTTGGTCTTTATAAAGGGTATTTATTTGGGGTAGAAGTCCACAGTTACCTGGCCATAAAGCATAAATTTCTTCCCTCACCAAAGTCCATTGCCACATGTTGGAGCAAGGCAGCTGCCGACGTTTGCCAGGGTTCAGGCTTCTTGGGTTCCTCTCTGTTTCTCTCCGGGCTCAGATCGTCGGTTTCCTCCACAAGGTCAGCTGTAGACTACGAGGCTCTCTAGGCTTTTCCTCTCTGCACAAGGCCAGCTGTAGACTCAGACAAATGGCTCATGTCATTTCCCGGGGCCTTCTCTCCTTCCTCACGACCAAGCTCTCTTACTTTCTGGGGCTCCAGCTCAAGACTCCAACATCAGAACTACTACAACTCTGTCCTTTGCAATGCCTTTTATCTTTGATTCCCCACCCACCAAGGGGTGGGGCTCAACACCCTACTGACATGGCCCAATCAAAGCCCCAATTATAACTTAATCATGTGAACAGATCAGTTTACAAGCATAATCCAATATCTATTTTTGGAATTCATAAATTCATCAAACTGCCAAACTGCTACAGAGGGCCAAGCAAATACAGATCTGCCTCCCAAGCCCCTAGCCTAACACTCACATGTACAGTCCATCCAGAGAGCTCCAGTTTTGACAGGGTTATTGGTCTACTGCGTAAGATTTCTGTTGAAGAAAGGATTTCTTGGCAAAAACAAGTTTGGCGATAATTGCTCTAGGGAACTGCCACTGAGAGTGCATGTGGTGGTTGAGATTCCCAGGTACAATCAAGGTACCTCAGGACACTCGCATACACATGGAAATCCTGGAAAAGTTAAAAACTAGGTCCCAGGAAGAGCAAGGCTGAGGCAGTGTCGAGGATGAGCCACTCACATCTCTAGCTCTCCACACATCTGCTCCACAATCCTCTCTCTGCTAAAATGCTTCCTCTAATGGGCATGGTCTGGACTCTCCCAATCCAGCACACACCCACTGACACTTCCCTGTGGGTGTCAAGTTCTAGCAAGGAATCTCATTGGTCCAGGGTGACTTTGTCAGCTGGGCTGGGCTTGAGACTTGGGTCAGGTGTCCCCTGCTCCAGGCATCCAAAGCTGAGGACTGAGGGGATGTTGACAGCGCTCGTCGCTTGTAGCAGGGGCCGTATAGGCAGCTCCGTAGGGAACTGAAAATGAGGAGATTTAGGCTTGAGCTTTGCCCTGATGACTTTTGGAAGGCTGGGAAGAATTGGATTTGTATTTTTGGATTTTGTTTTGCTTTGTTTAGACTGCAATTTGTTTATTCAATCTGCCTTAATACAGTCTCAATAGTTTATGTGTAAACACACACAAACTCTCAATAGTTTGTGTGGGAGATCAGGATCAGCTTCCACACAGCCTGTCTTCCCACCAAGTGGTGCTTGATGGTGTCTCCCATCTTTTCAGATGCCTATACAGAAGATGACCTCATGCTATACTGGAAAAAAGGCAATGATTCCTTAAAGACGGATGAGCGCATCTCACTCTCTCAGTTCCTCATTCAAAAATTCCACACCACCACCAAACTGGCCTTCTACAGCAGCACAGGTGAGCATGGGGTGGGGGCTGAATGTTGAGGCAGCCATTGGCTTGGGGTGTGGTTCATCTCTTTAGGAAGAGTGTGAGTTAATCCCCAAGAAACTGGAGCCTGTTACCCACATGGATCTGAACTCAAAGATGAGTCCCCTAAATAAAGTCTGGAGTGTGGGGCGCATTGGGTAGAGGTGGTTTTTTGACACTGCTGAAGCATCAGAAGTGATAACCTAGAAAAAAATGAGTGAGGATTCAAGCAAAGGCCATGTGAGTAGGTTTATTAGAGACAATCACATTGCCAGCTTAGCAGTAACATTTCACCCCTCATATCACCATCAGAGCCCCTCTACAGACAAGAAACAACTCCAATTTCTGGTGTGTTGTTTTATATTCATACTCCCCCTGCCTCCTTCCAGCCAGCCCCCCTGGGGATGCTCTACTCTTGACCAATCCCCTCTTGCTATACTGCATGCACAAACCTTTCTTAGGACCCTCTTCTAAGCCTCAGTACAGGAATGATCTGGCATTTTCTTGTGGGCAGGGTCACTGCCCTGTAAATCCAGAGTTTGAACAGGTTGTCACTTTCCGTGGCTTGAGGGCATGCTCTATGGATTTCCTACTGTCAGCCTACCCGTGCTACTTAAACAGTTGTGGTCACTGTTCAGGATGACTTTGCTCAGATCCTTATGCAGTTTCTATTACTGAGACATGACATGATTGCACAGGGCAGTTCAACCTTTTAAGCACACTATGGTCTCTCTAATATATAAGAGCATGGTTCTATTAGAAACATATCATAACAATCCAGCACAACTCATCTTCTGTACATATCACCCATGAGTCTTGGCTTATCAGAGGACACCCATTCCTTTTGCTCTTAGCATTCTGATATTCCTTCTTCAATCACCTTCTGGTACCAACAAACATGTCCCATGCATTATAATTACCCAGGAAGCCCAGTTTTCAAGTTGATCTCCAAGTCCCCATTTTATTGCCTCTTCTAATCATCTCAAGATTATCCTGCCTTTTCTTTTCATCATTCTTCCATTCCTCTCATCTCCTCCAAGCAATTTTTTTCTTTCTAAAGAGCACAAGGGCAGAGATAAGGCATAGTTGGACTGTGATGTTTCACTCTATAAATGCACTGTTGTGTTTAGCTTGATATTTTAACTTAAAACACATTTCCCCTCATAAAGAAATCCAAAGGGCTTGTTTAAATCAGTGCTTCTCAAAATTTAGCATGCATATGAATCATGTGGGGAATATTGTTAAAAAGGAGATTCTGATCCAGTAGGCCTGGGGTAGGGCCCCAGAGTCTGCATTTCCAACAAGCTCCCAGGCGATGGTGATGCTGCTGGGCCCCAGACCATACTTAGAGTAGCATGAGTTTAAATGACCTTCTCAACAAGTTGCCTTTGAGTATAGGACAGAAGCCAAAGATTTCCTGAAACGGATTCACACAGGTGGTGTGGTTATCACGTAATCACTCTATGCCATGATTTTTCTCACTTCCATCCTACAGAGGAACAATAAGTTCCAGTGAAGTCTCTAAGGCATTTGTGATTCCCTGGATAAAATTTATGAAGGAGCTACGTAGTTATGTTGTATACTGTCTTTTCTTCATTGTGTCCCCCAGGCTGGTACAACCGTCTGTACATCAACTTCACTTTGCGTCGCCACATCTTCTTCTTCTTGCTCCAAACTTATTTCCCCGCCACCCTGATGGTCATGCTGTCCTGGGTGTCCTTCTGGATTGACCACAGAGCTGTGCCCGCCAGAGTTCCTCTCGGTAAGTTATATCTCACACATACCTTCCAGGCATCTGAAAATATAAGTAATTCCTTCCAGATAAAACCACTTTATTTTTTTTCAAATTGGTCCTTACCCCATTTAGCATTACAACTTAGAAAAACTCCATATTTATTCACAGGTAAAATAAAGAATCCATACAGCAAAATTGTTTCTAGGTCCTCACAGATACCCATTGAAATAGCCCATCTTTGGTCTTGTTAGAGCAGTATTCTGGAATGGGCAATCCTGTGCTGTGGGTGCTTTCTCTGCCCACCTGCTGAAGGAAGTCACATTTTATAATAGAGTTTCTTAAAAAGTGGCCCAAGGGATCTTTGTGTCAGAATCTCCCAGGGAAATTGTTAAAAATGAAGATTCTTGGGCCCCATCTACAGCTTTAGAATCAGAATCTCTGAGAAAGGCCCAGGAAACTGCATTAAAAAAAAAAAATTTTTCCCCACCCCCTCATTATTTGCATTTTCTGTCTGTTTGTCTTCCTTGATTCTTTAGGAGGCTCCGGGAACCGAACATGGGATATCTGATTTGGGAGGGAGGTGCCTAATTGCTTGAGCCACCTCTGCTCCCATCTTTGTTGTGTCTCTCATTGTGTGTTTTTTTCTTCTTGTGTCTCTTGTTGCATCATCTTGTTGAGTCAGCTTGCTGCACCTGCCTGTCATGTCAGTCGCTGTCTTGCTTATTCTCTTTAGGAGGCACCAGGAACCTCTGCTCCCTGCTTTGTTGTGCCTCTCATTATATTTTTCTTCTTGTGTCTCTTGTTGCATCAGCATGCCATGCCTGCCCATTGTGCCAGCTCGCTGCCTTCTTTAGGAGGCACCGGAACCAAACCAGTGACCTCCCATGTGGTAGGCGGGAGCTCAATCTCTTGAGCCACATCCATTTCCTGAAACTACATTTTTAACAGTATCTCTCAGTAATTCTTAAATTTACTCAAGTCTGAGAATCACTGCTATATAAGCATTTGATTGATGGCTATTTGCCATCAACTCTCTTCCCCATTTTAAATATTGTATCCACTTAATCACACATACCACCATTGCTCAGACAGGTCAGGGCTCAAGGGAGAGAGTGCCAGGACTCCTATGGCAAGTATTACATAACGGGTTGGCTCAAAGGACAGGAATTTATTGTCTCACAGTCTGGGAGGCTAGAAGTCCAACATCAGGGTATCCACAAGGTCATGCTCCCTCCAAAGTCTGTAGTGTCCTGGTGATGGCTTTCTGGCCTTCCTTCATCACATGGCAATCTGTCTCTTTGGGTTGCTCCTCTAGGTTCTCCTAACTGTATCTGGATTTCCTCTGTTTATAAGGACTTCTGCCATATTAGGTTAAGGTCCACTCCGATTCGATTTAGCCTCATCCAAATAGGATTTTCAAAGGTGCTATTTACAAGTGAGTTCACACCCACAGGACGGGGTTAGGACTTGAATATGTCTTGTGAGGGACATGATTCAATCCACCATAGAAGGTGACCATCAGGTTTTAGCAAAACTGGATTGGACCTGGCTCTTGCAATATCCCCAAACCCCTGTGATTTGATGTTTGCCAAAATGTTCTGAACTTTATTTGAATTCCTGGGCAAATTTCCATTGACAGGTGACCTGTCCTTTCATTAACAGCTATTCTATAGCTCGAACTGTTGCTGTGTTAAATAAATATTCATTCTGGTTTTAAAAATCTGTCTCCTACAAATGAACGTCATCATCCCTGGTAAAATTGACCTCTGAGTCCTCAAGTTGACATTGCTGAATGGGCAGCCAGATCCAGCATGGGGGTGGCTGCCAGTAGATGCTCTGACAGCTGGTAATACAGGCCCAGGACTACAGAACACAACAGCAGCAAGGACCCAAATATTAAAATAAGCCTTGTAGGGAAACGGATATGGCTCAAGTGATTGGGCTCCCGCCTACCACATGGGAGGTCCCTGGTTTGGTTCCCAGTGCCTCCTAAAGAAGACAGCGAGCTGGCACGACGAGCAGGTGCAGCAAACTGATGCAACAAGATGACGCAACAAGAGACACTAGAAGAAAAACATAATGAGAGACACAATAAAGCAGGGAATGGAGGTGGCTCAAGCAATTAGGTGCCTCCCTCTCACATCAGAGGTTCCAGGTTTGGTTCCTGGTGCCTCCTAAAAAAACAAGGAAGACAAACAGACACAGCAAGTGCAAACAATGAGGAGATGAGGAGAAATAAATAAATAAAATAAATCTGTAAATAAATCTTTAAATAAATAAATACACTTTGTGTACTTTATTTCCCTTAATAGGGCAGCAGCTACCAAAAACATGTATACTTGCTCAGATATTCAATCTTTTTTTTTAAAAAAAATGAAGTGAAATAAATGTCTTAATGTCAAAATATCTGAGGTTCTCCGCAGAAGGATAGAGACAGATGCTATGCTGAAAACCGGGTATCAGAGGGGGAAAGGATGGGGATGAGCGGTATGGGAACAAGGCAAGCTTCCCAGAAGCTGTCTTGAAAGATGAGTAGGTATTTACTAGACAGAGGGACAGAGATCGAGACATTCTAGGCAGAGGGAGCAGTAAGGACAAAGAAGCAGAGGCATGAAGCCATCCACTGTTTGGCAAAAGACAAGCAAGCGCTTACTTTTCATTGTTTGTTTGCAGGCATCACCACGGTGCTGACCATGTCCACCATCATCACGGGCGTGAACGCCTCCATGCCCCGCGTCTCCTACATCAAGGCCGTGGACATCTACCTCTGGGTCAGCTTCGTATTCGTGTTCCTCTCGGTGCTGGAGTACGCGGCCGTCAACTACCTGACCACGGTGCAGGAGCGAAGGGAGCGCAAGCTGAGGGAGAAGGTGATTTTCCCATGAGCTTAAAGTTTCTGGTCAGGGATGGAGCCTGGTCTAGCGCCGGACCCTTGGGCAGACTATGTCTCTAAAACGGGTATGATAATTCCCCTCGCCCATCTACATCAACTTCAGGGTTTTTGGGAAATGAAACAAAATAATATATTTTAAAACATTGTGAAAGTACTCTGGGCTACACCTTTCATTCACTGAAATATTTATTTAGCACCTGCTAAATACCAGGAGCTGGTAGGCCAAGTTAACTAAGACATAGTCCCTTTAATCTTAGTGGTATTCATAGCTTAGTTAGGGACTCCCAGAATAAAAATAAGTGACAATTCAACAAGGCGGAACATGTTATTTATGATCGTAGAGGTGTAATAAAGGAAACCTCCATGGTGAGGAATGTTCCTAGAATCCGTTCTAAGAAATGGTCCTTCATATGTGACTCCCTATATCACTGATTCCCAGGTTATCTCCCCTCCCACCTGACTTTCCTTTCTTCCTCTAGCCGGCAGCTCAATGGTTATCTCTTCCAAAAAATTATACCTAGAGGGTGGTAATTTATCCCCACTATGCTACACCTTTCCAATCTTCACCCCCACGACACATACACAAACATGCACACACACACATATTCTCTCTCTCTCTCTCTCAGAATAGTTTACTGTAAACATTTTTATCAAGGATCATATTAGATTTTGAATCTAATGGATTTTGAATCTCATGGAGAACAGGGCAATCACGGAATTGTGAACATTCTTGTTGGTCTCTGGTATGAATTGTGTTGTTTCCTAAGAGTCAATGTGTAGATTTTAAACAAAAATGGATACCTGCTCCTTTAGAATGTTTGCAGGGACACCACCATTGTTTTCACTCCCATCCCTAACTGGGAATAAAAGAAGCCCAAAAAAGTCAACACACCCCGGTAAAGCAGTTTATTTGGAAGGGCTTCTGAGAAATGAGGCGACGCACCTGTCCTGATTTGTGTTTGTTGTGTTTGCAGCTGCCCTGTCCCCGTGGGCTACCTCAGCCCCGCGCTGTCATGCTGGATGGCAGCTACGGCGACGGGGAGTTGAATGACCTGGGAAACTGCCTGCCTGACCCCGGGGAGAAGCCAGGTCAGATGATGGTAGAACTGGCCCTGGCCTCGGAGAGGAGCTCCCCCCAGAGGAAAAGTCAGAGAAGCAGCTACGTGAGCATAAGGATCAACACCCACGCCATCGATAAATACTCCAGGATAATTTTCCCAGCAGCATACATCTTATTCAATTTAATATACTGGTCCATTTTCTCATAGGTGCCCGTCATTCTCTAAGGTTCGCATTCTTCATGGTATGTACTGCAGAAATATCTGTATGATGACAAGTAAGTTAGGGTTATGGTAAAAAGAAAATATTTCCAGTACCCACCCACAGGTTCACTCTCCCTTTTCCAGCTTTCCATAGCTATATTGACAATACACTCACTGATTTAACTTGCACTTATTAACCATCTCTTGAATACACAGTTTTACACTAGATGCTGCAGGAATGTGACACCCATAGCAACTGATGATAGTTCTAGATCCCCTGGAAAAGCTCCGACCAGTGTTGTGGACACACCTAGTAGTTCAACCTGTTTCAGACACTAGATGCTTGCCACATGAATGGCTTTTTAAAGTGAGTGTCATATTCTTTGGACTAGGTGGAATTGGGGAGCACCTAAAGTTCATTTGCATGGAACATAAATGCACCTAAATCCCCACTTTGACAGAAATTCATGCTTCAGTTTATAGCCTAACACCTATTTTTATGTAGCTCTCCTCATGTTTATTTTAGTAAAAGAAATTAATAATGTTCATATTTTTATTTATATGTTGTAGTCCATGAGATTTCAGCTCTTCACAAGAAAAGCTCTTTAGATTGGTGCAACTGCCTCTGATTTTGGTGGGAATTTCTCTGCTAGGGAAACTTTGAAGATAAGGGTATATGCATGCATTTTGTCAGTTTTGACACAGAGATAACGGGCTAGAAAACATATGTTTCCTGTTTTACAATCACCACTTCATGTATTCCCACCTGGAAAAATGCCCTAGTTCAAAGGGAAGTCCTTTCTCAGTAACGTGATGTCGTCACAGAGGAACTAGGAAATAAACTGGTTTCTTCCACATAAACAGCATTTCAAGAAAATGCACACTTTGGTACTACGTGTAACTCATTATAATGAGACATATTCTCATGTTTCTTTAAGAGAAAAAGAACACCCAAAAGAAAACGAAATGGGACACTTGCATTCATACTCAGTGCATTCCAGCAATTCTCTGTGAACCAGAAAACAGTTGTCATCTAGATACGGCAGGCAGCCCATACGCCAGGCAGAAGCAGCATGGCCCAATGGTAACAGATGCCAGGGTAATGGATAAAAGAGAAGATTCTAATTTAATGTGTTGTTTAAAAGTTAATGAAGTTATTTGTATTATATAGCAACAGGATCAACCCCCCACCAAACTTGCCCAACTAGCATTTGTATTGTTTAAAACTCACTTTAATAAAGTGAATTCTATACATGTTGAAGTCATTTTCACTTCAAAGTTAATTTGACCATTCACCAACACTAAATACTATCATGGTATTGTTTCATATGCAGAGTCCTACTTTATTCTAATGCTCCTCCCCAAAAAACCACCCCCAAAATCATATTTGCATGAATCATAAATACAAGGAAATATCCTATATCCCCAATGGAAGCTCATCAAAAATAGATTTTGGGAAACTTGACTAAATAAACTTAAAGAGATATAGATGAAATTGTTACATGTTAACTTTTTAATATTCAAAAATATTATTTTAAAAACATTGCTTTTTCACACATTTAATTTCAATCAAGGTGAAGACACAAGCACCTTTGCCATGGTCTTCTTCCTCACCACCAGGGCCATGTTGAGCCATCTAGTGGATTTCCAGGGCACATCATCTGAACTTCCATCTACCTTGTCTGAGATCACCTTATAGGGTGACTATGGGATCTATTCATTTGCTTAATAGTAACTGTTGCTTTTTTATGCATTATATAGAGGTGCTTATTCTTGACCTTTACAATATAATCACATACAATACTGTTTTCTGAAGTGCTCTTTAAAAGGCCTTTTTACATTGATATTTTTTCTAGCAATTCTCTCAGGTGACTTCTATAAGCATCTAAAACTAGCATTGATTGGGGTCACCATACAATTGTTCAATGTGGCAATGTGGGACCTGTCTATTAACCAGACAAACCAAATCTCCCTACTCTCCAGTCATGCCAGTAAAAGTTTATTAAGTACTAAATACGCCCACATGTACATTGAGGTTCCCTCAAAATTATCCATAAGAGGAAGTTGCTTTATATTTGGGTCCTTACAAAGTCATACTACAGCACTGTCACCCAGTTACATAACTTTGACAGCAAAATACTGTTTTGTGAAAACACATTAGCATGGAAATGATCCCAATCAATGATAGCATGATTGTTTCAATGAATTTTTAGTATTAATATCTTTGTGTGGCAGGAGATGTCTTTATTTTTCTTGAGAGCAGAATATTTTATAAATATGTTCCAGCTTACATAAGAACGATTTACATATGTTAGTAAGTTTCTTCAAGTAGCTTTTATAAAGCTCTGGACACACTTGATCCCTTTTGTGACAAAGTACATGCAGATCTTGACTATGGGAACTGAATGAAAGTAACTAGATCTCTCCTTGAGAATGAAATCCATGCCTTGCTATGTGAGTTGCCCAACTGCCCAACTATACCTTTTATCTATGAGAGGTGGAAAGGAGGGAAGCTTTCATTTTTCATGATTCTAAGTTTCAATACTCTGCTCAAAACAGCATCGTTTATATTAAAGACTCTAAGTTTCAAGTCAGAAACTTTTCATTTCATGATAACTCACTGAAGAACTCATACTAATAGACATCCTGAGCCTGAAGGAAAACTTAAAAAATAAATAAATGAATGAATACCCTTGATAAATGTTTTCATAGCATTCTCTTATAAGCCTTTTTATTTCTGTTGGTTAGTTGTAATGTACCCACAGTTGTTTCTGATTTTAATTATTTGTGTCCTGTCTCTTATTTCCTTTGTCAGTCTAGCTAAAGGTTTGTCAAATTTATTGATCATTTCAAAGAACCAGCTTCTGGTTTTGATGATTCTTTCTACTGCTTTTTTTTTTTTTTTTAATTCTGTATTTCTTTTCTCTGCTATAGTCTTTGTTATTTCCTTCCTTCTGCTCGTTTTAGGATAGTATGAACAACTGTACTGCCAACAAATTAGATAACCTAGATTAAATGGACAAATCCCTAGAAACACACAAACTACCTACACTGACTTTAGAAGAAATAAAAGATCTCAACAGACCAATTACAAATAAAGAGATGGAATCAGTCATCAAAAACTTGCCAACAAAGAAAAGACCAGGACCAGATGGCTTCATTTCATTGGTGAATTTTACCAAACATTCCAAGAAAATTAATATCATTCCTACTCAAACTCTTCTAAAAAATTGAAGAGGAGGTAACACTTCCTAATTCATTCTATGAGCCTAGCATCACCCTAATACAAAGCCAGATAAAGATACTACAAGAAAAGGGAACTACAGACCAATATCCCTTAATAATATAGATACAAAAATTCTCAACAATTTGCTAGCAAACCTAATCCAACAGCATATTAAAAGAATTATACAGCAGGATAAAGTAGGATTTATCTCAGGCACACAAGGATGGATGGTTCACCATAAGAAAATCCATTAATGTAATATACCCCATGAATGGAATGAGGGGGAAAAACCCACACGATCATCTCAATTGTGCAGAAAAGGCATTTGACAAAATCCAGCACTCTTCTTGATTAAAGCATAAAGAAACCTTGGAATAGAAGGAAACTTCCTCATTATGATAAAGGGCATAACAGAAAAAAAACCACAGATAACATCATACTTAATGGTGAAAGACTGAAAGCTTTCCCTCCAAAGATCCGGAACAAAACAAGGATGCCCTCTGTCATCACTGTTATTCAACTTTGTATTAGAAGTTCTAACAAGAGCAATTAGGCAAGAAAAACAAATAAAAGGCATCCAAATTGTAGGAAAAAGTAAAACTTTCAGTATTTGCAGATGATATGATCTCAAATATACCTATCCTGAAAAATCCACAACAAAGCTACTATGGCTAATAAACAAATTCAGCAAAGTGGTGGGGTACACCCAAAAATCAGTGGTGTTTCTATACACTCGTCATGAACAATCTGAATAGGAAATCAAGAAAAAATTCCAATTACAACAGCAACGAAAAGAATCAAATATCTATGAATAAATTTAACCAAGGATGTAAAAGCCTTAGACACAGAAAACCACAAAACATTGCTAAAAGAAATGAAAAAAGACCTAAATAAATAGAAGGATATTCTGTGTTCTTGGATTAGAAGACCAAATACTGTTAAGATGTCAATTCTACCCAAAGCAATTTATAGTTTCAATGCATTCCCAATTAAAATGCCAGGGGTCTTCCTTGCAGGAATGGAAAATCCAATCATCAGATTTGTATGGAAGGGTAGGAGGCCCTGAATAGCCAAAAACATCTTAAAAAGAAGAACGTAGTTGTTGGACTCACAACACACTTTTTTTTTTCCAGGAGGCACTGGGAACAGAACCTGGGACCTCCCATGTGGTAAGTGGGTACTCAGACACTCGAGTCACATCCAATCCCCAACAACTCACTTTTTTTTGGCTTGTAAGCTTACATTTTTTTATACTTAAAAAAAAAGTTTAAAAGAAACTTAGATTACATAAATATTACATAAAAAATATAGGGGATTCCCATATGCCTCACTCCCTACCTCTCCCACATTTTCCCACATTAACAACATCCTTCATAAGTGTGGTATATTTGTTACAATTGATTAACACATTTTGGAGCATTGCCACTAAGCATGAATTATAGTTTACACTGTAGTTTACACTCTCTCCCACACAATTTTGTAAGTTATGACAAGATATATAATGACCTGTATCTGTCATTGTGTATTAGTCAGCCAAAGGGGTGCTAATGTGAAATACCAAAAATGGGTTGGTCTTTATAAAGGGTATTTATTTGGGGTATAAGTCCACAGATACCAGGCCATAAAGCATTAAGTTTCTTCTCTCACCACAGTCCATTGCCATGTGTTAGAGCAAGACAGCTGCCGGCATTTGCCAGGGTTCAGGCTTCTGGGGCTCCTCTCTTCCCGGGGCTGCGTTTCTCTCCGGGCTTAGCTCCTGTTTCCTCCACGAGATGATCAGGTGAACGGCTTGCTTCTCTTCCCCTGGGGCCTTCTTTCCAACATCAAAACTGCTTCGCAAAAGACTACCTCAACTGTCCTTTGCCTTGCCTTTAATATTCAATTCCCCACCCACCAAGGGGTGGGGCTCAACGCCCTAATCCTAACCTAATCATGCCCAGATTAACAGATCAGTTTACAAGCGTGATTCAATTATATTTTTGGAATTCATAATTACATCAAACTGACACACATTGCAATGTCATTCAGGACAATTCCCAAGTCCCAAAAATGCCCCCATATTGGGAAGTGGATTTGGCTCAATCGATTGAACTCCTGGCTACCATAAGCGAGGTCCAGGGTTTGATTCCCGTAGCCTCCTGCTGAAAGGAAGTGGGCCCGCGTGGCAAGCTGGCCCAAGCAGAGAGCTGGCCCATGAAGAGTGCTGGCCCACGTGGATAGCTAACACAGCAAGATGATGCAACAGAAAGAGACACAGAGGAGAGACAATAAGAGATGCAGTAATACCACTACTGGGTATATACCCAGAAGAACTGAGAGCAGTGACACGAACAGACATCTGCACACTGGTGTTCATAGCATTATTCACCATTGCCAAAAGCTGGAAACAACCCAGGTGTCCATCAACAGATGATTGGATAAACAAACTGTGATCTATTCACACAATGGAATATTATGCAGCTGTAAGAAGAAATGAAGTCGTAAAGCATATGGCAACATGGATGAACCTGGAGGACATTATGTTGAATGAAGCAAGCCAGACACAAAAGGACAAATACTGTATTAATGCATTACTATGAAGCAAATATATTGTGTAACATATTGTTTGATCAAAACAAAAACAAAAACAAAATTATATGTATCCATTACATTTAATTGAGAAATGTATATATTTATTCATCTGTGTTTACTTTTTAGTTTTTAATTGTTTATATTTTCAATTATTAAATGTACAAATAAAGTTAAATAAAAAAAGCAAAACAAAAAAAGAGATGCAGCAGACCAGGGAGCTGAGGTGGTGCAAGAGACTGAGCATACCATATATAAAAATTAACTCAAAATGGATGAAAGACCTAACTTTAAGAACCAGAACTATAAAACTCCTAGAAGAAAACATAGGGAAGCATGTTCAGAATCTTGTGTCAGGTAATGGTTTCTTAGACTTTATACCAATCAACAACAACACTCAACAACAATCAACAACAATGAAAAATAGGTAAATGGGACCACACCAAAATTTAAAACGAAAATGTGGTATGTACATACTATGCAATATTATTCAACTGTAAGAAAGAGTAAAGTCCTGATGCATGTGCCAACATGGATGAAACTTGAGGACATTATGTTGAGTGACATAAGCCAGACACAAAAAGACAAATATTGTATTCTCACTAATATTAGCTAATTATAATAAGTGAACTCATGGAATTAAAATCTAGAATATGTGTTACCAAAAAATAGAATGAAGGAAGAGAATGGAGAGCTGATGCTTTATTTGTGCAGAATATTTAATAAGGTTGATTGTAAATATTTGGAAATGGATAGAGGTGATGGTAGCACATTACTGTGAGTGTAATTAACAGACTGAATTGTTGTGCTTGATTGTGGTTGAAAGGGGAAGTATAGGGTCATGTACGTCACTAGAAGGAAAGCTAGAGGTTGAAACATAGGACTTTGTCACATAGTGAACCCTGTTGTGGATGTGGAATGTGGTTAATAGTACAAATATAAGAATGTTCTTCTAGGAGCTAGAACAAATGTATGTCACTCTTACAAGGTGTTAATAATAGTGTGGTATATGGGGAAAAATACACCTAATGCAAACTATGGACTAGAGTAACAGTAATAATGTAATATTCTTTCATCAGTTGTAACAAAGGCCCCACACCAATGCTAAGTGTCAATAATAGGAGGGATATGGGATATCCTTATAATAGTATAAGGGATATGGGATTTTTCTTTTTGGAACAATGAAATTTTTTAAAATTGATTGTGGTTATGCATGCACAACTCTGTAATTATATTGATAGCCATTGACTGTACACTTTGGAGGGATTGTATGATGTGTGAATAAACTGCTTTTAAATATATATATTTAATAAATATATATATCTAGTAGCTTTACCAAAAACTAAATATTTAAGGTATAGCATTACAACTATTTTCCCACGTTGTAATGCTGTTTTATGATGTGCTTTAATTACCATGGCATCGGGAAGCGGCTGTGGCTCAATCAGTAGGGCTCCTGTTTACCATATGGGAGGCCGCGAGTTCGGTTCCCGGGGCCTCCTGGTGAAGGCAAGCCCGCCCGCACGGCGTGGTTAGCTGACTCAGTGAGCGCAAACAGCAAGGGGGGGATAAATGAATAAATAAATAAAATCTAATTACCATGGCATTCCTCAGTTTAGATTTCCATTTTTGGTTTATTACTGCAGCTATTTTTAATTGGGATAAGGACACTCAGACTTCTTGCAACAGCACTGGCATTCCCTAGGAATACGTTAGGAAAGAGACTCTCAGGTCCTACCCCAAACCTACTCAATTAGGATCTATATTTTAACAAAATCTCCACATGATTCACATGTACATTCAAGCAAGCAAAGCACTGGATTAAGTTCTAATAATGATACACCTCTGAGTATCACAAAAAGTGATACGAGAACTGCATTTATATTTAAGCATACATTTAACAACTTATTTAATATTACCTGAGGGCTTCCTTTATGTGCTAAGCTGATTTGTTATTTCAGTGTTGGTAAAGTATCCCTCTAAAGTCTATAGTCTTCAAATGCAAAACCAAGCGTAAAGAACAAAAATTCTTCCTCATAATAAGAAAAGTTTATCCAAGAATATTTTAAAAATATTCCTCCACTACAGAGCTCAACTGCATTAACATTTTTTTAATTCTAAGGAAGTATGAATTTAAGTTATCTAGGATTTAAGTGCAGATTTGAGAGGTGAATTTCCTTTTACTCCCTCCATTTGGTGGGGAGGAGATTGTTTGTAAACTTCGTCAAGGTATAGAAAGCAGAAAAAAGTCACCCATAATTCTACTAGCCAGAGGCAACCAATATTATTTTTCCATTCCCATCTTTTTTTCTATACATTTTTATAGCAGCTTTATTGATATTCACATATCATATATTTCACCCATTTACAGTATATAATTAAGTGGGTTTTAGTATATTCACAGTTGTGCAACCATCAGCCCAAACAATTTTAGGATAGCTTCATCATTCCAAAAAGAAACTCCATAACCATTAGCATTCCCTCTCCTTGTCCTCCCAACCCCCCACCAGCACTAGACAATCACCAATTTACTTTCTGTCTTATGGATTTGCCTATTCTGTATATTTCATATAAATGGAATACCTATCTTCTTTTATGTTATCTTCACAAGGAGACTCTAAGTAGGCATTTTATTATTCCTGTTTTCTAGTTGATTTTGCCGAGGATTATATTTAAATGATTTGCTAAGAAGCAAATCTGCTCATCATTGCATCTATAATATTGTACTGACTCCCAATTATAAGGAATAATCATGCCATTTGGGAGTGGGGTGGGGAGGGTTGTTTGTTTGCATGCTTTTTAATGAATATCATTGTGACAAACTAACTTCTTTATGGCAGGCTCCTTTATTGAAAGGACAGGCACCTTGGTGTCAGAGAGGTTTGACGCCCAGGCCTACCACTTACCAGGTGCATGGAAAGTACAGGCTGCTTAATTCCTCTTTGAGTCTCAGTGTCTTCATTTGCAAAATGGGAACAATGAATCCCTGTTTCCTGTGAGGATTAAATGAGATTAGCATATGTGAACGCTGCTCTCACAACTTTACACAGTTGGTATCCTACCAGTGTTAGTTCTTGGTTAGAAGTGAAATTCTGCTGAAATAATATATTTTCAAAATATTTGTGTTCTAGGAAAATGTACTGGAAATATTGAAAGATACTATCCTATTTTTAACAAATCAATTTTATTGATACATATTAATAAAGCATACAATTTATCAAAAACAACAACAACAACAAAAACAAGTGAAATTCTGGCTGTAACTAGGCAGCCATGGAAATTATGTTAATGTGCCTGGGCCTCCAGGATACTATCCAGGAAGAAATTACTGTAATTTGCATTTGACAGTATCCAGATTACAAATGAGTGGCTGATACCCTCAGAGGGTCTAGTACAATAAGGGTTAGAAAAAGGGGACGTATTTCCCAGGATAGAAAAGCATATGCTGTCTCACCTATCGGCTTCTGATATCAGCTTGTTATAAGCATCTGGAAAGAACTTCAAGGAAGTTTGAAGTTGCTTGGGAAAAAAGATAAACTGGCTGAGTTTCTGTAGGCAAAGAGCCAGTAAATGAGGTTTCCAGCATTCCATCACATGACCTTTTCATCACTTTCAGCTCAGTCAGAGATGGCAGAGCTTCATACCATAGGCAGTATGTATTTGAGAGACTCAAGGAAGTAGAATGGAAGATGGTGTGAATGAGTGAATGGTACTTTTGTTCCATTGATCCATTTCCCAACCTTATCTTATATAACATTATTAAAGTCTAGGCATGAGAGCACAGAGAAGACAGTGAGGAAACTATATAGATGGTGCTGGCAAAGACACATAGAAGAAAATATCAAGAAAAAAGGGGCCTGACCTCTAGGCAAGACCAAGAGAATATTTCAGCCTTAAAAACTGATCCTATAAACCTCTGGTTCTGTCTTTTCCGAATTACGTGGACAAATGACTTAAACCTCTCTGAACCTCCATTTCCTTATAGGATTATTCTCAGGACTATGATTTACAACCATGCAGGCGGCAGCCTACATATGCCAGGAGGCTCCATTCACATACACTAAGGGTAGGAACACTTTCTTTGTTAAAGGCCAAATACTGACTATTTTAGGCTTTATGGGCCATACAATCTCTACTGCAATTATTCAGCTCTGCTATTATAGTGCAAAAGCAGCCATAGACAATATGTAAAAGAGTGAGTGTGGCTATATTCCAATAAAACTATTTATGGGCATGGAAATTTGAGTCTCATAATTTTCATGTGTCACAAAATAGTCTTTTGATTTTTTTAACCAATTAAAAATGTGAAAACTATTCTTGGCTCATGGACCATACAAAAACAGATGGTGAGCCCAATTTGATGTGTGGCCCATGGTTTGCAAACTCCCAATATAGACTAAAATATACTTGATGCCCTCTACACAGGAACGATATGGTGCCTTGCTTATTGTAAGGCCCAAATAATAAAATACATGTAAGGTTATTAGCCCATGCCTGCCCCTTATATGTACTTAGCAAACGGTTATTACTGTTATTAGCCCTTTAATAAGGGGGGGATGGTATTAGCTCTCTACTTGCTATGACCTTTAAGGAGGAAGGCAGTTACATTTTGGTTGCTTAGCATGTTTACTATATTAAACTTTTAATACAATTAAAATATATATTACAATTAAATATAGCTTTTCACGAAGATGGTGCCAAAAGTGAAGAAAGAAGCCCCTGCCCCTCCCAAAACTGAAGCAAAGCAAAACTTTGAAGCCAAGAAGGCAGTACTGAAAGGCGTCAACAGCCACACGCAAAAAAGAAGATCCACATGTCATCCACCTTCTGGGGTCCTAAGACTCTGCATCTTAGGAGGCAGCCCAAATATCCTTGGAAAAGTGCCCCCGGGAGAAACAAGCTTGACCACTAGGCCATCATCAAGCTCCCCCTGACCACTGAGTCAGCTGTGAAGAAGAATTAAGACACACTTGTGTTCATTCTGGATGTCAAGCCCAACAAGCACCAGATCAAACAGGCTGTGAAGAAACTTGATGACAATGACACGGCCAGGGTCAACACCCTGATCAGGCCTGATGGAGAGAAGCAGGCATATGTTCAACTGGCTCCTGACTGTGATGCTTTGGATATTGCCAACAAAATTGGGATCATCTAAACTGAGTCCAGCTGGATAATTCTAAATATAAGTTTTTTGACCATAAATATAAATAAATAAATAAAACAAAACCTTATTTGGATAGGTAGTGGCATTAGTGAGTCACCCAGATTTTGTTTTATCCTAATGCCCCAGTGTTCCCTCTTCAATTCCACAGACATTTCATTGGTACTTGGTCTGTGCTGCTAGGTACTTCTTGAATGGGTTTGATATGGTCTATTTGCACTTAGGAGCACTCAGTTGTCTCTAAGTAGATATATGCACCCCAAGGGTATGCAGGGTAATAGAGCTTCTCTTTATATCAATTATTTTTGTTGTTTTTTGTTTCTTTTAATTTTTATCATAATAACATATGTGACCTAAAATTTCCTCCTTTTAACCAGATTCACACATATAATTCAGTGCAGTTAATTACATTCACAATGTTGTGCTACTGTCACCCTATTCACTACTAAAACATTACAATCAACTCCAATAGACATTCTGTGCAATTTAAGCATTAACTCCACATTCCCTACCCCTAAACCAGCCCCTGGTAACCTATATTCTAGATTCTGACTCTATGAGTTTGCTTATTCTAATTTTGTCAAATCAGTGAGATCATACAATATTTGTCCTTTTGTGTCTGGCTTAGTTCACTCAACAAGGTTCATCCATGTTATCACATGGATCAGAAATTCATTCTTTTTGATGAGGAATAATATTCCATAGTATATATGTTGCCACATATTGTTTATCCATGCATTGGTTGATGGACACTTGATTTGCTTCCATCTTTTGGCAATTGTGAATAATGCTGGTCTAAACTTCAGTGTACAAACATCTTTTTGAGACCCTGCTGTCAATTCTTTGGGGTATATACCTAGTAGTGGAATTGCCAGGTCATACTGTAATTCTAAACTTAGCTTTTTGAAGAACTGCCAAACCGTCTTCCACAGTGGCTGCACCAGGGAAAGCACCATTATGACAGGAAGCAGAATGGCTGCAGTGGACAGATTAACCCAATTTTCCAGAAGAAGGCTAAAACTACAAAGAAGATTGTGCTGAGGCTTGAATGCATTGAGCCCAACTGCAGATCCAAGAGAATGTTGGCTATTAAGAGATGCAAACAATTTGAACTAGGAGGAGACAAGAAGAGAAAGGGCCAAGTGATCCAGTGCTAAGCTTTGTCTTCTGTTATGACAATAAAATCTTGAGGTTATGGTGAAAAAAGAAAAAATCAATTGGCCATAGAAGTGAGAGTCTATTTCTGAACTCTCAATTTTATTCTATTGGTCTATATATCTATCTTTGTGCCAGTACCATGCTGTTTTGACCTCTGTAGCTTTGTAATAAGCTTTAAAGTCAGGAAGTGTGAGTTCTCCAACTAAGTTCTTTTTCAAGATGGTTTTGGCTATTCAGGGCCCCTTACCCTTCCAAAGATATTTGATGATTGACTTTTCCATTTCTGCAAAGTTGGCTATTGGAAGTTTGATTGGGATTCCACTGAATCTGTAAATTATTATAGGTAGAACTGACATCTTGACAATATGCAGTTTTCTAATCCATAAGCCTGGAATGTCCTTCTATTTATTTACATCTTCTTTGATTTCTTTTAGCAAAGTTTTGTAGTTTTCTGTGTATAAGTCCTTTCCATCCTTGTTTAAATTTATTCCTCGATATTTGATACTTGTAGGTGATACTGCAAGTGGAAGTTTTTCTTGATTTCCTCCTCAAAATGCTCATTACTAGTGTATAGAAACACTAATTTTCACATGTGGCTCTGGTACCCTGCCACTTTGCTGAATTTGTTTATTATCTCTAGTAGCTTTCTTGTAAATTTTTCAGGACTCTCTCTATATAGGAGTATATCATCTACAAATACTGAAAATTTTCCTTCTTCCTTTCCAATCTGGATGCATTTTATTTGTTTTTGTTACCTAATTGCTCTGGTTAGAACTTCCAGTACAATGTTGATAACAGCGGTGACAGTAGGCATCTTTGTCTTGTTCCAGATCTTAGAGGGAAAGTGTTCAATGATTCAACCACATCATTAGAATGCAACTCAGCCTTGGGTCCCAGCCCCCTTGGTGGGCTGATAAAACACACTTTCACATGGAACTAGACACACAGAGGAGAAGAAGAACACAGGAATAGAGACAGCTCATTAGACATGGCAGAGGCTTCGGGAAGAGAGATAAGCCTGATAGTGTACAGATGACCTTGTGAAGAGACCAGAGCAGCTGAGCTCAGAAAGAAATAAGCCCCAGGAAGAGAGACGAGCCTTATGCCAGCCTGCAGCTGAGACTGGAAGAAGCTGGGACTACAGAGTCTTAAGAGGAAGAAGGGATGCTGAACCCTCACAGACGTTGCCCACCATCTTGTGTCAATACATGGCAACAGACTTTGAATGAGAAAGCACCTTGAGTTGGACTCTTTAGGGCCCTGTAACTGTAAGCTTCTACCCTAAATAAATACCCTTTATAAAAGCCAACAGAGTTCTGGTACTTTGCATCAGCACCCCTTTGGCTGACTAATACATATGCCTTGTATCATGTTAAGGAAGTTTCCTTCTATTCCTATTTTTCTAAGTGCTTTTTATCAAGAAAGGATGCTAGATTTTGTCAAATGTCTTTTCTGCATCAATTGAGTCTATCATACGATATTTGTTCTTCATTTTCTTAATGTGGTATACTACACTAATTTATTTTCTTACGTTGAACCACCATTGTCTACCTGGGATAAATCCCACTTGATCATAATGTATAATTCTTTTAATATCCTGTTGGATTCAATTTGCTAATATTTTGTTGAGGATTATTTCCTCTATATTCATAAAAGAAATTGGTCTGTAATTTTCTTTTCTTGTAGTATCTTTATCTGGTTTTAATATCAGAGTGATGCTGGCCTCATAGAATGAGTTATAGAGTATTTCTTCCTCTTCAATTTTTTGGAAGACTTTGAGCAAGATTCGTATTAATTCTTCTTGGAATGGTTGGTATTCACCTGTGAAGCCATCTGTTCCTGGGCTTTTCTTTGTTGGGAGGTTTTTGGTGACTGATTCAATCTCTTTACTTGTAATCAGTCCGTTGAGTCTTCTATTTCTTCTAGAGTCAGTGTAGGATGTTCGTGTGTTTCTAGGAATGTGTCCGTTTTATATAGGTTATCTAATTTTTGGCATACAGTTGTTCATAGTATCCTCTTATGTCCCTTTTTATTTCTGAGGGTTCAGTAGTAATGTCCTCCTCTCATTTCAGATTTTCTTTGCACCTTCTCTCTTTTTCTTTGCCAGTCTAGCTAAAGATGTGTCAGTTTTATTGATCTTAGTTTTGTTAATGCTCTCTATTGCTTTTTTATTCTTAATTGCATTTATTTCTGCTCTAATCTTTATTTCTTTTCTCCTGCTTATTTTGGATTTACTTTGCTATTCTTTTTCTTGTTCCTCCAGGTCTTTGATTTTAGGTCTTTCTTCTTTTTTATTGTAAGCATTTAGAGCTATAAATTCCCCCTCAGCATTGCCTTCACTACATCCCGTAAGTGGTTTTTTTATTTTTTTACATTTATATAAGAACTTTATAATGAACCTGACTTCACATACAAAGTTAGACAGAATGGCAATTACATTTAAAATTACCTCTTCAAAAAGTTTGTTGTATTACAGATATGCACTATCTAAACTTCTAGAAGGTAACATAAAAGATATTGAACTCATCTTTGGGCAGACACAGTAACACCATTACGAAACTGGTTCCCAGGTCAGTATGTACTACCTACTCTCTTGTCTAAGAGAAGAGAGGAAGTAATGAAGCAGGTATTGCTGATGCAGTAATTATTGGAATGTTGTTCCTTAACATTGCTAAAATAGCGCTCACATTTCTTATTTTGTGATGCAGCTGATGATTGTTGCCCTTCTGCTTTGTTTGGACAGCTGCTGCTCAAAGTACTGCCATTATAGCCATTCATCCCAAAAGGCACCATAGGTGGTAATATAAGCCTCTTAAAAAAGCACACCTCAAATTCACAGTCGGTGTCCACGTTGGTCCATAATTGATCTCAGGTAGTAGGATCAAATCATTCCCTGGAAATACAATTTTCTTGATACCACAATTAGTGACGAGATAAGAAAACTCATGGTTAAACAACAGCTCCCTTGTTGCAGAACAGTTATTTCCCAGATATATGTCACCAATTCTAACTTCTGTGTCATTATCAAATGGCCTTCTTTTCATTCTGGCTACTGAGCAATCCTCAGTATACATTGAGGTCACTGCAGGTTCAAGCCCAGATCCAGATTTCCAAACCAACAAAGAAAGGAGGAGGAAGAAACCCCCTGAAACCACTGGGCCCTTCATCATGCCGAGCTCAAAGACACAGCACTCACAGGAAACAGGAAGTGGCATCCCGTAAGTTTTCATATGCTGTGTTTCTCAAATTTGTCTCAAGCTATTTGCTGATCTCCCTTGTAATTTCTTCTTTGACTCATTGATTGAGTGTTTTATTTAACTTCCATATATTTGTGGCTTTTCCAGTTCTCTGCCTGTTATTGATTTCCAGTTTTATTCCATTGTGGTCAGAAAAGATGCTTTGTATAATTTTAATCTTTTAAAATTTATTGAGACTTGTTTTGTGACCCACCATGTGGTCTATCCTGGGAAATGATCCATGTGCACTTAAGAAAGGTGTAGATCCTGCTGTTCTGGGGTGCAATATTCTGTATATGTCTGTTAGATCTAGTGCATTTATCATATTATTCTCCTGTTTCCTTGCTGATCTTGTGTCTAGATGTTCTATCTATTGATGTGTGGTGTATTGAAGTCTCCAACAATTAATGTACAGATATCTATTTCTCTCTTCAGTTTTTCCAGTGTTTGCCTCATATATTTTGGGGCACTAATATTTAGGAGCATAAATATTTATAATTATTTCTTCTTGGTGGATTGACCCTTTTATTAATATATTGTTTTTCTTTGTCTCTTGTAAGAGATTTTGACTTAAAGTCTATTTCTTTCCATATTAGTATAGCTACCTCAGCTCCTTTTGGTTACTATTTGCATGGATTTTCTTTTCCCATTCTTTCACTTTCAACCTATTTTTGTCTTTGGTCTAATGTGAGTCTCTTGTAAACAACATATAGTTGATTATGGTTTTTTAAATCTATTCTGCCAATCTGCGTCTTGTGATTGGGGAGTTTAATCTATTAACATTCAGGGTTATTAATATAAAGGCAGTACTTACTTCAGCCATTTTGTCCTTTGGTGTTTTTTGTTTGTTTTGTATTTTAGTATTTATTTATTTATTTTCTTTTATCCATTTTTACCCCTTCCTCCCCCCCCACCCCCCCACCCGACCCCCGTTTTTGCTGTTTTGTGTCCATTCGCTGGGCATTTCTCTGTGTCTGTTTCCTGCCCTCTCTTCTCATCCTTCTCCTCCTGTCTTCACCGGGATTCGATCCTGGGAAACTCCAATGTGGGAGAGAGCCGTCCTACTGACTGTGCCACCTTAGTTTCTGTTTTTTTGGTGTGTCTCATCTTGGCTCTCCCTTGTGTCACTCTCCTGTTAGATCATCATCTTATTGCATGGCTAAGTGGGGCCTGACAGCGTACCCATACGTGGGGCCTAGTGGCCTGTGCACCTTCTATATTTTTCTTCTTTTTTAAAATGTTTACTGGGAGGTCCCATGTTTACTGGGATCGAACCCATGTCTCTCCATATGGGAGATTGACACCCAACCATTTGAGCCACATCCGCCTCCCTGTCCTTTGGTTTTTATATGTCATATCCTTTGGTCTCTTTTCCTTTATTGTGGCCTCCTTTTCTGTATAGTTGATCTTTTGTGATATATCTGTCTGATCCCTTTCTCATTACTGTTTCTGTATATTCTTAAAATACTTTCTTTGTGGTCATCCTGAGGTTTGTATTACATAACTATTGTCTATAACCTGCTAATTTGAAAAGATGCCAACTTAGCTTAAATAACAAACACATTCTCTGCTCCTATATCCCTGTTTCCCTTCTGTATGTTGCTTTGTCCCATATTACCTTTTTATATTTTGCATGCCCATCATCTTGAAATATGACTTTTTCCTGTTCAATTGTATTCTGCCTTTTATAGGAATTAAAGAGTAGAGTTATATAATGAGGATACAGTACTACTGGGTCTTGAATTTACTCTTTTAGTTACCTTTACCGAAAATCTTCATTTCTTCACATTACTCCAAGCAACTCTCGCCTGTCTTTTCCTATCAACTTGCAGAACTCCATTTATTAATTCCTGTAGGGCAGGTCTTTTTGTTTACTAATGCTCAGTTTCTGTTTATCTGTGAATGTTCTTCCTCTTTTTTCATAATTAATTTTTTTTTATTTTTAAAGAAGCTTCAGATTTACATAAATGTTACATAAAAAATATAAGGGATTCCCATATGTCCCATGCCCTCCCACTCCCACACTTTCCCACATTAACAACATCCTTCATTAGTGTGGTACATTTGTAACAATTGATGAACCCATATTGAAGCATTTCTGCTAACTATGGACTACAGTTTACATTATAGTTTACACTTTGTCCAGCACACTTTTGTAAGTTATGACGAAATATACAATGGTCTGTATCCAATACTGCAATGTCATGCAGGACAAAATCAATGTCCCAAAAATGCCCCCATATTGCACATATTCTTCCATCTCCCATCTCTCAGAACCTCTAGTGTCCACTGCCTTTATATCATATGATAAGAGTTCTTCCATTGCTAGAATAATAAGTCTATAGTAGAATAATGGACTACTTTAGTCCATTGTTCATTCCCCAATCTTGAGGATTTGGGGATGGTGATGCCCACTCTGCTTCTAATTGAGAGGGAGCTTAGAGCCCATGGGGCAGAAAGATGGAGCTATCTTGCAGTTGCAGACACTCTCTGTTCCTTGTATCCTTCTTCTTTTTTTATTACACATATAAATATATTTTTTTAATCAAACAATATATTACACAATATATTTGGTTCATAGTAACGCATTCATACATTATTTGTCCTTTTGTGTCTGCCTTGCTTCACTCAACATAATGTCCCCCAGGTTCATCCATGTTGCCATATGCTTTATGACTTCATTTCTTCTTACAGCTGCATAATATTCCATCGTGTGAATAGACCACAGTTTGTTTATCCATTCATCTGTTGATGGACACCTGGGTTGTTTCCAGCTTTTGGCAATGATGAATAATGTTGCTATGAACATCGGTGTGCAGATGTCTGTTCGTGTCACTGCTCTCAGTTCTTCTGGGTATATACACAGTAGTGGTTTTGCAGGGTCACATGGCAAGTCTATATTCAACTTCTTTAGGAACTGCCAAACAGTCCTCCATAGTGGTTGTACCATCCTGCATTCCCAACAAGAGTGAAGAAGTGTTCCTATCTCTCCACATCCTCTCCAACACTTGTAGTTCTCTGTCTTTTTAATAGTGGCCATTCTGATAGGTGTGAAATGATATCTCATTGTAGTTTTGATTTGCATTTCCCTAATCATGAGTGATGTTGAGCATTTCTTCATGTGTTTTTTTTGCCATTTGTATTTCTTCTTCAGAGAAATGTCTATTCAAGTCTTTGGCCCATTTTTTAATTGGGTCATTTGTCTTTTTATTGTTGAGTTGTAACATCTCCTAATATATCCTGGATATTAAACCCTTATCAGATATGTGATTTCCAAATATTTTTTCCCATTGAGTTGGCTGCCTTTTCACCCTTTTGACAAAGTCCTGTGAGGTGCAAAAGTGTTTAATTTTGAGGAGGTCCCATTTATCTACTTTTTCTTTTGTTGCACGTGCTTTGGGTGTAAGGTCCAAGAAACCACCACCTACTACAAAGTCCTGAAGATGTTTCCCTACATTTTCTTCTAGTAGTTTTATGGTCCTGGCTTTTATATTTAGATCTTTGATCCATTTTGAGTTGATTCTTGTATAGGGGGTGAGATAGGGGTCCTCTTTTATTCTTTTGGTTATAGATATCCAGTTCTCCCAACACCATTTGTTGAATAAACTGTTTTTTCCCATTAGCATGGGCTTGGTGGGTTTGTCAAAAGCCAGTTGACTGTATAGATGAGGGTATATTTCTGGATTCTTAATTCTATTCCACTGATCGATATGTCTATCTTTATGCCAGTACCATGCTGTTTTGACCACTGTAGCTTTGTAATATATTTCAAGGCCAGGCAGTAAAATTCCTCCCACATTGCTCTTCATTTTAGAATATTTTTGGCTATTCGGGCGCACTTATCCTTCCAGATGAATTTGGTAATTGCCTTCTTTAATTCTGTAAAGTAAGCTGTTGGGATTTTGATTAGTATTGCATTGAATCTATAAATCAGTTTGGGCAAGATTGACATCTTCATGATATTTATTCTCCCAATCCATGAACATGGAATGTCTTTCCATTTGTTTAGGTCTTTTAAAATTTCTTTTAGCATTGTTTTGTAGTTTTCTGCATATAGGTCCTGTACTTCTTTGGTTAAATTAACTCCTAGGTATTTGATTCTTTTTGTTGCTATTGAAAATGGAATTTTCCTCCTGATTTCCTCCTCAGATTGTTCAGTACTAGTGTACAAAAACATTACTGATTTTTGCATGTTGATCTTGTATCCTGCCACTTTGTTGAACTCATTTATTAGTTCAAGTAGCTTTGTTGTGGATACTTCAGGATTTTCTAAATACAGGATCATGTCACCTGCAAACAGTGAGAGTTTCACTTCCTCTTTTCCTATTTGGACACCTTTAATTTTTTTTTCTTGTCTAATTGCCCTAGCTAGAACTTCTAGTACAATGTTGAATAATAATGGTGACAGTGGGCATCTTTGTCCTGTTCCTGATCTTAGGAGGAAAGCTTTCAACCTTTCCCCACTGAGTATGATGTTGGCTGTGGGTTTTTCATATATGCCTTTTATCATATTGAGGAATTTTCCTTCTATTCCTATCTTTTGAAGTATTTTTATCAAAAAAGGATGTTGGATTTTGTCGAATGATTTTTCTGCATCTATTGAGATGATCATGTGTTTTTTTTCCTTCAATTTGTTAATGCGGTGTATTACATTGATTGATTTTCTTATGTTGAACCAGCCTTGCATACCAGGAGTAAATCCCACTTGGTCGTGATGTATAAGTCTTTTGATATGCTGTTGGATTCGATTTGCAAGTATTCTGTTGAGAATTTTTACATCTATGTTCATGAGAGAGATTGGTCTGTAATTTTCTTTTCTTGTGGAATCTTTATCTGGCTTTGGTATTAGGGTGATGTTGGCTTCATAAAATGTGTTGGGTAATTTTCCTTCCTCTTCAAATTTTTGGGAGAGTTTAAACAGAATTGGTGTTAATTCTTTTAGAAATGCTTGGTAGAATTCACCTGTGAAGCTATCTGGTCCTGGACTTTTCTTTGCTGGGAGATTTTTGAAGACGGATTCAATCTCCTTAATTGTGATTGGTTTGTTAAGTTCTTGTATTTCTTGTAATGTCAGTGTAGGTTGGTTGTGGGTTTCTAGAAATTTGGCCATTTCATCCAGGTTGTCTAGTTTATTGGCATATAGTTTCTCATAATATCCTCTTATGATTCTTTTTATTTCTGTGAGGTCATTTGTAATTTCCCCCCTTTCATTTCTGATTGTAGTTATTTACATCTTCTCTCTTTTTTTCTTTGTTAGACCAGAGAGGGGTTTGTCAATTTTATTGATCTTCTCAAAGAACCAGCTTTTCTTTTCTTGATTTTCTCTTGTTTTTCTGTTCTCATTTTCATTTATTTCTGCTCTAATCTTTATTATTTCTTTCCTTCTTTTTGCTTTGGGATTGGTTTGCTGTTCTTTTTCTAGTTTCTCAAGTTGTTCTGTTAAATCTTTGAGTTTAGCACTTTCTTGTTTTTTAATATAGGCATTTAGGGCTATAAATTTCCCTCTCAAGACTGCCTTTGCTGTATCCCATAAGTTTTGATACATTGTATTCTCATTTTCATTCGTCTCAATATATTTACTGATTTCACTTGCAATTTCTTCTTTGACCCACCGAATATTTAGGAATGTGTTGTTCAGTCTCCACACATTTGCAAATTTACTTTTTTCCTGTCTGTTATTGATTTCTAGTTTCATTCCATTATGATCTGAGAAGGTGCTTTGTATAATTTCAATCTTTTTATATTTATTGAGAGCTGTATTGTGACCTAACATGTGGTCTATCCTGGAGAAAGATCCATGGGCACTTGAGAAGAATGTATAAACCGCTGAGTTTGGATGCAGTGTTCTGTATATGTCTGTTAGGTCTAACTTGCTTATCAAATTGTTCAAGTTCTCTGTTTCCTTGTTGATCTTCTGTCTAGTTGTTCTTTCTAATGATGTGAGAGGGGTGTTGAAGTCTCCGACGATTATTTTAGAAAGGTCTATTTCTCCCTTCAGTTTTGCCAGAGTTTATCTCATATATTTTGGGGCACCCTGGTTAGGTGCATAGATACTTATGACTGTTATATCTTCCTGGAGGATCGTCTCTTTCATTAATATATAATCGCCTTCCGCATCTCTTATCACTTTTTTGCATTTGAAGTCTGTTTTGTCTGATATTAGTATAGCTACCCCTGCTCTTTTCTGTTTACTATTCCCGTGGAGTATCTTTTTCCAACCTTTTACTTTCAGCCGGTTTGTATTCCTGGGTCTGAGATGAGTTTCTTGTAAGCAGCACATGGATGGCTCATGTTTTTTATCCATTCTGTCAGCCTGTATCTTTTGGTTGGGGAATTTAATCCATTCACATTCAATGATATTACTGAAAATGCACTATTTATTTCCTCCATTTTATTCTTTGGTTTTCATATGTCATCTTATTTTTGTCTCTCTTTTTACTCTTTTGGTTGTCCTTTCTGCCTTTCTCTGTTCTATACTCTCCTCCAAGCCCCTCTCTCCTGTCTTTTTCTTTCAGGTTCTAAGCCTTCCTTTAATATTTCCTGCAAAGGTGTATTCTTTTTTGCAAACTCTCTTAGTTTCAGTTTGTTTGTGAATACTTTATATTCACCTTCATATTTGAAGGACAGTTTTGCTGGATAAAGAATTCTCGGCTGGCAGTATTTCTCTTTCAGTTTCCTAATTGTATCATACCACTGTCTTCTTGACTCCATGGTTTCTGAAGAGAAATCTGCACTAAGCCTTACTGGACATCCTTGTATGTGATCGTTTGAGAAAGAGAATTTTCTCTTTCTCTTTTACATTTGAAATTCTGAATAATATGTGTGTTGGCGTAGGTCTATTTGGATTTATTCTTATTGGGGTACGGTGTGCTTCATGGACATGTAAGTTCATTTCTTTCGTGAGAGTTGGGAAATTTTCAGCTATTATTTCATCAAATACTCTTTCTGCCCCCTTTCCTTTCTCTTCCCCTTCTGGAACTCCCATGACACGTATGTTCTGGCATTTTTGTGTTGTCATTCAACTCTCTGAGCCCCTGCTCAATTCTATCCATTCTTTTCTCTCCCTGTTCTTTTCTCTCTTCAATTTTAGCTGTTCTGTCTTCGGTATCACTTATTCTTTCTTCTATCATTTCGAGTCTGCTGTTTTATGCCTCAAATGTATTTTTTACTTCACCTATTGTGTCTTTCATTACCATGAACTCCGTTACTTTTCTGTTCAGGATTTCAAATTCTTCTTTGCGTTCGCTCAATGACTTCTTGATGCCATTTATCTCTTTAACTATATTCTCTTTCATCTCATTAATTTGATTTTGGAAATTTGTGTTCATCTCACTGATTAGTTCTCTCAAATTCTGCATCTCTTCTGGGACTTTGCTGTATTCCTTTTCTTGGGCCATGTCTTCTATTTTCTTAGTATGGCTCGTAATTTTTTGCTGGTGCTTAGGCATCTGGTTAGGTTGTATTTTACTTAGATGCTCTATCTCTTTCTCTTTTATGGGGTTTTAGTGGCAGGAGGCTGTGAGTTACCACCGCTCTTTGATTTTTGGCTCAACATTGATTGTTAGGGTTGTTCTGCTGGTTGCTCAAAACTGGGCACTGGACCCAGTAATTGGTTGTAGAGTCGTTTCCTAGGGCCTTGGGCAGGGAGCCTATAGAGGCCAGGAAAAGCCTCTCTTACTTATTAATTTTCTTATGTGCACTTCCTTGGTCTGCCAGGAGATGGTGCTGTTGGCAGCTCTCAATTCAATGCCTGGTCGGAGCGTATTTGTTGTGACACAGACCAGATCAATGTGATAGAGCTTCCTGTCTGGGGGCTAAGAGCCTTGTAATTCAAACTTTATGAGACCGTTCTCCAGACTTCTCTCATAGCGCCCCCCTTTTCCCAGCTAGGAAATATTTCCACTCCCTTCTGAATCCTCAACAATCAGTCCCTGTTAGTAGAGGAGGAGATTGGGTGGTTTGTATATCTTTAGCCCCTTGCAGACTCCAAGGCAAAAAATGGCGTAGCCCCACACAGCCTGGAAGGGCTCTCGGGACAGGGCAGACCAAACCTGGGAGTCAAAAGCAGGGTCAGCCCCAGGCTCTCTCTCCCCTCTCCTGTGGAGTCCTCAACAATTAGTCCATGCTAGAAGAGAGGGAGGTTGCGAGGGTCGGATTTGTCCAGTCCTTCCTAGGCTCCCAGGGCAAACCACCGTGTGGAAGGGTCCGTGGGGCTCCGCAGCCCAAATTTACAGGTCAGAACCTGAGTCAGCCTAAGGCTGTGTCCCTCTCTTTCCCCTTTCCGGGAGTGGTAGATCCCTGGAGCCCCCTTTGTCTGTGGTCGCAGGCCCAGAGGCCCAAGAATTCTGAAGGGTGTGGGGGAGGGTGCCGGCAGCAGCAGAAGCTGCCGCTTCCAACTCACAGTTCTGTCGTCGCAATTTCCCTCTTCTGACCCTCTCTCCTTCACCTGCTGTCCTAAACCCTAGGAGATCTTTTTCGGGGCTGTTTCAGCCTGTCCTCTAGCTATTTTTCTGGAGAAGAGATTCCCGTGTTTTACTATCCCGCCATCTTCCCAGAAGTCTTCTCCATTTTTGAAGGACAGTTTTCCTGGATAAAGAATTTGGGGCTGGCAGTTTTTTTCTTTCAGTACCTTAAATATATCATACCACTGCCTTCTTACCTCCATAGTTTCTGATGAGAAGTCGGCACTAAGTCTTCCTGGGTATTCCTTGTATGTGACGGTTTGTTTCTCCCTTGCTGTCAGAATTTTCTCTTTATCTTTGGCATTTGACATTCTGATTAGTACATGTCTCAGAGTAAATCTATTAGGGTTTATTCTGTTTGGAGTACATTGCTCTTCTTGGACATATACATTGATGTCTTTCCTAAGAGTCGGGAAATTTTTGGCCATTATTTCCTCAAATATTCTTGCTGCTCCCTTTTCCTTCTCTTCTTCTAGAACACTCATTATGCATGCTTGTATGCTTCATGCTGTCACTCAAGTCCCTGAGACACTGCTCAATTTTTTTCTATTCTTTTCTCTATCTGTTCTTCTGACTATAATTTCGATTATCCTGTCTTCTAGTTTGCGGATTCTTTATTCTGCCTGTTCAAATCTGTTGTATGCCACTAGTATATTTTAAAATCTCCATTATAGTGCCTTTCATCCCCATAATTCTGTTATGCCTCCTTTTAAACTTTCAAATTTTTCATGTTCACATATTGTCTTTTTTTTTTTTTACATTTTTCAAAGCTTTGTTTTGTACATTTAATAATTGAAAATATAAACAATTAAAAACTAAAAAGTAAACATAGATGAATAAATATATACATTTCTCAATTAAATGTAATGGATACATTAAATTTTTTTTTTGAATCAAACAATATGTTACACAATACATTTGGTTCATAGTAACGCATTCATACAGTATTTGTCATTTTGTGTCTGGCTTGCTTCACTTAGCATAATGTCTCCCAGGTTCATCCATGTTCCCATATGCTTTACAACTTCATTTTTTCTTACAGCTGCATAATATTCTATCATGTGAATAGATCAGTTTGTTTATCCATTCATCTGTTGATGGACACCTGGGTTGTTTCCAACTTTTGGCAATGATGAATAATGTTGCTATGAACATCAGTGTGCAGATGTCTGTTCGTGTCACTGCTCTCAGTTCTTCTGGGTATATACCCAGTAGTGGTATTGCAGGGACACGTGGCAAGTCTATATTCAACTTTTTTAGGAACTGGCAAACAGTCCTCCTAGTAAGATTCCCGTGTCTTACTAGTCTGCCATCTTTCCGGAAGTCCCACATATTGTCTTAATATCCTTTAGCTCTATATCCACGATTAGTTTATTTTTATCCATATTTTCCATCATCTTCTTGTGATTTAGGAGATTTCTTTGAATTTCTTTGATTAGTTGTTCCAAATTCTGTGTCTTCTCTGAAGTTTTAATTTTTTCCCTTGACTGAGCCATATCTTCCTGTATCTTTGTATGGCTTGTAATGTTTTTGCCAATGACTGGGCATCTGCATCATATTTTGATGTGTTAACTCTGAAAGTCAGTTTCTCCCTCTTGCCGAATGGTTTTATTGTTGATTGGTTTTGTGTTAAGGCTTTTCTTTAACTCTTGGTCTAACTTATTCTGGACCTTTAGAGTAGCCCATGTTTGTTCAGATTTTCTCAACTCTTCTGCACATGATACTTGCCCTGGATATGCACTACATTTTTAGGATTGCTCTTTTTGGGTGCAATTGTTTCAGCTCCAGGAGAAAGCTTCTTTTCCTCTGGTCCTTCTCTGAGAATCTTGATCTGTTTTTTCTTTTCTTCTTCTTTCTTTCTCTTTTCTTTCTCTTTTTTTCTTTTTCTTTCTTTTTTCTTTTCTTTTTTCTTTTTACATGCAGAGTTTTCTCCCTACCTACTATGATTTGTTTAAATTCTTCCCCTCACTCAGTATCCTCTTTTCTATACTTTTCAGTTTTGACCCATCCTGTCTTATAACAGTTCAGCCCCACTCCCCTTTTTTTTTCTGGGAGACTTTTCTGCCTCCAGTTTCTTCCCTGTTAGAGTATCCCGCCCTGGGGAACCACTCGGGGGCAATCCAGGAAGGTCTGTTTTATGTTCAGGTGGTCCAGCAAACAGAGGCTGGATTGAGTGTGTGCACTTCTTGCCAACAGTTCTGCCTTGGTCTTTTTTTACCCCAGGGGGCACTTCTGCCTGTACCCTCCTCTGCAGGGTCTTGCAGACTTGGGCCCCTGTGCCTGGATATGCATGGGGTTCTACCTCGCTGCTTTGAGTGGCTCTCTGGCCTGCATCAGCGGCAGGAGAGAGCTGGGCCATGCTACCTCAGTGCAACAACCAAGCCGCAGGACATCCAGTGAGGGGAGGAGTCGGGGCTGGCAGGTGTTTGTTTTTCTTTTTCTTCAATTCAGTGTTTGTGGAGTCTTTCTCTAGCGTCTATCACAGTCCAGAGACCCATGAAAATGGGATTTGTCCTTTTATTAGTCAATTCTGAGGGGAGATTTTCCCAGGAGACATCTTACATCGCCATTTTGATGATGTAACCATCTTATTCTATACATCTTTATTTTTACATAATTGACATAATATTTTATATAAAATTTGGATTTTGTTTCCTTTCCCTATCATGATCATTTCTTATTAAAAACTTCCCAGGATATTTTGCAGCCATTAAAATCATTCCATACCATGGATGTGTAAGTCAATCTTTCCCCTAATATTGGATAACAAATAATCCTGTGATGAATACTCTTAGGCAAATATTCTTGTTCACACTGTTCCCTTACAGCAATGAATGTATAGAATGGATATTGATTTGGGATCAATATTCATTACTATGTAACAGTATTGTAATTCTAGGTTACTAATTTTCTAAGACTTGAAAAAAGAGGAATGGGTATTGAATTATACCCTAGTGATATTTGATAACATGAAACAGAAACCCATAGCTAGTTTAAGAAAGAAATAGAAGAATACAGGGGACTCTCACAGATATGACACAAAAGGACAAATACTGTATGAATGCATTACTATGAACCAAATATATCGTGAAATATATTGTTTGATTCACACACACAAAAAAAAAACAAAAAAAAAAAACAAAACAACAAAATTTTACATGTATCCATTACATTTAATTGAGAAGTGTATATATTTATTCATCTGTGTTTACTTTTTAGTTTTTTATTGCTTATGTTTTCAATTATTAAATGTACAAAATAAAGTTAAAAAAAAAAAAAAGGTAAGGAAATAAAGTAAAATACAGCTGGATCTCTTAAGAACTGAAAAGATTTCAGACAGCTTGTCTTCCAGGCAGTGTAGTACCTTTCTGTACTTCTCGCTGTGTGATTGCTTTACTCGCTATCAAAATTGTCCTTCTCTGCTTGTACATGGCATTCAGCTCCAGGTCTACATGACCTTAAAATTCCAAGGTTTATCATCATCTATATGACTCCATCCCAATTCTAAATTCCCAGAAGAGCTAATTAAAGTGTCTCCCACCCTTACCAGAATTCCATTTCAGTTTGTGTGGGCCTTCTAGAAATTGAAAGAGGTAAACTTGGTCTTCAGGAGATAAGGAAGGGTTAATAACTAGAGCCAGATTAAGATCTTTCCAGATGAGCTCAATAATAGCTGTCCGCAAATGAGCCCAGAACTAGAGGGGATCCTTCAGACTATAAGAGATTTCATTCTGTGGCTGGTTCAAAATAAAGGATATGTTTTCAAAATATGTAAAAGATACATTTGTCTGTGGAGACAGAAGATCAGGCCATGTATTAAAAGTAATAAATATGGTTGTGACATATTGAAGCAAGGGCCAAAAACAAGTTTTGTTAGTAAAATTGTCTGTTACCTGTCATCTTAGGATAAGAAATTTGTGCTTTGTAAATTCATTCATTTCTAACTTTTTACAATTTTCCCCTTGGTTTTCTAAATTCTTTTTTGTCTAACCTTGGATCAATGGAACAAAAGATACCATATTTGGGCAAGGACTTATAAAGTGACAGAGGGTAGGTGGAATAGTGACAACATCAGAAGCTGGGGCAAGTGTACTAAAATTTGACTAGAGGGAGATACATAGAGATAAAAATACAAGAGAATCATGGTTGCAATTTCCTTCTGCCTGGATTTTCCCTTACAAGTTCTTCCTGTATATTTTTTTACAAGGAATCATCTCTTACAGAGCACACAACCTGTCCAAGTGGGTTTTGTAACTTGGGATCCATGGAGAGAGGCGAAAAACCTTCCAAGTACTATGATAGGTATATTAAACAGTTGCTATGTATAACCCTCCATCTTTAAAGAAACATTATGGCTAAGCCACAATTTAGTACTGCTACACCACTTTCAGGAATTAATGGGGCTTGGACGATAGTCTAAAGCTGTAGGTCTCAATTGTATCTAAGTTCACATTTTCCAAAGGGGCCTATCCTACCCCTCTCGTTTAAGCACTGAGCAAACTTCCTCTTTACTTACAGTCAAGGGGTACTCTTTCTTTTACAGCATACCATCTTCCTGCAAGGTATGTGTCAGGTCAGATAATAAGGCATCAGGCTATTGTTAATCCTGAACTCATATCTAGGTATAAGCAGTATCAACACTTCAATTTAGAAGGTTTGGAATTCCTCAAATAAATTAAACTCATGGGAAAAGATGAAGTTTTTGAACTGCTTTCCATTTTCTCTAGCTAAACAAAACACTATGTCAGTTATTAGTGATACAGTAAGTAGATAAAGATTCCAACTCTCTCAAATGCAATTTATTGTTCATCCAGTTAAGCAATATCCACTTATTCTTTGACCTAAACAAGATTTTTGACTATTTAAGAACCTAACCTGATATTCTTATCTGTTTTATATTTCTGAGACTTGTTTTTAAGATGATTGGATGCTTTGATCCACTAAACTAACCAAAGCTAATCTAACATTTTAATCACTAGGAAAAGAACAGATTTACAGTCTATTTGGAAATCCAGTTTGAATATACATACATGGACACCTGTAATTTTTCTCATATGAGGCATTTATTCTTTAGCTATTCATGAGAATCTAAAAACATGTTATACAGCATTTGAGTTATTATGTGGAATTACTTTTTTTTGAGGCTTCTAAAGAGGACTTTATTTATCTAACATAAAGTATACACAATGACAATCCTTTTAATCCTTTTCCTAAAATAGTTAAAATCAATGTTAAGTACACTATCAAAAAGTTCTTCTTTTTCTCTCCCCCAATCAAAATGGTTCAATGAAAGATAAAAATGCGCACAAGAGGCTAAGGGGCTTCCAGTTCCTGACAGAGTCTGGAGTGGGAAGTGGGGTAAGCTCTGGTTCTCGCCTCAGTCACATTCTACAGAAAATAGCACAGCCGCCAAGGCCCGGGGCAGCAGCCGGCCTGACCAGCTCATTCCCAGAAAGCAGCACAAAAACCTCCCCCCACATTATGAAAAACAAACAACTCTACTGCTCCGTAGTCATGCATTTAGTTTGTTTCTTTTTTTTTTTTTTTAATTTTTTGAGATTTTATTTTAAATTCTTTAATTTTCACATGCGGCTCCATTCATTTATAAGCAATTTTTGGAGCACATTTTAAAGTACTGTAGACCTCTTAGAGAAATAATATTATTTAAATATTTGTCTTTGGACATGAAATCAATTAATCTATCCATCCTTATTGTGTTCGAGGTCCTCTACTACATTTCAGGAATATAAAATTAAAAATACATTGCAGTAAAGAACTTTGTTGGCTACTAAGAAGAAACAAGCAAACCCAAAATAAGTGGAAGTTGTTATAGGCCCAACCACATACTCTCCCATCCATATCTAATTATGGCCCTGAGGACAGACCTCCATAGGATTCCTAGTGTGAGGCTTGATGTATGTGAAATGGTTTCGGGCTATCTCTGTGAATCCTCTCTTCATAGTAACCATGTGCAGATAAGTACCTGTGTTTCCCAGTGGAAGCCCATAGATGAACCTTGCTCTGATAGGGGAACACAACATCATTCCTACAAGAGTCATATAAAGTGATCTCAGTAATCAGGAACTTTTCTTATTGTGTTGAGTAGTTCTCACTTTGTCCTTTATTCTGATGGTGACTCTGATCCAAAATGGTTGGCGACCAACTCATTGCAGGTCCTTGAACTTATGCCTTCAACTCTACATGTTTGTGCTTCCTCCCCGCTACCGCGGGGCTGGAGACGCAGGCCTGGTCTAGGCGCGGGCTGCACGCGCTCGCTCCGCCCCCCCCCCGCCCGCACTGGGGGCCAGATAATCCGTCCCTCACTGCATTCCTGGATTCCCCCCCACGGCTTCTCATGGCACCAGGTCAGGGTGGCCCTGGCCCCAAAGCACCCCCGAGCTCTTAAAGCCCCCTTGCCCCCGGACTGGGAGGGACTTGAGAGGCCCAGAGCGTCAGCAAGTGCCCTAGTTTGTTTCTTAAAAATAAATAATCGTAGTATAAATGTTTTGCTTCTTGTCAAGTTTCAAGAAAAAAAAATGAAAGGTCACGTTTTTCTCTTTAATCACTGATTTATAGCTAAGAACTGTTGGATAAAAATATGCCACTCTAAAAAATGTCCTCAGCAGATTCTGATTCCAGGATAAGTGTGGCCCCCTGGGGTGGGGCTGGATGACACCCATCACAGTGGGAACTGAAGCCAAAGGACAACTAGCATTGGACTTCCGGCTCTAGAACCAGAGGCTTGGAAACGGAAAGGGATCTTTATGAAAGGATGCCAAGTTCAGGAACAACCCCTCAGCCCACCCCAGGAGCGTCCAGAGCTGAGGCTCTGAGAAGGGAGTGGCTGAGCCAGGACTGGCCCCTGAGCTTCGGCCTAGAAAGCTGTCCCATGCAGTGTTGGCTCAGGCAGCACCTGCAGAGGGGTGCAGGAGGGGTCTGCAGCCTGTCACTGTGAGCCTGGACAGCCTTAGAGACAGTCAATTCCCTTAGAGGAAGGAGGCCCCGTAGTGGCCTGTTCCTTCTTGGGTCAATCTGCAGGTACCAAGAGCCCTTACTGCTTATTTTCAGTGGTGGCCAATCCAACCTATTACAAACATGATTCAAAGTGACTCCCAGACCTGGCTTCCACTCAGGGTGGACCCACATCCCTCGGAGCTGCTCTGTGATTCTTTGGACCCTAAGACCCAGAAGGGGACTCTGCTCCCCCAGCCCAGCTGCCCACCTGGGCAGGAACCTCCTAGTTCTGGACCCAGCCTTGATGGCACAACCCTGGTGACCAGGAAAGTGCACTGCTGACCACACAACAAACTCAGAAAGAGGGCAGTGGGTGCCAGAAGCCTTTCCCCTGGGAGCCTGCCACCAAACAGTGCTGCAAGAGGAGCAGGAAGCTATCTCCTCTCTCCGGCCCTGAGCCCCTGGCTGAACAAGACCCTTTGAGGTCCAAGCACAACTTTGGGCTTTTCAGGGGCTTGCTTTGCATGAAACTGAGCACCACTGAAAGAGTGAGTAAGTCTGATGGCATGAGAACGAAGAAGGGTGAGGGCCCCAGGGTGCTGATCAGAGCAGTATCTACCCCTCAGGAAAACGGCCTGGGATGTATTTGTGATGTGCCGCAAAGTCATTTACCCCTTAGGGCCTCCGCTTCCTCATACACAAAGAAAAAATCAGAGAGCCCTTTACAGTTTTCTATCTGGTCACTGCCTTGATACCCAGAGCCCTGCAAGGAGGGGCTTGTGCTGCCCATTCTAGGGCTGAGGACACTGAGACTCAGAGGGGAGGGGAGGTGACTGTCCCCCCTCAAGAGGCAGCAAGGTCGCCAGAGCTCAAGCTCACTAAAGGTCACACAGCAAACTAAAGCCAGAGCCAGGTCAGGCTCTTTCCCCCAAAAAGGATGGCAGGACTCTTGTCACAGTGATCCAGGAAGCAGCCAGACCTTGGGGACGCCCGCAGCTGACAAGAGCCATGCAGGGAGCTTGGCAGGCTCTCCACAGGGCCTTCCTACATTCCAGCCCAGCGTGAGAACCCCAGAGAAGGCATCTAGGGCACTGGGCAGCAGGCACCCAAGTAGGTGGGCACTATCTAGCATGGGGCAGGGAGGGGGGCTGGTGTTTAAAAGAGTTTAAGTGTATGTGTGGGGTGGGGTGGACTCCAAAAATAAGCAACAGCTGGGATCAGGGCAGCGGGGCACAGGGTCCTGGGGGTTAGGAACCCTGGCCCCTCTGAGGACTGCAGGTCAGAGGAAGTCCCTCAGGTGCGGCCTCCGGCCTGCCATGGGCACAGCAAGTGTCCTTGGGGTCCAGCCAAGGGCAGGTGGGTAAGAAGCGATTCTCCCCTATCAGGACCCAGGTGCGGGTGGCAGCCAGCAAGGGTCTTGACGAGATGTCTGTCCATCAAAGCTGGGACCAAGAGCCTGTGATGGTCCCATGCCTGGTGTCTCGAAAGCAGCTTCAGCCTCTCGTGAACGATGCCTAAGCCAGGCCAGGAGAAAATGAGGTTGTCTGCCCTGCTCTACTGGCAGCCGCTGCCCATACAAGAAACTCTTCCCAGCTGCTGCTGTGAGAGGCAGGGTGGAGGCCTGGATGTCGGTGTGTTGGGTCCTATGTAGAATTACTATTTATCAAAATTGGCAAAATTGTTAAATAAGAAAATCCAATGCTATAATTATGTATCTAACTCTTACCACGTTCGATTTGCAATGGCATTTTTCAGCTTCTGAGACTAGTAAAATATTCATTTTTAAGTACATTTAAAGTAAAAGGATTTAATTAATCTCCTTAAAATTTTTCATATGAATATGATACTTAGTTTAAAAGCAAACTATCTATACTTCTGCTGAAAAAGAGTACAGTACACCAGTTTGAGTAATTATGCTTTAGCTTCACATATTTTCATGTCTTCATATACATATTGTTTAAAAAAACCACAAGATAATTGTTTAAATATTTATTATATTATAGTTTTTTATACATACTTTAATATGTATATATGAAAATATTACAAAAAATTACTACAATCTGATGCTAGTAGAGACTGCTTGCTTAAAAATATCATACAAATCAAAGTGTATCATCCTCAACTATATGATTGGAGTGCAAAATGCTTGCTGAAGTGTGTAAAAAATAAAATAAAGTAGTTTATCATACCTTATAGCCTTTTAAAGAGTTGCTAAATAGCACAAAAATAACTGATTTATTTTACAATGGAAATATACTTTAATTGTTTAAAGGCTGGTACTCATAAGACATTTTCCAAAAGACTAAAAGGATGCTGCAGGTAAGAAAAAAATGTATAAAATGCAAAAATGATCAGAAAGTCTTTCAAAAAAGAATACATTATAAAATTAAACAATTATTCTTAAAAAGAAAAAGACTTTTCATATAAATTTCTTCTGTTTAAATAGATTAAAGTGATTCAGGTATTTTTTAATGTTTTAGAAAATACTTCCTCAAAAATTTCCAAGACAGTAGTTTTCAGATGTTCCCCCAATTGCAGTGTTGCTCAATTGAAGTAAATCTCGTGAGAACTTACCAACAACTACATGCTTTTGTGGGCATGGACCATGTTACACTCTTTTTATCCCCAGTGCCTATAATTAGGCATGCCTCAACAAATGTTCATTGAACTCAACTGCTGAAATTTTAACAGTTAAAATATGAACACAAAACAATCACTCAAAAAATAGTTCTTTGGGGGATTGTGGGAAATCGAAACACTTCAAGTTTACTAAAAAGTATTATTAAAAACATGAATATGTTCTAGTTTATCTTAAATGCCCTAGCATGTAGGAGTGCTATAGGGAAAGGAATTGAAAGGGAAAATTTTCCTGAGTAGTACATTTAGCATGGATAATTTGTTATAACTGAAAATCAGCCAGAGCATTTTAAGAAGTAGGCAAATATTAGCTGTAACCAATCTTATTATGTGGTATATAGCAACTTAGTACCGCATAATTGTTTTATACAAGTTCCATAATAAGGCCTGTTTTTAAATGTAAGTCACAGAAAAGAAAACATTTTCAATTTGTAATTATATTTAAACCATTAATTTAGAGTATACCTTTCAAAGTTTATTAATTTAACAAAAATATCCAAAAGTTGATACTTGAGGAAAAGGTTTTCAGTACAGGGTATAAACAAAAATGGCATGTTTAACCTCATCATATAAAGTACTTCTCATAAAAACAAAAACACCTCAGGCAGGTCCACACATAATTCTGATAAGTCAGAAACTAATTATATAATCATGTAATTTAAAAATTTATACCAGGTCCTCTTGGCCTTTTTCCCCAAATAATTCAGGTTTTAGTGTATCTGAAGCTAAAGAAGCAAAGCAATACTAAGTATCTCATCTCTTTTCTCTTCTCCTAGTTGTACAACAGGTGGCTACAACCACCAAATTAAAACTCATCTTAGAGTCATGATCTGCCTACAAAGCTATTTTAAACTTTGATGATCTCAAACAAGGAAGTAATATTTACTTATTCAAAAAGTGCTTAAATTCACAGGTAAGCTACTACACTAGATACTATTAGAATGTTTAAAAACTCAAACATATGCATATTAAAAGAACACTGGCTTTCAAGAATATACAATCCCTGGGGAAATAACAGGATATATACTATCATCAAACTTGTTAAGTGATGATAAAATATCTTCAAACTAATTCTGGAAGAAAACTTAGTTGCATCTTTCCTCAAAAACAATATACAAAAATCTGAGTTAAAAAAAGTCCTACTCATTTGTCAACCTCCTAAAAATAAGGACTCATAGTAAATATAAAGAGCTAAATATAGTGCTTCCTTATCTTAAAGAGACACTGTCCATTTATCATTTAGCTCTTCCCTCTTTACCTTCCAAAATCTTCAGAAATTTAACCCAAAATATGAAGACCAACCAACAATGCTAACTGAAGCTAAGTGTAAACGTTTATGAAAATTTAGCACATTCACTTAGGAAACATGCCACTGAAGTATGAGGTTAAAGAAAGAACTTAAACCCAAAAGGAAAAGCTATCAGTACAAAGGAAGCAGTCTCCTGAATTCAAATGGCATAATGAAGATCAGCTATCATCCTCTGAACACAAGACAAAAGACGACTCCAGCATTTCTTTATGTATTTATATACACTTATAAGTGTAATACAGGTCAATTAACTCACTGGTATATGAAAAATTAAAAGGGATTTTAAAATCAAAATTATATAAAATATCAGTTAAAGTAAAATAATGTTAAGTGTAAAGATAAGATGTGGAAAAAAACATATGCTTCTCAATAGACTCCAGAGCACCAGTTATCAACCTCTTTTCTGACGTGAAAAATTGATGATATATTTCCATGTGCAAAACCCATATTCTGACCAAATCTTTAAAAAACTGAAAGGGATATAAAATATTTCAGAAACTCAAAACTGACAGAATTATCAGTGGTGTATCAATATTAGTTCCTCACCATGGGTTGTAGCACATAGTAGTGGTGCAGAATACACCAATTCCCTGCATGCCAGCTGTAACTTCCCACCTTTCTTTCCCACTCAAGAATTCTTATCAGAATCAGTAACAATATAATGCTAACCTTGAATTTTCTGTAATTTGTATTTAAAAAGTAAACTAATCACACCAAAAAAAAACCAATACTTTGTATGTGTAACAATTAACTTGTGACACTTCACAAATGATAAACACATATTAGTGCATTAGGATACCATCGCTAACAATCATGGTTCTAGAATTTTATAAAAAATCTATAAAGGAATTTTAAACTTATAGTTGATAAATTTCTACAATTGGTAATTAGGAAACATTCTATTTATATAGCCAGAGATCTCAGGTCTATCCAATTCTTAGTCTGAAGCCTTTGACGATGCCCTTGCCTATATATATATATAAAATATTTATCAACCACAACTATTTGAGGCTGTAAATAGTCATAGAGTGGTAAGGGGGATTGAGTTCTAAAAGCTGATATGAAGAGTTAGAAGACTTTTTTACGTAAGTGTTTTTGGTATTTCACATTAGCACCCCTTTGGCTGACTAATACAGAATTTGGTACCGAGGAGTGGGGAAGTGCTTTTGCATATACCAAAATGTTGGAATGGTTTTATAAATGGGTAAGGGGTATTTTTTGGAGGAATTGTGAAATGCTTGATGGAAAAGGCCAAGATCACTTTGAAGAAACTGTTAATAGCAATATGGACGCTAAGGAGTCTTTTTTATGATGGCTTGGAAGTAAATGATGAAACTATTGGAAACTGGAGGAAAGGTGATCCATGTTTTAAAGTTGCAAAGGTCTTAGCAAGATTAACTCCTAGTGTTATATGGAAGACAGAATTTGGAAATGCCAAACCTGAGCATTTAACTGAAGTACTTTCCAAAGTAAAACCAGAGAATGTGGTTTGGCTTCTTCTTGCAGCTTATAGCAAGGTACTAGATGAGCAAAATACACTAAGGACTGAACTTTTGGGCACAAAGAAAACAGAAACTGATTCCAGAACTTCCAAGTTTCTGGAAATCAAATTCCCAGATGAAAATGCCCTATTTGAAGACTTTACTAAACTTGGAACTTGTAAATCAGAATCGAAGATGAAGTTATCTTGGAAAGACCTGGGGAGTCTTACTGTCTGATGGCTTGGACCCGTGCTTCCTGCATGCTAAACCAAAAGTTTTTGAGAGAGCTGTATGAACAAAACCACTGTCAGCTTGGACAAAAGAGGACATGGAAAGGAGAGATTGAAGGAGAAACAGTTTTAAGAAGAAAACCGTGGAAGCAGAGATCTGGGATTAAGACATCTCCTTGGGCCAAGAGAGGAGCCCCGCCCATATGTACAGAGAGGGTGAGTTTTCCCCAGCAGTTGAAAAGGGTGGATGTCCCTACCCGATGTTCTGGGAGAGTTTTGCCACCCCAAGGTGCAGGGAGGGTGGAGCACATTCCTCAAAGATTAGGGCGGTTAAGGTCAACACCCCATAGGTCTGAGAGGGGTGTACCTGTCCCCCATGGATTAAGGCCAGGTGGTCAATTCGTTGCTCTGAGAGGGTTGAACCTGTATGCCAAAGGTTAGGGGGAATGTTGTCTTCACCTCACTGTACTAGGGGGGCTACGACTAACCCAAAGATTGGGTAAGGTGTGGCAATCACCCCAACACTCTTGGAGGGTGAGGTCTGGAATTTGGTCAACACCCCGATGCTTGATGAGGGTGGAACCAAGAAAATGGCCATTGGGCAAGCTTGTGGAAAGGGTGGGTTCCCATGTGGTCCCAAGGAGAAGAAACCATCCTCTTAAGAATGACTCTCAGACTTTGAAATCGAATGGAGGATGCCCTGCAGGTTTACTGAACTGTAGAGGATCCATGACTCATGTCTAACATCCTAATTTCTCCTTATGATAATGAAAATGTTTATCCTTTGTCTTTCCATTTGTGTATTGGAAGCAGTTAAATGGTTTTGTAAGTTTCAGAGATCTGTAGCAGACGGGATTTTGCCTGAAGACAAACTGTATTTCTTTAAACTGCCTATGATATGATTTTGTACTTGAATTGTTACTGATTTAAGGTTTTTTGAATATTGTAATGTATTTTTGGAATTCAGAGGGTGGAGTGTTGCAGTTGGGCAGTTTGATGTAATTATGAATTCCAAAAATATAACTGGATCATGCTTGTAAACTGATCTGTTAATCTGGGCATGATTAAGTTATGATTAGGGTGTTGACTGGGCCATGTCAGTAGGGCATTGAGCCCCACCCCTTGGTGGGTGGGGAATCAAATATAAAAGACAAGGCAAGAACAGAGTTGAAGCAGTTTCTGAGAAGCAGTTTTGATGTTGGAGAAAAGGCCCCAGAAGAAAAGTGAGCCGTTCGCCTGAAAGTCTACAGCTGACCTTGTGGAGGAACCAGAAGAGCTAAAGCCCGCAGAGAAACGCAGCCTTGGGAAGAGAGGAACACAAGAAGCCTGAACCCTGGCAAACGTCAGCAGCTGTCTTGCTCCAACATGTGGCAATGAACTTTGCTGAGAAGAAACTTAACGCTTTATGGCCTGGTATCTGTGGACTTCTACCACAAATAAATACCCTTTATAAAGACCAACCCATTTTTGGTATTTCACATTAGCACCCCTTTGGCTGACTAATACAATAGGGTAAAGTCTTCAACCAATAGGGTAGCCATATCCCAGAGTGAAGTAAATGCTAAAATAGTAAACTAAACTTAGGGCGAGAATTCCCAATGGAAGTTACAGCTCTTAATGCACTGTAATTAGCAACATGTCAGGGCCCATTTCCATCTAAGTCTCTTTCACAGTGTTTCCAATTCAGAGGCTTGAGGTTTGTTTTTTTCCTAGAAGATCTGATTATATGATATAAATCAAAGAGAAACAAGTTTTATTTTACTGTTATATACAACAGAGGTTGGCAAACTCATTCTGTAAAGAGCCAGAAAGTGAATGTTTTAGGTTTTGTGGATCATACCTGGTCTGTTACATTCTTTTTTCATAATCCTTTCAAAATGTAAAAACCACTCTGTGGGCCAATTTAGGCATAGTTTGCAGACTCCTAATACAGAAGGAAAAGCAATTCTCAACTACTAACCCTCCCCCAAACAACTCCCTTCTTTCTTGCAACTCTAAATAATTTTCAGATAGAAGTTCAAAAGACTGTAAGGATCAGTGACCTGACCTGACTCTCATTTTCCAAATGGGGAAGTGGAGGTCCAGAGGGCCCAAGTGACTTTTTACAGCAGAGAAGTCAAACGTTCCCTTTCCTCTCCCTCCCCTTCCATTTGTGGAACGTTTACACTCAAATCTGAGGGCTCCATTTAAAATAAACCATACCTGGAGCTTTACTATATACATAGCTTAAAATATTTGTTTTACCAGATACCAGATTAAAAAAAAAAAAAAAAACACTCTTTTTAATCATGTTCAAGAATATCAAACCAAAATAAAAATGAAAAACTTAAAATAATTTTTAATTAATATTGAGCTAAATGAGGCTTAAGGAAGCTTAGAATTCTGTCCCCAAAACTTAGTAAACTACAATATTGTCAAACCACAAGGCTGGCTTCTGTGTAGAAGCCTCAATTCCGCTGCCAGGTTGAGGGGATCAGTTATACGACATTAAAGATTCAAGATAATGGGGAGGGGATGTGGCTTGAGCAGTTGAACGCCTGCCTCCCACACTCCCACATGGAAGGTCCCAGGTTCAGTTCCCAGTGCCTCCTAAAGAAGACGAGCAGAGACAATGAGCAGATAAATGAGGGAGCCATCTTGGGGGTGGGGGGGGGAGATTTAAGATAAGCAGGGCTTGGTGCAAAGCCATTGCTTCTCTCTCATCAAGTCCTCCTAGAACACACTGGGCTACCAGGCAAACACCTTATAGGAATAATGCAATTCTACCTATCATTTTTCCTATTACTGTAATATTGAATTAGGAATAGCACTTTAATGTCACTTCTCAGAATTAATTATAAAAATATAAAACATTCTCACTTCTCTTCAAATGGTAGAACCAAAGGTATTCTACATACCTAAGTTTCTAGATATTCCAAACAAACATCTTTGATTTTAAAAGCCTAATTTTATTATAAATGAAGATTCTCTGAACTATAACAGATATAGTCAGACATTCAAAATGAACTTGCCCTGAATTTAGAACTTGTATTTTAAAACTACATTATAGAACAGTTTTACCACCTTATGCCAAAAGCTTCTTTCATGTGTGTCAATTCTGGATTGGATATAAAGTTTTAAATGCCTTAAGTCCTTTTCAAATATACTTAGACAACATATGAATTTACAAAATGAATTTATAAAATAATATCACTGATAAACCATTTATCACCCAGGGTGTTTAAGAAATGCCATCCATACAAGTTCCTGAAAGATCACAAATCCATCAGTGTAGATTTGTGAAAATTTTCATTTTAGATAGGAAGTAATATGTTTTCTCCATATCATGTCCTCATTTTCCAGGTAGGAGGAATTTGATTCCTTTAAGTTTAAAAAAACAAGCATGTCCTTCATTAAAAATATTAAAGAAAAAAAATCATAACTACTTCTTAATAAGCAGCTCCTAAATCTTCCTTTTATTTTATTGTATTTAAAAACTCTTCTTCTTGAAGTTTCAATTTGAAGTCCTCTTGGATTCTTTCTAACAACTCTGGCTTAAAAATAACATCCAATGCTGTCATTGCCAGAGCTTTGGCTGTACGCAAAGTGTAGAACTGAGCTTTTTGTGATCCTAAAAGGTGGAGAAAATAAATGAAAATACCTCCATATTTATTACAAATTAATTTATTAATTTCTCAGGTTAGCTCTCTATATCTAAATTGCCTCTCCAACTTACCACACAATATAGTATTCTCTGAGGTAATGTCAAGTAGTGAAATAATATAGGCTAAACTGAACAGAAAGGTAACTGCTATTAGAGAAAGTGAGAGAGCACATGTCAAAACGTTCACTTCTAATAGCACTTACCTGCAGCTTCAGTGTATTGTTCAGTATGATTCAGGGCATCAGAGCCAATGTAAAAATATGAATGAATTCCAGGAACCACAAAGGAAACATTTCCAAAATCGGTAGATCCTTAGAACACATAAAGTAAGAAAGTATATATCTGGTTAAATATTTTAAACTATAAAGTTATAACCCAGAATTCTATATTTGGATATAGTTCTATATCCTGTTAGAAGAGATCTAGAGAAGTGAACTACTAGAAAGTTGTCCGTATGCTCACTACTTGCATTGCCTCACCTTCCACTGAGTCTTCTAGCCACTCCAGTACCCTCAGTCACCACAGCAACTCTCAGAGTCACTGAGGACCTGCCAATGCCAAATCTCATGGCTACTTTTCAGTCTTCATCTTACTTGCTCTCTCAGCAGCACTCCACACTGTCAACTACTCCCTTTCTTCCGTTCTGACACAGCACTTGCCTGGTTTCCCTTCTATCTCTGATGATCCGCTTTTTCTCTCTCTATTGGGATATAGTCTCGTCTACCTGGCCATGAAATAGTAGTTACTAAAGACTCAATTCCAGATCCTTTCCTCTTCTCACTTCATATTCTCTCTCTAGATTTTGTCCATATCTACTGCTTCAAATTACCACCAACTCAAATTTATCCCCGGTTTCTTTTAAGCTCCACACTCATATATCCAACTGCCAGCTTGACAACTCCTCTTGGATATCTTCAAGGTACATAAAACTTAACATATCCAAAGTCAAATTCATGATCTTTCTGTTCTACCACCCCTACCCTACCTGGCCCTTTTCTCTAAGCTCAGCCACTGTCCTATTAACAATACCTCCTAAATACCTCATAATCATATACTGTTCTCATTGTCATCACTAACACTCACCTCCAATCAGTCTAAGCAAACATCATCTCTTGCTTGAACTAATATAACAGTCTCCTAAATGGCCAGGCAGTATTTACTCTGCCATCAGTGTTTTTTCAACCTTAACATGGTTTACAAGCCTTATGTTTATTCCGACTCCATTCATCTTTCCAACCTGTTCTCCTAACACACTTCCACTTATCATATATAGCCCAGCCACTCTGGACACTCACCATGCTCTCTCCTGCACAGGTCCTTTCAACCTGCTGTCACTTCTCTCCTCTTCACCTACTTAACTCCTACTTACCCTTCAGATATCATCTTAAGAATCACTTCCTTTGGGAAGCCTTACTTCACCTCCCTGGTAAGGTTAAATTCCTCTAGTTTAGGCTCTCACATAATTGTATTAGTTTCCGTCATAGCATTTTTTCATTTTATTTTTCCATTTATTGGATTATTTGGTTAATGTCTGTCTCCTCAACTAGAATATATTAAGTTTTATGAGGCCAGAAATGGTATTTTAAATCACCATGCATCTGGCTGCTCACATGATTGACAAACAAATGTTTCAAAGTGAAAACAAAGCATTATTCACTCCATAGATATTTACTGAGTGCTTACTATGTGTCAAATACTGTGCCAGGCAAAGTTTGACTATGCAAGAATGAGTGGTAAGCAAAATAATAAATAACAGACAGCAGCTAACATTTAGCTGGAATTATCATGTTCCAGACACAATGCTAAATGCCTCATATGTATTATCTTTAACATTTTTAACAATTCCCATTTTACACACGGGAAAACCAAGGCTTAGAGATAACTTGTCCATGGTCTCATAGCTACTAATTAAATGATTAAGCCAAGGTGAGGACAGGCTTTGAACCCAGGAAATATAGCCTTTGTGAAAAGGTACTGCTTTTAAGCACTTAACTCTGTCGGAAATGGCTCCAGGCCCTGAGGATATAGCAGTGATGGTATAATAGTAAACAAGACAGACAATGCCCCAAAGCCTGCCACATATTTTAAGATCTTACTTGTAGATATAGACCCTAGAGCCTGCAAATCATATTCATATTATAGCTGCTTTATTCTACTGCTCTGTCCATTACATAAAACTCAAACCCTGAGCAGATCTAACCATATGTCTTCCCTCCTATAGCCTGCTAGGGTAAAAGTGCATGACCATGAAGATTGTCATGATAAGTTCCCGGTGTTCATCCTCAGCTGAGCACACTATGCTGTTTAGGGAAAACCACCACCACCACCACCACCACCCTGGCTAACAACCCACACCACCAACTACTCCCTAGGGAAGAAGTGTCTGAGCCCCCTGCCCTCTTTCTTGAATGCTTTACCTACATATATCTCTGTCCTTATCTCCTGCCCTCCATCTCAGCAGGGTATATATCCATCCTCCTAACCAAGGCTAAACCTCTGTGTTCTAGATCCTATCCTTCCTGCATCAAGAACTTTGGTCAGTCATTTCCTTCTCTACCTTCAACTTCTCCCTGCCTAAGCTCTTTATCCTCTCTATAACCCCACTCAAATATCTTCCTTTAAAAAAAAATCCTTTCCATATTTCCTTCAAGCTGCTACCTACTCTATTTTCCTTTAAAGCTAACTTTATGAAAAATAATTGTCTTCCTTTGCCATTTCCACTATCTTACCAGTCAATGCAGTGGGTAGAGAAGTGAAATGTGGGATCTAGTCCCTCAACCTTCAACTATTTTCCTCAAGACAATCTCTAATTGCTAATCCAAAGGACACTAGGCCATACTTACCTTATCCAGTCTCTATAGTACCTGACATGATTTATTCCTCTCTCTCCTCTAAAAATTCTCTCTTGACTTCCATGACTCCACTCTCTTCTGATTGCCTGGTTTTCTCTCTGACCCCTGTCTCTGTCCTTTCCTAGATCCCTTTCCTTTGCCTATCTCTTAAATGTTGATGATCCCCAGGGTTTCATATTTGGGCCTCTTCCCCCTCCATGTACCTGGGCAACATCATCAACACCCCTGGCTTCCATTATCTCCCATACACTGACGACTCCTAAATCTCCAACCCAAACATCTTTTTGGGATTCCAGACTCTACAGGCTACTGGACATCTCCATTTAGAAATCCTATAGGCACCTCAAATTTAACAAGCTAAATAATTTATACCAACCCACCATATCTACCCTCTTTGTCTTGAGCTCTTTATCATAATGACACTGACATCTCCAAGTCCTCATGAATCTACTTCATCAACATCTATTACTATATTTTAGGAAATATATCTCTAATTTTCAAACTTATTAGTAATATGTTTTAAAGGGAAAATAACCCCAAAGTACACTTATAATTATTTAAAATCTAGTAGTTATCTTTTACTCCTCAGAAACTCAGAATGCACCAGATAAGTAAGTATTTACTAATCTTGTTTATTGTGATGATTGAGAATTATTTAAATTTCCACTTCCATTTTTGGTAGCTTACTTAAAAGTTAGAACTAAGGAAATTTAAACAGTAGGAGTATTTAGAATATAGAGTAAAAAGTAAGTTGGCCTTTCTGCCCAACATCTTAGCAAGGCTGCAGTGACTGCAGCTGCTCCCTGAGCCTCGCGATGCCGCCCAAGGACGACAAAAAGAAGAAAGATGCCGGAAAGTCGGCCAAGAAAGACAAAGACCCAGTGAACAAATCTGGAGGGAAGGCCAAAAAGAAGTGGTCCAAAGGAAAAGTTCGAGACAAGCTCAATAACCTAGTCTTGTTTGACAAAGCCACTTATGACAAACTCTGTAAGGAAGTTCCCAACTACAAGCTTCTAACTCCTGCTGTGGTCTCTGAGAGACTGAAGATGCGTGGTTCCCTGGTCAGGGCAGCGCTTCAGGAGCTGCTTAGTAAAGGACTTATCAAGCTGATTTCAAAACACAGAGCTCAAGTAATTTATACCAGAAACCCAAGGGTAGAGATGCCCCAGCTGCTGGTGAAGATGCATAAACAGGTCCAATCAACTGTACATTTTGAAAAATAAAGCTTTTTTTTAATTAAAAAAAAAAAGTAAGTTGGCCATTTCTAAAAACAAATCTGCTCATATGAGACATTCTACGCTCACTGTAGAGTAATTAAGTTTCTTTCCCTTAACCATTAAGTTTGTAAAAAAAAACACTGAGAAAATATCAGCATTACCCACCTCCACCTTCCCAGCCATTAAACAAAACCATTTAATCAAAGAAGGTAGTTCAATACAGAATGAAAGAGCTTAATTACCTGATGGGCCATTCAACATTGCATCTTCTGAAATGAAGTCTATTCCCAGCTTTTTTCCATTTTCCATGTAAGCTTTCCATAGGCTTTTATTGGGAAGAACATTGTAATAATCATGTGTTCCACCTTTAATTTCCATCTAATAAAAAATTAAAAAATATATTTTTAAATAATTCAAACTACTAATTTTCAAAGCTGTGAAGTTTCTTTAACAGAAAGAAATTTTAAGAAGGAACACTTAAAACACTTGCTTAAACTTCTTACCTTGAAATACATGTGTTTTCTATAATAAGAGTTCCTAGGATCCCTAGGTTCTTTATGTTATAGACACACAAAAAGCACAAAATGTCACCAAGCTCTACTAGCCAGTGAGTCTCAACTTTAGTCACCTAAATAGGACGTGGGGTGGAGCCCAGGAATCTCCATTTTAACTAGGAACCCCAAGTAATTATGATTCAGGTGGTCCAAAATCTACACTTTGAGGAGCACTGCTCTAGGCATAGCCTCCAAAACAAATTTATAAAAGCTGACACTAACACCATTGCCTGCTCTGAAAAGTATAAAATAACCCTGAGAAAATGAAGTTTTGCAACCATACCTATCTGTAACTTGACCAAAAGTAACTTTTTCTGATTTTGCCATGAAGTTCCCTTGATAGGAAGTCTACAGAGCAATTCTAAAAGCTTAACTGTCAACAAGGAAGAGTAAAAGCCGGGGATTCTATCACAGCAGTCTCAGTTACTCTAATTACTGTGTAAGTAAGACTACCTTACTGTATTCTTCCCTATTGCAGACCTGAGTAAAATATCTAAGAATTAAAGACTTTCACATTAGTTGAACAGCCAACTGATCTTGCATATGCAAACTATCGCAAAATGAAAATGAGGCAAGTTAGCTTTTGATCTAATTTTATATAAACAACCCCAGCCCACATATGTACCTCTGATTATACTTAGATTAACTCTTGAAAGTTCTTACTGTGCAACCGGTAGCCAAAGCTGCAGCTCTAAAGCAATCTTCTGCCTTTTTGGTCAAAACTGGAAGTTCTTTCATTGAGGGTGCACGGAAGTAATAGATTAATTCAGAATAAGAGGGAATGATATTGGGTTTTACACCACCATTTTTTATTATACCTATAAAAAGAACCAAATTACTGCAATTAAGCTTGAAGTCTTTAGGCTTAAATACATTCATAAAGTTTTTCAGCTAATATATACTTAAAGAAAAATAACAATTTAAACTTATTAGCATCACAGAAATACTAATAAAAGATTTTGATATGTTGTACAACAAAAGTTACTACATACGAGGTGATATTTTCTGGCTAATAATGAACTCAGTGAACCTTAAGATTTCTGGGAAAAAAATTTTATTTCAGTAGACTATTACAAAGGTAAATTTTGGTAAATGTTTGACACACACAAAAAAGAAAATAAATCAATGGTATGAGCTTTTCTAATTACCATCATACCTCAAGAGTCCCATGAATATTTTAAATAGCATTTGGCACTGGGAAAATGGTTCTCATGCCAAAAAGAAACCAATGCAAGTCAAAAATGACACTATCAAGTGTCAAAAGAAATTCATTTATTTGGAAACTACGCTGAGAATGAAGATTTACCCACTCAAAGTAAAGCTAAATTAGATATGCAAAATCTAACTTTATATGATCTACTTTTTAAAAATATGTATTATTTCTACATATTCTTGTTTGTTCCTTTAAAAGAAACTACAGCAGGGAATTGGTGAAAATACAATTAAAAACTGACTTCAGCCTATAGCAAAATCAGTTTAAAAAAAAAAGATACTAAACCTTAACAATTTCTCAAATCATAAGAAAATAAATTATTTTTAAAAAATAAAGAAATTTGGATCTTTAAGTCAGTATTTTATAATTGTGTTTATATTATGGTGACAAACATAATTTTCAAAGATGCCACTCAGGATCAACAGCACATGAGTAAATAAAAGCAGCAATTATTACACGTTTTGTAAATTGAGAAAATGACAAAATTTTGCTATCATTAATATAGCAGTTAGGATAACTGAAAGGTCATGTCTCAATTTTCAAATACCCATAGAATAAACTCCTTACATAGGAGTTCATATAGAGTAGATAAAATGTTTCCAAATGTCTCTAAAATCTCAAATATTAAGTAATTAAATTGCATTGAAATATATTAGGCACCATGTATTACACAAAGCATTTGCCATTCATACCATGAACTCTCCAAGTTGGTTTCATTTGCTGTCTTAACACAGACAGATTGTTGTAGGCCAGAACAGCAGCATCTAATGCATTTACCCCTTCCCAGGGATAAGCAGCAGCATGAGATGCTTTTCCATAGTACTTCACAGTCACACTAGGAAATAAAACATCATTTCAAATTGCTTTTTCAAATATCATTAAAGTAATAAAATCCAAGTAGTTAGAATCATCCAGCTATTATTCCAAATTAATTCACACTGCTGGAATATTGCTTTGCAAATAATTTGTAGTAATAACTTTACAAATTACATACATTATTTATAGTTCATTATTATGCAATACAGTGCTGGCACAAGGAAGGCATAGGGTGCGGAGAACTGTTCAATAGACTTCCTGTACAGATTAAGTTTGCACACAGTTCAATCCAAACAAACATGCAATACTGTATTAGGTACTGTAATTACAAAGATGATTCCTGTCTCCTTTCACATTGCATTGTGATAGTTCTATATCAAAGGTGTGCAAAAACTCAAGTAATTGTCTTAAAGGTGGGAAGGTCAGGGAAAGGCAAAAAAGGAGGTGACATTTAAAATGGGTTAAACAGCCTTAAAAATCAGATTATACTCACAATGCTGTCACAACGTTGGATTTCAAAGATCCAGAAAACAAGTTAAAGTATTGCAGTAACAGGGTGAGTGCCAAATCAAGAAAAAGGCTACTTAAAAGTAGTAGAATCTCCTGCCACCCTGGCCAGCCCCTCTCCCACTCTTCACTGGCTGGGTGTGGAACCAGCTTGTGCTCCCAGTACATATCAGTAGCCCTCAAGCACACATTGAGAATATGTTTATTTGACTCAGTCTGTCCGGTGTTGGCCTGAGGGACTCGCTATGCAAAAACTTGCCCTGCCTGTAAAAGGCAGCTCACAGAACTCTCCTAAGACTGCTGTGGGAGAGTAGACAAGCTGTGCTGTGTATGGCAAGGGATTTCTGACTGTAGGAGAGATGGTACAGTGTCGGGGACCATAGGGAAACTAATTCCTAGGGAAGACAGGAAATTCAGAACCATGTAACTAGAGGAATCCCTAGAGCCAAGAGCTTGTCCAAGATAAGCAGCAAAGGCAGAAAGGATAGGAGGCCGCTACTCTTTGGCCTGGATAAACTCATTGTATGGATAAGCTCTAAAGGAGAGTACTCACACAGGTCAATCTGCAAAGACTGGGAAAGGAGTTTACTTTTTTTTTCCTTCAAAGATAGCAGGTTTCAATAAAAGGTCACAGAACATTCAAAGAAACAGGAAGTAATGGCCAGACAAAGGAGAAACTTAAAGCATTAGAAACCATCAATGAGAAGGACAACACCTGGGGCATACAAGACAAAGAATTTTTTTTAAATGATCCAAAATATACTTAAAGTAAAACATAGACAAAGAACTAAAGGAAATCAGAAAAACAATAGTTGAACACAAACAGAATATCAACAGAGAAATGGAAATTATGAAAAGAAATCAAATAGAGCTGAAGACCATAGTAACAGAAATTAAAAATTACCCAGAGGGGTTCAACAGCAGATTGGACAGCAGATTGGGCAGAAGAAAGACTCAGTGAACTTGAAGATAAGACAATAGAAATCAACCAGTCTAAGGAGCAGAAGGAAGAAAGAAAGAAGAAAAGTGCACAGAGCCTGAGGAACCTGTGAGACACCGTCAGGCATACCAATATATGTATTGTGGGGATCCCAGAAGGAGAAAAAAGAGAAACAGGAAGAGAGAATCTTCAAAGAAACTATAGCTGAAAACTTTCCAAATTGAATGAAAGACATATATATGTACACAACCAGGATGTTCAATGAACCCCAAATAGGATAAACCCAAATAAACCCATGTCGTTGCATATTGTAATCAAACTGTTGAATGCCAAAGATTAAGAGAGAATTCTGAAAGCCGCAAAAGAGAAACATGTCACATGATTTCCAGTTTCTCACTGGAAACCATGAATGCAAGAAGACAATGGGATGACATATTTAAAGGGCTAAAAGCAAAAAATTACAGCCAAGAATTCTATATCCAGGAAAACTGTCTTTCAAAAATGAGGGAGAGATTAAGATATTCCTAGAAAAACAAAAGCTGAGGGAGTTCGTCACCACCGGATCATCCCTAAAAGAGATGCCAAAGAGAGTTCTGCAAGTTAAATGGAAAAGAAAATAGACAATAGATTAAAGTCACATGAAGAAACAAAGATCTCTGGTGAGGGTACCAACATGGGTAAATATAAATGCCAATACTATTGTATTTTTTATTTGTAACTCCACTTTTCACTTACTACAGGATCCAAAAGGCAAATACATAAAATGTAATGCTAAATCAGTGGTTTTGGAGTCATAATGTATAAACACAAAAACTACATAAAGGTGGGGGGACGGAGGGGGTATAGAAGCATAGTTTGTGTATACTATTGAAATGAAGTTGGTATCAAAGCAACAAGATTGTTACAGATTTAGGATGTCAAGTTTCAGCCCCATGGTAACTACTAAGAAATTACTGGAGAGTATACAAGCTCATGGAGACAGGTATTAGGATATAGGTTGCCAGGGATGGGGGACAGGGGGAATGGAAAATTAATGCATAATGAGTACACGGTTTCTGTTTGGGGAGATGGGCACGTTTTAGTAATGGAAGGTGGTAAGGACAGCATTGTGAAAGTGATTAATTCCATTGAATGGTACACTTGGGTGTGGTTGAGAAAGTTTATGTTGTCAATATGTTCCCACATTTTTAAAAAAACAATTAAAGAGACAATGACAATTAAATGTAACACATGACCCTGTATGGAATATAGCAAGGAAGAAAAAAGACTCAAAAGGACACTGTTGGGACATAAGAAAACACTGGAATATAGACTGTAAATTTTATATCAATGTTAATTTTTTTGAACTTACAGCGGTTACAGAAGTGAATACCCTTGCTCTTAGGAAATGTACATGGATGTATTAAATGTTCAAAGGACATGATGTACACAATCTACACTCAAATGTTCAGAAAATGAATTGATAAATCGATAGCAGACAAAATGATATGACAAATGTGGCACTATGTTAAAATTGGTGGATCTGGGTATCTGACAGGGACTAGGTATATTTTGGAGTTCTCTGTAGGGGGGGTTGTATTATTTTTGTAACTATATTGTAAGTTTTAAAGTGTTTCAAAATAAAAAGTTTAAAATAAACACTTTAGACTTAGTTTTTAATAGGCTAGGTATAGGAGTCCTTAGAATGCTCATGTTATTTCTTGACTGATTCCAACATTCTGTTAGCAAAACAAAAAACAAGTAAAAGCATCCAACCAAATTTGTAAAATTTTAGTATATTTGTCATTTCCTCAATATATATATTATCACCATTACCTTGAAACAAATTTTATCAAAACTGGTGATAAATATAATGGAAAGCAAAAGGATGTCCTTTATTAAAAGGTTCTAACATCATTTCTTCTAGGTTCAAATCCATGCACTTTTTTTTTTTCTTTAAGATTATTTTATTATTATTTAGATGTACTTTATATCAAAGCACAATAAACTAATGGAAAAGAAAAGTTAATGGCTGTTTTATATTACCATTAATATTTCAGGCTTAAAAAGCATTATTTTAAGTGAACTGATATGGAAAGATTTTCAAGACATTGGTTTTTATTTTTTAAAGAACAAGAACCAGAAATAATACATTGAGCACAATATTTCAGTAGGGAAAACCCTCCTTTAAAATCTAATTTAGACATGTACCTATTTATGTCTATATATACACAGAAAACGTCCTGAAAGGATATATATAAAAGAAAGACTTTTTTTTTTTTTTTTTGAGGGTACCAGGGCCGGGGATTGAACCTGGGACCTCCTATGAGGGAAGCTATTGCTCAACCACTGAGCTACACTGGCTCCCTGGGACATACTTTTTATATAGAAAGAGACATGGTGCTTTATCTAATTTATTGTTAGACATTTTTTAGAATAAATGAATTAGTAACTTCTTTAAAAATTACATTTTCATTCTTATTCCCTTTTTTATCTTAAAAGATGGCCAATGAAAAAGCTAAGAAATCAGACACTATGAAGACCTGGAGGCTAAGGCCGAAAAGCCTAACTCTAAGTCCAAGAAGTGGGGAGCCAGTGTGGTTCAGTGGTTGAGTGCCAGCTTCCATGTACAACATCCCAGGTTCAATCCCCAGTCCCGGTAACTTAAAAAAAAAAAAAAATTAAGTTAAAGAAGGTTAATGGGCTGGGAAGCCTGTCTGGTCCTGCAATTCCCTTCCAGCCAGAGGTAGAGATTTCTACCTGGCAGAGATTTCTAATTCCTAATTTCCAGAGGTATACTAGCATAATCACACCATCTCCAAAACCAAAATTGAAAGACTTCCTGTTCTGGTCAAAATACCAGTTCCCGGTGATAAGAACAAAGATAGCAGAATCATTAAAATTATCAGCCTTTGAAGATAGGCCTTGTGGGATGCTGAGACATGTACGATAACTGAGTACAATCTAGGAGTACTGCTGTGATGGTTCTGCTGTCGCTTCCTAACTACTGCAGAGATGAAAAGAGGTGAACATGTGGTTTTCCTGAAGTAGCTAAACTGTGGCTCCTTGTGAATGGATCACTAACTGGACCATTAACTATAATGGTTGAAATTTCTGATGTAAAATTTCAAACCAGTTCAATGATGCATACTCCTGGGTACCAAAAAGAGTAAGCTCTTCAATATAGAGAAAGATAAAATAAAAGGTTTCAACACCAGGCAGATCAGAAGAGCACAGACTGACGAGCTTAGACTGTTAAGTGCCACTAAAATTCAGAGCTACCCAGGTTCTGTATTCTTTCTCAGCAACATAATTTATCCTCTTTGCAAAGAGCTCGCATTAAAATAATAAAATGAAGAGGTTTGTATTCTAAGTCTAACAGAGCTGTCTGTTGCAAATGTGTTCAGTTGCAAAAGCAATTCCCTATCAAAGGATAGATGTTTTCCAGAAACCAGATTCATGATAGAATATAAATGTCAACATATTCCATTTGGTATTCCTAAGCTTTTTAGATATTACTTTTATACCCCAATTATGAACAGCCATAATAGATCTCAATTAAAAGAGGCTTGCCAAATAGCATTCAATGGAAAAAAAAAAAAAAAAAACGAAGAATGTCAGCCAGTAGCTTTCAATTTACTCTTTAAATGTATATATGTAGCATTTTAGCCTCCAGTTAAAACATAAAAATATTCTAAAGTTTGTTTTCCACTAAGAAGTTCGTCTTCAATTTGATTACTTACTCGTGTTCAGCCATATCAGGTAGAAAGGCAGCATTTTCTTGGGATGGATGGGCCATAAAAACAACATCAAGATTTTTAAAAGCCCCTGCTTCAATTAAATCAATTTTGCCACCACCATCTTCTTCTGCAGGGGTTCCCAAGACAACTACCTAGAAGGAAAAACCCATGTAAGAGCAAAACAACAGAAGAAATCATAGTAGGAAAATATCAAACAGGTTCCCTTGCATATGAATTTATAATCTACATTAATGTCTTTAAACTTTGGAAAGATGTTTTGTTTTCTGACACTTAATGCAGTGGGCATGAATATATGGTGTTAAAATAATTACAAAGTTTAGTTGCTATACCAATAACACTGCTATATCAATTTGGTGCAACATAAGAACTAGAGACACTACAGAAATTTTTTCCAAATTTTATAACTCAATTTTTGATAACTAAAGGCACAGATGAAAAAAGTTAAATAGTACATACTTAATTTCTCAAAATGCTTTAGGACTTATATCTTTAAGCATCTTCTAGACTAAGTTTTTCTATGCATGTATATAATTATTAATAAATACTTTACAGGTAAGGAACTTAACATTTACTTATTAGTTACCCTCACAACAACCCTGTGAGGTTAGGTGAGCCATCTGAATCATCATTTTAGGGGAGGACGGTTTTGAGGCATGGAAGTAAAGTGGTTTACCCCAGGTCACAGAGCAAGTCTTCAGCCAGAGCTGGGATTGGAACTCAGATGTCCTGACCTCAGGCCTGAAGTCTGATTCCTTACTGAGCTACCTCATTTAAAAGGTCTTAATGCATTAATCCTTTATGGAGAGTATTAAAACAAATCTTAACACCACATTTAGAAATGGCCAGCTATTACACAAACTTACTAATTCGATTCCACCAGTTCAACCAGGCAGATTTATTGGTCACCAAACACCTAATTAAACAAAAGAGAACTTTACAGAATAAACATTTTACTTTGATATTTAAGCTTTACTTCTTCAAACAATTTTAAAAATCAAAGAAAAAATATCTGTAAACTAATACACTTCAAGATCACATATAAGAACACTAGGAAGTAAGCTATAAACAGTCTTGGCTTGCAAAGGTCATCATCATTATTCTATCATCAGATAAGACAGATAAACTTGCTAAAACTGAGAATTACCATTTCAAATTAGAAATTTGTATGTTCCCCAAAGTCTAGCTTTCTTTAAAAGTTAAAAAGAGCCCAAACTCAGCTGCTCTTTACTCTAATCCTTGACTCATTAATTTTGATGAGTCTCTTGCTGACTTCTCAATCTTTTATAAACCTGGCTCAAGCTAAACCTCTCCAGTGTTTCATGCAATGGCAAAGGAGCCCCACCCCCAACAAACCAAAAACCTAACCAGATGCAAAAACAAGCCCCGAAAGGCAGAGACAGAGAGAGAGGACAGCTAAAGAGGAAAAAACCCACGAAAGATGGAATTGTTAGAATAAGAGTGAAAGTTTACTGACATTAAAAAACAAAACAAAAAACCACGATCTAAAAAATACTAAAATAAAGCATTATTAGTCTTCCCCCTTAACCTGAACGGTGATGACTGAATGAAGAATATACCATCTGGAAAAATAGAGTAACACAAGATTAAACTTGCCCCATGACAAACATAAACATTTTCCCCCTTTGAAGCGTCGAAGTTTTTTTAAAATCATTAAGTAAAAATTAAGACTTAAGGATGAACTCATTTATGTAGTAAATGTTCACTTTCCCATTGTTTGTATAGTTCTAGAGGTTTATGGTTCTAAATAACTGAAAGTTTCCTACCCAAATACCAATTATCCGAATCACAACAGCTCCTATGTATGCCACAAACAAAGGATTTTTGGAGCCTTATAAAGGAGTGTCGGTTTGCCCACAAAAATTACTTCCTCCAGAAACTGCACAACCTTGTCAGCAAATTATGGTTGCTTCTCAGTTGCCAAAAATAACCCGTAACGAAAACCTGGCTTAGTTCTTAGTTCTTTCTTAAAGGAATGTCCACTAAATTGTTTACAACTACAGAAGAGGAAGCAAAAACCAAAACCTGCAAAATGTCGCTAGGTCGGCAACATGTGAACTACGGCTTTTATTTGGGGGTTCTGCCTTTTGGCAAAGGCGACGACGGGGCGCCGAGTACTGTCCCCGACACCTGCCCCACGGTGGGAGGAGGCGGGTGCGCAGAGGATGCCCCGGGATCCAGCCCTACCCGGGCCAGGGCCGGGGACTCGGCGAGCGAGGAGGGACCCCGGGTCGCTCACGGCCTGGGCAATCGGATGGGAGTCACGAGCCCCGGTCCCGCCTCACCTTCACCGGCGGAGGAGGCCCCAGGAGGCTCTCCAAAGCTCCCCTCACGCCCAGCGCGGCCGCCGCCCCGACCTCGGCGATCAGGTTGTGGCCGCAGGCGTGCCCAAGGCCCGGCAGCGCGTCGTACTCGCAGAGGAAGCCCAGGTGCAGCGGCCGCGGCCCGCTGCTCGGCGCTCCCCGGCCACCCGCCGGCTCCCACTCTGCCCGGAAGGCCGTGGGCAGCTGGTAGTGCGGCTGCACGGTCCAGGAGGCGGCCGGCGGCTCCTGCTCGAAGAAGCGCGTCAGGAGGCTGTGCGCGTGGTGCTCCTCGTAGGCCAGCTCGGGCTCGCTCCAGATCGCGCTGCTCAGGGCCCCCAGCCGCTCGGCTGCCTCGTCGATGCGCTCCGCGGCGCGCAGCTTCAGCAGCTCCAGCTCGGAGACGCCACCGCCGGCACCGCCGGCACCGCCAGCCGCGGACCACTCTTCCCCGCGTCTCATAGCGCGCAGAGCCACCGACCCGATAGCGTCTCGTTCGCAGCTGCCCCCGGTGCCTGCGCACGCGCCCTGCAGCCGCGAGAACCTCCGCGCGGCACGCGGGCCACCTCTGCAGCTCCCGGGAGCTCCGCCCCCAAGTCCCAGCACCTCTTCTCCAGCGGCTCCTGGGAAACGCGGTCCGTGCCTCCTCCGTTCTGGCGGGTGCTCAGCCCCGGGACGGGGAGGGGCGCTGTGAAGATCACTCGGTTCCATGTTCATTGGGTTCCCTGTCCTTGGCTGTCCTGACGATTGAATTATGCTCTAAAATCGTACTTTTCCGTTATTGCGGAAAATGGTTTTATTGGTGAATAGCCATCAGAGACAGGTGGAACATAGTCCCCTGAAAAATGCCACTCTCCGTTCTAGTAATAATAATTAAATTTGTACAAGATTTTTAGTTTCTAAAAGAGGGTGTCAATATAAATGCTGTACAAAGAATCTTGGTCTATAGTGTAAACGCCTAACTTTTGGATACTGTCCCCACTTTCTTCTTCTTGAGGGTGCTGTATAATCTAAACGCTGCAGCTACTCTTCAGAATAAAAAAAAGCCACAACTCTGCAGAGCCAAATCTTACTAATTTCAGAACAACACATGGAATAGAATAAGCACTGATGCGTATTAGCTATTAGTATATCTACTTGAGTAAAACTAAGAATTTAGAATGAGTTTAAAAAGAAAAAGAAAAACCAGAGTTAATAAACATATTTATTCTGATAAATATACTATTTTGTTGATTTGAACTTTGTTTTAATAGTAACAACTTTGAAGGGAAATATATGACTAGTTTCATTTATGACTCCAATTGATGTTGGACTCAAGTAACATGATTACTTGAACAGCAGCAAGTGGGTTTTGAATTACCAATGAAGCAACTCAAGATATCTTACTCTTGTTCTCCAGAGTAAAGCACAAAGTCTGAAAAACTGATGATATGCTTATTAATAGCACTGTAGAAGTTTATGTTCTGAGGTGTTCCACATACTACAAACCGTTCATCAGATCTTCATATTTTACAATCTCTTTCCTTAATTTATCACAACTAAGTTAAATGAGACATAATTTATTCACATAATAAACCAAATGTATTTTTTTGAGAATAAGTCTAAAAGAAGCTAACATACATGAAGAGTATCTATTACTGTATTTACTACTACATGTGCTAACAATGCCAAGTAAGTGACACATTCTAAATCTGAAAATACTGTCATTCTATTTTAATGCCTTTACTGAAATTCAACCTTAAGGACCAAAAAAAAAAAAAAAAAAAAAGAAAAAGAAAAGAAAAAAAGTAGTATTAAATTCCTGGACCCGCTTAGCTATATTTAATAAACCTTACTCTGATACTTTGACAAAAATCTCTCCTGTACCCACGAAATCTGATATTATGGTGCCCAGAGTTAGCTGGCTAAAACAAAGGCTCTGTATAAGCAAAAACATTTCTAGAGCAATTACTATGTGCCAGGCACTGTTCCAAGTGCTTTGCATGTATTAGCTCATTTTAATCCTCACAACAACCTATGAGATTGTTACTGTGGTTATTTATCCTCACTTTATAGATGAGATATCCAAGATAGTGCATCTAGTAAATAGTGGACCCAGTATAGAATAAAAACCAGAGTCTGGCTCCAATGGCCATGCTTTGAACCACTATGCTCTTTTGTTCATGCAAACAGAAAACCAAATTCATAAATGCATTTACAGCTCATTGATTCACATCAGAACCTACAACACTCATTATATTCTTAATAAATTTTATTGCAACAACTCTGCCTGTTGACATCAGTAGAACCCATGTTTGTTTTTCTTATTAGGGAGCAATAAACAGCAAAATAAAGGGATTGTTGGGGATTGAATCATGTTCCTATAAAAGGCATTTCGGGTCCCAACCCCTGGTCCTGTGGGTGTGAACCCATTTGTAAATAGGACCTTTGAAGATGTTACTAGTTAAAGGGTGCCCAAACTAAATGATGGTGGGCTTTTATTCAATATGGCTGAAGTCCTTATAAGCAAAGGAAATTGGACACAGAAAGAGGGAAGCTAAGGAGAGCGGCTGGAAGCTGGAAGTCAGTGGAACCCAGGAGAGAAAGGAAAAGATGCCACCTTGTGCACTGCCATATGACAGAAAAGGCCCAAGGATTGCGGGCAGCCAGTCCCAGAACACCACAGGCTTCAGGGAGAAAGCATCCCCTTGCTGATGCCTCGATTTTGGATTTAAAGCCTCAAAACTGTGAGCCAATAAATTATCATTCTTTAAGCCAACCCATTTTATGGGATTTGTTTTAGCAGCTAGGAAACTAAACAAGGGGTACAGGAAAACTCTATATAGAAACGGCTATTTATATTTTGGGGGGGAATTAACAAAGCTGTCATTTGGAGGTGGAGGAAAGGTGGATTCATTCCAGCTCTGTGTTCCTTCCTGCCCTATTCTTATCCAGCCTTTGTCCTCTCCTTCTCCATTCAAGGTTCTCTTCGGAATGTGTGTGTGTGTGTGTTGGTTTCCCTTTGTTGGCACCCTATACTTCTCACACTCTTGAATTCATCTATTTAATGTTGATCATTTGTTGAATGTATATCTTCCCCTCCAGTCTTTAAGCTCTTATTTTTTTTTATTTCATTTCCTAGCAGCTAACATCATATGGACAGAGTCCTTTCTCTGTGTTAATAACTATTTGTTGGCTGAACATTCTCCATGATTCTAGTAAGCTGGTTGAGTGATGGTAGCAATTAACCACTAAACTGCTGTGGCATATATAACTTTGCATTTTTTCCCCCAACCATTATAGTTCTTTCCCCTGCCAGTCGCAGCAACATTCCTTTACTAAATAGTTAAAAGGCAAGCCTCTTGAACTGGTGTGAACTGGTGACGGATCAGTAAATCTTGCATTCTTTAGAAGTCCTGCCGTCCCTGACCGTGCCTTCCCCATTTGCACGTGGACATGTATTATAAAAGACCCCTCTAGGGAAACGCATGTGGCTCAAGAGGTTCGGCGTCTGTCTACCATATGGAGAGACCGGGGTTCGATCCCCGGGACCTCCCGGTAAAAAAAAAAAAAAAAAAAGACCCCTCTCATTTTGCGGTGGGTGCGGACAATCAAGCTCGGAAAATGTCTCTCCTCCCACCGCTGCGGATGAGGACCCCACATAAGCCCCCTAAATAAATGCTCATTACTCGCCAAGCTGGACTTGTCCCAGTCTTTCTTTGGTCTGACGTGTTCAGTTCTCAGTTCCGTGGGAAGCTGCTGTTTTTACACAGCTCCTTGCCATACTCGAGACACTACACTAACTCCTTACGGACAGTGTGTGTATCAATGTTATGCTTCTTCCCACACTCGTCAGTTCTTTACCTTTAGGAGCTGCGGAGGGTGGGGGAGAGAAAAGAATGGCTTCTGGAAGAATACTTGAATCTGGTCAGCTCAGAAAGTCTTACTACTGCTTTCACTTTTACCCATAATATTCATACCGTCTAACCCTAACTACGTTCTGCAAAGGAGCCTGAAATTATTTTCTTTAGATGCTTTAAAAATTAGACTACTTCTCTTCGTTTAGTTGGTATTAGATCTGAAGAAACAATACAATATCCAGAATTTAGCATTAAGGTGTTAATTTTGGATGCTTTTTTTTTTTTTTTTT